>OY282452.1:40753753-41377477 GCA_958295655.1 Palloptera scutellata | reverse complement strand
CACCAACTCAACAAATGGTTGATGCATCAATTAAAAGTTTAAAAGAACGTGGTGGTTCATCATTATTAGCTATTAAAAAATATATAAGTTCTACATATAAATGTGATGTACAAAAATTGGCACCATTTATTAAAAAATACTTAAAATCAGCAGTTGCTAGTGGTAAATTAATTCAAACTAAGGGTAAAGGCGCATCTGGATCATTTAAATTGTCTGCGAGTGCCACAAAAGAACCAAAATCTAAATCTGTGAAATCTATTGAAAAGAAAAAGAAGGTAACATCTACTATCGCAGCAAAGAAGAAAACATTATCATCATTAAATGTAGTTAATAAAAAGGTAGCTAGTGGTGAGAAAAAAGCAAAAAAGGCTGTAGCTGGTAAAAAGACGGTTGAGAAGATGAAAACTGAAAAGGCAAAGGTAAAGAATATCAAAAAAGCTGGTACAGTTAAAGTAAAAACTACTAAATCATCTGCTACAAAACCGAAAGCACCCAAAGCAAAAACATCTACTTCTGCCAAACAAAAAAAAGCAACAGTTTCCGCTTCTAAAAAAGTAGCCGATAAAAAAACAGCAGCCAAAAAGTAATTATTTTTCAATTATTTCAAAAGTCCTTTTCAGGACTAAAAAATATTATTTATTGAAAGAGATAATATATATAATTTATTTTTTAATATTTATTTGAAAAAAACAAAAAAAATTCTAAACAAATTCTCATGTCTATGCATAAGCAAATGTAACATTTCTACATTTTCATTATCATCATATAAATCTGTAAAATGAAAATGCAAAAAATAACTTCAGTGTATGTTGGGAGAATTTGATAAATTTAATATATCTCTTTATTTTTTTAATATATTTGTGGCCCTGAAAAGGGCCTTTGGATGCGAAAGTTTTATTTTAATTTGAAAAAATAGAACATATTTATTTTGAACTGGTGTATTTAGTTACGGCTTTTGTTCCTTCACTGACAGCATGCTTAGCCAATTCACCGGGCAATAGAAGACGAACGGCAGTCTGAATTTCGCGACTGGTAATTGTTGAACGTTTATTATAATGAGCAAGACGTGAAGCTTCAGCAGCAATACGCTCAAAAATATCATTTACAAAACTGTTCATGATACTCATTGCTTTTGATGATATACCAGTATCAGGATGTACTTGTTTCAACACTTTATAAATATAGATAGCATAACTTTCCTTCCTCTTACGCTTCTTCTTTTTATCATTTTTCGTAATATTCTTTTGGGCCTTGCCAGCTTTTTTAGCAGCTTTACCACTTGTTTTTGGAGGCATTATTATAGATTTTAAATTTCAAATTTCAAATTTCACTTCACAAAACACTATTATTATTCACTATTATTCACATTATTCAAATGTACTGCTGTTGCCACTTCTTAAGTAGTATTTGATTGACGAAGTTTTCAGGTATAAATATATAAATTACACAACAACCCTTATAGCGATTAGAATGTTCATAAAAAAAGTATAAATATTTGAACATATTTGATGATTGTTAAACAGTTTTGTACAAACAGTGAACAGTGAACAGTGAAAAGTTAAAAGTGAATAGTGAGCAAGCAAGCAAGCAAGCAAGCAGTAAATTTGTAGAAGAGTGTATTAAACAAAAGAAAAAAAGTGAAAAATGTCTGGCCGTGGTAAAGGTGGTAAAGTTAAGGGAAAGGCAAAGTCTCGTTCAAATCGTGCTGGTCTTCAATTTCCTGTTGGTCGCATACATCGTTTATTGCGTAAAGGTAATTATGCTGAGCGTGTTGGTGCAGGAGCTCCAGTATATTTAGCAGCTGTTATGGAATATTTGGCTGCTGAAGTTCTTGAATTAGCTGGTAATGCTGCTCGTGATAACAAAAAGACAAGAATTATTCCACGTCATTTGCAATTGGCCATCCGTAATGATGAAGAATTGAATAAACTTTTGTCTGGAGTGACTATTGCTCAAGGTGGTGTTTTACCAAATATTCAAGCTGTGCTCTTGCCAAAGAAAACCGAAAAGAAGGCATAAACTCAAATTATTTAATTAAATTGAATTGCCAGAAAGGAATCTACAAAATACAAATACAAACTGTCCTTTTCAGGACGACAATATATTATATGAAAAGAGTAATAAAAAATTTTTTTTCTTAAATTTTTCACATATACATATATAAACATACATCATACATATTTACGAGTATTATTATACTTATGTATATTGTGTGAAACATATATTTTCACAGTTTTAGCTTTTAGTCAGTAGCACAAGTTATATTGTAAATCGAAATAGCTTACGAAACATTTATGAGGTTTGCATATTATACAGTACTTACTTACATACCTATATAGTAAGTATACAAGTATAAAAAAAATTTCTTATTTTACTCATATTAATTGTATAATAATATAATTTTGAGTGTAAAATAAAATTTTTGTTTTTTTTTTTATGTGTCACAACATATTATTTTATATATATTTATATATTATATATTAACAAATCTTCTTATATCTTCATCAAAATATATTGTGGTCCTAAAAAGGACCGATTTTTTCGTATATATGTATAAGTAAAATACTATTTTACATAAATTTAACCGCCAAAGCCGTATAATGTACGACCTTGTCTTTTCAAAGCATAAACAACATCCATAGCTGTAACTGTTTTCCTTTTAGCATGTTCAGTATATGTAACAGCATCACGTATAACATTTTCCAAAAATACTTTTAATACTCCACGTGTTTCTTCGTATATTAAACCAGAAATACGTTTTACACCACCACGACGAGCTAAACGTCTGATTGCTGGTTTTGTAATACCTTGGATATTATCACGAAGAACTTTGCGATGTCGTTTAGCTCCCCCTTTACCTAAACCTTTTCCGCCCTTACCACGACCAGTCATTTTACACTATTCCTTTTTTTTTTCCTCGTTTCACAACTGATTCAATCACTTACTTCCTACTTTCTACTTTCCACTTCTCACAAACGATACACAAGAACTAATGTTATATGTCATGTGTCATATTTTACCATGTATTTATACAAAAAAAAATTTTGCTTCATAAAGAAAAGAGATAGAAATAGACGCTATTTATATTTGCATTTCGTTTTAAGTATACATACACATACTTCCACATTTGTATAAATATGCCGTCGCTTGCTTTCCGAATAATTACTTTATATTGATCAGTGTTAGGGTTAGTGTTCGTACTTACGTATTTAGTAAAGATAAAAGTGACAAAAAAAAAACATGGCGCGTACTAAGCAAACTGCTCGTAAATCAACTGGTGGTAAAGCACCACGTAAACAATTGGCTACAAAAGCAGCTCGTAAGAGTGCACCAGCTACTGGTGGTGTTAAAAAGCCACATCGTTATCGTCCAGGTACAGTAGCTCTTCGTGAAATTCGTCGCTATCAAAAGAGCACAGAATTGTTGATTCGCAAATTACCTTTCCAACGTTTGGTACGTGAGATAGCTCAAGATTTTAAAACAGATCTGCGTTTCCAAAGTTCTGCTGTAATGGCACTACAAGAAGCAAGTGAAGCATATTTGGTTGGTCTTTTTGAAGATACAAATTTGTGTGCAATTCATGCTAAACGTGTCACAATTATGCCAAAAGATATTCAATTGGCCAGACGTATTCGTGGAGAGCGTGCTTAAATGATATATACATATTTACATAATTTAATTATGTATAATTATATTATTTAAAAACCGAAAAAAAAAAATCAATCGGTCCTTTTCAGGGCCACAAAATATTATAAAATATAAAAGAGATGAGAAACATTTTCTGTTTTTTATTTTATTTATATGTAATTATATCAATCTTGCCCCCAATTTATTTTACAAATTACCAAATTTTGATGTTTTAATTCGTTGATTTATAATCAAAAAAAAAAAAAAAAATAAAAATATTAGTTTATTAAGATTAAAAAGGATATAATAAAAACAAAAGTACAAGTACATATATTCCAAGTGGAAAAATTTGCTGCATGATCATAAAATATTTGCACTAATATAAGTACATACATGGATAATATAGAATGTATGTATGTTTGAATGATACGAATTCTGACAACATTTGTAAAAGTTAATTATTTTTTATTTTAGATATCACGAAATATTTGTTGCATTACTTTTTCCACCACGCCATTAACGTTCCCCTGTAATTAAATCTGATGGATGTATTTACATATATGTATGTATATAATATATCGGTTATTTAAATTTTTATTATAGAAAATATTTATTACATTTAATACCTAAGAAATTGTCAAATTTTTTTTTATTTTATAGTTAATTAAATGATGAATATTTAACATTAATTTATACATATACATGTGTATGTATATATTATGGCTACTTAATGAATATAATGATAAATATTATTCATTTACATTTCCGGATGTTTACTTAAGTGTTAGGCATTTTTTTATTTTAATTATTTATTATTAAGTAATAAATGCATTTTCATAATTATATTCGTTTTTCCTTTTTTATGGTATTTTCACAAAAAAATTAACTACATACATTATACGTATGTTTGTTATTATGGTATGTACATATGTTGGTATTAATAATCAATTTAACTTTATTATTAAGAAAATGTGCGATTGTTTAATACTTAATATCAGAAAATAATAACACTAAATATGAGTCTAATTAAAAAATCATTTATATTATATAATATTTATATTGTAAGATTTGTTAACTGATATTTTGGTAATTATGTCCATTTTACTTAAATTAATTTAATTACACACATATTAATTAGAGTTTTTAAGTAATTTATAACTATATATCTAAATTTATATTGCTTCATTTCTTTTAAGAAATAAAGATATATATTTTTTCATTGAAAAATTATAAAATATTTTCTTGAAATAAATACACTACATTCCAATCGGATAATGGTAATAGTAAATGAATTTTTGAGATTAATAAATTTCATAAAAATTAAATATTAATTTATATTTTCATTGAAAATTGATTAAAGATTATATTTCGGAAATAAATAATTATATATTGTATTGTATTATTAAAAAATAAGCAATATATTATAATTAAATCAAGATGTTGTATAAATAAAGTTTATCTTTCGGTTATATAAAATATATTATTATAAAGAAAAATTATATAATTTCGGTAAAACATTTAAATATAATAATTAATTGATGTGTATAGATAGTAAATTATTTGAAAATATTATTTAATAGTATTTATAAAATTAAAATAATATTTGAAGATAACAAAACGAAAATGTTAACAACCACTGAATTACATTTTATTATTATATCGCTCTCCTACGCGATTCTCATTTTTATGGGTACCACTTTTTTTGTTCCATATTTTTTTGTTGTTGTAACATTTTTCAAGTGAATAAAATATTATTTATACTCCCAAGTAAATCCCAGTACATACTAATATTTGCAAATCAAGATGTCTGATACTGCTGTTGTATCAGCTAGTGCTATTTCTCCAGTTGCTGCTCCTGTTGAAAAAAAAGTTACTACAAAGAAATCTGCATCTACTGCATCTACTAAAGTTAAAAAGCCATCGGCAGCTCCTACTCATCCACCAACTCAACAAATGGTTGATGCATCAATTAAAAGTTTAAAAGAACGTGGTGGTTCATCATTATTAGCTATTAAAAAATATATAAGTTCTACATATAAATGTGATGTACAAAAATTGGCACCATTTATTAAAAAATACTTAAAATCAGCAGTTGCTAGTGGTAAATTAATTCAAACTAAGGGTAAAGGCGCATCTGGATCATTTAAATTGTCTGCGAGTGCCACAAAAGAACCAAAATCTAAATCTGTGAAATCTATTGAAAAGAAAAAGAAGGTAACATCTACTATCGCAGCAAAGAAGAAAACATTATCATCATTAAATGTAGTTAATAAAAAGGTAGCTAGTGGTGAGAAAAAAGCAAAAAAGGCTGTAGCTGGTAAAAAGACGGTTGAGAAGATGAAAACTGAAAAGGCAAAGGTAAAGAATATCAAAAAAGCTGGTACAGTTAAAGTAAAAACTACTAAATCATCTGCTACAAAACCGAAAGCACCCAAAGCAAAAACATCTACTTCTGCCAAACAAAAAAAAGCAACAGTTTCCGCTTCTAAAAAAGTAGCCGATAAAAAAACAGCAGCCAAAAAGTAATTATTTTTCAATTATTTCAAAAGTCCTTTTCAGGACTAAAAAATATTATTTATTGAAAGAGATAATATATATAATTTATTTTTTAATATTTATTTGAAAAAAACAAAAAAAATTCTAAACAAATTCTCATGTCTATGCATAAGCAAATGTAACATTTCTACATTTTCATTATCATCATATAAATCTGTAAAATGAAAATGCAAAAAATAACTTCAGTGTATGTTGGGAGAATTTGATAAATTTAATATATCTCTTTATTTTTTTAATATATTTGTGGCCCTGAAAAGGGCCTTTGGATGCGAAAGTTTTATTTTAATTTGAAAAAATAGAACATATTTATTTTGAACTGGTGTATTTAGTTACGGCTTTTGTTCCTTCACTGACAGCATGCTTAGCCAATTCACCGGGCAATAGAAGACGAACGGCAGTCTGAATTTCGCGACTGGTAATTGTTGAACGTTTATTATAATGAGCAAGACGTGAAGCTTCAGCAGCAATACGCTCAAAAATATCATTTACAAAACTGTTCATGATACTCATTGCTTTTGATGATATACCAGTATCAGGATGTACTTGTTTCAACACTTTATAAATATAGATAGCATAACTTTCCTTCCTCTTACGCTTCTTCTTTTTATCATTTTTCGTAATATTCTTTTGGGCCTTGCCAGCTTTTTTAGCAGCTTTACCACTTGTTTTTGGAGGCATTATTATAGATTTTAAATTTCAAATTTCAAATTTCACTTCACAAAACACTATTATTATTCACTATTATTCACATTATTCAAATGTACTGCTGTTGCCACTTCTTAAGTAGTATTTGATTGACGAAGTTTTCAGGTATAAATATATAAATTACACAACAACCCTTATAGCGATTAGAATGTTCATAAAAAAAGTATAAATATTTGAACATATTTGATGATTGTTAAACAGTTTTGTACAAACAGTGAACAGTGAACAGTGAAAAGTTAAAAGTGAATAGTGAGCAAGCAAGCAAGCAAGCAAGCAGTAAATTTGTGGAAGAGTGTATTAAACAAAAGAAAAAAAGTGAAAAATGTCTGGCCGTGGTAAAGGTGGTAAAGTTAAGGGAAAGGCAAAGTCTCGTTCAAATCGTGCTGGTCTTCAATTTCCTGTTGGTCGCATACATCGTTTATTGCGTAAAGGTAATTATGCTGAGCGTGTTGGTGCAGGAGCTCCAGTATATTTAGCAGCTGTTATGGAATATTTGGCTGCTGAAGTTCTTGAATTAGCTGGTAATGCTGCTCGTGATAACAAAAAGACAAGAATTATTCCACGTCATTTGCAATTGGCCATCCGTAATGATGAAGAATTGAATAAACTTTTGTCTGGAGTGACTATTGCTCAAGGTGGTGTTTTACCAAATATTCAAGCTGTGCTCTTGCCAAAGAAAACCGAAAAGAAGGCATAAACTCAAATTATTTAATTAAATTGAATTGCCAGAAAGGAATCTACAAAATACAAATACAAACTGTCCTTTTCAGGACGACAATATATTATATGAAAAGAGTAATAAAAAATTTTTTTTCTTAAATTTTTCACATATACATATATAAACATACATCATACATATTTACGAGTATTATTATACTTATGTATATTGTGTGAAACATATATTTTCACAGTTTTAGCTTTTAGTCAGTAGCACAAGTTATATTGTAAATCGAAATAGCTTACGAAACATTTATGAGGTTTGCATATTATACAGTACTTACTTACATACCTATATAGTAAGTATACAAGTATAAAAAAAATTTCTTATTTTACTCATATTAATTGTATAATAATATAATTTTGAGTGTAAAATAAAATTTTTGTTTTTTTTTTTATGTGTCACAACATATTATTTTATATATATTTATATATTATATATTAACAAATCTTCTTATATCTTCATCAAAATATATTGTGGTCCTAAAAAGGACCGATTTTTTCGTATATATGTATAAGTAAAATACTATTTTACATAAATTTAACCGCCAAAGCCGTATAATGTACGACCTTGTCTTTTCAAAGCATAAACAACATCCATAGCTGTAACTGTTTTCCTTTTAGCATGTTCAGTATATGTAACAGCATCACGTATAACATTTTCCAAAAATACTTTTAATACTCCACGTGTTTCTTCGTATATTAAACCAGAAATACGTTTTACACCACCACGACGAGCTAAACGTCTGATTGCTGGTTTTGTAATACCTTGGATATTATCACGAAGAACTTTGCGATGTCGTTTAGCTCCCCCTTTACCTAAACCTTTTCCGCCCTTACCACGACCAGTCATTTTACACTATTCCTTTTTTTTTTCCTCGTTTCACAACTGATTCAATCACTTACTTCCTACTTTCTACTTTCCACTTCTCACAAACGATACACAAGAACTAATGTTATATGTCATGTGTCATATTTTACCATGTATTTATACAAAAAAAAATTTTGCTTCATAAAGAAAAGAGATAGAAATAGACGCTATTTATATTTGCATTTCGTTTTAAGTATACATACACATACTTCCACATTTGTATAAATATGCCGTCGCTTGCTTTCCGAATAATTACTTTATATTGATCAGTGTTAGGGTTAGTGTTCGTACTTACGTATTTAGTAAAGATAAAAGTGACAAAAAAAAAACATGGCGCGTACTAAGCAAACTGCTCGTAAATCAACTGGTGGTAAAGCACCACGTAAACAATTGGCTACAAAAGCAGCTCGTAAGAGTGCACCAGCTACTGGTGGTGTTAAAAAGCCACATCGTTATCGTCCAGGTACAGTAGCTCTTCGTGAAATTCGTCGCTATCAAAAGAGCACAGAATTGTTGATTCGCAAATTACCTTTCCAACGTTTGGTACGTGAGATAGCTCAAGATTTTAAAACAGATCTGCGTTTCCAAAGTTCTGCTGTAATGGCACTACAAGAAGCAAGTGAAGCATATTTGGTTGGTCTTTTTGAAGATACAAATTTGTGTGCAATTCATGCTAAACGTGTCACAATTATGCCAAAAGATATTCAATTGGCCAGACGTATTCGTGGAGAGCGTGCTTAAATGATATATACATATTTACATAATTTAATTATGTATAATTATATTATTTAAAAACCGAAAAAAAAAAATCAATCGGTCCTTTTCAGGGCCACAAAATATTATAAAATATAAAAGAGATGAGAAACATTTTCTGTTTTTTATTTTATTTATATGTAATTATATCAATCTTGCCCCCAATTTATTTTACAAATTACCAAATTTTGATGTTTTAATTCGTTGATTTATAATCAAAAAAAAAAAAATAAATAAAAATATTAGTTTATTAAGATTAAAAAGGATATAATAAAAACAAAAGTACAAGTACATATATTCCAAGTGGAAAAATTTGCTGCATGATCATAAAATATTTGCACTAATATAAGTACATACATGGATAATATAGAATGTATGTATGTTTGAATGATACGAATTCTGACAACATTTGTAAAAGTTAATTATTTTTTATTTTAGATATCACGAAATATTTGTTGCATTACTTTTTCCACCACGCCATTAACGTTCCCCTGTAATTAAATCTGATGGATGTATTTACATATATGTATGTATATAATATATCGGTTATTTAAATTTTTATTATAGAAAATATTTATTACATTTAATACCTAAGAAATTGTCAAATTTTTTTTTATTTTATAGTTAATTAAATGATGAATATTTAACATTAATTTATACATATACATGTGTATGTATATATTATGGCTACTTAATGAATATAATGATAAATATTATTCATTTACATTTCCGGATGTTTACTTAAGTGTTAGGCATTTTTTTATTTTAATTATTTATTATTAAGTAATAAATGCATTTTCATAATTATATTCGTTTTTCCTTTTTTATGGTATTTTCACAAAAAAATTAACTACATACATTATACGTATGTTTGTTATTATGGTATGTACATATGTTGGTATTAATAATCAATTTAACTTTATTATTAAGAAAATGTGCGATTGTTTAATACTTAATATCAGAAAATAATAACACTAAATATGAGTCTAATTAAAAAATCATTTATATTATATAATATTTATATTGTAAGATTTGTTAACTGATATTTTGGTAATTATGTCCATTTTACTTAAATTAATTTAATTACACACATATTAATTAGAGTTTTTAAGTAATTTATAACTATATATCTAAATTTATATTGCTTCATTTCTTTTAAGAAATAAAGATATATATTTTTTCATTGAAAAATTATAAAATATTTTCTTGAAATAAATACACTACATTCCAATCGGATAATGGTAATAGTAAATGAATTTTTGAGATTAATAAATTTCATAAAAATTAAATATTAATTTATATTTTCATTGAAAATTGATTAAAGATTATATTTCGGAAATAAATAATTATATATTGTATTGTATTATTAAAAAATAAGCAATATATTATAATTAAATCAAGATGTTGTATAAATAAAGTTTATCTTTCGGTTATATAAAATATATTATTATAAAGAAAAATTATATAATTTCGGTAAAACATTTAAATATAATAATTAATTGATGTGTATAGATAATAAATTATTTGAAAATATTATTTAATAGTATTTATAAAATTAAAATAATATTTGAAGATAACAAAACGAAAATGTTAACAACCACTGAATTACATTTTATTATTATATCGCTCTCCTACGCGATTCTCATTTTTATAGGTACCACTTTTTTTGTTCCATATTTTTTTGTTGTTGTAACATTTTTCAAGTGAATAAAGTATTATTTATACTCCCAAGTAAATCCCAGTACATACTAATATTTGCAAATCAAGATGTCTGATACTGCTGCTGTATCAGCTAGTGCTATTTCTCCAGTTGCTGCTCCTGTTGAAATAAAAGTTACTACAAAGAAATCTGCATCTACTAAAGTTAAAAAGCCATCGGCAGCTCCTACTCATCCACCAACTCAACAAATGGTTGATGCATCAATTAAAAGTTTAAAAGAACGTGGTGGTTCATCATTATTAGCTATTAAAAAATATATAAGTTCTACATATAAATGTGATGTACAAAAATTGGCACCATTTATTAAAAAATACTTAAAATCAGCAGTTGCTAGTGGTAAATTAATTCAAACTAAGGGTAAAGGCGCATCTGGATCATTTAAATTGTCTGCGAGTGCCACAAAAGAACCAAAATCTAAATCTGTGAAATCTATTGAAAAGAAAAAGAAGGTAACATCTACTATCGCAGCAAAGAAGAAAACATTATCATCATTAAATGTAGTTAATAAAAAGGTAGCTAGTGGTGAGAAAAAAGCAAAAAAGGCTGTAGCTGGTAAAAAGACGGTTGAGAAGATGAAAACTGAAAAGGCAAAGGTAAAGAATAACAAAAAAGCTGGTACAGTTAAAGTAAAAACTACTAAATCATCTGCTATAAAACCGAAAGCACCCAAAGCAAAAACATCTACTTCTGCCAAACAAAAAAAAGCAACAGTTTCCGCTTCTAAAAAAGTAGCCGCTAAAAAATCAGCAGCCAAAAAGTAATTATTTTTCAATTATTTCAAAAGTCCTTTTCAGGACTAAAAAATATTATTTATTGAAAGAGATAATATATATAATTTATTTTTTAATATTTATTTAAAAAAAATTGTAAACAAATTCTCATGTCTATGCATAAGCAAATATAACATTTCTACATTTTCATTATCATCATAAAAATCTTTAAAATGAAAATGCAAAAAATAACTTTAGTGTATGTTGGGCGAATTTGATAAATTTTAATGAAAATATCATAGAAACTATAGTAAAATTTCAGAATAAGACCATTCTTGAAATAATAAGTATATAGTATAATTTCAAGAATTAAGTATTTAAAATTTAGTTTGATTATTTATAGTCAAAAATATATTTTGTCTTAAGCCCACTTTGGATATGTACATAAGTATACTTATGTATATACCTATTGTACAACCATTTCACTTATAAAACACATATACAAATTTATTACCATCTACACACATATGTTTCATGCATGAAGCCAATGCTCATAGTGTTACATAAGTATATACTTGTAATATGGTAGATATGAGATTAAATATAATTAAGTATAAGTAAGTATATATCATAAATGTTTTGTAAGTGGAAAGTAAAAATTTAATTCTTCATATAGTAAGTATTATATATAAATTAAATATATCTCTTTATTTTTTTAATATATTTGTGGCCCTGAAAAGGGCCTTTGGATGCGAAAGTTTTATTTTAATTTGATAAAATAGGACATATTTATTTTGAACTGGTGTATTTAGTTACGGCTTTTGTTCCTTCCCTGACAGCATGCTTAGCCAATTCACCGGGCAATAGAAGAGCAAGACGTGAAGCTTCAGCAGCAATACGCTCAAAAAACTGTTACAAAACTGTTCATGATACTCATTTCTTTAGATGATGTACCAGTATCAGTACTTGTTTCAACAATTTTTAAATATAGATAGCATTACTTTCCTTCCTCTTACGCTTCTTCTTTTTATCAATTTTCGTAATATTCTTTTGGGCCTTGCCAGCTTTTTTGGCAGCTTTACCACTTGTTTTTGAAGGCATTATTATAGATTTAAATTTTAAATTTCACTTCACATAACACTATTATTATTCACTATTATTCACATTATTCGAATGTACTGCTGTTGTCACTTCTTAAGTAGTATTTGATTGACGAAGTTTTCAGGTAAGACAAATATATATATATATATAAATTACACAATAACTCTTATAGCGATTAGAATGTTCATAAAAAGAGTATAAATATTTGAACATATTGGACGATTGTTAAACAGTTTATTTCAAACAGTGAACAGTGAATAGTGAATAGTGAGCAATAAGTAAATTTGTGTGGGTATCACTTGTACACCGTAATATCTGATTTTGATATCCCTACAAAGCTCATTCATCTTTGCAAAATGACACTGATCGACACCACCAGCGCAGTGAAAATTGGGACATACCTCTCCGTGCCATTTCATACCAAAAGAGGTTTCAGACAAAGTGACTCCCTATCTTGCGACTTCTTTATTCTTATACTGGAGAAAATAATTAGAGTTGAGAACATCGACATCTCTGGCACTATTTTCTACAAGAGTGTCATGCTTCTAACATACGCTGATGATATTGACATCATTGGCAGCATTCTCCAATCTGGAAAGGGAGTCTCGTCGAGTGGGTCTAGTGGTGAACGAGGACAAATCGAAATACCTTGTATCAACAAACAAAGAGTCACGGCGTCTTGGACAAAATGTTACTGTTGACAATTATACTTTTCAATTCGTCAAGGATTTCATTTATTTAGGATGCAGCATTAATACCAACAATAATGTCAGCCTTGAGATAAAGCGGAGATTAACTCTTTCCAACAGGTATTACTACGGGCTCAGTAGGCAATTGACAAGCAGATCCCTCTCTCGATTGACGAAAATATCGCACTATAAGTCCCTCATTCTTCCCGTCCAAGATGGCGCAGAGTCGTGGACATTGACCATCAATGATGAGAGGCTGTTAGGAGCGTTCGAGAGGAAGATACTCTGTAAGATCTACGGTCCAATATGCGTGGACGACGTGTATCGAATAAGAAGAACGATGAACTGTATGAGCTGTCCGCCGACACTGACATAGTCAAGCGTATAAAAATCCAGAGGCTTCGCTGGCTGGGTTATGTTGAGCGAATGGAAGAAAACGCTCCGGCTAGGAGGGTGATTTATTCGAGCCACGGCGGAGGAACACGCAGAAGAGGATGTCCTAATCTCCGTTGGAAAGACCAGGTACAGGGTGACCTGAGTGCACTTGGCCTTATCAACTGGCGCCAGCGCGCGAGTTATGACATAGTCATCGACGCTACCAGCAACAACCAGCAACAAGTCAACGTCCAGCAAATGCAAGCACTGAAGTTCCGGCACACGTCTTCGCCCTACACCTAAGCTCAGCATATTTCATAAACACTTTGTATTTACTTTTACCTTTTGTATGATCCACATTTGTTTGATTTCTCAGAATTAGTTTGTATTCAAAACACTCTGTCTTACTAATTCATTTCGATTTGCTTAAATAATAATTCAGTCATAATTCTGTAACAAAGAAGAAAAGTTGTGTTCTCACTTAAATAAATCCATACGTAGAATTTAAAACTATCGTTGAGGATAAATAATAAATATATTTTTGGCTGATTCCTGGACCACATACATAACTCGCGCATAGCAGAGGCGACTGGCGGTGCTTTATAGAGGCGGTCAAGATGGATCATCGGTTGTAGTGCCATATAAATAAGTATGTAAAGAAAGGACCAAATATTTAAATTATTAAATTTTAAGCTATGAATATTATTAATTATTTAAAGCAATATGGCAGATTAGTGCAATAAATTTAGAATTTATTTATGTAATATTTATTATGCCATTAAAAGAAAGAAATAAGAATTAATTACAAATAGTACGTTTTTTCTTGAAAATATTTTGTCTTTAATTTGTAGGTTGTAGAAAAATTATTTTTTCTACTTTTTGATTTTCTCTGTGCCGAGATTCGAACCCCGGACACTTTGCGTAGCAGTCCAACGCACTACCACTACGCCACAGCGAACAGCAAAAAAAAAATTCTTCTATTCTAAACCTACAGGGATAAGAATCATCAATTCGGTGCGGAAATGAGAAATTCTATGTTAACTTTTTTGTCATTTTCAATTATTTATAAATGTTAGCAGTATGACACTCTTGTAGAAAATAGTACCAGAGATGTTGACGTTCTCCGCTACAATTATTTTCTTCAGCATAAGGTTAAAGAAGTCACATGATAGCGAATCCCTAGTGTTAGTGCCATGCAAGTTTTTGTACTCGAAGCTTTTATGCAAGTATCAGGTGGCTATCGAGTACATTGTCCCAGTATTTACTCGCTGCTTGCTTTATGGTTTTTTTGTACATGAACTAAAATTTTTTTTTTGTTAAATATATATATGTTGATTGGAAGGAAGATTGATAGGCGGGAGAAGTAGTTATGAGCGTTTGATTTAAATTTGCAAGGGTCATAACAATTGGGAAAAATAACTGGCGACAACAACAGACGACATCAGCTTGTGCATCTCAGAAGAACATCTACCGTGAAAGTAACGGTAAAACAGTGAGATGCAAGCCACGTTTCGACGATGTTCCAAGGAGTCAATAGAGCTGGATTTCGCTCGATGTTGGATACGGTCAAAGAGCTCCAGTTGCGTTCATGAAGCTCCAGCCCATAGGTGCGAATTAAACTCCAATTTAGGTCATATATAGCTGGTGGAAATCATGCGGAGACCAGTCGGAGTGAAATATTTTTACACCGCCTGGGAATGCCGAGCCACTTGGCTGCTTCTTTCGAAACGTCAAAATGTGTTTATTCCAACGAACATCAAATTGGATGGACATGCCCGGGACATCAAGAGTTGCTGTCTCCACAATACCCCACCCCACAATACTACACCCATATCTAAGGGGTTAACGGGGGCTGGGAAACTCGATTGTGAGATAACAGAAACCCCAGTCGGAGATTGATTGGAGATCTTTATTGAGTGAGTCATTCATAACATGCCTTTTAATCTCAATCTTCAAAGAGTTGGGGCGTTAGGAACAGGCATATGAATGAGAAATGTTGCTGTCATCTACAAGCGAGTAAATGGGATTCTTCGTTGACAGAAGGTCATTAATGAAGATAAGGAAAAGTGTAGGCGAGAGGAACGAAGCCTCCAGCATTAGTGGCACGATCTGTCAAAACAATGCTGTCTATCACAACATGAAGTTACTCCCGACCCCATGTGCTCTATGCCACAATCTGTCAAACGCCTATGAAATATCCAGAGCAACCTGCGGTACCAGTGCTCGTATTGGCGGTCGTTTTGCTCAAAATATTTGACCAAGCAGAAGTTCACTACACTTTCCATGACTTTGGATAGCGTAGAACAGATTGCGATGGGGTGATAGTTCGCTGGGTTTGTAGTCTTGCCCTTTTTAGGAACTGACATTGACAACTTTCCAACAAGACGGAAGTACATACACCAGTTTTGTCTGATTATGCAGTTATAATCGACATTGATAAACTGAAGTTCATTGTGGTAAAGCTATAACACATGCAACAATGGTTGTCTATCTATTTATCGGTGTGCTGTGATTGCATCTCCTCTTTCATTCTCCCTCCTTCTTCCTTCCACCTATAAATCTTCCTTCCAATCAACACAATGCTCTGCTTTCATAGGGGTACACCCTGTGTATTGAACGTATCAATAAAAAGAAAATTTTCCGTATTTGAATATCTTAGTGTCATCTCGTGTGGTTTTAAATATGACAGTAACGAGAGGTGAGCTCCTGGTTTTACGCTTTTGCTAATGGTTCCTTTTCGTTGTTTGAAAAACAATTATGTATGCGTACAAGGCAATGACCAACATTGCAATAATAACATTAATTTGAAGCCTTTGTATTTCGAGCGTCAGAGCAGTTTTTCAATTTTATACAAAATAGCATGAAGTTTCCTTTGTGTGGAGGCATCGTCTGTGTCATCTATTCATTATAACGGGAGCCACATGTACATCGATTCTGAAAGGGGAAACTGCCTTTCTCTGCTTCGTATTGATAAGTTTCTGTATTCCTGATTCTGAATTTTTCGCCTAAAACAATAAAACTAAAACTTCATAACATGCTTTTCGGACGCAACGCTTTTCTCGTATATGCGCTTTCTAGGCATTCGGTGTTTTGCTATATTGTATGCTCCACAATCCACGGTTTGCGGGTCTGCTTCATCTTTGAAAATCAGTTGATGCTACTTTTTTAAATTTAAGGTTGCTAAAAATAAGTAAGAATTAACTAAAACAGAATCCCTAAAGGAATTCACTAATTTGATTTTGTATGCATCTGACGTATATCGAGAGATTTGGCTATGCGTTTTTTCACCTCCTCTATTAATTTTTCAACCATTATTTTTTTCGCCTCTGAATTATTTGCAACCAATTTATTAGTGATGAGTAAACTATGACGGTAAATAATCGGCATTAGAATTTTCACTTCAGCGAAAACAAAGTTTAATCTACCAGAGTATAACGTTAATGTTAAGTTTTTATTTATCATGCCAGGTCAAATAATTATATTTAAAATATTTCTTTGTTATGTTCAACAGTTTCCACATTAAATAAATGTATTAAGTCTTATCGATATAAATAATCTGTTATCGATTATGCCATTTTCCTACAAATTATAACATCTTTAACAATTTGTCAGCTGTTGTCGTCGCAACTCGAAAAAAATATGAAAAAGATGATAGTAGGTAAATTAATGACGCTTTCTGAGCATTTCGACGGTAAGCCGTGGAGTTTGTTTTATAGAAAACACACTGATTCTACTTTCGAACGAATACGAGAAAATCTTTGCGTATAGAACACGTGTTATTGAGTTTGAGCTTAAGCGCATTCAATCAACAGCGAAAGTTTACTTCGACGTAAAACAAGTAGTTTACGACGAAAAGCGACGTATTTAACGTATTTAAGAAAAAAGTGAAAACAGAGCTGAAAAGCTGATTTTGTTGTTGTTAAGATGTTACTTGCACTTTCTTTTGGGAAACCTAATGGTTATTAGTATTATTATTAATGGTTATTACTATTTTATTGTAATTGTATTTAATTCAAATGCTCCCGGTTCGCATTTAATACCAGAAGGAAGCAGTTATTTATGCCTGTTTTTCTATCCACCTGTGTGTGGGCTTCAATTATTTGGAAGAAAAAATGCTCAAATATTAAATAAAATAAAGATTATTCATTGAAATTTTCTTGCCGTAGTCATGGCTTTCGATTTGTCTATTTTTATGAACAGCTGATAACAAGTTGCAAACTTTGTGGGGAAAATCCATTTATAAAGATTTACGAAAAATGCTTCATGTTTTCTCAAATATTTTGAGAAAGTTATGGGATTTTTTACAGTGATTATTTCCTAAAATTCTAGAGCTCATGAGAGATTTTTTAAACTTTCAACTATGTGTGGTACAGAGTTGCACAAAGTGGCATTTTACGCTGTGTAAACGATTTACACCTCAAAATTTAAAAGTAAAGGCGTAAGCAATTTTTGATGAAAATATGTTTTTGCATTATACGTCAGAGTAAATTTACGTCTTGGCATTAAATAAATAAATTGTTTTCTTTTAATATGTTTGTATTACTTATAGTCCGATTCGAGTAAGCATCGAGCATTTATCTCCGATACCTTTTTAGCATTGATACTCTTCATAAAAATATTTAATAAGTACAAGTATCGAGTACATGTCAGTATCGGAACATTATAGGAAATATGGTAGCTTGTCTGACACCTGGAATCAAATGGTGCCGAGAGGTCTCTCCCAATTTTCTCTGCGATGGTGGTGTCGGTTAGTGTCATTTTGCAAAGACGAATGAGCTTTGCTGGGATATTAAAATCAGACATTGGGGCATACAAGTGATCACTAACCGTGCTCTTGAAGGCGGCTTTATAATCGACAAATATATGGTGGGTGTCGATATGATTCTCCGTGTTCCATGGCTTGGCGTATTGTGAATATTTGGTCGATGGCGGATTTACCAGGCCTAAAGACACACTGATAAGGTCAAATCAGTTTATTATATAATTATATATAAGGTTCTATCGAGCGATTATAAAGGCTTAGTTGGCGCAGATTGTGGAATCACCTTTCTTATGGATTGGGCAAAGAGAGTTTCCAATCAATTTACATGCTTTCATACGACCATATTTTGCATAGAAACTCGTACATGGGTTTGTGAGCTCTTCGCCTCCTGTTTTAAACATCTCAGCAGGCAGGCCATCTGCAACTGCAGCCTTATTGTTCTTCAGCCGAGCGATGGCTGTTAAGACCTCCTTATATTCGGCCGACGGTACTTCAATGCCGTCAGTGATTGAGGTTTCCAAGCAGGTTCCTCAGTAGCGGGATTATTGCCGTCATCATCGTTAAGCAACTGCGAGAAGTGCTCCCTCCATAACGTTCTAGTACTCTGGAAATCTGTCACCAGATTTCTGTCTTCATCCCTGCAGGATAACGATGTGATTAAACTTATGTCTTTCTGCTTCTCTTTTCTTGCGCCTGAAGAAACAGCAGCTCGTTGCAAATGACTGCAGGGTGGCTCTAAATACTCTCGTACCACATATTTCTCCGCCGACGGTGGTAGTCTAGAATTTCTTAAGTAGCCATAGAGTAGGAAATGATCGTCCACTGCGCACATATACCATCAAGTAGAGGGTATTTTTGCGATAGGAGAAGTGTGAGTTGATTGGCAAAGGCTTCGGCTATCCGTACTCGATTTGCTACACTACTTGGCTGCCCACTCTTGCCCCATTCTCCCTAGCTGGACCGTGTGTTCTCCGCCCTCAGCCCCCTTGTAAACTTGGATTTATTTATTATTTTCTTAACGATTGTATGTAGGTAAATATATAAATATGTATCAGTTTTTGAGCCGTAGGAAAATATTATCGAGTCAATAAAGCCGCTTTCTAATACTCATTGGTGGTGCTTTCGAAATCTTTGCAACAATCTAAGAAACAATTTGCTATTCATCCAATCACAAAACTAAGTTCATGTCTTCGTTTTTTGACGAAGGGGGCTTTAAACTCATGTTGGGAAAGTTCAATATGTGCCGCTGGCGCAAAGTACTTTCAGCAAAATTTTGCACCGTGTAGAAAAATTGTTTTTTTCAACTTTTTGATTTGAACTTCTCTGCGTATCAGGCTAACACACTACCAACAACGTCACAGCGATCAAAAGAAGGTCTCCATGTTCTCTATTTCTAGTGCTAAAAACCTTAAGAGACTACTACTCCAACCATATGCAGTACTATCGCAAAAATGTCATGTTTTAATTGAAAAATCTACGGATGTGGATTTAAGATATAGCATAAAGAAATTGTTTTTTATGTAAATTGTTTTATAAATTGTTCGGTTTATATTTTAATTTTTCTAAGATTTCAGATTTAGTGTCGTAAATACTTTATAAAAACAAAATATAAAGCAAAATAAACACAAAAAGTTATTATTTTTTTATTTTACTTAATATATATACTTATATATATAATTGTGTACATCAAACAAGAACAGGTTAAAAGAAAAAAAATCATAAACAAAATTATTGTTAAATCTCAGAATATCTCAGAAGACTTTTTGCTATCTGACATACTGTATACTGTGGAGTAATTGAAGTGTGTTAGTGTGAGGTGTTTAATGGGAAAAGCTTAAGTGCTTCGATATTCAAGACTAAACGATTTTCTACTCGTGTTTTGCTATTGAAGTCTCCAGATATAACAATGTCATCTAATGATAGATATACATTTTCAATAACATTTATTAGGATCATCTTCTATTCGGTTAATCAATGATTGAAAGCCGATGCGCCAATTTTAATTAAACTAGAAACTACAAACTTTGTTTGTTTTTATGTTTAATTTGGAAAATCATTACCGCCACCTGACTATGAGGAGGTCTTAACAGCCATTGCTCGGCTGAAAAACAATAAGGCTGCAGGTGCAGATGGCCTGCCTGCTGAGTTGTTTAAGACCGGAGGCGAACAGCTGAAAAAACGCATGCATGAGCTTCTATGCAGAATATGGTCAGATGAAAGCATGCCAAGTGATTGGAATCTCAGCGTACTCTGCCCAATCCATAAGAAAGGTGATTCCCGATCTGCGCCAACTACCGTGGGATAAGCCTTCTTAATATTGCATATAAGGTTCTATCGAGCGTATTGTGCGAAAGACTGAAGCCCATCGTCAACAAACTGATTGGACCTTATCAGTGTGGCTTCAGGCCTGGTAAATCCATCATCGACCAGATATTCACACTACGCCAAATCCTGGAAAAGACCCGAGAAAAACAGATCGACACCCATCATCTATTTGTCGATTATAAAGCCGCCTTCGACAGCACGATTAGGGATTACTTGTACGCCGCAATGTCTGATTTTGGTATCCCTGCAAAGCTCATTTGTCTTTGCAAAATGGCACTGACCAACACCACTAGCGCAGTGAAAATTGGGACAGACCTCTCCACACCATTTGATACCAAAAGAGGTATTAGACAAGGTGACTCCCTATCGTGCGACTTCTTTAACCTTATGCTGGAGAAAATAATTCGAGCTGCGAACATCGACATCTCTGGCACTATCTTCTACAAGAGTGTCATGCTGCTAGCATACGCTGATGATATTGACATCATTGGCAAAAACGCTCGAGCAGTCAGTGCAGCATTCTCCAACCTGGAAAGGAAGTCTCGTCGAGTGGGTCTAGTGGTGAACGAGGACAAAACGAAATACCTTGTGTCAACAAACAAAGAGTCACGGCGTCTTGGACAAAATGTCACTGTTGACAACTACACTTTTGAAGTCGTCAAGGATTTCGTATATCTAGGATCCAGCATAAACACCAACAATAATGTCAGCCTTGAGATCAAGCGGAGAACAACTCTTGCCAACAGGTGTTACTACGGGCTCAGTAGGCAATTGAGAAGTAGAGCCCTCTCTCGACCGACGAAAATAACGTTCTATAAGTCCCTCATCCTTCCCGTCCTAATGTATGGCGCAGAGACGTGGAAATTGACCATCAATGATGAGGGGCTGTTAGGAGCGTTCGAGAGGAAGATACTCCGTAAGATCTACGGTCCAGTATGCGTGGACGACGTGTATCGAATAAGAAGAACGATGAACTCTATGAGCTGTACGCCGACATTGACATAGTCAAGCGTATAAAAATCCAGAGGCTTCGCTGGCTGGATTATGTTGAGCGAATGGAAGAAAGCGCTCCGGCTAGAAGGGTATTTTATTCGAACCACGGTGGAGGAACACGGAGAAGGGGACGTCCTAATCTCCTTTGGAAAGACCAGGTGCAGGGCAACCTGACTGCACCTGGCATTATCAACTGGCGCCAGCGCGCGTATAGTAGAAGGGACTGGCGAAGCTTTGTAGAGGCGGCCAAGACCGATCATCGGTTGTAGGGCCAGCTAAGTAAGTAAGTAAGTTGGAAAATCATTTTCCGAATTTTTGACAAGTTCATCTGTAAGAGTATATTCTATACATATATTTTGAACAGTATGCATGTATTTGTACAGGGGTACACCCTGTGTGTTGAACGTATCAATAAAAAGAAAATTTTCCGTATTTGAATGTCTTAGTGTCATCTCGTGTGGTTTTCAATATGACAGTAACGACAGGTAAGCTCCTGTTTTTACGCTTTTGCTAATGGTTCCTTTTCGTTTTTTGAAAAACCATATTGTATGCGTACAAGGCAATGACCAACAATGCCATAATAACATTAATTTGAAGCCTTTGTATTTTGAGCGTCTCGTGTGTTTTTTGAGAGGAGATACAGAGCAGTTTTACAATTTTATACAAAATAGCACGAAGTTTGTTTTGTGTGGAGGCATCGTCTGTGTCATCTATTCATTATAACGGGAGCCACATGTACATCGATTTTGAAAGGGGAAACCGCCTTTCTCTGCTTCGTATTGATAAGTTTCTGTATTCCTGATTCTGAATTTTTCGCCTAAAACAATAAAACTCAAACTTCACACGCGTTTCGGACGCAACGCTTTTCTCGTATATGCGCTTTCTAGGCATTCGGTGTTTTGCTATATTGTATGTGTACGGGCAGAATAACTATATAATATAAATTTTGTAAACAGTTGTTTTAAATTATAATTCCAAACATTTAGTATATAATAAGACTCATAAATTGTACTGAATACTTAAATGCTATTATTATTAATTTCAGCAACACTAATCTATCCATACTTATCGAAAGCTTTGAATATTATAACGGATTATCACAATTTGACTATTCTCGAATTTTATATATCTTGTAATGTGAATATACATATGTACATAAAATAAAGAGGCACTTACACTTCGGAAGACAACCAGGAAAGGTGTTTTTTTCTTTCCCCAACATTTTTGGCAACCACGGCAGGACGGTCTATTGGATAACCGTCTACGCAAGTGTAACACATTAGTAAAGTACAACACAGTCGAGATTAATTGCAAGGAATTTATAGCAGCTGCCATTAACGCTGCCACGTAAAAATCACAATTTGTTTGTTGCTGCTGCCAGTGCTCAAGATTACCGCACACATACATACATACACACATTAATGTGTCATTACTGTCATAGTTTTGTCGATCGCTGACAAATCAAGTCATTTCGCTACTACTGCTAAATTGATTAGCAGTACTTTTCATCGTTCAGCAACTCCGCAAATCGCTGTGCGACGCGTGTATCATATCGCACAACATTCCATCACATCAGTCGTCAATTGGTGCCACCGCTGCATGACACGTGGGCATACCTTCTCTGTCGCCGCCAACGGTTATAGTCAACGTTGACGTAGCGTCGCTGCTGCAACACAACCGTTCATCGCGAGAATACCGCTAACAACCGTTAGCACCGTTATCGTCAGCTCATAATTGGTACACACTATTGACAGTTACAAGGTAACCGTACTCGCAATAAAACACAAGGAAATCGTAAGCTTATGCATTTATCAACTTTATTTGTTAACATACATACATATATTAACAGTCATAAACTTATATTCATCAATCTATATACGTAATATTACTCTCTTGCCGTTCGCGTTGATCGATCCACTGTTGCTAGTTTGGCCTCCGACTTATCTCGATCCCACTTCAGTTTTCAAGCTTAGGTTCTATACCACGCTCACTACATTCTCACATACCTAGTGTTGCTCGTAGCAACAAATCGTTGGACAAATGGCTACAGTAAAAGAGGATGGCGATAACTTACCGTCAAGTGATGCATTCTCGAGTGTCGTTTACAAATATTGGAATCATACTTCAATCAATTAAGCCATATTCAAGGACAAATTGAGAGAGTGTCAGAGGACAATTGTAGAAGCGAGTTAGAGGAATTATTTATTGCAGCAAAGTCAAAGATACTCACCCTATTAAATAGTAAACGCGGAAATAATAGTTTTGAAACCAGTTTTGTAGATTCACATGTAACCTCATCGATTGGTCATCGCAAGCGCTTACCAAATCTAAAGCTCCCACAGTTTGATAGTAAATACCCAGAGTACAAACGGTTTATAGGCTTATTGTACAAAATGGTTCATGAAGAGTCGAGATTTTATTGAAAAGTTTAACTATTTACTAAATTGTCTTTCTGGTCAGGCCCTGGCAGTCATTGAACCGATCCAGGTTACTGATGACAACTATCCAAAAGCGTTGCAACTTCTGAAAGAAAGTCAACAATGACAACAACGTCCTGATATTTCTGGAAAATATTACCGCGCTATTCAATATGCCCACCATGAATAAGAGGGATCCAGTTGGACTACGTACTATTGTCAATTCTGTATCAGCACTTCGTGCATCGTTATTATCGCTTGGCACAAAAATGGATGTAATGAATGCCATTCTAATCCATATTGTACTATCCAAGATAGATCATGAATTAAAGAGCGCGTATGATGAGAAACAGGAGTTTGAAGTATTGTGTACATGGGTCACCTTTTATAAAACGTTAAGTCGGCGGTGTCAGCTCTTAGAGGGACGCAAAAGGTAAATAGATTCTATCGAAAAACCACAACTTACAAGAAACATCGAAGGGCAACGAGACAAGAAGGGTCATCAAAACTCATCAGAGCATCCACTCGGAAGCTGTTCCAAATTCATGGACCTTCCAGTGGCGGAACGGTTTGACTTCGTAAAGCGATTAGGTCTATGTTCGAAATCTAATCATGACTATCTATCTACGTCTGCTACTACAGCAGCTGTAGTTGAAACTAGCAAAAACCTGAATTCTTAACCATCCATTACGTTGGTTAACAGGTTAAACACAGGTGCCATCATACCTACGGCAATCGTGTTAATTAAGGACAAGTTTGGGTTGATGCAACCAGTTCGAGCACTCCTAGACTCTTGTTCAGAATTAAACTTTATTACAGAAGAAATGGCAAAACAGCTTCAGCTCGACTTTCATCAAAATGATTAAGAAGTCGCGGGCATTGGAGAAGTTCGTACAAATTTGAAATACAGTGTATTCACAACAATAAGATCACGATTCAACGAGTTTGAATATGCAGCTACATTCGCAGTATCAAAATCAATTTTGGCCCACCAGCCCGGAGATCAAATCAACACCAGGGATTGGGCATTACCAGAGGGAATTCAGCTCGTTCTACAAACCCCAGCGCATAGATTTACTCATAAGCAAAGATATGCCTTACCTAATCAACACCGTGTTTGGTTGGGTGGTGGGTGGCAAATTCAAATCAAAATTCCAATCTCGTGCACTAACTTGCAATATAGCAACTAGTCGGCATTTACCAAATCTAGATTCGATTTTACAGGAATTTTGGGAAATAGAGGACTTTCCAAATCAAATATCATCACTATCAAAAGAGGAAGTAACGAGCATTTTATCGTTAGCCGGCCTTGACTTGGCAAAATGGAATAGTAATCACCCTGAGATGTTTGCTGACAGCTCAGAGGAAATAAATTTGAAAATCGCAAAGGAAGAGATTACCACAGCACTCGGGATGGCCTGGAAACCTAAGGAAGATATATTTTGTTTTCGGTTTGAATTTCCAGATATACAGCCAGCCACCAAGCGTTCAATTCTTGCAGTAACCGTTAGAATATTTTATGTGCTCGGACTACTGGTTCCCGTAACCATTCGGTGCAAAATATTGCTTCAGGAAATGTGAATTCGACACATTGATTGGGATGAAAACCTTCCTAATGATCTAAGCGAACTTTGGAGTCAGCTCTATGACGATTTAGTAAACATTAATCGTATTGACGTACCTCGATTTGTTTTTACCTCTACAAATTGTATCAGTGAAATCCACGGGTTTGCAGATGCATCACAACCAGCTTACGGTTGCTGCTTGTAAATACAAGGCATGACAAAATTTATAAAACTTCGTTACTCATCGCCAAATCGAAAGTGGCGCCAATCAAGGCACAATCATTGCCCAGGCTTGAGCTTTGTGCAGCCGTGCTGCTAAGCAAAGCATGGAAAAAAATAAAATCCAAATTGTCAAAATACACAAACACTGTGTATTTCTGGACCGATTCCAAAATAGTACTTCAATGCCTCAAAATGCACTCATCCAAATTAAACTGTTTCGTGGCCAACCGAGTAGTTGAATTGCAGCAAGATACTCAGGATATAACATGGAAGCATGTAATCCAACATATATAATATCGAGAGGTTGTAATGCATTAGACATTTCACATACAATTAGGTTCTCTGATCCCGACTTTTACTTACTTTACTTTTAATGGCACAACAGCCCATGGAGGGCCTAGGCCGAGCTTTTCGCATCCACTCATGTTGTGCGTGATATATTTGTACATGAATGGAAGGGACCTACAGTTTAATGCCGAATCCGAACGGCGACTTTTACGTAATGATTTTATGTCATGGCCCTGTAGCGATGAAAGCTTCGAACTACTTCCTGTCGACAAGGAACACCGTAAAGCCGTTTCTTTCAAATGTAGCAACAGTGGCAGCGTTGGATCCATTATCAACACTATAATATAGCAAAATTCATCATATCATCGAATTTTGCGCATCGTCTGCAACGTGTACCGCGCTTTAAATAAGATTCCTGTCAACGCAATCATCACGGTATCTCAAATTATTCACGTACCATATAAAGAGCTAAACAATTGTTTTTGGAAAATTGTTTCTGAAATACAACGGTTGCACTACAGGGAAGAAATTGAGTGTTTGAGTACCAACAAGCTAATAAAATCTAGCATTCAAAAACTATCACCATTTCTACATGAACTAGAAATAGGTGAGAACCTAGTTCGTATTTTACGAGTTGGAGGGCGTTTGAGTAACGCACCAATTCCATATGATGCTAGGTTTCCAGCATTATTGCCTAAGGAGCACAGATTCACTAAACTGTTCGTTGAGCATCTCCATCGAAAGCACTTGCATGCTGGACCAAAGGTTCTCATCGGTTTACTTCGCCAGAGGATCTGGGTAACAAACGCTAGAGACCTTGTTCGTAAGGTTGTGTGTAACTGCGTGCATTGTTTCCACTACAAACCAAGGCTCATTGGTCAAATCATGGGTAAACTTCCTGCTGACCGCTTACAATCACAGTTATTTATTTCATACCGGCTGCGGGGAAGCAACCATATAAAGTTTATGCTACGGTTTTCGTATGCTTCACCTCCAAAGCATGCCACATCGAACTTGTTTCTGATCCATCAACTAATTCCTTTTTACTCTGTTTGAAAAGATTTATAGGAAGACGAGATATTCCGCAACGTCTTCATTGCGACAACGCGACAAACTTTGTCGGGGCATCTTCCAAATGAAAGAGTTCTAGCAAAGCTTCTTTAATGCAGACACAGTGGATAGCTTAATTACATATAGTAATATCACAGGCTTCGAATTTGTTTTTATCCCACCACGCGCACCGCATTTCGGTGGTCTCTGGGAGGCCGCCGTGAAATCTGCAAAGACACTATTGGTAAAGAATGCTGCTCAAGCCAATCTTACGTTCGAAGAGTTCACCACCCTTGTAATTGAAGTAGAGGCTATCCTCAATTCGCGTCCCATCACTCCAGCGTCGGATGATCCAAATGATGGAGAAGCAATAACTCATGCGCATTTGTTAATTGGAAGAACACTTACGGCTACACCCGACGAAAGATTCGACGACACAAAAACGTCGTACTTGACACGCTGACAGCGGATGACATACCTAAAGCAACGATTCTGGCACCTCTGGATGCGCGACTATATACTAAGTCTCCAAGAGCGTTCCAAGTGGCGAAATCCCGAGAAGAATTTGGCACTAGGGCAAATGGTACTGGTTCACGAGGATAATCTTCCACCACGACGATGGCTAGTAGCACGCATCACCAACACGATTACTAGTACTGATGGAAAGGTGCGGGTAGTAGATCTTAAAACCACAAGGAGGGCACTGCGACGTCTAATTCATAAACTGGCGCCGCTGCCAACTGCCGATGATGCTTGAAAGTAGGTTCTTTCAACGGGGGGAGCATGTTCGAGCAGAATAACTATATCATATAAATTGTAAACGGTTGTTTCTAATTATAACTTTAGTATATCATACGACTCATAAATTGTACCGAATACTTAATGCAATTATTATTAATTTCATCAACACTAATCTATCCATACTTATCGAAAGCTTTGAATATTATAACGGATTATCACAATTTGCCTATTCTCGAATTTTATATATCTGGTAATGTAAATATACATATGTACATAAAATAAAGAGGCACTTGCACTTCGGAAGACAACCAGGAAAGGTGTTTTTTTCTTTCCCCAAAGTATGCTCCACAACACTCGGTTTGCGGGTCTGCTTCTTCTTTGAAAATCAGTTGATGCTACTTTTTTAAATTTAAGGTTGGTAAAAATAAGTAAGAATTAACTAAAACGGAATCCCTAAAGGATTCACTAATTTGATTTTGTATGCATCTGACGTATATCGAGAGATTTGGCTATGCGTTTTTTCACCTCCTCTATTAATTTTTCAACCATTCTTTTTTTCGCTTCTGAATTATTTGCAACCAATTTATTAGTGATGAGTAAACTATGACGGTAAATAATCGGCATTAGAATTTTCACTTCAGCGAAAACAAAGTTTAATCTACCAGAGTATAACGTTAATGTTAAGTTTTTATTTATCATGCCAGGTCAAATAATTATATTTAAAATATTTCTTTGTTATGTTCAACAGTTTCCATATTAAATAAATGTATTAAATCTTATCGATATAAATAATCTGTTATCGATTATGCCATTTTCCTACAAATTATAACATCTTTAACAATTTGTCAGCTGTTGTCGTCGCAACACGAAAAAAATATGAAAAAGATGATAGTAGGTAAATTTATGACGCTTTCTGAGCATTTCGACGGTAAGCCGTGGAGTTTGTTTTATACAAAACACACTGATTTTACTTTCGAACGAATACGAGAAAATCTTTGCGTCTGGAACACGTGTTATGGAGTTTGAGCTTAAGCGTATTAAATCAACAGCGAAAGTTTACTTCGACGTAAAAAAAGTAGTTTACGACGAAAAAGCGATAAGTGTATGCACGTGTTTAACGTAATTTAAGAAAAAAGAGAAGTGTTGTTAAGATGTTACTTGCACTTTCTTTTGGGAAACCTAATGGTTATTAGTATTATTATTAATGGTTATTATTATTTTATTGTAATTGTATTTAATTCAAATGCTCCCGGTTCGCATTTAATATCAGAAATAACTGCTTCCAGAAGGAAGCAGTTATTTATGCCTGTTTTTCTATCCACCTGTGTGTGGGCTTCAATTATTTGGAAGAAAAAATGCTCAAATATTAAATAAAATAAAGATTATTCATTGAAATTTTCTTGCCGTAGTCATGGCTTTCGATTTGTTTATTTTTATGAACAGCTGATAACAAGTTGCAAACTTTGTGGGGAAAATCCATTTATAAAGATTTACGAAAAATGCTTCATGTTTTCTCAAATATTTTGAGAAAGTTATGGGATTTTTTAAAGTGATTATTTCCTAAAATTCTAGGGCTCATGAGAGATTTTTTAAACTTTCAAATAAAAGATAAATATTTGTATGAAAACATCATAGTAACTATGTGTGGTACAGAGTTGCACAAAGTGGCATTTTACTCTGTGTAAACGATTTACACCTCAAAATTTAAAAGTAAAGGCGTAAGCAATTTTTGATGAAAATATGTTTTTGCATTATACGTCAGAATAAATTTACGTCTTGGCATTAAATAAATAAATTGTTTTCTTTTAATATGTTTGTATTACTTATAGTCCGATTCGAGTAAGCATCGAGCATTTATCTCCGATACCTTTTTAGCATTGATACTCTTCATAAAAATATTTAATAAGTACAAGTATCGAGTACATGTCAGTATCGGAACAGTATAGGAAATATGGTAGCTTGTCTGACACCTGGAATCAAATGGTGCCGAGAGGTCTGTCCCAATTTTCACTGCGCTGCTGGTGTCGGTTAGTGTCATTTTGCAAAGACGAATGAGCTTTGCTGGGATATTAAAATCAGACATTGGGGCACACAAGTGATCCCTAACCGTGCTCTTGAAGGCGGCTTTATAATCGACAAATAGATGGTGGGTGTCGATATGTTTCTCCGTGTTCCATGGCTTGGCGTATTGTGAATATTTGGTCGATGGCGGATTTACAAGGCCTAAAGACACACTGATAAGGTCAAATCAGTTTATTATATAATTATATATAAGGTTCTATCGAGCGATTATAAAGGCTTAGTTGGCGCAGATTCTGGAATCACCTTTCTTATGGATTGGGCAAAGAGAGTTTCCAATCAATTTACATGCTTTCATACGACCATATTTTGCATAGAAACTCGTAAATGGGTTTGTGAGCTCTTCGCCTCCTGTCTTAAACAACTCAGCAGGCAGGCCATCTGCACCTGCAGCCTTATTGTTCTTCAGCCGAGCGATGGCTGTTAAGACCTCCTTATATTCGGCCGACGGTACTTCAATGCCGTCAGTGATTGAGGTTTCCAAGTAAGTTCCTCAGTAGCGGGATTATTGCCGTCATCATCGTTAAGCAACTGCGAGAAGTGCTCCCTCCATAACGTTCTAGTACTCTGGAAATCTGTCACCAGATTTCTGTCTTCATCCCTGCAGGATAACGATGTGATTAAACTCATGTCTTTCTGCTTCTCTTTTCTTGCGCCTGAAGAAACAGCAGCTCGTTGCAAATGACTGCAGGGTGGCTCTAAATACTCTCGTACCACATATTTCTCCGCCGACGGTGGTAGTCTAGAATTTCTTAAGTAGCCATAGAGTGGGAAATGATCGTCCACTGCGCACATATACCATCAAGTAGAGGGTATTTTTGCGATAGGAGAAGTGTGAGTTGATTGGCAAAGGCTTCGGCTATCCGTATTCGATTTGCTACACTACTTGGCTGCCCACTCTTGCCCCATTCTCCCTAGCTTGACCTTGTGTTCTCCGCCCTCAGCCCCCTTGTAAACTTGGATTTATTTATTATTTTCTTAACGATTGTATGTAGGTAAATATATAAATATGTATCAGTTTTTGAGCCGTAGAAAAATATTATCGAGTCAATAAGGCTGTTTTCTAATACTCATTGGTGGTGCTTTCGAAATCTTTGCAACAATCTAAGAAACAATTTGCTATTCATCCAATCACAAAACTAAGTGCATGTCTTCGTTTTTTGACGAAGGGGGCTTTAAACTCATGTTGGGAAAGTTCAATATGTGCCGCTGGCGCAAAGTACTTTCAGCAAAATTTTGCACCGTGTAGAAAAATTGTTTTTTTCAACTTTTTGATTTGAACTTCTCTGCGTAGCAGGCTAACACACTACCAACAACGTCACAGCGATCACAAGAAGGTCTCCATGTTCTCTATTTCTAGTGCTAAAAACCTTAAGAGACTACTACTCCAACCATATGCAGTACTATCGCAAAAATGTCATGTTTTAATTGAAAAATCTACGGATGGGGATTTAAGATATAGCATAAAGAAATTGTTTTTTAAGTCTGGAACTCATTTCAGAATTAAATTTATAAATAAAAACTGAAACAAAACCAATTAAAACAAAAAAATTTTCAAAATAAAAAACTATGTAAATTGTTTTATAAATCGGTTCGGTTTATATTTTAATTTTTCTAAGATTTCAGATTTAGTGTCGTAAATACTTTATAAAAACAAAATATAAAGCAAAATAAACACAAAAAGTTATTATTTTTTTATTTTACTTAATATATATACTTATATATATAATTGTGTACATCAAACAAGAACAGGTTAAAAGAAAAAAAATCATAAACATAATTATTGTAAAAATTTATTGAGCGAAAGTATTGTCAAATCTCAGAATATCTCAGAAGACTTTTTGCTATCTGACATACTGTATACTGTGGAGTAATTGAAGTGTGTTAGTGTGAGGTGTTTAATGGGAAAAGCTTAAGTGCTTCGATATTCAAGACTAAACGATTTTCTACTCGTTTTTTGCTATTGAAGTCTCCAGATATAACAATGTCATCTAATGATAGATATACTTTTTCAATAAAATGTATTAGGATCATCTTCTATTCGGTTAATCAATGATTGAAAGCCGATGCGCCAATTTTAATTAAACTAGAAACTACAAACTTTGTTTCTTTTTATGTTTAATTTGTAAAATTATTTTCCAAATTTTTGACAAGTTCATCTGATAGAGTATATTCTATGCATGTATTTGTACAGGGGTACACCCTGTGTGTTGAACGTATCAATAAAAAGAAAATTTTCCGTAATTGAATGTCTTAGTGTCATCTCGTGTGGTTTTAAATATGACAGTAACGACAGGATAGCTCCTGTTTTTACGCTTTTGCTAATGGTTCCTTTTCGTTGTTTGAAAAACAATTATGTATGCGTACAAGGCAATGACCAACAATGCAATAATAACATTAATTTGAAGCCTTTGTATTTTGAGCGTCTTGTGTGTGTTTTGAGAGAAGATGCAGAGCAGTTTTTCAATTTTATACAAAATAGCATGAAGTTTCCTTTGTGTGGAGGCATCGTCTGTGACATCTATTCATTATAACGGGAGCCACATGTACATCGATTCTGAAAGGGGAAACCGCCTTTCTCTGCTTCGTATTGATAAGTTTCTGTATTCCTGATTCTGAATTTTTCGCCTAAAACAATAAAACTAAAACTTCATAACATGCTTTTCGGACGCAATGATTTTCTCGTATATGCTCTTTCTAGGCATTCGGTGTTTTGCTATATTGTATGCTCCACAACCCGCGGTTTGCGGGTCTGCTTCATCTTTGAAAATCAGTTGATGCTACTTTTTTAAATTTAAGGTTGCTAAAAATAAGTAAGAATTAACTAAAACGGAATCCCTAAAGGATTCACTAATTTGATTTTGTATGCATCTGACGTATATCGAGAGATATGGCTATGCGTTTTTTCACCTCCTCTATTAATTTTTCAACCATTCTTTTTTTCGCTTCTGAATTATTTGCAACCAATTTATTAGTGATGAGTAAACTATGACGGTAAATAATCGGCATTAGAATTTTCACTTCAGCGAAAACAAAGTTTAATCTACCAGAGTATAACGTTAATGTTAAGTTTTTATTTATCATGCCAGGTCAAATAATTATATTTAAAATATTTCTTTGTTATGCTCAACAGTTTCCACATTAAATAAATGTATTAAATCTTATCGATATAAATAATCTGTTATCGATTATGCCATTTTCCTACAAATTATAACATCTTTAACAATTTGTTAGCTGTTGTCGTCGCAACACGAAAAAAAATATGAAAAAGATGATAGTAGGTAAATTTATGACGCTTTCTGAGCATTACATACAAAACACACTGATTCTACTTTCGAACGAATACGAGAAAATCTTTGAGTCTGGAACACGTGTTATGGAGTTTGAGCTTAAGCGTATTAAATCAACAGCGAAAGTTTACTTCGACGTAAAAAAAGTAGTTTACGACGAAAAAGCGATAAGTGTATGCACGTGTTTAACGTAATTTAAGAAAAAAGTGAAGTGTTGTTAAGATGTTACTTGCACTTTCTTTTGGGAAGCCTAATGGTTATTAGTATTATTATTAATGGTTATTATTATTTTATTGTAATTGTATTTAATTCAAATGCTCCCGGTTCGCATTTAATACCAGAAGGAAGCAGTTATTTATGCCTGTTTTTCTATCCACCTGTGTGTGGGCTTCAATTATTTGGAAGAAAAAATGCTCAAATATTAAATAAAATAAAGATTATTCATTGAAATTTTCTTGCCGTAGTCATGGCTTTCGATTTGTTTATTTTTATGAACAGCTGATAACAAGTTGCAAACTTTGTGGGGAAAATCTATTTATAAAGATTTACGAAAAATGCTTCATGTTTTCTCAAATATTTTGAGAAAGTTATGGGATTTTTTACAGTCTAGGGCTCATGAGAGATTTTTTAAACTTTCAAATAAAAAATAAATATTTGTATGAAAACATCATAGCAACTATGTGTGGTACAGAGTTGCACAAAGTGGCATTTTACTCTGTGTAAACGATTTACACCTCAAAATTTAAAAGTAAAGGCGTAAGCAATTTTTGATGAAAATATGTTTTTGCATTATACGTCAGAGTAAATTTACGTCTTGGCATTAAATAAATAAATTGTTTTCTTTTAATATGTTTGTATTACTTATAGTCCGATTCGAGTAAGCATCGAGCATTTATCTCCGATACCTTTTTAGCATTGATACTCTTCATAAAGATATTTAATAAGTACAAGTATCGAGTACATGTCAGTATCGGAACAGTATAGGAAATATGGTAGCTTGTCTGACACATGGAATCAAATGGTGCCGAGAGGTTTGTCCCAATTTTCACTGCGCTGGTGGTGTCGGTTAGTGTCATTTTGCAAAGACGAATGAGCTTTGCTGGGATATTAAAATCAGACATTGGGGCATACAAGTGATCCCTAACCGTGCTCTTGAAGGCGGCTTTATAATCGACAAATAGATGGTGGGTGTTGATATGTTTCTCCGTGTTCCATGGCTTGGCGTATTGTGAATATTTGGTCGATGGCGGATTTACAAGGCCTAAAGACACACTGATAAGGTCAAATCAGTTTATTATATAATTATATATAAGGTTCTATCGAGCGATTATAAAGGCTTAGTTGGCGCAGATTCTGGAATCACCTTTCTTATGGATTGGGCAAAGAGAGTTTCCAATCAATTTACATGCTTTCATACGACCATATTTTGCATAGAAACTCGTACATGGGTTTGTGAGCTCTTCGCCTCCTGTCTTAAACAACTCAGCAGGCAGGCCATCTGCACCTGCAGCCTTATTGTTCTTCAGCCGAGCGATGGCTGTTAAGACCTCCTTATATTCGGGCGACGGTACTTCAATGCCGTCAGTGATTGAGGTTTCCAAGCAGGTTCCTCAGTAGCGGGATTATTGCCGTCATCATCGTTAAGCAACTGCGAGAAGTGCTCCCTCCATAACCTTCTAGTACTCTGGAAATCTGTCACCAGATTTCTGTCTTCATCCCTGCAGGATAACGATGTGATTAAACTCATGTCTTTCTGCTTCTCTTTTCTTGCGCCTGAAGAAACAGCAGCTCGTTGCAAATGACTGCAGGGTGGCTCTAAATACTCTCGTACCACATATTTCTCCGCCGACGGTGGTAGTCTAGAATTTCTTAAGTAGCCATAGAGTGGGAAATGATCGTCCACTGCGCACATATACCATCAAGTAGAGGGTATTTTTGCGATAGGAGAAGTGTGAGTTGATTGGCAAAGGCTTCGGCTATCCGTATTCGATTTGCTACACTACTTGGCTGCCCACTCTTGCCCCATTCTCCCTAGCTTGACCTTGTGTTCTCCGCCCTCAGCCCCCTTGTAAACTTGGATTTATTTATTATTTTCTTAACGATTGTATGTAGGTAAATATAAAAATATGTATCAGTTTTTGAGCCGTAGAAAAATATTATCGAGTCAATAAAGCTGTTTTCTAATACTCATTGGTGGTGCTTTCGAAATCTTTGCAACAATCTAAAAAACAATTTGCTATTCATCCAATCACAAAACTAAGTGCATGTCTTCGTTTTTTGACGAAGGGGGCTTTAAACTCATGTTGGGAAAGTTCAATATGTGCCGCTGGCGCAAAGTACTTTCAGCAAAATTTTGCACCGTGTAGAAAAATTGTTTTTTTCAACCATTTGATTTGAACTTCTCTGCGTAGCAGGCTAACACACTACCAACAACGTCACAGCGATCACAAGAAGGTCTCCATGTTCTCTATTTCTAGTGCTAAAAACCTTAAGAGACTACTACTCCAACCATATGCAGTACTATCGCAAAAATGTCATGTTTTAATTGAAAAATCTACGGATGGGGATTTAAGATATAGCATAAAGAAATTGTTTTTTAAGTCTGGAACTCATTTCAGAATTAAATTTATAAATAAAAACTGAAACAAAACCAATTAAAACAAAAAAATTTTCAAAATAAAAAACTATGTAAATTGTTTTATAAATCGGTTCGGTTTATATTTTAATTTTTCTAAGATTTCAGATTTAGTGTCGTAAATACTTTATAAAAACAAAATATAAAGCAAAATAAACACAAAAAGTTATTATTTTTTTATTTTACTTAATATATATACTTATATATATAATTGTGTACATCAAACAAGAACAGGTTAAAAGAAAAAAAATCATAAACATAATTATTGTAAAAATTTATTGAGCGAAAGTATTGTCAAATCTCAGAATATCTCAGAAGACTTTTTGCTATCTGACATACTGTATACTGTGGAGTAATTGAAGTGTGTTAGTGTAAGGTGTTTAATGGGAAAAGCTTAAGTGCTTCGATATTCAAGACTAAACGATTTTCTACTCGTTTTTTGCTATTGAAGTCTCCAGATATAACAATGTCATCTAATGATAGATATACATTTTCAATAAAATTTATTAGGATCATCTTCTATTCGGTTAATCAATGATTGAAAGCCGATGCGCCAATTTTAATTAAACTAGAAACTACAAACTTTGTTTCTTTTTATGTTTAATTTGTAAAATTATTTTCCAAATTTTTGACAAGTTCATCTGATAGAGTATATTCTATGCATGTATTTGTACAGGGGTACACCCTGTGTGTTGAACGTATCAATAAAAAGAAAATTTTCCGTAATTGAATGTCTTAGTGTCATCTCGTGTGGTTTTAAATATGACAGTAACGACAGGAGAGCTCCTGTTTTTACGCTTTTGCTAATGGTTCCTTTTCGTTGTTTGAAAAACAATTATGTATGCGTACAAGGCAATGACCAACAATGCAATAATAACATTAATTTGAAGCCTTTGTATTTTGAGCGTCTTGTGTGTGTTTTGAGAGAAGATGCAGAGCAGTTTTTCAATTTTATACAAAATAGCATGAAGTTTCCTTTGTGTGGAGGCATCGTCTGTGACATCTATTCATTATAACGGGAGCCACATGTACATCGATTCTGAAAGGGGAAACCGCCTTTCTCTGCTTCGTATTGATAAGTTTCTGTATTCCTGATTCTGAATTTTTCGCCTAAAACAATAAAACTAAAACTTCATAACATGCTTTTCGGACGCAATGATTTTCTCGTATATGCTCTTTCTAGGCATTCGGTGTTTTGCTATATTGTATGCTCCACAACCCGCGGTTTGCGGGTCTGCTTCATCTTTGAAAATCAGTTGATGCTACTTTTTTAAATTTAAGGTTGCTAAAAATAAGTAAGAATTAACTAAAACGGAATCCCTAAAGGAATTCACTAATTTGATTTTGTATGCATCTGACGTATATCGAGAGATTTGGCTATGCGTTTTTTCACCTCCTCTATTAATTTTTCAACCATTATTTTTTTCGCCTCTGAATTATTTGCAACCAATTTATTAGTGATGAGTAAACTATGACGGTAAATAATCGGCATTAGAATTTTCACTTCAGCGAAAACAAAGTTTAATCTACCAGAGTATAACGTTAATGTTAAGTTTTTATTTATCATGCCAGGTCAAATAATTATATTTAAAATATTTCTTTGTTATGTTCAACAGTTTCCACATTAAATAAATGTATTAAATCTTATCGATATAAATAATCTGTTATCGATTATGCCATTTTCCTACAAATTATAACATCTTTAACAATTTGTCAGCTGTTGTCGTCGCAACACGAAAAAAATATGAAAAAGATGATAGTAGGTAAATTTATGACGCTTTCTGAGCATTACACACAAAACACACTGATTCTACTTTCGAACGAATACGAGAAAATCTTTGAGTCTGGAACACGTGTTATGGAGTTTGAGCTTAAGCGTATTAAATCAACAGCGAAAGTTTACTTCGACGTAAAAAAAGTAGTTTACGACGAAAAAGCGATAAGTTATGCACGTGTTTAACGTAATTTAAGAAAAAAGTGAAGTGTTGTTAAGATGTTACTTGCACTTTCTTTTGGGAAACCTAATGGTTATTAGTATTATTATTAATGGTTATTATTATTTTATTGTAATTGTATTTAATTCAAATGCTCCCGGTTCGCATTTAATACCAGAAGGAAGCAGTTATTTATGCCTGTTTTTCTATCCACCTGTGTGTGGGCTTCAATTATTTGGAAGAAAAAATGCTCAAATATTAAATAAAATAAAGATTATTCATTGAAATTTTCTTGCCGTAGTCATGGCTTTCGATTTGTTTATTTTTATGAACAGCTGATAACAAGTTGCAAACTTTGTGGGGAAAATCTATTTATAAAGATTTACGAAAAATGCTTCATGTTTTCTCAAATATTTTGAGAAAGTTATGGGATTTTTTACAGTGATTATTTCCTAAAATTCTAGGGCTCATGAGAGATTTTTTAAACTTTCCAATAAAAAATAAATATTTGTATGAAAACATCATAGCAACTATGTGTGGTACAGAGTTGCACAAAGTGGCATTTTACTCTGTGTAAACGATTTACACCTCAAAATTTAAAAGTAAAGGCGTAAGCAATTTTTGATGAAAATATGTTTTTGCATTATACGTCAGAGTAAATTTACGTCTTGGCATTAAATAAATAAATTGTTTTCTTTTAATATGTTTGTATTACTTATAGTCCGATTCGAGTAAGCATCGAGCATTTATCTCCGATACCTTTTTAGCATTGATACTCTTCATAAAGATATTTAATAAGTACAAGTATCGAGTACATGTCAGTATCGGAACAGTATAGGAAATATGGTAGCTTCTCTGACACCTGGAATCAAATGGTGCCGAGAGGTTTGTCCCAATTTTCACTGCGCTGGTGGTGTCGGTTAGTGTCATTTTGCAAACACGAATGAGCTTTGCTGGGATATTAAAATCAGATATTGGGGCATACAAGTGATCCCTAACCGTGCTCTTGAAGGCGGCTTTATAATCGACAAATAGATGGTGGGTGTCGATATGTTTCTCCGTGTTCCATGGCTTGGCGTATTGTGAATATTTGGTCGATGGCGGATTTACAAGGCCTAAAGACACACTGATAAGGTCAAATCAGTTTATTATATAATTATATATAAGGTTCTATCGAGCGATTATAAAGGCTTAGTTGGCGCAGATTCTGGAATCACCTTTCTTATGGATTGGGCAAAAAGAGTTTCCAATCAATTTACATGCTTTCATACGACCATATTTTGCATAGAAACTCGTACATGGGTTTGTGAGCTCTTCGCCTCCTGTCTTAAACAACTCAGCAGGCAGGCCATCTGCACCTGCAGCCTTATTGTTCTTCAGCCGAGCGATGGCTGTTAAGACCTCCTTATATTCGGGCGACGGTACTTCAATGCCGTCAGTGATTGAGGTTTCCAAGCAGGTTCCTCAGTAGCGGGATTATTGCCGTCATCATCGTTAAGCAACTGCGAGAAGTGCTCCCTCCATAACCTTCTAGTACTCTGGAAATCTGTCACCAGATTTCTGTCTTCATCCCTGCAGGATAACGATGTGATTAAACTCATGTCTTTCTGCTTCTCTTTTCTTGCGCCTGAAGAAACAGCAGCTCGTTGCAAATGACTGCAGGGTGGCTCTAAATACTCTCGTACCACATATTTCTCCGCCGACGGTGGTAGTCTAGAATTTCTTAAGTAGCCATAGAGTAGGAAATGATCGTCCACTGCGCACATATACCATCAAGTAGAGGGTATTTTTGCGATAGGAGAAGTGTGAGTTGATTGGCAAAGGCTTCGGCTATCCGTATTCGATTTGCTACACTACTTGGCTGCCCACTCTTGCCCCATTCTCCCTAGCTTGACCTTGTGTTCTCCGCCCTCAGCCCCCTTGTAAACTTGGATTTATTTATTATTTTCTTAACGATTGTATGTAGGTAAATATATAAATATGTATCAGTTTTTGAGCCGTAGAAAAATATTATCGAGTCAATAAAGTTGTTTTCTAATACTCATTGGTGGTGCTTTCGAAATCTTTGCAACAATCTAAGAAACAATTTGCTATTCATCCAATCACAAAACTAAGTGCATGTCTTCGTTTTTTGACGAAGGGGGCTTTAAACTCATGTTGGGAAAGTTCAATATGTGCCGCTGGCGCAAAGTACTTTCAGCAAAATTTGGCACCGTGTAGAAAAATTGTTTTTTTCAACTTTTTGATTTGAACTTCTCTGCGTAGCAGGCTAACACACTACCAACAACGTCACAGCGATCACAAGAAGGTCTCCATGTTCTCTATTTCTAGTGCTAAAAACCTTAAGAGACTACTACTCCAACCATATGCAGTACTATAGCAAAAATGTCATGTTTTAATTGAAAAATCTACGGATGGGGATTTAAGATATAGCATAAAGAAATTGTTTTTTAAGTCTGGAACTCATTTCAGAATTAAATTTATAAATAAAAACTGAAACAAAACAAATTAAAACAAAAAAATTTTCAAAATAAAAAACTATGTAAATTGTTTTATAAATCGGTTCGGTTTATATTTTAATTTTTCTAAGATTTCAGATTTAGTGTCGTAAATACTTTATAAAAACAAAATATAAAGCAAAATAAACACAAAAAGTTATTATTTTTTTATTTTACTTAATATATATACTTATATATATAATTGTGTACATCAAACAAGAACAGGTTAAAAGAAAAAAAATCATAAACATAATTATTGTAAAAATTTATTGAGCGAAAGTATTGTCAAATCTCAGAATATCTCAGAAGACTTTTTGCTATCTGACATACTGTATACTGTGGAGTAATTGAAGTGTGTTAGTGTGAGGTGTTTAATGGGAAAAGCTTAAGTGCTTCGATATTCAAGACTAAACGATTTTCTACTCGTTTTTTGCTATTGAAGTCTCCAGATATAACAATGTCATCTAATGATAGATATACATTTTCAATAAAATTTATTAGGATCATCTTCTATTCGGTTAATCAATGATTGAAAGCCGATGCGCCAATTTTAATTAAACTAGAAACTACAAACTTTGTTTCTTTTTATGTTTAATTTGTAAAATTATTTTCCAAATTTTTGACAAGTTCATCTGATAGAGTATATTCTATGCATGTATTTGTACAGGGGTACACCCTGTGTGTTGAACGTATCAATAAAAAGAAAATTTTCCGTAATTGAATGTCTTAGTGTCATCTCGTGTGGTTTTAAATATGACAGTAACGACAGGAGAGCTCCTGTTTTTACGCTTTTGCTAATGGTTCCTTTTCGTTGTTTGAAAAACAATTATGTATGCGTACAAGGCAATGACCAACAATGCAATAATAACATTAATTTGAAGCCTTTGTATTTTGAGCGTCTTGTGTGTGTTTTGAGAGAAGATGCAGAGCAGTTTTTCAATTTTATACAAAATAGCATGAAGTTTCCTTTGTGTGGAGGCATCGTCTGTGACATCTATTCATTATAACGGGAGCCACATGTACATCGATTCTGAAAGGGGAAACCGCCTTTCTCTGCTTCGTATTGATAAGTTTCTGTATTCCTGATTCTGAATTTTTCGCCTAAAACAATAAAACTAAAACTTCATAACATGCTTTTCGGACGCAATGATTTTCTCGTATATGCTCTTTCTAGGCATTCGGTGTTTTGCTATATTGTATGCTCCACAACCCGCGGTTTGCGGGTCTGCTTCATCTTTGAAAATCAGTTGATGCTACTTTTTTAAATTTAAGGTTGCTAAAAATAAGTAAGAATTAACTAAAACGGAATCCCTAAAGGATTCACTAATTTGATTTTGTATGCATCTGACGTATATCGAGAGATATGGCTATGCGTTTTTTCACCTCCTCTATTAATTTTTCAACCATTCTTTTTTTCGCTTCTGAATTATTTGCAACCAATTTATTAGTGATGAGTAAACTATGACGGTAAATAATCGGCATTAGAATTTTCACTTCAGCGAAAACAAAGTTTAATCTACCAGAGTATAACGTTAATGTTAAGTTTTTATTTATCATGCCAGGTCAAATAATTATATTTAAAATATTTCTTTGTTATGTTCAACAGTTTCCACATTAAATAAATGTATTAAATCTTATCGATATAAATAATCTGTTATCGATTATGCCATTTTCCTACAAATTATAACATCTTTAACAATTTGTCAGCTGTTGTCGTCGCAACACGAAAAAAATATGAAAAAGATGATAGTAGGTAAATTTATGACGCTTTCTGAGCATTACACACAAAACACACTGATTCTACTTTCGAACGAATACGAGAAAATCTTTGAGTCTGGAACACGTGTTATGGAGTTTGAGCTTAAGCGTATTAAATCAACAGCGAAAGTTTACTTCGACGTAAAAAAAGTAGTTTACGACGAAAAAGCGATAAGTGTATGCACGTGTTTAACGTAATTTAAGAAAAAAGTGAAGTGTTGTTAAGATGTTACTTGCACTTTCTTTTGGGAAACCTAATGGTTATTAGTATTATTATTAATGGTTATTATTATTTTATTGTAATTGCATTTAATTCAAATGCTCCCGGTTCGCATTTAATACCAGAAGGAAGCAGTTATTTATGCCTGTTTTTCTATCCACCTGTGTGTGGGCTTCAATTATTTGGAAGAAAAAATGCTCAAATATTAAATAAAATAAAGATTATTCATTGAAATTTTCTTGCCGTAGTCATGGCTTTCGATTTGTTTATTTTTATAAACAGCTGATAACAAGTTGCAAACTTTGTGGGGAAAATCCATTTATAAAGATTTACGAAAAATGCTTCATGTTTTCTCAAATATTTTGAGAAAGTTATGGGATTTTTTAAAGTGATTATTTCCTAAAATTCTAGGGCTCATGAGAGATTTTTTAAACTTTCAAATAAAAGATAAATATTTGTATGAAAACATCATAGTAACTATGTGTGGTACAGAGTTGCACAAAGTGGCATTTTACTCTGTGTAAACGATTTACACCTCAAAATTTAAAAGTAAAGGCGTAAGCAATTTTTGATGAAAATATGTTTTTGCATTATACGTCAGAGTAAATTTACGTCTTGGCATTAAATAAATAAATTGTTTTCTTTTAATATGTTTGTATTACTTATAGTCCGATTCGAGTAAGCATCGAGCATTTATCTCCGATACCTTTTTAGCATTGATACTCTTCATAAAGATATTTAATAAGTACAAGTATCGAGTACATGTCAGTATCGGAACAGTATAGGAAATATGGTAGCTTGTCTGACACCTGGAATCAAATGGTGCCGAGAGGTCTGTCCCAATTTTCACTGCGCTGGTGGTGTCGGTTAGTGTCATTTTGCAAACACGAATGAGCTTTGCTGGGATATTAAAATCAGACATTGGGGCATACAAGTGATCCCTAACCGTGCTCTTGAAGGCGGCTTTATAATCGACAAATAGATGGTGGGTGTCGATATGTTTCTCCGTGTTCCATGGCTTGGCGTATTGTGAATATTTGGTCGATGGCGGATTTACAAGGCCTAAAGACACACTGATAAGGTCAAATCAGTTTATTATATAATTATATATAAGGTTCTATCGAGCGATTATAAAGGCTTAGTTGGCGCAGATTCTGGAATCACCTTTCTTATGGATTGGGCAAAGAGAGTTTCCAATCAATTTACATGCTTTCATACGACCATATTTTGCATAGAAACTCGTACATGGGTTTGTGAGCTCTTCGCCTCCTGTCTTAAACAACTCAGCAGGCAGGCCATCTGCACCTGCAGCCTTATTGTTCTTCAGCCGAGCGATGGCTGTTAAGACCTCCTTATATTCGGGCGACGGTACTTCAATGCCGTCAGTGATTGAGGTTTCCAAGCAGGTTCCTCAGTAGCGGGATTATTGCCGTCATCATCGTTAAGCAACTGCGAGAAGTGCTTCCTCCATAACCTTCTAGTACTCTGGAAATCTGTCACCAGATTTCTGTCTTCATCCCTGCAGGATAACGATGTGATTAAACTCATGTCTTTCTGCTTCTCTTTTCTTGCGCCTGAAGAAACAGCAGCTCTTTGCAAATGACTGCAGGGTGGCTCTAAATACTCTCGTACCACATATTTCTCCGCCGACGGTGGTAGTCTAGAATTTCTTAAGTAGCCATAGAGTAGGAAATGATCGTCCACTGCGCACATATACCATCAAGTAGAGGGTATTTTTGCGATAGGAGAAGTGTGAGTTGTTTGGCAAAGGCTTCGGCTATCCGTACTCGATTTGCTACACTACTTGGCTGCCCACTCTTGCCCCATTCTCCCTAGCTTGACCGTGTGTTCTCCGCTCTCAGCCCCCTTGTAAACTTGGATTTATTTATTATTTTCTTAATGATTGTTGGGAAAGTTTAATATGTTGCGCTGGCGTAAAATACTTTAAGCAAAATTTTGCACAATTTACAGCTTATGTTATTTATGTTCACAATGGATTAATATGTGCAAGACGGAAGAAGAGAGAAGAAAGATATATTTTTCTTTTTGTGAAATCCACGAAATAAGCGGTGTTATAGGATAGGATATGGGACTCATGTGAGGATTGTCGCTCCTTCTGAGAATTAACATTTGTACTCTAACAGAAAAGGAATGTATAATATAGTTGAAATGTCATGTTAATTTAAAAAGAATTTAATAAATATAAGTTTTCCACTTGAAAATAATAATAATACACTTTTTTCTTTATAAAAATCAGAGGAAAATCCTTTGTTTTCAGGTAGGCAAAAATTTTGAAGAGTGGCAACCGTGGTAGTAAATGTACTTTGAAGCACCCTGTGTTCGTTCCCTAATGAAAAAATCTTAAAAAGAAATAACTAGCAGGAATAAAAGGCAACGCAGTTTTAGTTTGGTGAATTTATTGCAGATGAAAGAACGAATTGAAAGTCAACGGTATTTCGTGAAGTAAAGTTGGTCTTGAGAATTAATCTAAAAAATTGTAAAATTCAATATTTAGGTAATACATTTTAATTTAAATAAAGATTGGTTATTCACCCTTGGGGGTATCTTTTTTCCTTTATTATAAGCAATGAAGCATTTCGGTCATCTTTATATGCCAGTGTGTAAATTCGTTTTTTTTATTTGTAGGTTATGGTATACTGTGAAATTCCAGCTAGCATGATACTATAAATTACGTAATACGGGAAGGAGTTTTGTCTCTTGTATTGACACGAATACGACTGTGAAATAATCGAAAGAGACAACTAGAGTCGTACATTTGTCATCATTTTGTGATCTGGTACAATTTGTTTTAATTTACCATATTTGTTTTCATTGCTGGTGTGATTGGATTGTTTGAGTTAGAAATGGTGAGTGGAAAGCTTTGTAATATTTAGAAAAATATTTGTGTCAATAAATTAAAGTTGACTACATATTTGGGTTTTATTTTGTATATTTTTTTCCTCCAGCCTCGTATAGTTCCTTTACAACTTCTCAGATGCCTCAAAGTGCTTTTGGACGATAATGGTGGAATTTTGAGCGTAATCGAAGTGAAACGAATTGCAGGGTAGGTAATTACTCAAGTATGAAGTTCGGTGGTAAACATTTGTAAAAAGTTGACACAATCTATTACAGCAACCACAACAAGGTTGTAACGTTAAAGTAAAGCGAAATATAATGTGGCGGTAATTATCGCGATAAAAATAAAATGGTAATATTTATCTAAAATTGCAGCCTTGCAGCCATGAACACAATTGTATTTAATCTTAAAGTGATTAAATAATGGCTATATCATACCAAATATTTGGATATTTGGCAGTTGATACCGAGGATGTTGACTCACGACACCGATTTGTGTCGACACATTTGTTTTTGTGTTTGTGAAATTCAAAAAGAATTCAATATATAATTTTTATATTATTCGATTCGAATATTTTTTTTTATGGATAGAAAAGTATGGTAGTAAAACCATATTTCAATTTGTCTGTCATCCACTAATTGGAGTAAGCGCACGCGCATTGTAAATAAAAAAGGAAATTATTGGTGAAATAATAGAAGTTGATAAAAGAGGGTAAAAAAAAACGAAATGCACTATCGCATGAAAATTGGCTAAAAGAATGCAAGCTTACAAGTCCAGACAACTATGGGAACTTTTTGCATATGGACAGCAACACGTTTGACGTTTCGGAATTGTTATAACTAGTGATGCCACGCATTTTGAAACAAAATACAAACATGAGGGAGGCAATTACCCAATGGAGTGTTTTTCGATAACTGTGTTTTCTTGTATTTTGAAATTAGTTTCAGTCCTTGAAATGTTTGTCTCTTGTCACCCCCAAACTATCGGTAGGATAATAATTAAAACAGTTACAGCAATAATGGAAATCTAAAAGGTAAAATAAAGGTTAGCTTTTTAACTTAAGTTCAATTTTATAATTCAAGTGTAAAAACTAAAATTAATATCAATAACTTATCTGAAAACAAATTAAATTGCGTAAAAATATTCCAGCTGCTATGCTTTACGCAAAAAAAAAAGTCAAAAAAAAGAACATTTTTGCTATTGCAAGTTCCTTTCTATTCTATTTTTCAATTCTTGTTAAGAATATTTTAAATCACAAATATTTGATGGAATCGATAGGAATTCCAATTCCATTACCGGGGAATTCGAACATTTTTTTTCGACATTACTATTGTTTGTAATGGACTTTATGATTCCCGTTAATAAGGAATTAAATAAAATATACAATAAATATATATAATCACAATTCTTTTGAATTCTCAGCCTGCAAATTCGTATTACTTTATGTACAAAAGGACGTTGTGCGTTCAAACTCACATGTAATTTTTATTTTATTCGTGTATTCATGGGTTTGCGCTTTAAACGCGTTAAAATATTCGAATCGAATGAGCTCTTTTTGAATTATTATGACCTTCAACTTCGTGATTTGTGTTGCATTTAGTTGCAAATAAATTTAGGTATTTATGTGATTTACTAACTTCAAAATATGGAGTAAGAAAATTAGTAAAATTAAATCAATACTGCAACAGGCATAATTCACAAAGTATGAAAAATCATAGAGGAGGACTTCAAACCACAAAATTATATTAAAGTAAAAACTACTAACAAAAAACGGTTACCCACAAACTCAGATAGGAAAACTAATACAAAGAACGACAAACCAAAACAATTCAAACATAGCATTGATAAAAAATATAATAGAGTTCCATATGTACCAAACTTGACTTATAACAAAAATCATCAACTAAAACACATTTTGATATTCTTAAAAACCACACAGTAGCTTACGAATTTTTTCTAAACAGGATAGAAATTGAACAACAAAACAATGTGGTGTACAAAAAATCTTGTAAGGGTAGGAGAAGACTAAAAGATATATACCATATAGGGATGACAGAAAGAGCTTTCGGCACACGAATACCGGAACACAAAGCGGACGTGAGAAATAAAAAGAAAACAGCGTTAGGGCAACACTTAATAGCGGCCAAACAGCGGATTTTGAAAACGCAAAAGTATTAGATAGAAAGTACAAACAGAAACAATGATACTCGGAACACAATACAAAAGAAAACGAACAAAGCAATAAATCACAAAGAGGCCATAGATACTTTACTTACTTTACTTTTAATGGCACAACAGCCCATGGAGAGCCTAGGCCGAGCTTTTCGCATCCACTCATGTTGTGCGTGTTATATTTGTACATGAATGGAAGGGACCTACAGTTTAATGCCGAGTCCGAACGGCGAAGTGAAAAGCTTTTCATAGCAATTTTTACTCTTGTAGGTTTGCCATTGCCTGCCAAGAGGTGGTGCCGTGTAGAAAAATAATTTTTTCTACTTTTTGATTTTGCCTGTGCCGAGATTCGAACCCCGGACACTCGGCGTAGCAGAGGACATAGATAACGCACATCAAATATACAAGACACCATTAGATGTAGAAGAGGATTGAACAATTATTGTTCAATCCTCTGTATTATTACTGTATATGTTTCATACTGGTATAATGGTGTATACCTTAAAAATGAAAAATAAAATTTTTAAAATGAAAATAATGATGTACAGGTTTGCATGTTTTCCTTCTATTTTACATACATTTTTGTTCATTTTTTTTTTTCTAAAATAGCTTATTGACACCCTGAATACTCGCCGTGCTCGGTGTACATTTCACCCAGCATATCATATTCGGTGCAACAACAATTGCATGGTGTTCGCCGAGCAAAATCTGAACATAACCACGACCTTAGTGAAAATGAAAATTGAAGCGTTTTTCTTTAATTTTTTTCACCTTAAAAACGACAAAGAAACCTGTGAACACAAATCACAGAAAATTAGTATTCGAAAAATATAGCTCCTACTTCATTGCTTTTCGCTCAGTATTGCATGTTCATTTGCATTATTTTGTTTAATACTAATAAATCTACATGGTTCATAAAATCAAAAGAATAATAGATTTCAAAAATGTAGAGTTATATATTAATTCTATCGTTTTATATCAGTAACAAAATTGATTCATAAAAGTTTTCACCAGTGGCCGTACCAATTTTTGATTTGACGGAAATACAAACAAATTGATCGATGCCAGTTTTGAGTATTAGAATGTAAAGTAAATTATTGTTATCAGGACAGCTCTTGTACATTAAACTGGTTCTTTTTTTTAGATATTAAATATATATTTTTAGATTATAAAATTAAGAAAAAAAACAAAAATTGATATCGCTGTTTAATAAATATACCATAATAGGAGGTGAATAACTAGTGGCAGGTAAATATTTTCAGGTACGATTATTTTTCCACGAAAAATTCAGATTTTGTCTGCGTTGGAATGCCAGTATGCCAGATAGCCGAATGTCTTCTGAGATTTGACAATTCAGACAAAAATATTCAAAATATGGTAAATAACTCATTTTTGTCTGCTGGTACATAAACAAGAAATTGAAATAAAATAAATTAAAAAATTAATGGTATTTTCTAAAATTTTTATATTTAAATTCTATATTTTACTTTACCAACGGATTAATTTATTATTTTTACTTTTGCATTTTTTAGTATTTTGGGAAAAAAGGGATGAAAATTTTTAAGTTTGGCAGATGTCAGGGAACAACAAATAGGGTGGGTGTAGCTTCTATTTATTACACTTTATTTATTTCACTTTGAGTTGATCTGAAAGCTTTTGCACCATCACTTTCCATGCGGCACATGGCATTAAATCGCAAAACTTCTCAACTTTCAATTGTTTAATGCGGTAAAATTAAAAAAATTGGGATGTGTAAAAATTAATAAATTTTTTACTTTAATTCACAAACATAGTTAATTTTTTCCATTCATTTACAAAAATTACACGCACGATATGGGGGATGGATGGATGGATGGATGGATGTGAAGAATGCCGAGAACCTGAACTACGAGTGCAGGCCAGTTCCTTTAGCACTCAGGCTCATTGTACTTAAGGCCTAGGAAAATAAGAATGGGTGACAGCAAGTAAGGGGTTAGAGAAAAAGAGGGAAAAAGTCGAAAAAGGGGTTATAGGGGTTCTCTTCCGCAAATTTTCCGGATTCTCTCACAAATCTCAGAAGATCGCAGAAGGGGAAGGAGAGGATGCGAAAAGCTCGGCCTAGGCCCTCCATGAGCTCTTGTGCCATTGAAGAAGAAGGAGATGTTCATTTTTGAATGTACTTTGAATATAGTAGATATCGTCGCCTGGATAAATTATTGTCGTATGTCACATTTGAATTATTGAACATAACATGTTTACCTCTGGGAAATCCGATTGAAGTTTGAAATCTGATTTCTAAAAGGCCACGGCAGATTTTCTCCAAAATTACAATGTAGACAAATAGATTTTTATCATTTAAATAGGTATTTTTTAGTTATTGTGACAGTTATAAATGGGGTTCGTTAATAATAACACTGAACAACTGCCAAAAACAAGTAAGCAATTTGAAATTTTATCTTATATAATTAATGTACGCTGAATACATCTACATATTTTTTTTACTGCAGTTTAATTTTTTTCATATAATTTTGTATAAGAAAGGTAATCGGGATCAGGGTATGATTGTTGGATTGCGGTCAGGTAGATAGAGTGCTCCAGAGTAGTGTGGTGAAATCCGTTTTGGGTCTATATGGGAAATTTTTTTACGACGACCTAATGTTCGCCCATTTTTAAACATGTTGGTAAAATAAAACAGATTATTTAAGGTCATTGTTTATGTTTTCAGCACCTTATAAAAAAATATTATATTTCTGACAGTTCACGCGTAGTTCTTGACATGTACCAAAGTAAAAAATGCTCAGTTTGGTTTGCCATTTCATCATGAATAGACTTACGCCTGAACAACGTTTGCAAATTATTGAAATTTATTATCAAAATTCGTGCTCTGTGAAAAATTTTTTTCGCAAGCTAATTGTCTTCAGCGACTAGCCTTATTTTTGGCTCAATGGATACGTGAATAAGCAGAATTGCCGTATTTGGAGTGAAGACCAGCCATTTAGCAGCTATCAACATTTAAGTGAAATTATATTTAAAAAGTAAATGGCAAGAATTGATTTATCGATAAATAAAATTTCATTCACTTTTCACTGTATATGTTTTTTTTTTGAATTTTCAAAAACTAAGCTCTTTAAAAAGCACCCTTTATTTGAAATGTATTATTAACTTTCTCCATTACGTGTATTTTTACCCCCTTTTTCAGAAGAAATTATATTTTTAGCCTATTACGAGGGTCCTCAGAGAGTTAATATTCTATAAAAATACATCCCATAAAATTTTACTTCTGATTATTGAACATCAGAAACGTGTTATAGAACTAATACGATGAAAAGTTAAGCTAGAAAATTGGAAAACTGAAGTGTTTTATAAAAAATACTTTAATCTCTATTATTTTAAATTCAATTTTATAAAATTTGTTTAAAAAAATATTATATAAAATAAATAAAATTTATCATATTACTCTTCTTAATTTTATTTCTTATGCTATTTAAATGGCCAAACTGAATTTGGTCATTATTTGCATCACTACTTTCTTCGTCGTCATAATTTTCATCGGCATAATGCAATTTCGGATTGTCGCGTATTAATTGACGACTTAATAAATGAGATCCTAAACGTCAAGAGATCCTAAACGTCAACATGTCGTTAAAATTAGTTTCCCATTGTACATGGACTATTATGAAATTCAGTTGCCGAATCAGGTGAAGAATTTCACCAAGTAAATTTCAAAAAGATAAACTATGTTAGCGGACTTGTTTATTGGTTTTCAAATAAAGAGAATGCAGTAAATTTTTATGACGAATAAGAAAGTAGTGATGAAGATAATAACCAAATTCAGTCTAATCCCTTATAAATGCATAAGAAATAAAATTAAAAATGAAGAAATACTGCAACATGAAGTAAAATCTTATGGCCAGAGCATATTAGCCTTTGTAATGGAATAAAAATGAAATCTCTCGTTAAAGGGCAAAAAATCCGAAAGGGAGGGTGCTAATGAGTTAATAAATATTCCAAAAATTAGTTCTACGGAAAATTTTATTATACATAAGATATTTTATTATACATATAAGATAAGAAAACAAATATTATCAGATGCAAAAATATCATATGGTTTTATTATACCAACATGTTTAAAAATGGTTGAACTTTAGGACTGCGTAAAAAATCTGCCATATACATAGACCCAAAACGGATTTCACCAGAAATGAATCAAATTTTGCACCGTGTAAACAAAACTGACTTTTAGGCCTAAAACGGACTGATTCCAATGGCTTTTTTGTGTATAGGACAGTGTTACTTGTTATGTAATACATATATGAAACATACAAAGTTATATTAGAAAAATATTTTAACCGCAGTAAAACAAATTATGACGTGCTGGAGAAAAACTGACGATACCATCGTGTTCAGCGTACCTTTATTATTTAAAATTAACTTTCAAATCGTTTGCGCATTATTTTTTGAGTAAATTTGGTTCTTTGTAATTTATCCTATCTTGTAATATGTTTCAGACACATATGACAAAATAACGAAACGTTTTAATTAAAATGAAACTAATATTATGTAGTGCAAAACTAATACTTCAGCCTTTATTTTATTGAATTATTATGACCTTCAACTTCGTGATTTGTGTTGCATTTAGTTGCAAATAAATTTAGGTATTTATGCGATTTACTAACTTGAAAATATGGATTAAGAAAATTAGTCAAATTAAGTCAATACTGCAACAGGCATAATTCATAGACGAGGACTTCAAAATTATATGAAAGTAAAAACTACTAACAAAAAACGGTTACCCACAAACCCTGATAGAATAACTAATACAAAGAACGATAAACCAAAACAATTCAAATATAGGTATCACTTATAACAAAATATTAATAAAAAGCATCAAACAAAAACAAATTTTGTTATGCTCACAAACCACACAGCAGCTTACGAACTTTTCCAGACAGCATTGAAAAGGAAACACAAAGGTGTGGGAAATATCTTGTAAAGATAGGGTAGGAGAAGACTAAAATATATATATAGGGACACGAATACCGGAACACAAAGCGGACATGAGAAATTAAAAAAGATAACAACAGCGCTAATACTTAGCATTTATTTTATTGAAAAATAAGATTAAACAAGACATACTATTAAATAGGTCGTGACCTTGTTACATATGACAAAATCAGCCTTAATATATCGGAAAACTATTAACGCCTATCGAAAGACCTCATTTGATTACATGTACACTGACGAAATTTTTATGTTGGGGAATATTTTTTTTTTTTTAAATATATGATTTTAAAATGATGTAAAGTGTAAGAACGGAAAAATATTACTGGAGCTCAAAAACGTATTATTTTTGACAAAAACTTAAATACAAGAAAAAAAATGTTTAAGAAAATGTAATTTATTTTTATAATATTCAAAACTAAACAATATCTATTCGTCTTTAAAGTGGTTTTCAAGAACTAACATCAAATTATAAAAAAAAAAAAAAATTAAGTAGGATGTTGCTCGTTCATTCATGTACAAATATAACACGCACAACATGAGTGAATGAGAAAAAGCTCGGCCTAGGCCGTCCATGGGCTGTTGTGCCATTAAAAGTAAAGTAAAAGTAATGTTGCTCGTTCTTTAGCCCGTATTATAGCCATTATCCTTGACGGCATCGAATCAACCAAAACTTGTAGGCTATCTTTGGTAATAGCTTCATACCAAACTTTATTTAATGCTAAAATAATTTTTTTTTTATTACGGGCTTCTGGTCAGCTACTTTGCGCTTCATAATATGCCATTAATGCTCGATAGGATTCTATATATTGAATATATATATATATACCTATATGTATATATATGTACCTATATATATATATATATTTATATATATAGTTCGTTTTGTACAAAAAGCTACTACACTCCTAGATCGTTTTAAAGTTGAAAAAATAAAAATGAGAGCTATAAGATGCAAATGCGAGCTAAATTGACATGACACTTCGTATGGAGATGAAGTTATTAGAGAAAATTTTAATTTATTTTTTCTGACTTCTGTTTGCTCTTGACCAAATCTGAGAATATTTTTAATTTAAGTTAAAATAGTACAAACTGTCAAAAAAGCGAAATAAGAATGCACTAAACATGGGCTGTATTTTTCCCCTCTTATTAATGTTGACAAGAAATTCGTTCTTTTTTTTTTACAAACATTTTAGAAATCAATTAAAATTCGAATAAATAAAAAAATTAAGTAATCTCGTAAATATTATGTTTTTCGCTTAAAGCCTTCCCTTTACGAAAAATGTCACACACAGGGTCCGCCATCTTTTATGCCGGTCTGTGAATATTGATTAACTTAAAAGAAAAAAACAACCGATTTCCATATATGATGTAATTTTATTTAATTTGACTGTTTGGCCGTTTTCCAAGCGACGTGGACGGTCCGTCGTCAGAATTCTTTGAGTCAATTGCTCTTTATACGAAAACAAATGGAAATCATCCATCAAAACGCGCCGCAAGGTGGTTCCACTGAAGCCAAAACGCCAAAGTGCGGTGACGATACGACGCATGTGGGTTCTCGGCAACACTCTTACCGCTTAAACCAGTTCATTGGAATATCTTGGGCTTTGATGATTGGCTTGTAGACGATCTCCCACTATCCGTTGCTAAACAAAACTATGAATAGTATTGTCAGACGGTGGTTGTTGGCCAGGATATGCTCGTTGGGTTAACACAACTAAACGACTATTTTCAATGAACAGCGACACTATTTCGGTGTAAAGCGATTCATGGTTTCAAAACATGTTTACTCAAGTCAGTCGGTTGATAAATGTTGAAATTATTCAGTGTTTACATACCGTCATAAAAGATGGCTCACCCTGTACATATATTTAAATAAAGAAAACCGATAGAGAAATAAGAAAGTTATGCACAGTTAAGTGGAAGCACCTAAATGAATTTTTAAACGGTTTTCACCAAAGTGCAGAGCAGTGTTGACAGAGACCTAGCTTCAAAAATCCCAACTTATACAAAACATAAATTTTATCCACTTTAAAAAATTGAAAATCACGAAATAAAAATAGCATTGGCTTAAATATCACTTTTCTTGACTCAAAACGTATCCTTTTAAGGTACGAAATTCCAATAATATTGGCAAAATCCTGGGTTCGCAATACTGCCTAGAGCAATGAAAATCCGCACACATTTTTTTCAGTGCACTTTCATGTGATATCATTATATATACATTATGTAAATAAACTCTGAACGTATGCAGATAAAGATTTCGCTCTTCATATTACAAACTCTAATATATATTTGACTCGTTCGTTTGTTGAGGCAGTGAAAATTTTTAAAAGAGGAACTCACTGCTTTCAGGTTTTCATTACTTTTTTCACACCTTTTGTTCTTCTACGCTGCTGGTAATACTGGTGTTCGCTGTTCGACGAACACATCAAATTTTACTCTCGTGCTGGGTGTAGTGGTTACATTGATGTTCGTTACAGAGTTACTTTTTGTCGAAATTCATTTTTTTTTAATACTATATTGTTCGCAACTAAATGGTATACCAAAAAACTTTAAACGATTTTAGTAATATGGAGCGTGAAATTAATAATTTTTCTTCAAAATTATGAATAATATATTTAATATTCACTTTTAAAAACTTAAAAATCGCAACTTCGCTTTTCTGCATATGAAAATAATGATGTACAGGTTTGCATGTTTTCCTTCAATTTTACATACATTTGTTTTCCTTTTTTTTTTTAGAATAACTCAGTGACACCCTGAATACTCGGCGTGTTCGGTGTACATTTTACCCAGCATTTCGTGTTCGGTGTGAGAGTGAGTAAAAGCTCTTTTTTCGTGTTCGGGCAAATACAATTGGCTGGTGTTCGCCGAGTAAACTTTGAACCACAGCCTAATGATGAACTCTTTTCGAGTTCTTTGGATCACTTATTTCGCAGTGATGACAATTTGCATCATCCATATATAATACGTAGAAATAGAAAAATGTGTTACCAAAGAATTTGTTTAAAACATCACTTTCGTGGAAATTACAAATCGGCAGCAGAGGGGAAATAAATAAATTTAAATATTATTTTTGCAATGGGAAAAATTTAACATGTTGCATTTGTTACCAGGTTTCGTTTTATTTGCATTTATATTAAACTGATAGACTTAGCAGTCACCCGAAATAATGAAATTACCAAACTACCAAGCTTTATATAAGCAAGAAACAAACAAATGAAATGGTAAAAAAATAACAAAACTTCTGCTAAAAAAAAACTAACGCCAAAACAAACTTAAAATAAGCAAAAAAAATTTTTCGAAAGTATAATAAATGAGTGATTGTTCTCTCATTTACTTCATTTACCGTAAAAATTATGTATATATGATTTTTTTTCAATAGTTTTATGAATAATATATTTAATATTCACTTTTAAACACTAAAAACATTCTCAACTTCGCTTTTCTGCAAATGAAAATATTGATGTACAAGTAACATGCAAACCTTCTATGTTCCATACATTTTTGTTAATTATTTGTCTATTTGTAAAATAGCTCATTGACACCCTGAATACTTGCTGTGATCGGTGTACATTTCACTCAGCATATCGTGTTCGCTGTCAGAGTGAGTAAAAGCTCTCTCTTCGTGTTTGGTGCAACAACAATTGCATGGTGTTCGTCGAGCAAAATTGGAACATAACCACGACCTAATAGATTTAGTGCGGTTGTGTGGTCAGTTAAAAATCGCGATTCGATTAAGCAGTATTTAGACCGCCCGAACGTATGAAGATTCTTTCGCGTACAAATTGTAGCTAATAAATTTTCATTCGCGCAACCATTTACACCGGCCGAACATACGGGCGTCTCCCCTTTGAGAGCCCTTAAATCATAAAAGTTTCTTTGCTTTTTTGACTTAGAAATTATTCCATAAATTTTGCATTTAATACATTTTTTTCATATTGACGTTTACAATGTACAAGGAAATTTGATTTTGAGAGATGTCAAGATATTGAAAGCAATTGATTTTACTAGTTATTCCAACTATCGACTCAACGCTATACAAGGAAAATGCTTTTTAGATCATTATGTTCCCACCAGCGTGTTTCATGGTTATTTTTGTGTACTTAATTTTCTTGAAAATTAAAACACATCCAAATGATGCTTGTTGAGAACTTTCAAACGAAGGCACCCAAATTTTAGGACAGGCCTGTCAAATAGTTTTATTTGTGACAGCCATTTAAAACACTATTTACGTGCATTTTCATACAAACTGAAAAAAGTTAATTTCGTGTGCTTATTAAACACTATTAAACACTCACTCAAACTAAACAAAAGCTTGAAATGTATTATGAGCATCGATTGGAACAATTTACCACTGGTTTAATCAATTTCGGTGCGGTCGTATCAGCACAAGTGACTGAACGTTCTGGTTGCCCAATTAAGGTCATCACACCTGAAATGGTTAATAAAATCCACGGTATGATATCTGCTAGACCGCGTTTGCTCACAATTGGCATCAAACGCAATCGTTTGACAACCTAGTAACCGTAACCGTGGACGAAACTTGGATTTATAACAACACACCAGAGACCAAGAAACAGTCAAAACAGTAGGTTTCTCTAAGCGATTCGAAGCCGACGAAGGCCAAGGTGCGTCAGTATGCCAACAAGGTAATGGCGACAGTTTTTTGGGATTCACGAGGTGTCAACATCGATTGCCTGGAAAGGGGTCTCCGGCGCATATTATGCAGAGCTGCTGGATCGATTCAACACAAATTTTAAGCAGAAACGACCGCATTTGGCGAAGATAAAAATTATTTTTCACCAGGACAACGCATCAGCGCATTCGCAATATTTCATGAATTATGTTACGGATTTCTTTTTCTTCCAGCATATCCTCTAGATTTTGCGCCTGCGACTTTCCTGTTTCCAAATATTAAAAATACACCATTTTTTGCTGAAAAGAGTGTTCCTTATTTCAATTTTCATGGAGATATTGAAACTATCTCTAATGTTTCTTTGCGATCGACATCATAATTTTTAAATATCGTTTTGTCACGAGTAGCTTTTTTCTGCTAACAACACAGCTAAAAAGCTAAACTTTATTTAGTCTCTTTCTTAAAAGCTTCCTGGATACCTCGAGAACAAATTTTTCGTAATTTCAAGTATTATCTGTTTTTCTGCCTCAAATGGATTCGTTTTGCTCTTATGTACTATGAATTTTTCAACATTAATGCCCGTTCTTTGAAGTGACAGCTTTCTAAAATATTTTGACTCCAGCAAGGTTTGTCAATTTTAATTTAATTCAGGGCATTATAAATATATCATTTACCAAGAGCATTGCAGTAATTTAGCTGGTGTGAGCAGTGCACCCCATGTCCCATTTTACAAAAGTTTTATTTATATGTTGTTTTCAACGAACTAAACAGCGAAAAAAACAAAAAATTACACTTTAAACCTTTTTTTTTTTTTGGATATTAGACCAAATGGAGTCAGCTAACAAATTTAGTGAAAAAAGTTTAACACAAAAAAAAGAAGGAAGGGAGCAAAAATATCGTATATATGTTATATCTGCTTAAAACTTGTGCTTTCCGTACTCGTACGTACTAAATTTATATATGCATGTAAATATATGCATATCAATTTTTTTATAGGAGCAGAAAATTTATTGGCACTTAAAGGGAAATTTTTATGGATATTTTCAGAAAAAAATAAATTGCAGCAAAGTAAAGTTCCTTAAGCGGGAATGGCACTTAAGGGGGGAGGTATTTAGTGGGGTTTTCTTAAAAAACACTCTATTTTAATTTTTTGGTTAATGATTTACAATTTATTTAAATGATTTACAATTATTAATATTTGACTAATATTATTTCTTTGGCAGCAGTATGCTTTTCGTTATCCGCATATATCAAAGTCAAAATCAAAGTGAAGTCAGCTATGTTCTCTTGTTCACGCATTTGATTTACAGGGTTACACTTATACGTTTACAGGGTTAGATTTTACGGTTTTCTTTTCCTTGTTTTTGTTAAAAATTATGTTTTTTAAGTTAAGATGTAAGCCGCCAATAATTGTAATTTTTTAAGAATTAAATTTTACTGATTTATCTTAAAAATTAATAAATCTAAATTAATTTAAATTAATGTTATTTAAAACACGTTTTTCAACTACGGTCGTCGTGAGTCAATTAATTCGTCGTACTTCGTTTGAAGTATGATTTTGTCAGCTAATATTCAGTATGATGCCAGTATGATTTGTTGCATTTCTTGCTACTATTTTCACAGCCATATTTACTACTGTGGGCAAAAGTTAGTAAGACTTTGTTCATAATTTCAAATTTTTTTATTCATTCTTCCAAATCTATTTCGTCCCCTTCAAAGTAATCCCCCCCGGCCCCAATACACTTGTGCCAACGTTTTTTCCAATTCTCGAAACATTTGTTAAAGTCAATTTCCGGAATAGCCTTCAATGCGCTTAGCGATTCATGTTTAATGTCTTCAATTGACTCAAAACGGTGTCCACGAAGCGGTTTTTTGAGTTTAGAAAATAGCCAAAAGTCACACGGTGCTAAGTCAGGCGAATAGGGTGGTTGCGGAACGATATCAGTCGAATTTTTGGCAAAACGGTCTCTTTTGGCAATGTGGTCGCTGTGGCGTAGTGGTAGTGCATTGGACTGCTACGCAGATTGTCCGGGGTTCGAATCTCGGCACAGGCAAAATAAAAAAAGTAGAAAAAATAATTTTTCTACACGGCACCACCTCTTGGCAGGCAATGGCAAACATACAAGAGTAAAAATTGCTATGAAAAGCTTTTCACTTCGCCGTTCGGATTCGGCATTAAACTGTAGGTCCCCTCCATTCATGTACAAATATAACACGCACAACATGAGTGGATGCGAAAAGCTCGGCCTAGGCCCTCCATAGGCTGTTGTGCCATTAAAAAGTAAAAAAAAGTAAAAAAAGCTCTCGTAAAACCAATGCAGTGATTTTGGAACCAATCGTGCATTCACTCTTCTTAGGCCCAAATGATGTTTTAAAATGGTTTTCACTGATCCTTCCGATATTCCAACGATGCCAGTAAGGTCTCTGACTGTTAATCGTCGATTCTCGAGCACCAATTCCTTGATTTTGTTGACGTGTTGATCATAAGTTGATGTTGATGGCCGTCCTGGACGTGGTTCGTCGTCAACGCGTTCTCGACCATCTTTGAACAATTTGTACCAATCAAAAACACTTGCTCGCGACATACAATTATCACCGAAGGCCTTTTGCTGAACGTTTCGGCACCAGAAATTTGATTCCGCACACAAAATTTAATGGAACTTCTTTGTTGAATAATTTCACTCATTGTGAAAATCGCCGAATGCACTTTTTGTACTTCAGAAAGACAAGCGTATACTAAACACTAATGATTATTTTGATGTGACATTTGGCACAGATGTCACCGACAGTCATACCAACCTTAAAAAAATAATATTTTGATGAATGGGGTTCCGCGCGAAATTTAAATTAAAAAGTCTTACTAACTTTTGCCCATAGTAGTATAACGCGGCTCAACAAATTGATCAAAACGGATATTTTTAGGACATGATAAATGACCAAGGATGTTTACAAATCATAAAATAACAGCGGGAAAAAAGTATCTAGTCCAATGAATACAAGTAGAAACAACTTTTTTAAATAAAATATTTTTACATAGCAGAGGATATCGAAAGTAGTTTTTTCAATAGTCCAGCTCAGTGCAACAGCCAACATAATGCAAAAAGAATTTTCAAATCGGACGATGTTTACTTGTGTTGAAAGAGTTTTCATACATTTATTGCTGAATTGGCATATTAAATATTAGAGTTCACCGAACAAATTTTCGGCAAACGTGCCAGCATGAACCTGCTGGCATGAATGTTGATGATCGACTTTTACATGTGAATGCTCAAAAGTTTGTGTGCACACAGGCTACCCTTTGGCCAACACTGGTTTTTACTGAGACATACAAATTAGACGTATTCAGAACCTGAAGCAAATGGTCTTGCACATAGATTTTAATTTGGTATTTATTATATAGGAAATGGTAATTGTGGCTGTAAACGAGTATTATTATATTAAAACATTCATTTATATAAAAAAATAATCTATTTTACTTTATATTTTCAGTTTAATGACCAAGTATTCAAAGAAGCTTGTTTCCAAATGCATTTATGTTCAAATTTTAAAATGCACAAAGACTGAATTGCTCGGTGAATTTATGGGTGTTGGTGGTTGGTCATTGGTATATAATTGGCTCAATGACGCCATACGCGCAATGAATTGGCCATTAGTTCAAGAAATTCTTGAACTCTTGCTACTTTGCCCTGTCGATGTGAATCGGTTAAAAATAAATTCGGCGCCAAAACTGGTTAAAGGTCTCTGCAAAGATGGCGGTAATGAAGGTGGGTATTAAATGGTTTAAATTGTTAAGTAGATATACTAAAAGTTACCCTTTAGTATTAAAATATTGAGTTTTTGTATGTGATAAATTGTAGTTAAATATATTATTCTGGTATTTAATTTTGTATTGTAAATAGCGGTACACAGCGAATGCAATTATGTGTGTTTTCTTGTGGTCTTAAATTCATTTCAGTCGCTTCCATTCCAATTATTGTATCCGTTATTTTTGTATCAAAAGTATAAAAACTCTGTTTTTTTTTATCACAGCGCAGGAAAGTGAAATGCGATCCAGTATTTAACGAGTACATTTTTAACGATATATGTACAATATTGGTTATCTTTTAATAAAAACTGCTAACATATGTATTTGCTGATGACGTATTCCCTATGAAAAACTAAAATTTGACTAAATCTAAAAATTTGTCTAAATCTAAAATAGTGATTTATACTAAAACTATCGGTTCCATTTAAAAATGATGCTGACAACAGCACGTTGAGATCTTAGGTACAACTTATTGATAAGCCATACAACCTCGAAGAATAAGAATGTCTCTTTCTGTTTTTAAAACGCTGAGATTGCTCAGGCGTTATCAACTTAGACACTCCGCATATGTATATACAAATTCTTACAATTATATAACAATTTCTTACTATGGAGAAATTGCAGTTTTATTCCATTACGAGGGTTCACAGAGGTCTAATACTAGTTACTTACTTACTTAACTGGCGGTACAATCGATGATCGGTTTTTCTATAAAGCTTCGCCAGTCGCCTGTGCTATGCGCGCGCTGGCGCCAGTTTATAAGGCCAAGTGCAGTCAGGTTGCCCTGCACCTGGTCTTTCCAACGGAGATTAGGACGTCCCCTTCTGCGTGTTCCTCCACCGTGGTTCGAATAAAACATCCTTCTAGCCGGAGCGCTTTCTTCCATTCGCTCAACATAATCCAGCCAGCGAAGCCTCTGGATTTTTATACGCTTGATATGTCAATGTCGGCGTACAGCTCATACAGTTCATCGTTCTTCTTATTCGATACACGTCGTCCACGCATACTGGACCGTAGATGTTACGGAGTATCTTCCTCTCGAACGCTCCTAACAGCCTCTCATCATTGATGGTCAATGTCCACGTCTCTGCGCCATACATTAGGACGGGAATGATGAGGGACTTATAGAGCGTTATTTTCTTCGGTCGAGAGAGGGCTCTACTTCTCAATTGCCTACTGAGCCCGTAGTAACACCTGTTGGCAAGAGTCAGTCTCCGCTTGATCTCAAGGCTGACATTATTGTTGGTGTTTATGCTGGATCCTAGATATACGAAATCCTTGACGACTTCAAAAGTGTAGTTGTCAACAGTGACATTTTGTCCAAGACGCCGCGATTCTTTGTTTGTTGACACAAGGTATTTCGTTTTGTCCTCGTTCACCACTAGACCCACTCGACGAGACTTCCTTTCCAGGTTGGAGAATGCTGCACTGACTGCTCGAGCGTTTTTACCAATGATGTCAATATCATCAGCGTATGCTAGCAGCATGACACTCTTGTAGAAGATAGTGCCAGAGATGTCGATGTTCGCAGCTCGAATTATTTTCTCCAGCATAAGGTTAAAGACGTCGCACGATAGGGAGTCACCTTATCTGAAACCTCTTTTGGTATCAATTGGAGCGGAGAGGTCTGTCCCAATTTTCACTGCGCTGGTGGTGTTGGTCAGTGTCATTTTGCAAAGACGAATGATCTTTGCAGGGAATCCAAAATTAGACATTGCGGCGTACAAGTGATCCCTAATCGTGCTGTTGAAGGCGGCTTTATAATCGACAAATAGATAATGGGTGTCGTTCTGTTTTCCTGGGGTCTTTTCCAGGATTTGGCGTAGTGTGAATATCTGGACGATGGTGGATTTACCAGGCCTGAAGCCATACTGATAAGGTCCAATCAGTTTGTTGACGATGGGCTTCAGTCTTTCGCACAGTACGCTCGTGGAATCGTGGAATCACCTTTCTTATGGATTGGTCAGAGTACGCTGAGGTTCCAATCACTTGGCATGCTTTCATCCGACCATATTCTGCATAGAAGTTCATGCATGCGTTTTTTGAGCTCTTCGCCTCCGGTCTTAAACAACTCAACAGGCAGGCCATCTGCACTGCAATGGCTGTTGAGACCTTCTCATAGTCAGGCGGCGGTACTTCAACGCTGTCAGTGATTGTGGTTTTCGGAGTAGATTCCGCAGTGGCGGGATTATTGCCGTCATCGCCATTAATTGCTCCCTCCATAATAGCATTATGCCCTGAACATTGTCACCAGATTTCCGTCTTCATCCGTGCAGGAAGAGGACGCGGTCTTCAAACCATCAGTCAGGCGTCTTATTCTTTCAAAGAATTTTCGGACCTCATTCCTGTCTCGCAACATTTCGATATCATTGAACTCGCGTCTTTCTTCATCTCTTTTCTTGCGGCTGAAAAGACGTTTCTCCTCCCTCCTCAACTCTCTGTATCGCTCCTTAGCAGCTCGCGTTGCAACTGAAGGCAGGGTGGCTCTGTAAACAGCGTTTTTCGCGTCAGTAGCATCACGACACTCTTGGTCGTACCACATATTTCTCCGTCGACTGTGGTAGCCTAGCACCTCTTCGGCAGCCGTACGCATAGAGCGGGAAATGTGCGTCCACTGCGCGCATATATCATCAAGTTGAGGGGTGTTTTGCGAAAGGAGAAGTGCAAGTTGGTTGGCAAAGACTTTAGCTGTCTGTTGTGATTGCAGCTTTTCGACATCCAGCTTTCTCTCTGTACCTAACCGTACGCGCTTTGCTACACATATACGTGTGCAGTCCTTGGCTGCAACCAAGTAGTGGTCTGAGTAGATGTTTGCACCGCGTATTGTACGTACGTCCAGTACACTGGAAGCGTGCCTTCCGTCGATCATAACGTGATCAATCTGGTTTGGTGTGTTTAGTGGCCTTATGAATATCTTTATATTGAAATCTGGTGCTACTAACTGTCATGTTTCGTGCGGCGGCGAAGTCGATCAGTCTCATACCTTTATCGGTGGCTTCGTCGTGGAGACTGAATTTTCCGATCGTCGGACCAAAGAGACTCTCCTTGCCCGCCTTGGCATTAAAGTCGCCTAACACGATTTTAATATCGTGGCGGGGGCAATGCTCATAACTTTTGTCGAGGAGCTCGTAGAAGTCATCTTTGGTCGTTTCATCCTTCTCATCCATCGGGGCATGGACACAAATTAGGCTGATGTTGAAGAATTTTGCCTTGATGCGAATAGGCGCTCGTTCACGGGTGTGAGCCTCGAGACTAGATGACGCAGTCTCTTCCCAACCCCAAATCTAACAGGATCCAATATCACAGGATGCTCTATTGGAGCAACCCTGTCCCGTCCATCGCATTTCCTAGTCAGCTCTATATTGTTGGAGGACATCCACCAGCTGGATAGAGGCACCTTCCCTGTAGAGGGTTCGGACATTCCAGGTGCATATCCGTAAATCGTTGTCCTTTGGGCGTTTGCGGGAGTCATCAACATTACAGGGGTTCTTTATCCGAGGCTTATTTTGAGGATTCATTGGTGGGTATTTTAACGTGGTGGGTTCCAAACCCGACGCACAACCATTCATTTAAGGCCATGGAGAAGCCCGCCGCACACATTAGTTAACTCACTGACGGTTTTCAGATCGCTATCCAGGGGACGCCACGAGGAGGCTCTGTGTCGACTTGAAACATAGAAAGGATCGCAAGGATCGAACATGGACGCACCTGCAACTGTCACGAACTTTACCTTGTTACCTACGCACCAGGTCCCCCCCTCAGGGCTAATATTCTAGGAAAATATTAACCATAAAATTGTACTTAAGGTTACGTTCAAACAACAGGTAGTAAACTGAAAAACATATATGTTTTCTGGTTTCTTTAAAATACTGTAAATTTGTGTATGTTTTCATAGTTTTATTCTTTTTTTATTTTGTCTCTTATGCCGTTTTCATGGAACAGGCTGAATTTGGTCATTATCTTCATCACTAACTTCTTTTTCGTCATCATAATTTTCATCCACATGTTGACAATTAAGGAATGTCGCGTGTTGTTGATGATTTAATGTCGTTAAAATTCAATTTTTTTTTACATTATACATGGACATAGTAAAATATAGAATTAGACTAAGTAGGGAGAGTAGTAGCAGTACTAACTAAAGTAATATGGATGTAAAAAAATTTTTCAACAAAAAGGCATAAACGTTGAAGAAAATTGTATTTCTTGGCCATGATTGTATTATCACGTATTTTACATTGTTTAAGTAATTTTTGTTATACATGGGTAAAATGCAACAATGCCTTACAAATTTTCTTATAATATATTTTTGACATAATAATCAAATCATTTTATAACAACTTAAACTTATACGCAGAACAGGGTGTTTTGAATAACAAAATTTTTAGGATCTGGGTTTGTCCTACAAATAGTTTGTTCATAAAAGTATTCTGCCTCCCATATTTGCTGTATTGTGTGCCATATTGGAAATGCCCAATAATTCATTTGTATTTTGTTACTCCTCTGAATATTAAAAAAGTTTGTTTTTTTTTAAATTTTTTAATTAGAACATCAATTGTAACAACAACGATTAAATTATTCTACAGTGCAGATCTACAATTTAGTATAATAACTTCTGAAATCACTTATTCTAAATTAATTTTTTCGTATTGGCTCTATTGAAATAAATATTTTACACGTTCGACTGTTGAATTTACGTTTTCTTTGGCGATAACCTACTTTTCCATTACGTTGTTAAAACCAATTTGAAAATATGAAAAACCATTATAAAATACATTAACATTTAATATCTTTTGCCATGGATATTTGTTAGAATAGCACTAAACATTTTAGTATCATTCACAACCTTAGTTTGATAAATTAAAATTTTAAATACATGCATACATACTTATATGTTGAAATTATAATTTTTATTCATTTCATCTCTATTCATATTCATTTGTTACCTTTTATATACAATAATATTTATATTTTTCAGGAGTTCGTATACTAGCGAAACGCCTTGTGGAACAATGGCTTAAAGTCGTAACTGAAAACACAGACGGTGCAACGCAACAATCTGTAACAATTACACCGCAAATAACAGCAATTGTACCACCTTCAGTAGTATCGCAATGTCAAGAACCGACAACAATACCGACAGAAACAGTCTCGGCTCCAGTGAAAACAAAACAGAGTACACGCCTAAAAATTAATGAAGGGAACGTTGAACAAGATCCATTAGCCGATATTGCTGACGTACCACCAGAATCAACATCATATTCACTTACGCCTGCTCAAAAAAAAGCTAACGAAATGGGGTTGGTTTATAAAATTGTTGTTAAAAACGGTCAGCAAGTTTTAGCTAAAGTTGCAAAAGCAGTACCGCAGTTATTAGCACCGAAAAAGGAAGAAGACGATATAGCCTTAGAAAACAAATCAGAAATCATACACTCAAATGAAGAGAATAACACCCCTCAAGAGCAAGATGATACTGTAGGCCAAGCATTAGTAAAGCCTGAAGCAGATGAAGAAGAAATGGAAACAGCGGTGGATAAGCAGGAAAAGGAAAGTGACAATAGGGGATGTGAAGAAGAATCGACACATATGGAAAAAGCTAAAAAAATGGCCGAAGAAACAACTTTATTAGAAAAGAAATCTATTGAAGTCATTAAAGATAACATTGAAAAGAACGATCGCAAAAGTTTCAAAGATACTAAAGAGAACAAAGAACAAGACAGAGATCGTAAAACTAGCAGAGGCAAGGAGAGAGATCGAAAATCATCCTCTTCGACGCACAAATCATCGAGTTCTAATCATAAATCATCATCGTTGAAGACTTCATCATCAAGTTTATCCAGCAAATCAAAGTCTGCGACATCAGCTCATCGTAGTTCCAGTGACAAACATCGCAGCGAAAAGGATAAGGAGCGTTTCAGTTCAAGTTCAAGCAAAGACAGAGATCGTAAAGAAGGTGGAAGCAACAGCAGTTCCAGTAGCTTAAATAAACACAGATCGTCTTCATCAAAAACTGCATCTTCGAGCTCAAACTCAAGAGAGCGTCATCGTGATAAGGATAGAGAAAAAACATCAATATTTTCATCGTCTTCTTCATCATTAAAGAAATTAAAGGCACGTGAGAAGGATGATCAAGCAGAGAAGGATAAAGACACGCTCGCTAAAATGGCCCCTGCATCATTGGATAGACTAGGAAAAATTCCGAAGAAACCCAAAGACGAAGTTGAATCTGATTTGAATAAAATTACTTCGATTACAATTCCTTCTAAGAAAGCATCGATGTCTATTGAAATTCGTCGAGATTCCGAAAAGACAAAAACTGTTAAAACGTATAAATCCAAATTTCGTTCACATGGACTAACCGAAGAGGCGCCACCACCCCCATCGCGAAAAGGGCTTAAAAAACCTTCTTCAAATACATCAGGACCCGGTACAGTAATCCCAATAAGCTTACCATCTTCGTTGAAAAGAACTTCACCACCACCACGTGACTCGCCCACAGAGAAAAGGGCTAAAATTGACATTAATAATGTCAGTAGTTTGTCCAATGAGAAACCTGGCGCCATTAAGTTGATTGCGCCCAAGAAAAGTAAGTGTAACATTTTGGAACTTTTACTAATAGAAATTCTTCTTGTGTATTTACAGACATATGGTTGCTGGTTTCTGCTTTTGAAATATTTGGTTTATTTTATTTATTTTAAAGATTTTAGCAAACATTATTTTACTATAAAGATGATCATATTGATGGTGATGACACCCCTATAATAATGTGAGGTAACGATTGAAATGTTTCGATTTCAACCTTTTCGTTCAGCTTGGGGCTTTGATGGCACCGACAAAAGCGCTTAAAATCTGAAAATAAATGTGCAAATTACTCCCATTTATTAAATTCATAAGCGAAAACTAATAAAAAGATAAAGTTAATATAACAACGGAAGCTGTCAATCACTTCCATTTTCATTTCAGTATACAAACGTTTATTATACGAAATTCTGATATTTGAAATGTAGGGTTTAGCTTGTAAATGCAAAGTTATTTTGTTATTAAATTAGAGAGGAACAATTTCACAATAGGTCGTTAAAATATTTATTCATAAATTTGAGAACTGATTTGGGAATATTCCGTAAAATAAAAAATAGTAATGTGGATATATAGTAGATATGAATAATATATTTTATAAACGAAGGAACATCTATAAAATTTTGCCCAATCAATATATATGTATTTATTAATGAAGTGGCCGTTTACAACACAAGAACTCAACGGTTCAGGGAAAAGCGCTTGCACTTTCAATTACAATATGCTATCAAAAAATTATATTGAATTTATATATATGTTTTAATTCAGATCTTGTCAATAACATCTAACATGTTGGGAAATAAAAGTCTTCAAAAAAACTTCGAGAAGATTCATCAGAAGAGTAACAGTGTTTGTTATCATAGCGTCATGCTAAGTAGAAACATATCTCAAAAAACCTTTTAGATGTTTATGTTTCAAAGATTTTTGTTACATAAATCGAACTGTATTTATCATACAAACTATATTTTTTTTCGTTTAGCTGTGAATTTAACATATATGAGGGTAGATCAAATTAGTGTGTTAGGAATGAAGAGGCAAGTTTTTCACAATTTTTTTTTCTATTTTTCAACGTAATCTCCTTTTAGTACTTTTCCCTACGTTTCTGCCATTTCTTTAAAACCTCCAAAAAATACGATTTGTCAAACTCTTCAAAATACGTTTCTGTCTCGACGATAACTTCCTTGTTTGAGCTGAATTTTTTTTCCCCCCGGGCCACGTTTTCATGTTGGGGAACAAAAAGTAGTCGCAGGGAGCCAAGTCGGGCAAGTACGGTGGGTGCGGCATCAATTCGTAGTTAAATTCCTGCAGTTTGGCCGCAACAATTCCCTATCCGCTTGTTGTCCATCGTAAGCAATCGCGGCACCCATCAGGCCGACACCTTTCTCATGCTTAACCTATCATGTAAAATATTAATTACCTTCCCGTACGACACTCTTACGACCTCTGCTACTTCGCGCACTATCGTTCGGCGATCAGCGAGAATCATGTCGTCGACCTTTTCAACGATTTCCTCGGTAACCACGTCTACCGGGCGGCATGGGCGCTTCTCATCAAAAACAGATATACGACAACGTTTAAATTCGTTGAACCAATATCTTACGGTTGTCATAGAAGGTGAAGGGTCCCCATAGACAGCATCCAACTTCGCTTTTATTTCTTCGCAAGTTTTTCCATCAAAAATAAAAAGCGAATTACGGATCGATATTGTTCTTTTTCCATTTTATCGCGAAACACAACACGTATGATACTAATGGCTGCCAAATAAAAACTAACCTATGAATCAGTTTGAGTGTGGTGTCGTTTGACAGATGGCAGTACACGACGGCAATGCCAACTTCCCTCAGTAACGCCACTTGTCTTCACACACGGGTACTTATTGATCTACCCTCGTGTATCATTATTTTTCCAATTATAAAAAACATTATTACGTATTAACAGCAAAAATTTCACAGTTTAAAGAAAGGGTATTTTTCGACAAAAAATTAAAAGAAAAGAAATTAAAACCTGTTACGAATATAAATATTATAATTTTTTATATAGATTTTCCAATATATATAGATGTAAATATGTTTATATATATATATATATCTTACTTTTTTTTATCCAATTCAAAAACGAAAGAAAACAACTACATAATATTGGATTGTTGTTTATATGAAGAAATATTTTATATGGTGCTCTACCACATATTTTTGGTTCAAGAAGTAAACTAGCCGGCCAGTTAATGCTGAATTTTTATCTGAGCAAATCCCAAACAAGGAGAAGGCAGAACGTTGTTTTGGTGTTGTTGTTAATAAATGGTTTGGGCCCTACTTATTGCATTAAAAATATATTGATAAATCAACTTAGTTGCACCGGTTTTCTTTGGAATACCTTCGTGTGATATGTGGGGTAATCCTACCTTGGATTTTTCAAAGAAATATCGAACGACGACAACACGGCATAGAGCACCAAACGTCAAAAGAAATAAAAACTCGATCTAAATATAAATGCCTTTCAAAAAATTTAATTTTATATTAGTAATAGATCGAAACAACTTTTTTATATCTACTTTTTTTTAAACCTTTTTATAATTTTTCACTTCAAACCGTGTATTTGTTTTGCTGGAAGAATATATTTATTTTACTTAGTACAGAAAAAATAGGCTAAAAGCACACATCTGTAATTATTAGTCAAAAGTATTACAAAACAAATTTATGTGAAAAATAAATTATATTTTATTGATAAATAAAATTATTTTTGAGCTGATTATCCTTGAAGTTTGGTAGCATATCATTGTTTGATAAAAGAAATTCCTACTTAGTGCAAAGAATTTTATTTAAATTTGTGCTCAATATTGAAATATTTCTTAAATTACAAAACAATGCAGGTGTAGTAAAATTACATATTGCTGCCAAGCTCAAAGGGTTAAGCTGTGTTTTATTGAAATTTTGAAAAAAGTTGATCATGTATATCGTTTTCAGTTACAAATTTTACTTATATAAATGACAACGTAATGAATGGCTCTGAATAAATCAGATTACTTCTCCCTTGTCAAAAACATGTACCCCTTTTCAAAATCCGTGGCAATAATTAAAAATTCTCAACTGCATTTATATGTTTTAAAAAATTCATATTCTGGGTTTACGAAGGAACTATTTGTTTTTAATTACCAATTAGCAATTTGATTCCGATTGGATTGTTTTAAACGAATATCTTGGGTTTGTAATTGCGGCTACGAATTCGTAATTGTTACGACGGATTTAATAATGGGTGTGAATGCCATAAAATGTTAGGTGCTTGTCTACCTAGTTGAGCATGCGTTGTCTACATTGTTAGTTTGGCATGTGGTGTAGCGTATATATTATAATAATAGCAGTTTATATTAGAGGTATTCTCTGAAGCTGGCATATGCCGTTGCACGGTGCAAAAAAAAAACACCGTTATTGTTGTTCCTTTGCACGTTTTGCATTTTTATTTCTCTTGCACCATGCAGAAACATACGCTAGGCTTACAGACTCCCCCTATAGATTCTCGGATCCAGCTGTGAAATTGTTTCCATATAGTGAATAAAAAAAATTTCATGCCCTTTGGGTAGTCAATTGCTAGGAAAATTTGAAGGAGGTACTTAAGGATTGCAAAGCATGGTAGTTTAATAGGATTTGACAAAAATCTGTCTTGTTTTTCAAAGTCATTTTAATTAATAATAAAATGTAGGTTATTGAAGTGCTTACAAACTTTCGGAGATAGTTTAATATTTTAATTCAATATATAAGATTTCAAGAGCAAAAACCAGCTAACTTTCAAATATTTGTAAATATTTCTTGAATAATATCTTTGTCATCTTTCTCCAATTTCAGTACAAACACTTGTGGAAACAAATCTATTTTCGGAAGCTCTTTCAGCAGCTACTGGGCTCAAGAAACTCACAAAAAGAAAACGATCAAGTACTCAATCGCCAGGGCAAGGAAAAGATGGATCATCTCCTCCTACAAGTCCAGATACTCCAAAAGTGACACCTTTGAAGTTTTATCAAGATACATTGGATGAATCTAAAACCGAAGAAAAACAAGATAAAGAGAGCGATTGTTCCGGAGATAAAGACAATGGAACTGAAGATGATGATGATATTCCATTGAAGAAAGTGAAAGAAGACATTGAACAGAAGGTTTTACGAGAGCAGAATTTAGGGGGTAGCACCATCGATATAACTAGTGAAGCGGAGGATGAAAAACAGAGCGTTGCGATTAACAGTGAAACTGTCGAAGAAGAAGCTAAAAAACCGGGGCCTGGTTGTGGGCCAGATGGACCACCTGGGGTGTTGATGTTGCACCGCCGTAAAGGTCCAAAGAAGAAGCTGTCATGGCGGCCTCAGGAACATCTTGAACAGATACGTTACTTTGAATTGGATGAAACGGAACGCGTAAATGTTACAAAAACATCATCGTTCATGGACATGAAGAATATGGAGCGTTTCAGCGAACGCGATGCCATCAATATGTCTCGCAGGGGATTCAATCATGAAGATAATATGGAACCTCAAACTCTATGGCGTCCGTTAATCGAAGTAGATGATGTTCCGCCTCATCCAGATGGCAATCAGTCAAAACAACGCAAGGTACAAACAGATCGCGAGTTAACAACGCTTCGTGCATTATATTTCTCACAAGCAATGATCCCTGATTCGCCAACCGAAGCGGAATTGGAACCTCATTTACCACATGATATACCTGTGATACCACTCGATGATATCACAGGTAACCCAGATGCAGTAAACGACTATACAAACATGCCTTGGCCAGAGCCAAAGGGTTCACCTCAATATGGTGAAAATTCAATGGCTGGAACGGGTGGTTTGAGTGGTCTGGGGGCACCAGTCGATATGTTTGGTGGGGCAACAGTTATTGGCCCGACAAATCCATTTAACACTTTTATGAATGCATTTGTCAGTGGTCCAAACGTGCCAGGAATTGTTCCATCGCAACAGCATCTACAAATGCAAATGTCTCAAACTGGACAACAAACCGGATGGCAACCAGGTTTATCTCCCAATAGTGTTTCTGCAGGTTCAATGATAGGAAGTCATTTTAACAGTAGTCCTAACATCGATATGGGTTCGAGTTGTCCCCCACAAAATTTCATGGGACAATTCGGTACACAGTTTGTTTCTGGTGGAAATCAGTTTATACCACCTAATTTTAATAGTTCTAACTATGGATCTATTGGACCCGGAGCTAGCATGGGTTCAATTATGAATGGTGGTATGGGTCCTACCCCTGTAAATGTGCCATCTATTCTAAACACATCTATTCAACGTCCGAATAACCGTAATGCCGGAGGCAATTGGCGCAGCGGTGGATCTATCTTTCAAGACAACTCTGGTGGCGGCGGTATTGGTAATTGGCGGCCAGCAGGCTCTGGTTCTAATCGTGGTGCAGGCAATATCAACAACAATAACGGTATATGCAAATCTTTTATGCGTGGCCATTGTCGTTTAGGCAAATCCTGTAAGTTCATTCACCCGAAAACGAAACGTATATAGGATTCGCTAGAATCTTCTAAGGAAGATTCGGTGATGATTTCATCTAACTGTGATAATGCCAAGCAAAAGAATTTTGCTTAACCAGGCCTGCTGCGAACCAATTTCGGCTGTACCATATTTTGCCTCGATGTTCCTTACAATTTAAAACAACGGATGTATGTCGCATTTAAACATCAAAAAACATTAATTCCAATATATGTAGGTAAAATAACAAGATATGTTAATTTCATCGTTGTAAATCTAAAAAAAAAAGCTAAAGTAAAATTGAAGTATCTGGAAAATTATGTTAATTTACCAAAAAAAAAAGATAATGGATTTTATCACAAAATAATGTGGCGATTTGTGAAATTCTGAAAAGAAACAATTTTCATTTAATTTAAAACTAGTGTTTAAAATAATTATTTTAACTGCATTTAACATTATTAAGAAAAATAAGTGCTGAAATATACATATATTCTATTAATCACCCCTATTCTAGATACCGTCGTAACAGTTAAAAATTCGTAATTCCCTTTATAAATCTCAAAATTATATACTAAAATCGAAAACGGCTTCAAATGAAAGACCGATACGTTTTTAATGAGGCAACAATTAAAATGATTCCGACTGGATTGCAGAATACAAATAATTTCAATTTTTAAATACGAATACGTAACTGTTTCGACGGATAGGCAGGGGAATATCTCAGTAGTTACAAATATTCACGCTGCTTTCATATATGTACTGTTAAAATTTAAATCAAAATCATTTAGTATGTATCCTAATGTAAATTTCTATGTTGAAGAATAATTTTTTAATAAAGTTATGATGAATTAAATTTGACAAAACCTGTATTTCTATGATTTTTGAGTCATATCTCTTTGAAAGATAAGATACAAAACACCAATAACAAAATAATTTTTGTTCTTATGTATTTTATTAAAATGTTATACAGAACAGAATCCACTTGTGAATAATGTTCAGTGCTATTGTGAATAAACATTCACAAACACAATCGATTTATTTTTCATTACTTGGGTAAAAAAACTTCTAGCTTTAGAAAATCGGGTGATTACTTTTGCATCGAATAAATAATTGCTCCACCTTGTATACTGATGGTTCAAAGCATTGGTCTTCAACCTGTGCTCCATGGAACCTCGGGGATACACCTAATTTTCTGGGGACCCTGCGGGAAATAGTTTACATTAACTGTTATACTTTAATTTTGACACTTATTTTTCCAATTCAAGGTGTCAATTTCTACTAAATTGAAACATTTTTAAAGGTCTAAAAATAAACATATTTTATTTGATATTTTATTCTTAAGCTCAACGAAATCGGATGCCAAAAGAGCTTTGCCACTGATTAAAAAACAAGTTTGGCCAACATCATGACACATATATAAGTATCAAAATATATATGTAATATATACATATGTAATATATAACCGAAAAATACACTTATGATCAAAATAATAGCGACAAGTACCAGGTGTACAAGTATGAAACCGATAATGACGTCTCTGTTTCGCTAGGTAAAACTATTCGCTCTGTCAAACCAAATCATTGGCGCCATTTCTTCGCATTTAGTTCTGTCAACAATATTCAGTTCATAAACAATCAAGTTTCATACAACAACATATTATTTTTCGCTCGTAAAAATGTCGAATTTTGTGCCTACAAACTACGATATTCCGACATTATTGATTTTCTGTTTCTAATTGAAGAAATCTGCTTTGGAATCTCATCGAATGCTTGTGGAATCTTACGGCCAGCACGCTTTAGGCAAAACACAGTGCAACGAGTGGTTCAAAAAGTGGCGATTTGATGTGAGAAACGAAGAACGTGGAAGACCACTGAAAAAGTTTGAAGATGCCGAATTGCAAGCTTTACTCGATTAGGATGATGGTCAAACCCAAGAACAACTTGCAGAACAATTAAATGTGACCAACAATGTATTTCTCAACATTTAAAAGCCATGGGATTGATTTTGAATTTGGGAAGATGGGAAGATGGTTGCTGCATGAATTGACTGAAAGACAGCAAGAAAATCGAAAAACCACCTGTGAAATGTTGCTTGCCAGGTACAAAAGAAAGTTACATCTTCATCGAGTTTTTCTGGCGATGAAAAATTTATCTATTTCGAGAATCCCAAATGTAAGCGATCATATGTACGCCCTTGCTGAGCAGCACTTCGATTCGTACGAAAATGTGAAAAAATGGCTCGATGACTGGTTTGACTCAAAAAACAAACAGTTATTTTGGTGAGACATTCACAAATTGCCAGAGAGATGAGAAAAATGTGTAGTTAGCAATGATCATTACTTTGAAAATTGAATGTACTATATAACCATTTTTCTTAAATAAACGTGTATTTTCATCTAATTTTTATCGGTTTCATACTTATACACATGGTATTTGTTACTACTTCCATGTTTGAGTGAACAAAAATTTATTCATTCTAAGAAAAAAATTATAAACGTTGTATTGATTTAATCTAAAGGGTGATTTTTTAAGAGCATGGATATTACATTTTAAAGATAATTTCACTTAAATGTTGCCCGCGTCTACGCTTGAAGGTCCAGTTTTGGCACACTTTTTCACACATTTCGGCCAGAATCTCACAAATAACGTGTTAAATTTTGGCTTCCAAAGCAGCAATCGTGTTTAGCTTGTCCCTATATACCCCACAAAAAATATTCTTACGGGATCAAATCACACGATCTCGGCCAAATCGACTTCAAAACCAAATCGCTTCGGAAAGACAATGCTCTGTGTTTTTTAGGATCAGCGAGGTGTTATCTGGTGTGACCTTCTGAAACCAGGTGAAATAGTTATTGGTCAACGCTACCAATAACAATTAGCCGATTTGAACCGCGCTTTGTGCCAAAAACGTCCTGAATATCAAGCTAGGCAACACAAAGTGATTTTTCTTGATGACTATGCACCATCACATCGCACAAAACAGACTGGGGAATTGGTAGATTCGTACAGCTGGGAAGCCCTCCCCCATGCGGCTTATTCACCAGACTTGGCTCCATCTGACTACCACTTATTTTAATCAATGAGGCACGTTAAAGCAGCAATCGTGTTTAGCTTGTCCCTATATACCCCACAAAAAATAGTCTTACGAGATCAAATCAAACGATCTTGGTGGCCAATTGACTTCACCAAAACGTGAGATTAACTGCTCACCAAATTCGCCTCTCAATTGGCGCATGGTTTCGCATGGTGGCACCACCCTGTTGGAACAACATGTCGCTCGAGTCCAATTCTTGCATTTTCGGCAAAAAAGTCTTACCATCGGCCTTCATCGTCTTTACGAGTACGGTCCAATAATGCCGCTTGCGCATAAACCGCACCAAACAGTGCATTTTTCAGGATGCATTAGTAGCTTCTGAATTACTTCTGGCTGGTCTTCACTCCAAATACGGCAATTCATCTTCACGTATCCATTGAGCCAAAAATGATCCTCGTCGCTGAAGACAATTTTTGCGATAAAAAAACGGATCCTCAACCAGCGTGAACTGTCAGAAATATAAAGTCAAATGCCAAGTAGCCTAAAAATCACCCTTCAAAATACTTCAATGTAGTAAAACAAATAAACAAAATAAATTATTAAAGTAATAAATCAATTATATGAAAGTTGGAACATAGCAAATGTGGTGGAATGAAAGTCTCAATAATTATTTTGTGGTATTTCCTTTGTTTTGTTAATAGTCTGTATATCCCTCTTTATTATGAAGAACTTTACTCTTATTCGTCTTGGCATAGAAGAAACTACAATAACTTCAAGCAAGTTTCCTAGTTTACTCTGGTATGGTCTACCATTCTTCTTGGGCAAACTGTCATAGTAGGCCCTTATTAATGAAGTTTTTTGTACCCATATTTCTTTTTAGTTTTGCCCAGAGGTTTTCAATTGGACTTAAGTCCAGTGGTAATTAGTAATGCGCCCGGGTAACCCTGCATCCTGTACCCTTCGTCGCACAGTTCGTGCAGACATTACTCCTCTTTGCTGACAGTAACGATACGAATGTCTGTTCTCGCGGTACTCTTTCATGGTCTTCCCCGGATTTCTACGTTTTTTACGTTTGGTTTCAAAGCATTAAAAAAACAGTTTGGATCTTGCAAAACGGTTCTGCAATTTCTTGGAGTATAGTCATTATTTCTCCTGTTGAATTCATATTACCACTATTCCTTCAGGGAGAAGTGTGCTAATAAACTATACTTAAATAAATACCAACTTTTTGCTTTGAAATACATCAAAAATTATTTTATTGTAATTTGTCCCTATTTTTATTTACCTACCAATATGTTTACTTTCATTACAAAAATTTGTAACGAACTTCCACCTTTTTCAAGGCTCTCATTATGTGAGGCTGCAATGCTTCAGTCTTAGCTCAGGGAAAATGGGAGTGGGCTAGCCTCAATGATATGATGTGAAGAGTTACATTAAATTTTATTTGTATGCAACTCATATAGTAGGAAAAATCCTAAAAAGTAATCTCGATAAGAAAACTATTGAACACGTATGTAACTACCACCAACAAATGAATAAGAAACTAAAATTTAGAGGGGGAAAGCTGATAGTCCCTTGAAGTCTGTACCCACCTTACCAGATATCGATGTATTAACATACTGACGATCCCATTGCTTAACTTATCTACTGTTCACCCTTACATTTCATCAAATAATAATATTTTAAAATTTCATTATTACTTATTTTTATTTTTACAAACTTATACTAATTATTTTATTTTGTAAATATTTCATTTCATTACTAATATTACAGATTATTTACGAAAATTTTACTATATGTAGTTTCAAAATACTGTACTAGTAAAATTATTTATATTTAAAATTCTTAATAAATCACCTATTGATATATTTTCCTATTGGCCTAGTAATATTATGCGGTTAGAATATAAAAATAAAATAAAAGCGGTAAATCTGTGAGAGCGTGGTGAATATTACTTTAGAGAGAGCAGTTATAATTAAAAGCAAAGATAAATAAATGATCGAGAAATATGCGTGTCGGTATGATTTTACACACACAAAAAAAAAATGTCATACTATATAAATATATTTTTAAATCATGTTAACACTATAAGTATATAAGTATTTTTAGAATTTTTTTTATTTAACTTACTCACGTTAAATTGCTTCTTCACCGATCCGACGATGGGCCGCTTTGGTATTCCTGGTCCAGCAATTCACTTTTGCTTTAATAAAGTACGTCTTCCCTGTTCAAGCTTCACGCAGTCAATCCCTCTTTTTCTGATCGACAGTTAAAATGTTTTCTGCCACAAATCAGAAATAATACCTCTACTTTCCTGTGGATAACAATGCCGATCAGTTAAGGACGTTGACCTTTTCCCCTACTGTCCAAGTGACCGCTATCGTAGGCTTTTGCAGACACTTTTCATATCTTATAAAAGGTAGAGTATAGCTTGTTCATGCTGCCCTATAAATACTTTCTGCTAAGAACGGTAAAAGATTGTTATTTAATAATTATTGATTGTTGATTCGTGCTGTGGCTGGCATTATCCTGTTGGAATGCCATGTCATTACTCGATCCTTTGCAAAAAGGGTAACAAACGAATACCCTTTGATTCTCGTTGTTCATTTTTGTTGTCGGAAATCGCTCCTTCGTAATACTCCCCAAACCATCAATGATCCCTCTTCAAAATTTCGTCTAGAAAAAAGTTCCGGTAGTATGAATCAAAACCATCTGCGCTATCCAATTAAATTTTTTCATGTTGAAAAATAATCTGAACGGAAAAGTTCTATAATAAGGGTGGTTTTTTTTAACCACATTACATAACCTTAGACCAGTCAGTGCTCATATTTTGTTTGCCGAATTTGAGGCTTGATATGTATGACTGCTTTTATATGGCGCATATATTCAGGCAGCCTGACTTTTTTTGTGCAAAGGGAATAGACACGTACGTGTCCTGTCTTTCACGCCTAATTTCAGATTTTCGTATTTATAATATAATAAAGTTGTTGTTCGAATCTCGGCACAGGCAAAATCAAAAAGTAGAAAAAATAATTTTTCTGCACCACCTCTTGGCAGAGTAAAAATTGCCTATGAAAAGCTTTTCACTTCGCCGTTCGGATTCGGAATTAAACTATAGGTCCCTTCCATTCATGTTCAAATATACCTCACACAAAGTGGATGCGAAAAGCTCGGCCTGGGCTGTTGAGTTATGTTAAAAATATCGGAAGAACTTGCATGAATTCCAGCATCTTATAAAAGTGAGTCGCTAATTACCCTTCTTTAATATAAGCCTTGTATAAAAGTAGTCTCTGAATTTCTTCTTCACAAATTCGCTTAACTTTTTTCCGTGTGGCATTGTCTTCACTTTGCTTAATTATTGCAACAACAAAAAAACCATAAATATATGTGTAAATAAAAGTAATGACTCAATTTTTGTTATTTTATTGTTACAATTTAACAAATAATAATTTGTTACTATTAAAAAATTTAAAAAAATGTAGATAAATAAAATAACTACCATATATGCAAACAATTACCGATTGAATGCCATTTTAAAATAAATTCTTGATTCTTGAAGATAACTTAACCATTTCGCTTTTGAGATGCCCAGTAAAACATGCAATTGCATGGAAAAAAGTCGTTACTCACTTTGATAATATGAGTTATTTAGTCTCTTTAGAAACTGTAATATTATATAAGATTTATTTATTTTTATTCCATTTAGAGCACGAATCACGATTTTAATCTGCTGGTCCTTTAACAATATGCGGCAAAAATAATATATTCTCAATGACTCGCTTTCGTCCTCTACTAAGGCCATTCTCCCACTGGATCGCAGTGGCGGATCCAATATTTGAAGAAATCGAAAACAACTATTTAACGATTTCTTAATCTCACTGCAAAGGTAATACCTCAAATTGGAAAGAATCAACAAATATTTTGGACTGTCAAAGTTAAGGTAGTTTACGCAAACACCCATGCCTACGCCTGTTGATATTTAACCGTCTGCACTTTTATAACATTTTATGCGTTTTTTAAATAATTAAATAAAAGATATATATGGCAGTTATTAATTGCTTTCTAAACTGGAGAAAATATATTTTAAACAGAATTTTAATAAATAAACATTTTTCTTTAAAATACCGAAAATTCATCAAAATAAATGGACAAAAAAAATATCACAAAAAAAAGTTTATTTATATGTATTCGTACATACTTTCGTGGTGGTCGCTGTGGTGTAGTGGTAGTGCGTTGGACTGCTATGCAGAGTGTCCGGGATTCAAATCTCGGCACAGGCAAAATAAAAAACTAGAAAAAATAATTTTTCTACACGGCACCACCTCTTGACAGGCAATGGCAAACCTACAAGAGTAAAAATTGCTTATGTAAAGCTTTTCACTTCGCCGTTCGGATTCGGCATTAAACTGTAGGTCCCTTCCATTCATGTACAAATATAACACGCACATTATGAGTGGATGCCAAGAGCTCGGCCTAGGCCCTCCATGGGCTGTTGTGCCATTAAAAAGTAAAAAAGTACATACTTTCGAGTATCAGAAAAAAAATGATGCTTTTTCAGAAAAAAATTATTTTGAAAAAAATTTCCTAAGCAACTTTTTGCAACTGAAAAATTTGTGACATTTCATGTGAACCTACATCAAACATGTGTAATTCGCAAGACAAAAACTCTATATTTGTTTTGTTTTTTAATTAGGAAAATTATTTTTCTGAATTTGGCAAGTTTATCTTGTTAGATTATAGCTATCTAGGGTATTATTATTCTTCTTCCTTTCAAAGCTTTTCACATTCTATACTTGAACATGAGTGGAAGAAACCTACAATTTTTGTTTTGACTTTGCGTGAGCCGAGTTTTGAATTCCGCACACTTTGCGCTGCAGGTCAACATACTACCAATTACGCCACAGCGACCAGCCTAGTGTACTATATCTAGTGTATTAAACATGGTTAGTGAACTTTAGGTTTACCATAGAGAAAATAACTACAATGTATATAGATTATAGACTCAATAATCCATATAAGTTACTCATATTTTAAATTGTTACCGATAATTACAATTACAAGACTTTCAAATATTTTCAGTGAATGGTATTATTGAAACAATCATACAACCCTGTTCTATATGCTAATATTTATTTTTATTCTCTATTCAGCGTACTATTTTCTGAGGTAGCGTTATTGTAATCAGTTTTTTTGTTGTATAATCATTGAATTGAAAAACGTTTTTTGTACTATAGATTCTTATTGAAGCATCTAACATTATTTACATACGTACCGTAACAAAGTGTTAATTTCAATCAATTTTTGAAATAGCACTAAACATCACGTTTAGTATTATATTTACTTAATTATTCACAGAAATTTTATATTTTAGCCATATAAGGAAATAATTACTACTATTATCTTTTGACTGTCCTGCATATTTGAAGAAATTTGCTTTGCACCTTTTCACTCTAAACTAGCGATATATGATACGTAGGTGTACATAAATGAAATTTTTATTGTAATTTTGTCTTCTTCCTCTTTCTGCCTACATTCTGGTATCTTTTTAAATATTCTTTATATTCCTTTGTTTAGTTTCCTTTGAAAAATAGGTTTTTATCACATTTAAACGCATAACAACGCAGAGTGTCCGGGGTTCGAATCTTGTCATAAATCAAATATTAGAAGAAAAAAAATTTTTTTTCTATACCTCCTCTTGGCAGACTATGGATCAACAAGAGTAAAAATTTGCTTTGAAAAACTTTTCACTTCGCCAAATATAACACGCACAACATGAGTGGATGTGAAAAGCTAGGCCTCAGCCCTCCAGAGGCTGTCTTGCCATTAAAAGAAGAAGAAGACATACATATATCAAGCCAAAACGATATAAAGATTTAAAGAACTAATATCGTTCTCATATTTAGCAACTTCGAATTATCTTTCAAAATTTTATAAACATCGAAAAACTCCCTCGACTTTGCCAAAAAGTGCAGAAGTGCACGCACTGTGCACAGAAGCGACTGGTAGTCGACCAGTTTCCTGTAAAATGTTGACTTACCATCCGTTGTTCGATGCATTCGTTGCACAAACAATGGTGGTTTTCCACTGATTGCGCCAATTTAATATTCAACATTCATTCATTTTTATATGAGATTATTTTTTTTTTAATTAGTCATGTGGATAAAAGGGACCTGGGGCGTAGGACACAAGGTAAAGTTTGTGACAGTTGCAGGTGCGTCCATGGTCGATCCTTGTGTTTCTACGTTTCAAGTCGACACACAGCCTCCTCGTGGCGTCCCCTGGATAGCGATCCGACAACCGTCAGTGAGTTAACTAATGTGTGCGGCGGGCTTCTCCATGGCCTTGAATGAATGGTTGTGCGTCGGGCTTGGAACCCACCACGTTAAAATACCCACCAATGAATCCTCAAAATAAGCCTCGGATAAAGAACCCCTCTAATGAAGACGACTCCCGCAAACGCCCAAAGGACAACGATTTACGGATATGCACCTGGAATGTCCGAACCTTCTACAGGGAAGGTGCCTCTATCCATCTGGTGGATGTCCTCCAACAATATAGAGGTGACATCACCGAATTTGGTGTTGGATTTGTGGTTGGGAAGAGACTGCGTCATCTAGTCTCGAGGTTCACGGCCGTGAACGAGCGCTTAGCCACTATCCGCATCAAGGCAAAATTCTTCAACATCAGCCTAATTTGTGTCCATGCCCCGACGGATGAGAAGGATGAAACGACCGTAGATAACTTCTACGAGCTCTTCGACAAAATTTATGAGCATTGCCCCCGCCACGATATTAAAATCGTGTTAGGCGACATTAATGCCAAGGAGGGCAAGGAGAGTCTCTTTGGTCCAACGATCGGAAAATTCAGTCTCCACGACGAAGCCACCGATAACGGTATGAGACTGATCGACTTCGGCGCCGCACGAAACATGACAGTTAGTAGCACCAGATTCCAACATAAGGATATCCATAAGGCCACTTGGCTGCCCCCTGATCAAAACACACGAAACCAGATTGATCACGTTGTGATCGACGGAAGGCGCGCTTCCAATGTACTAGACGTACGCACAATACGTGGTGCAAACATCGACTCAGACCACTAGTTGGTTGCAGCCAAGGTCTGTAGTATATATGTAGCTTATATGTGTAGCAAATCGCGTACGGATAGGTACAAAGAAAATAAATCTCGATTCATCCATATTAATTTATTGAAAATATGGTTGACGGTTCCTCTGCGCAACACCTTGACTCGATTTAATGACGTTTGATGTGGCGTTTGTAAAGTAAAAGTGGGATTCATAAATTTTGAGAGATAATTCACAAGCTAAAACCTTTAATAGGAAAACAGCATCGAAGTTAATTTCTCATTTTCTTTTGTATTATCCCAGGAGTATACATCTCTTAAAAATAAACAAAAGCCAATAATGATGATACTTGGCCATAAAAATGTCAAAAATACATTTGAAATTCGAAAAACCAAGTGTGACATAAGGAGTAAATGTCTCTGCGACGTAACTGGAACAAGCGTCATTTTGTGGGCATCACCGAAAAGCTATTTTGCGTTCACGTTATCGTCAAATCAAATACAGTACCCGAAAATTCATGCAAATACTGAATTTATATGCATTCTACTTACCTTAATCGCTTGTTTAATTAAAAATTATCGTACTTTGAAAAAATCCAAAAAACAAAACTTTTGAATATGATTTATGAACACGATGTTCCCAACTTATATACAGAGTGCTTGTGTTCAGCACGGTTAAGAGTTAAAAACGGTGGCATCAAAAAGTAAGTTGTGACACCGAACCTGAACATCAGAGCTACTTACTTCAGTAGTTACTTGCGTACCACTACCCAACTCAATAGTATGCAATGAAAAATAATAACTTTTTAAATGTTACAAAAAATTATTTTATTTGTTCTTATTATAAAAAACATTTTATAAAAAAAAAAAAAAATATTTCCACCTGGAAACCTAATGGTTTCTATTAAAAGGTTGCATTTTTCATTATTTTCTTATCGTGACTACAGACTTTAGAGATGTTTGCTCAAGCAATGTTAAAACAGTTTTAAAGAAATGCCGAATTTAAAAAGTATCACGTTATTACATAGGTCGCGAATAACTTACTTACTTTACTTTTAATGGCACAACAGCCCATGTAGGGCCTGGGCCGAGCTCTTCGCATCCACTCATGTTGTGCGTGTTATATTTGTACATGAATGAAAGGGACCTGCAGTTTAATGCCGAATCCGAACGGCGAAGTGAAAAGCTTTTCATAGCAATTTTTACTCTTGTAGGTTTGCCATTGCCTGCCAAGAGGTGGTGCAGTGAAGAAAAATTATTTTTTCTACTTTTTGATTTTGCCTGTGCCGAGATTCGAACCCCGGACACTCTGCGTAGCAGTCCGTACTACCACTACACCACAGCGACCACAGGTCGCGAATTAACCTGAGTTTAAACTACTATAAAACCATCGTTAGACAATGGTGATTTCAGAACAATTTCACGAGCCTCACCACGCTCTTTTTAATTCAGGTGGAATAGTTTTTCAACTGGGGGCAAACATGAATTGTTAATGTAAATAGCCGTCAACTGATCCCTAAAGGAAGGCCAAGACAAATAATCTCCGTGAAATATAATATGTATTTCGGTATCATTGAGGTTCAGATGATGCGGTTCCATCTGGCACTCGACTTGAGCTGATTGGAAAACCTTGGTGGAACCTTGGAAAAGCTATGTAGAAATTCGTTCATAAGCGCGGCACAACAAATATAGGCGGTTGTAGCGTTTACTGTATCTTCAAGGCTATAGACAATAGAATCTAAATAGCTCTCAGACGTTGCTTTGACTTGCCCCCATAGAGCTTTGAGTTTATCTCTTTGAACCTCCTGCATAAACACGGTATGGTTACCCTTAGTGTCGTTGAAGGCAGACTCAAAGTCTAATTGTGCGTCAGCTACACAATTAAAATTCGCATAAAGAGCTTAAATTGAAGAGAAATTCCAATTAAAATTAAGTTAGGAGAAAATCGAAAAAAGTCGGTTTAGTTTAACGCAAATAAAACAGCCAAACACGGTTGAAAAAAAAATTAAAATCAACAGAAATTACGAATAAAAAAAAACAAAATAATATTTTTCATAAATTATAATATAATTTATTTTCAATAGTTAGAATCAGATATCTCACTCAAATTCACTAGGTATTATTGTAGTATTAGTGTCGATTTGTTTTCCCACTGTGTTGGTTATGTCAGTCCACAAATAATTATATTTGAATATTTTACAAATATTCCCAAAAATATTTATAAGAATCGAGGTTGTATAAATTCCCCACCGGATGCACCGATGTCCGTCCAGTACTGCTTCTAAGGTCATGGTTATGTTCAGATTTTGCTCGGCGAACACCTTGCAATTGTTGTTACAGCGAAAACGAAGAGGGAGCTTTTACTCACTCTCATAACGAACACGATATGCTGCGTAAAATATACACCGAGCACGCCGAGCATTCTGGGTGTCATTATTCTACCAAAAATAAACAAAAATGTATGCAAAATAAAAGGAAAACATGCAAACCTGTACATAATTATTTTCATATGCAGAAAAGTGAAGTTGCGAATGTTTTTAGTTTTTAAAAGTGAATATTAAATATATTATTCATTAAACTGTTGAAGAAAAATCATATTATTTTCATAATTTTTCAATTATCCACATTGATAAAATCGTTTAAAGTTTTTTTGGTATACCATTTAGTGGTGTCGTTGCGAACAAAATAGTATTAAAAAAAATCTGAATTTCGACCAAAAGCAACTCTGTAACGAACTCCAATGTAAGCACTACACCGAGCACGAGAAAAAATATGATGTGCTCGTCGAACAGCGAACACCAGCATAACCAAGAATCCCTTAAATTCACCTTTAGTTGTTCCACTTTCATATATGGTCACTTTCATTAAAGAAATTCGAGTGCAAATGTATTTATCCAGGGGTGAGAATCTGAGAGGGAGCGAACTTATATGTGTATAGCAGCGACCCTTACTAGGTCATTAATAATGACAATATTAGTATTGTCATTATTTCCATCATTATATTGATGCCGGACACGATCATTACAAATTACATAAGTGCAAGTATTGACAGAAAAAGCAGAAATTTCTGAACTCTGTCAATATTTTCCATCATTCATCATCACTAAGTATTGAAGTGTTATTTTTACTTACACGATCATTAAAAATGTCAATATTTGTCCGCTTACCATATATAAGTATTATAAGATTAGAATTAAGAATTTTTTGGTATAGTAAAATTTGAATTTTGAAAAAATAAAGTCATTAAACATTCCTGACGATGAGGAAAACCAAAAAGATTTAGAGCTAAAATAATAAAATTATAACTATTTACTAATTCAACAATGACTCAGTGCAAAATTAACGGGAGAAACAAAAGCAAAAGCATACGATGAATTTACAATTCAAGTGTCGGGAAATTTTAATTTGTGAATTTTAATAAAGAACAGCTGAATCGGTAGAAAACTAACAAAAAGAAATAAACGAAAACGAAAGAACATTCCTACAACACAATACAATAAAAAGAAAACAACGAGACATCACAGTTACACGGCTTTGGCTTTAGTCAACTTAATATTAACCAAATTATCCTTATAGGATAAATTTCAGTAATGAAGTAAGAGGCAATAGCCAAAATTATAATATTTACCGGAGGAATGGCAACCCAATTAGGAATTTTAGCAACAACAATAGGGCAAACTATAGCAATAATACTAGGGATAATAATGATAATAATAATAATGTATGTATAAAGTGGCTACAAAGAAAACTCAATATTTAAATATTTAATACCGATATAAGAGAATACGACCTATTCGATTAAATTAACGCTGATATTTGAATCAACAAGAGGAAAATTTATTAATCACGACTATCAAAAAACATAACAATAGCTTTTATAATGAAGGTGATAACCTCACCTTCACGAATGAAATTACAATCAAACTAAATACTTACTTACTTACTTAGCTGGCGCTACAACCGATGATCGGTCTTGGCCGCCTCCACAAAGCTTCGCCAGTCACTTCTGCTATGCGCGCGCTGGCGCCAGTTGATAACGCCAAGTGCAGTCAGGTTGCCCTGCACCTGGTCTTTCCAACGGAGATTAGGACGTCCCCTTCTGCGTGTTCCTCCACCGTGGTTCGAATAAAACACCCTTCTAGCCGGAGCGGAGCGCTTTCTTCCATTCGCTCAACATGACCCAGCCAGCGAAGCCGCTGGAGTTTTATACGCTTGACTATGTCAGTGTCGGCGTACAGCTCATACAGCTCATCGTTCCATCTTATTCGATACACGTCGTCCACGTATACTGGACCGTAGATCTTACGGAGTATCTTCCTCTCGAACGCTCCTAACAGCCTCTCATCATTGATGGTCAATGTCCACGTCTCTGCGCCATACATTAGGACGGGAAGGATGAGGGACTTATAGACGTTATTTTCGTCGGTCGAGAGAGGGCTCTACTTCTCAATTGCCTACTGAGCCCGTAGTAACACCTGTTGGCAAGAGTTAGTCTCCGCTTGATCTCAAGGCTGACATTATTGTTGGTGTTTATGCTGGATCCTAGATAAACGAAATCCTTGACGACTTCAAAAGTGTAGTTGTCAACAGTGACATTTTGTCCAAGACGCCGTGACTCTTTGTTTGTTGACACAAGGTATTTCGTTTTGTCCTCGTTCACCACTAGACCCACACGACGAGACTCCCTTTCCAGGTTGGAGAATGCTGCACTGACTGCTCGAGCGTTTTTGCCAATGATGTCAATATCATCAGCGTATGCTAGCAGCATGACACTCTTGTAGAAGATAGTGCCAGAGATGTCGATGTTCGCAGCTCGAATTATTTTCTCCAGCATAAGGTTAAAGAAGTCGCACGATAGGGAGTCACCTTGTCTGAAACCTCTTTTGGTATCAAATGGTGCGGAGAGGTCTGTCCCAATTTTCACTGCGCTGGTGGTGTTGGTCAGTGTCATTTTGCAAAGACGAAAGAGCTTTTGCAGGGATACCAAAATCAGACATTGCAGCGTACAAGTGATCCCTAATCGTGCTGTCGAAGGCGGCTTTATAATCGACAAATAGATGATGGGTGTCGATCTGTTTTTCTCGGGTCTTTTCCAGGATTTGGCGTAGTGTGAATATCTGGTCGATGGTGGATTTACCAGGCCTGAAGCCACACTGATAAGGCCCAAACAGTTTGTTGACGATGGGCTTCAGTCTTTCGCACAGTACGCTCGATAGAACCTTATCTGCAATATTAAGAAGGCTGATCCCACGGTAGTTGGCGCAGATCGTGGAATCACCCTTCTTATGGATTGGGCAGAGTACGCTGAGATTCCAATCACTTGGCATGCTTTCATCTGACCATATTCTGCATAGAAGCTCATGCATGCGTTTTTTGAGCAATTCGCCTCAGGTCTTAAACAACTCAGCAGGCAGGCCATCTGCACCTGCAGCCTTATTGTTTTTCAGCCGAGCAATGGCTGTTAAGACCTCCTCATAGTCAGGCGGCGGTACTTCAACGCCGTCAGTGATTGGGGTTTCCGGAGTGGGTTCCGCAGTGGCGGGATTATTGCCGTCTTCGCCATTAAGCAGCTGCGAAAAGTGCTCCCTCCTTAATCTCATTATGCCCTGGATATCTGTCACCAGATTTCCGTCTTCATCCTTGCAGGAAGAGGCCCCAGTCTTCAAACCAAGAGTCAGGCGTCTTATTCTTTCAAAGAATTTTCGGACCTCGTTCCTGTCCCGCAACATTTCGATATCATTGAACTCGCGTCTTTCTTCATCTCTTTTTTTGCGCCTGAAAAGACGTTTCTCCTCCCTTCTCAACTTTCTGTATCGCTCCTTAGCAGCTCGCGTTGCAACTGACTGCAGGGTGGCTTTGTAGACTGCGTTTTTTGCTTCAGTAGCATCGCGACACTCTTGGTCGTACCACATATTTCTCCGTCGACGGTGGTAGCCAGCACCTCTTCGGCAGCCGTACGCATAGAGCGGGAAATGTGCGTCCACTGCGCGCATATATCATCAAGTTGAGGGGTGTTTTGCGAAAGGAGAAGTGCAAGTTGGTTGGCAAAGACTTTGGCTGTCTGTTGTGATTGCAGCTTTTCGACATCCAGCTTTCTCTTTGTACCTATCCGTACGCGATTTGCTACACATATACGTGTGCAGACCTTGGCTGCAACCAAGTAGTGGTCTGAGTCGATGTTTGCACCACGTATTGTGCGTACGTCTAGTACATTGGAAGCGTGCCTTCCGTCGATCACAACGTGATCAATTTGGTTTCGTGTGTTTTGATCAGGGGACAGCCAAGTGGCCTTATGGATATCCTTATGTTGGAATCTGGTGCTACTAACTGTCATGTTTCGTGCCGCGGCGAAGTCGATCAGTCTCATACCGTTATCGGTGGCTTCGTCGTGGAGACTGAATTTTCCGATCGTCGGACCAAAGAGACTCTCCTTGCCCACCTTGGCATTAAAGTCGCCTAACACGATTTTAACATCGTGGCGGGGGCAATGCTCATAAGCTTTGTCGAGGAGCTCGTAGAAGTCATCTTTGGTCGTTTCATCCTTCTCATCCGTCGGAGCATGGATACAAATTAGGCTGATGTTGAAGAATTTTGCCTTGATGCGGATAGTGGCTAGGCGCTCGTTCACCGCCGTGAACCTCGAGACTAGATGACGCAGTCTCTTCCCAACCACAAATCCAACACCAAATTCGTGTCTCGACGCATGACAGCTGTAGTAGATATCACAGGATGCTCTTTTGGAGCAACCCTGTCCCGTCCATCGCATTTCCTGTATAGCGGTGATGTCAGCTCTATATTTTTGGAGGACATCCAAAGTTGGCATTACCATCATGTATTGCCATCTGTCACACGACACCACACTTAATTTCAAACTGATTCATAGGTTAGTTTTTATTTGGCAGCCATTAGTATCACACGTGTTTGGTGTTTCGCGATAAAATGGAATAAGAACAATATCGATCCGTAATACGCTTTTTATTTTTGGATGGAAAAACATGCGAAGAAATAAAAGCGAAGTTGGATGCTGCCTATGACCCTTCACCATCTATGACAGCCGCAAGATATCGGTTCAAAGAATTTAAACGTGGTCGTACATCTGTTTTTGATGAGGAGCGCCCAGGTCGCCCGGCATACGTGGTTACCGAGGAAATCGTTGAAAAGGTCCACGACATGATTCTTGCTGATCGCCGAACGAAAGTGCGCGAAGTAGCAGAGGCCGTAGGAGTGTTGTACGGAGCGGTAATTAATATTTTACATGATAGGTTACGCATGAGAAAGATGTCGGCCCGATGGGTGCCGCAATTGCTGACGGTGGACAACAAGCGGATACGGAATTGTCGCGGCCAAATTGCATGAATTTAACTACGAATTGCAGCCGCACCCACCGTACTCGCCCGACTTGGCTCCCTGCGACTTCATTCTGTTCCCCAACATGAAAACGTGGCTCGGGGGGAAAAAATTCAGCTCAAACGAGGAGGTTATCGTCGAGACAGAAGCGTATTTTGAAGAGTTTGACAAATCGTATTTTATGGAGGGGTTAAAGAAATGGCAGAAACGTTGGGGAAAGTGTATTGAAAAATTCGAATTAACAAAAGTGGCGAATGGTAATCGACTACAGAAAATTAAATAACATCACAATCGAAGACAGGTTTTCAATTCCGAACATAGATGATATATTTGATAAATTGTGAAGATGTCAGTATTTTTCAATTCTGGACTTGACAAAGGGCTTTTATCAATTCGAAATGGATCTTAATGATGTCCACGAGGCAGTATTTTTAGACGGCAAAAGGAATTCTTCCGTTTTAAGAAATGCGCCTGCCACTTTCCAGAGAATGATAAATAACGTTTTGAGGAAATTAAATTTGTCTCGTTTACTTGGATGATACCTTGGAAGGATGGATGTGAAGAAGGACGAGAGCCTGACCTACGAGTGCAGGACCGTTCCTCAAACCCTCAGGCTATGTAGCCCATTGTACTTAAGGCCTAGGAAAAGAAGAAGGGGTGACAGTAAGTAAGGGGTTAGAAAAAGAGGGAAAAAGTCGAGAAAGGGGTTATAGGGGGACTATAAGGGGAAGGTGTGAACTTTGACCATTCCTGTGACATCGAAACCCAAAATGCGCCATCTCGTTCTGACAAAGGCGGGACATGTGCAGAGAAAATGTTCTGTGCTGTCCATCTCCTCCAGACAAGATGTGCAGGTCGGGTCCTCGGTGATGCCGATGGTGGCCATATGTTGGCCCCATGGATTATGCCCTGTGATGAGTCCCACCATCCGACGAAGGTCTTTCCTTCCTAATTTAAGAAGGAATTCTGCTGCCTTCTTGTTTGGACAAATCACAAACCGCTTAGCCATTTTACAGATGTCCAGATTGGACCAGCGTTTCTTATGTAAATCATTAGCATAAGATTTTATCCAATGCATGCCACCTGCCAAACTGGTCCCGACTATTGGCTCTGGTCCTAAAGGCATGTTCTTTGATCCACAGTTGGCCAACTCGTCGGCTTTCTCATTCCCAGGAACTCCACAGTGCCCAGGAACCCAGATAAGATGGAGCTGATTCAGTCTTGCAACTGATCTAAGTTTCCTCTTACACTCTTGGACAATCTTTGAAGTAATTCTCGTGTTCTCCAGAGCCTTAAGTGCAGCCTGACTGTCACTACAGACATCTATACGTTTCCCGCGCCATTTTCTTTCTATAATCCATTCCGCTACTTTAAAGATGGCGAAAACTTCTGTCTGGAAGACAGTTGCCAACCCACTCAAAGAATAGTAGCAATTGACACCTTCGTTTAAGTGCCATCCAGCTCCAGTACCTTCATCAGTCTTGAATCCGTCAGTGAAAAAGATATTCGTCAGATTCTCCAGCACGACCTCTGGATTGCTCCATTGTTCACTATTCGGGAAGCTAACTTCATATTTTCTTCCGAAAGTAACCACGGGTATGAGGCAATCTTTCGGGGCCAGTAGCAATGTATGTTGCTCTGACAACCTTTTGAAGATTTCTCCATGACCCGAAGTTCTGTTATCGAACCAATACCCATAAGAGTATAGCCGACATGTCGCCTTTATCGCTTTTTGTTGGATCTGTATGTCCAGAGGGAGCAAGTCAAGCATGGCGTTAAGGGCGTCACCAGAGGTGGTACTCATGGCGCCTGTTATGCTAATGAACAGCCTATTCAGCGCCAAGACTAAGGATTTAACCATAGTTCGGCGCCACCAAACCACCGAAACATATGTGATTATCGGTCTGATAAGTGCTGTCTATATCCGAAGGACCACAGTAGGTCTCAGACCCCAGGTCCTACCAAAGGCTCGGCGACATTGGTGGAAAGCTTCAATTCGCGATGTAGCTGTGTTAAGACATGCGTCATCCCCCATGTTAGTTGCCGATCTAGGGTTACACCCAGATATTTCACTTCCATGGCAAGACTGAGGGTCACACCTTTCAGTACTGGCAGTTTTAAACACTCCAGCTTCCAGATTTTGTCCAGAATTTTCTGCATTTTAATACAGACCATCCGCAAGGATTTATCAGACGTGAGTGCACAGACGTCGTCCGCATACGCTTGGACGTGAAATCCGAGATCTTGAATTTCCGTTGGTAATGAGTCAACAAACAAGCACCACAGCAGAAGAGACCTCCGCCGTGACCGAATCGTCGCCCTCGCCAACGGTCAGCAGTCTCTCGGAGAGCATAGAGTAGATCCATCTAATTAAGTTTTCACGCACTCCATGCTTTCTGGCAGCTGAGCACATAGAGTCAAAGGCAGCGTTGTCAAAAGCTCCCTTAATATCCACAAAGACCCCAAGAGTGTACTTATCCCTTTCCAGTCCTGCTTCTATCTTGCTTACAAGATCATGCAGCGCTGTTGGTTATTACTGAGAGGGCACACTGGCAGTACCTTCGCCCGAATGTGATTCTCTACCATTCGTTCTAGGCTTTTTAGCATGAAAGAGGTCAAGCTAATCGGCCTGATACTTTTAGCCAGTGTGTAATCATCCTTCCCTGGTTTAGGAATAAAGACTACTCTGACTTGTCGCCAAAGAGATGGTATGAAGCCATGGGCAAGACATGCCGTAAAGATATTTTTCAAGGCCGCTATTAGTCTGTCTCCACCTCTTTTTAGCATTATCGGGTAAACTTTTCAGGTCCTGGGGACTTATAGTTTTCAAAAGAGGAGAAAGAGAACTTTATTGCCTTTTCTGTCCCTACTTCCGACGCAGAATACCAATTGAGCCTGGTTTAGCTCAATAAATGCAATTTTCTGTCGAAGGAAACAGAATTCCTTGGCCGGTTACACCATGGAGTTAAGAAAAATTAAAAAAAAAAAAATCGAGGAGAAATAACCTTACCAAAAACGCAAAAAGAAATAAAATCATTATATTAAAAATTAAAGGGTGGTCAGTAGCGCCCAACCCACACATATAGACAAATTAACAACTATAGTAAAGAATATAATCACTTGATTTCAAATGGTAATAAATTCAAGAAAACCTATAAGAGGCAGGTCAAATGGTGATATTTACTCCAATACAATGCTAATGAAGAAAAACAACCAGGGATCCAAAATCCTTAACCAGAATCACAACGTAAACGATTCAGTATTTATAACAACATTCTCTATTGAGTAAACTACATATTAATCTTTTTATTATAATGAATTCCTCCCAATGTGCGATGGGAAAAGAAAGATACAATGAATATAGCTGGTTTTCGAAGGTATTACTTATCACGTAATATATATGTATCTACGTTTAGTATGTACACTTAAAATCAAATACTCAATTTTATTATTACAGATCTGACAAAATGGGGGCATTTACCATAATATTGCTGACAACTCTACCAACAGTTTGGGGAATGCTCCAAATAAACTCGATAAGCTAGGAAGTACAGTTCGGGAAGGAGGAAAGAAGACGTTACAAACACGATCCTACACATTATTTACCCGGACGAAATTTTACAATTTGTAAGGATGATTGAAGTTAATATCGAAAATATAGACGATGGACAGGAGATTTTGGAACATTTAAGGATAACAAATAAAAAGAAGCACAATGCTATTGCAACATTAAAACAAGAAATCTCGATTAACACACATTTTAATGAATCATTGACCATTTTAAAGAAAACATGATAAAAGCGTTCCAGACAAAGTAAAGAGAAGACGTAACAAAATAGCAAGAAGACTACTGTACACAGATCAAATGTTAAAATAAAAGGTCAGAGAATGTAAAATTTATCAAATTCAAGAAAATATTGCGTCAGCAAAGAACAATTTAGTACAGCCAGGTATCCTCACCCCGGAATAGTTATATCATATTAATAATAAAAATTCTAATAAGCTACATTGTAACAGATGTGAAACTAATAATACCTTTACCGAGCAGTAAATTTCTATAATAGCAAAATAAATCTGTTTAATGAAATATTTTATAGCACAAAAACTATTATCCAAAAAAAATTAGTTTATCCAAATAATAATGTAAATATCAAATTTGAAGAAAGAATAAATTATGGAAAGATAGAAACAAAAAAATTTGAAAATATAAGAGATAAAAGAAAATTACATAAAAATTTATCCTACGGGTTTAATGTTACACTTGTAATAATAATAATGCATAAGTATTTTATTTGTTTATCTTTACCTACATTATTTTAAAAACCAAAGAAACAAACAAGTTAATACAGAGTTAAAAATGGTTCCGCCTGCAAAAAGTTCAACAGGGACTGTTAAATCTCGGGGTGGGGGTGTCACATATGGTCCACTCAAATAGTACGTAGAAGATACTATTTGAACAGACCACATAATTCTTAGAATTACAAACTAATGATGGAATGTTCAAGTGTACCACATATTTTATCTACAACTCCACTCAAGAATGTCACGTAATGCGAGCCAGCAATTTTGTCCTGGATTAGCTTGGGAGAATAAATTTCAAAATTACACCATAAGCATGAATGCGCAAGTTATGACATAGTTATCGACGCTACCAACACCGACGCTACCAACAACAACCAGCAACAAGTCAACGTCCAGCAAATGCAAGCACTGAAGTTCCGGCACACGTCTTCGCCCTAGACCTAAGCTCAGCATATTTCATAAACACTTTGTATTTACTTTTACCTTTTGTATGATTCACATTTGTTTGATTTCTCAGAATTACTTTTCATTTTTCGATTTGCTTAAATAATAATTTTCAGATATAATTCTGTAACAATGAAGAAAAGTTGTGTTCTTACTTAAATAAATCTATCGCTGAGGATAAAAAAATAAAATATATTTTTTTGGCTGATTCCTGGACCACATACATAACTGGCGCAGTCGGTACCCCGTTTGACGTTTTAAAAGATACTTAAAAAGTGTTGTGTGTTATATACTCAAATCGTTATCTCACACTAAAAACACTAAAAGGTGTTCATACACAAGGGCGGCATACAATTGTGTGTGACTAGTTTTGAAAGCATATCAGAACTAGAACCGGTACCAAAATAAAAACGGTAGATCTTGACCTTTTGCAAACGGTGAACAACATCTACACTCCATATGGAATCAGCATTCATACTTGGGTTCATGTAAGTCAAGTTGAAGTTTTGCTCAAATATACAATACGAAGTATCCAAATTGAATATACGCGAAAGTATAAAAAAAAAAAAAAAAAAAAAAAAAAAAATAAAATAAAAGTACGCAAAATGAAATCGAAGGCCAAGCAAATGAGGTCCTTAATATGTATGGGACACCCTTAATATGGGATGATATAAAAAACAATTTAATCCTGCACTACGCGGATAAACGCACCGAAACATCATTGATTAGGGATTTTCATGATCTAAGACAAAAAAAATCTGTTCAAGAATTCTATAGTGAAATAATTAGCATCCAAGCCGCCCTAAATAATAACCTTCTCCTCAATGAATCTGATGGTAACGTAGTTAGATCAAAAAAGAATATGTTCACTGAAATGTGCTTAAATACCTTTTTGGTTGGTCTAAAAGAACCATTAGGATCAAACATTAGAGCCATGCGTCCCGATAGTCTTGCAACGGCTTTAGCTTGTTGCGTTAAAGAACAAAATATCTACTACCAACAAAAAAGCAGTAACAATTATCAAAATTCGCGAGGATATAAGAAATACGGTAATCAATATAAACCATACCCACAACAAGGGCAATACAATAACAATTCTAAACAACAGAACAATCCCTCACCAGGTTACACCCCTAACCAGAATCAAAATTCTAATCGCAACCAATATTATAGGACAAATAATCCTAATAATAACTATAACAGTGATTCGGGTAATAATAGTTCCCATAAATCAGATTCAAGCAGGATACAAAATAATCCTTTTAGGCAGGGGCAAAACGCTCCTACCTATTCACAACCGGAACCTATGGATACCTATTCTGGTACAAGTAGATATACCCATAAAACAAATCACACTGGGAACAGCAATAGATTTTCCCCAATAAATAACGAAATGAATTGTATCGATCAACATTCTGGTGAACTATACTCAGAAGAAACATTGTGTAATATCGAAGATATGCCAAATTTTCCACTCTGTGCCTCGAGGAACCCACAGGATACCTAGAAATTAATAAACACGGCACAACATTACCATTTATAAAAATAAGCTCACCATTTGGTAGGGACCTTAGATTTCTCATTGATACGGGGGCTTCTTCCTCTTTCATTAATCCAAAATTTATAGACTCAAAAAATCAAGTCAATTGTAAACCAATAAATATATCCACACTCCTTCATAATTACAAAATAGACAAAAAAGTAACACTACCATCTTTTATAGAATTTAAAAACGAAGGTGACTTCACATTTTGGTTATTTAAATTCCACCAATACTTCGATGGTCTTATCGGAATAGACTTATTAAAATCACTTAAAACAAAAATCGATATAGGAAATCAGAAACTTATTACAGACAAAGTTCACATTGACATTCATTTCAAACCAAACCTAACGTCAGGAAAGATAGTAATACCTTCATATACCAAAACAGTAGTAAAGCTACCAGTAGATATCCCTAACGGTGACATCTATGTAAACACTATAGAGCTAAAGACTCATGTGAAAACTTCAGCAGGAATCTACACAGTGGATAACTGGTTTTGCCCTATAGAGATAACTAACTATTCTATCGAAGATCAAGAATTACTCGTGGAACAACCTCTCAAAGTATAAAAATACCTTTCCACAAATTTCATAGAACTTAATAACATAGAAATCAACTCATCACCAATTCATGACGATGTGGAAAACAACATAAGGACAGCGCACCTTAACGAAGAAGAAAAGAAAGTACTCATAAAATTGTGTCTAGAATATAGTAATATATTTTTTAAAGAAGGTGCTGCCTTGACATTTACAAATAAAATAAAACACAAAATTAACACAGTTGATGAAATCCCAATTTTTACTAAATCATACCGCTACCCTTATATTTTCAAAGAAGAAGTGAAAAGGCAGATTGATAGTATGCTACAGCAAGACATAATCCAACATAGTTATTCGCCGTGGAGCTCTCCTGTGTGGGTTGTTCCCAAAAAGAAAGACGCCAGCGGAAAACAAAAATGGCGCTTAGTGATAGACTATAGACAGTTAAATAAGAAAACGAAAAGATCGTTATCCTATACCCAATATCAATGAAATTCTTGATAAACAAGGCAGATGTTTATATTTTACGACTCTTGATCTCGCAAATGGTTTCCACCAAATCGAGATGGATAACAAAGATATCCAAAAGACCGCATTCACCGTCGAAGGGGGTCACTATGAATACAAACGAATGCCATTCGGTCTAAAAAACGCTCCTAGCACCTTTCAACGTGTAATGGACTATGTTTTGAAAGACCTAATAGGAAAAAACTGTCTCGTCTATTTAGACGATATAATCATCTTCTCAACGTCATTACACGAACATATAACAAACATAAAGGAGGTATTTCAAAGACTAAGAGAAAATAACTTCAAAATTCAAACAGACAAATCAGAATTTTTAAGAAAGGATATAGCCTTTTTGGGACATATAGTCACCACGAAAGGAATTAAACCAAACCCCGATAAAATAAAGTCCATTAAAAACTTTCCTATTCCAAAAAATCAAAGAGAAATTAAAGGATTTCTAGGTCTTCTTGGTTACTATAGGAAGTTTATAAAAAACTTTGCCAATACTGTGAAACCTCTAACCGAATTTTTTAAAAAAAGGTAAAATGGTACAACTAAGTGAAAGATACGTTAGTAGATTTGAACATTGCAAGAACCTTTTAATAAATGATCCAATTCTCCAGTATCCCCATCTCCAAGTGCAACACCAACGCAGACGCCCTGAGTCGTATTAAAATTACGGACACAGCAAATGATATCGAAATGAATATCAATGACGCTGAATCTATCATGGCTACACAAGGCTCAACAGTTCACTCGGCAACTGAAAACCTTGACGATGGCATCTCTATCTCAGAGTTACCATTAAATGAATTTATTATACAGGTTATCCTAGAAAAATCTGAGCAAATTTCAAATACTGTCGAAATCATCTTTAGAAACAAACAAAGAAGAGTAATTAAACAATCAACATACGATGAAACTTCGGTGACACACATATTGAAAAACTTTTTACCCCCAAATAAATTAGCCGTCGTTTACACAGATGACGATATATTTCAAATAATAAAAACAGTTTATTCAAAGTACTTTTCTCATAGTAAAATATTTAGAATATTACGTTGCACAACAATCCTTGAAGATATCATGGACAATGACCGACAAGATCAAATAATAGGAGAATATCATGAAAACAGTAATCACAGGGGAATAAATGAATCGCTTCATCACCTAAAGAGACATTACTACTTTCCACAGATGAAACATAAAATAACCAAAATCATTAACAATTGCGAGAAATGCAAGTTACTCAAATATGATAGGCACCCACATAAACCCAAACATCAAAAAACCGAAACACCCCTCAAACCCCTAGATATTATCCATATCGACATATATACAATCAACAAAAACCAAGTTCTCACTATAATAGACAAGTTTTCAAAATTCGCGTCAGCCTACACCCTTTCGGATAGAACAAGCCTTTCAATTTTAAAAGCCCTTAAAGATTTCATTAGCCACTATGGAATACCCAAAAAACTAGTTCATGACCAAGGCATAGAATTCACAAGCATTATTTTTAACGACTACTGTAAACAGTACAATATCAAACTACATTGTACCAGTTTTCAACAAACCACGAGTAACGCACCAGTCGAAAGATTACATTCGACTCTTACAGAACTTTATCGTTTAATTCTAGACAAAAGAAAGCAAGAAAAGCTCGACTTAAATCACCAGGAAATAATTACAGAAGTTCTTATCACATACAATAACTCCATACATTCAACTACAAAACATACCCCTTTTGAACTGTACCATGGAAGAACTTACAAATTTGAAAATAGCGTTAAATTTAATAATGAACACGAATACTTGAAAAAATTAAATGAATATCAGGAAAAAATATACCCCACCATAAAACAAACACTCGAAAACAAAATGAACAAGAACCTAGACAAATTAAATATTAGTAGGGAAACGCCAGAACAAGAAGTAGAAAATGCGGACATATTTAGGAAATAAATAGGCAAATCAGAGCACTTCAGGAAACCAACGCAGATTACAATAATACAATCAATAACCAAGCTATTTTCAACCATAAGTTTACTGAAAGAATAGAAAACATAACAGATCATATAAACAAAGAACAGGGAGAAATTGGATAATTCGCAAACAAAAATGCAAACAAAATAAAAAACATCGAAGATGTACTACAAGAACAACAATACGTAAATCACTTTATTTATAACATCGATATATTAGACAGCCATTTAAATGAAATAGCAGAAACAATATTAATGGCAAAATTAAATATAATATCGAAATTCATATTAAGCCAAATAGAGCTTAATACAATCCATAACATTATCAATAATCAATCATTAAACATAATATCCCAAGAACACATGTATGAAACGCTCAAATTGCAAGCATACTATAACGCCTCTAATATCATTTTTAACATCCAAATCCCAATCCTATCACCAGAAAATTACAAAATATATCATATAATCCCATTATTGATAAACAATAGTCTAGAAATAAACGTTAGTCCATACCTCGTATATAATGAGCAAAAAATTCAATACTTGACCGAACTATGTCCCAATGTTGAAAACACATTCCTATGCGAAGCCACGGTATACCAAGAAGAAACGGCCAAATCCCAATGTATAGGCCGCCTTTTCAATAATAAACAAGCAACCTGCCCAATGAACGATGTGGGACCTAAGCAGTACACTAAACTGCTAGAAAATAATACCATCCTTCTCAGCAACTCACCAAAAACCTTAGTTACATCTACTTGCAGAAATAACACTTTCGAGGCTCAAGGCACACTTCTCATAAAGTTCCAGAATTGTAGCGTCAACATCAACGATGTCTGGTATGACGGAGATACAAGCGAATTTTGGGACAACATATATATGCTGCCAATGATGACCCCGACGTTCAACAGTAGCTCAACCAAAGAAGTACTATCTCTACAAAAGTTACAACATATGAGCATAAAAATCTCGGACACCCTAATACAACATCTGACACAACATCTGAACAACCAAATTATCACATACTCCGCACTAATAGTACTCACAATAGTAACCACCCTAGCCATCATAATGCTGAAAAGAAGGAAGAACATTGTGAACTACTTCATCAAAGATGATAACAGCGCTTTGCCCACGTCGAAATCTCTGTGGCCATCGCTCTATCTGAAGGGGGGAGGAGTTATGGCATAGTCATCGACGCTACCAACACCGACGCTACCAACAACAACCAGCAACAAGTCAACGTCCAGCAAATGCAAGCACTGAAGTTCCGGCACACGTCTTCGCCCTAGACCTAAGCTCAGCATATTTCATAAACACTTTGTATTTACTTTTACCTTTTGTATGATTCACATTTGTTTGATTTCTCAGAATTACTTTTCATTTTTCGATTTGCTTAAATAATAATTTTCAGATATAATTCTGTAACAAAGAAGAAAAGTTGTGTTCTCACTTAAATAAATCTATCGCTGAGGATAAAAAAATAAAATATATTTTTTTGGCTGATTCCTGGACCACATACATAACTCGCACATTCCATTTGAAGTCCACTTTATGCCATAAGCATGCATGTAATTTACACCATCTAATTTTAGTTCTTCATTTTAAAAATAAGTAAAGATTAGAATTAAGCATTTTTTGGTTATAAGATTTGAATTTATTTGAAAAATAAAGTCAGTAAGAACATCGTACTCAAAGAAACAAGTTTTTCGTTAAACATAACTATGTACCTATATGTATATACTTATGCAAAATAAAAAGAGGTATAGCGCTAATTATGTATATGTATTAAATCTGCTGCGTGGATTTTAACGTTAGGTACATAATTACTATGGGAACCGGTAATATTTTTTTAAAAATTATTTTTTCCTTTTTACGCTGTCTTATACAAAATAAAAATGATAGAATATACCATATGTATTTAACGATGTATTTATCTGTTTATGTGTCAACTGCAAGCTGGTATCTTGTGTTCTCTGAATTTTGATGATGATATGCCGAATTTAATATGTTGTGCGGTTGTGTGTAGTAATTATGGAGATGCACCTTGTGTTGAATTGGTGTGGTAGCACTGCTCTCCGTTGGGGCTCTGCAATGAGCAACAAAATTTAAATTTCCTCGTATCCGGCTCGAAGGACCATGAAAAGGGGTGAAGGCTTTGCGTCTGCGTAAAACTGCAATTAATCTTCAAATATATAATAAATTTATTTCTTAAATCATAAAAATAAAAGAGTGATACCTTTTCCAACTATATCTTCTCCTGTCGGCTTCGTGAATCAGTGTGATCTTTTAAAAATTCTTTAATTGTCTAAAGATGACAAAAATACCGCGCTATTCACAAAACTTGTCGATAGGAAAATTGAATTGATTAGGTTTTGCCAGGATCCAGGAACAAAAATTAATAAACCTCAAACTAATGCAATATAAAATAAGGCTACAGGCCTAAATACATATATATTTTTTTTCACAAAATTTGTTCTAAATTTATTAATTGAAAAACATCAAATCTCTAGAGAAAATTCATGCGTAATTTTTATATACATATATGTATGTACCTACGTATGGATGAGCTCTATAGTCTAGTGAGTAGAGCACTAGACTATAGATGAGCTCTAGAATTATCTTACGCCTATTTATACTAATCGGTCACGTTATCTAAGTACAATGTGACAATAAAATACATAATTGCTTAAATTCTAAGAATTGATATAGAAAGTGCTGGCTTGTTCTTACAGGGTCGATGCAACATTACTGCAGGTGAAAGTGAGGTATAGAGGGATATGACATAACTCCTCCACCCTTAGTGTAAACCGAAGGCCACAGAGAGTTTGATGTGGTGCGAGTGATAATAGCGATGTGGTACTGTGTAGAAAAATTATTATTCTACATTTTGATTTTGCGTGTGTCGAGATTCGAACCCGGGACACTCCGCGTAACAGTCCAACACACTACCACTACGCCACAGCGACCACAATGTAGGTATTTGTATGTTAAATATTACGTTACTTAGTATTATATATTATAATATACCTTAAGATTAAGTAATTCATGTGTTCGTCAGATATTAAGTGTATATTTTGTGTTTTTAGATATATTAAGTATATTTGGTTTATTTAATGTTCACCTTAGTAGGTCTTAACTTAATTAATTGTATGCTGCAATGCCTTTTAAAAACATAGAAGTTCTAAAACGGTAAAACTGGAAAGTTTTCATTTGAGTGAGTTTTTTTACTTTGGATAACTGTGAACGGATACAGGATACCACAGTATTCCCCAGCTAGAAAAAAGCTACGGGTACCGTCGACTTGACACTTTGTTGACTTCTGGTAACTTGCGTCGATGACATTCTTAATGACTGTGGGTGCAGTGCGTTCTGCGATTTGTCTTCTAACTCAGTGTTTGCTGAGAAAGAAAGTTTGAGTCGTTCAATTCTTTTGTTCGTTTTTCGTCCTCGTATTGACACTGTGAAGAACTTCGTAGTCCGATTGAGTACGGGATACGTTCCATCATACGGATGCGTGAGTGATGGGTGCACAGAGTCGTTTCGCACAAATACGTGTGTTGCTGCATTCCAGGCTGGAGCCACAAATGTTTTCGGTGTTGAGTGATGTGTTGTTTGAGTAGGGTGTAACTTTTGCAAGGCCATTCGAAATTGTGACACGGTCTCGCTGGTGGCTTCTTTTGTTGTAGCGGAGTAGAAAAATGCTCCTGGAACTCTTAATGTAGAACCATACACAAGCATTGCGGGTGAAGCATTTATGTCGGGCTTAAAAGCTACTCATAAGCCTAGTAAAATCGATGGTAAATGATGTACCCATTTTTTCGGGTCGTTGCACAAAACTGCTGCTTTAAAACTTCTGTGCCATCATTCGATCATGCCATTAGACATAAGACTGGGAATGGTGTGGGTTCGGAGATATGTTGCGCCGAGTGCAGTGATCAATTCGGCAAATATGGCAGACCTAAATTGCCTACCACGATCCGATGTAATACGTGCCGGGACTCCAAATCTTTATTGTCATCCCCATGTGGGTTCGGAGATGTGTTGCCCCGATTGCAGTGATCAATTCGGCAAATATGGCAGACTCAAATTGCCTACCACGATCCGATGTAATACGTGCAGGGACTCCAAATCTTTAAATCCAATGTGATAAAAGCGCCTTTGCAAGTTTCGGTCGTCATATTTGGCATTGGCGTCGCTTCTGGCCAACGCGTGTACCGGTCGATGATGGTCAGACAATATCGCTGTCCCTCGCACAATGGAAATGGACCAACGATGTCGATATTTATGCGTGAGAAGCGTTCTCTTGTTGGATCATACTTTGCTGGAGTCGAAATGGTGTGACGATGGATTTTACTTCTTTGGCACGCTTCACAATTGCGAACAAAAAGAGTTGCGTCCTTTTTGATACCTGGCCACACGAACCTACTAGTCATTAGTTTAACCGTAGCACGTGCACTTGGATGTGATAAACTATGTAGCTTGGCCATTATCTCCTTTCGAAACTTGGTCGAATTTGCGAAGTAAACGCGTCACATATTAGGTGTGTGTTACTGTCTGAAATTAAAAACTTTTTTAAAATGAGTGATGTAGATAAAGTACCTGATTCATTAAGGAGTTTCTGTAGTTCGGCATAATTTCGTTGAGAGGCAGTAATTTTAACGTAATCTATGATTTGATTGACTGACTGTATTCGAGACAGTAAGTCGGCTGTCGCGTTATCACTTCCTGGTATATGACGAGGGTCAGTTGTGAACTGGGCAATAAAATCGAGTGGTCGTACTCGACGTGGGGAAGCCTTTTCGAGCTTCTGGTGGAAAACGTAAACAAAAGGACGATGATCCGTGATGATGTAACATTTACGACTTTCGATCACACCTTGATCAACGGCTGCCCGGTCGTACGCACTGTACTTTCGTTGCGCACTGGTTAGTGCTTTTGATTAGAACCCTAATGGTTGGAGATGACCTTCAATGTTTTGATGCAGCGCGGCGCCAACAGCTGTGTTTGAAGCATCGACGTACAAAGCTAATCCAGCATTAGGTGCGGGATGTGCCAGCAATGTTGCGTTGATTAGTTCGTGTTTGCATCGATCGAATGCGGCTTCAGCCTCAGGAATCCAGACAAGCAGCGTGCAGTCATTTTTTTTTTGTTAACGGTTATCAGTTTCTGCATGTGTGACTGATACGAAATAGCATGGGGCAAGAACTTTCTATAGAAATTAATCATGTCGATAAAACTCTTTAATTCTTTAGCCATTTTTGGTTTCGGAAAATCTTGAATAATAGCAATTTTTTCGGGCAAATGGCGAATTCCTTTCGAGTTGGCAAAAGGGCCTAGAAATTTTAACTCTCTTTTGCCGGATTCGCATTTCCCAAAGTTGATTGCGAGATTATTTTGTTGTAATAGTTGAAAAACAGTGCGTAGGTCTTCTCGGTGACGCAAATATCGTCTATGTATGGGAAGACGAAATCCGAACCCCGCAAAACTTCGTTTATCAACCTCTGGAAAGTTTGTGCGGCGTTGCAGAAGCAAAATGCCATAAAGCAGAATTCAAATAGACCAAACGGTGTCGTAACCGCTGTTTTTGCAATATCATCATCGTGAATTGGCACCTGGTGGAATGCCTTTTGCAGGTCGATCTATAAAACAAATCGTCTTACCCTGCAAATTATTAGTAAAATCAGATAGATAAGGTATAGGATAGCGATCAGGTAGAGTCTGTGCATTTAGCGCACGATAATCCCCACAGGGTCTCCAGGTTCCATCAGATTTTTTTACCATATGCAATGGGCTAGACCAATTTTTGCTTGACGAGCGACAGATGCCTGCTTTCATCAAAAACTCCAACTCGTGCTGCTGTTAATTTTTCGGGAGATAGACGCCGTGGTCGGGAAAAGACTGGTTGCCCCGTTGACTCGATTCTGTGAAATATTGTAGATTTTGTTGTTGAACCATATGTGAAAATTCCATTAGTATGTCGGAAAACGAATCGGTGGCATCAAATAGTTTGATGTCTGCGACGGTGCATCTAGCGGGTACAGTAAGTCGTGATTTCAGTCGAGTGACATTATCGATGAGTTGGTTGCGTCGTAAATAGATGAGTAAGTCATAGAAGCGAATAAAGTCTGCGCCGATGATTGAGGTTGTAACGTCTGCAATTACGAAAGACCAATGAAAATCGCGGCGTACACCGAGATCTAACTTAATACGTGCCTCTCCAATGACTTTAATGGGTGAACCATTCGCAGCGTATAGTAGTGTTGCTGTTGGTCGAACGTCGTACGATTTTGCTGTAAGGGGAAGAACACATACATCCGCGCCTGTGTCGACAAGGAATGTTTTCTTGGACAGCTGGTCGCGTACCTGTAGGCGTCATAGTTTGCGCTCTGTGTCGCTATGCGCTGCGAACGTCAGGCTGACGTTGTATGAGTAGTTAATTTAACTTGCTTGACCACGCGTGGCATGGACTGCGACACTTTTGTGCTTTGCGACCATATTTATGGTGATACCAGCACGCAGCGCTTAAGGAGGAGGTCATATTTTGTATTCGGGTGAGGATCTGCGGTCGCCTCGGCTGTGTGAACGTGGTCGAACGTTAGATAGCCTACGATTGTAAGAGCGTGAGCGTAACGTAAAATTCTCAAATTTCTTACCCAATTCCACTACAGCTGCTCGCAATTCGTTGATTTCATTGGGTGCTTCTGACTGTACCTGGTTGATGTGGTAAGGGGCGACAGCATCAACAATAGTCTGCAATCCTTGTGAATTCAGTGGCAGACCCAGATAAAGCGGCGACGACTGGTTGGGCTAGTTCTGGTAAGCGTTTCGTCCACAATACTTTAGTGCACCTAGTGTTGCGGCTACGCGTTTCATTTCATAGAATAACTCTGAGGGTTTCTTATCACCAAGAGGCAATTCCGATAGAAGGCGATTTAGACGTCGTTGCTCGTTGTCAGCAAAATGTTCGATAACTTTAGCTTTTACATAATCAAACCTGTCATTTTCTGGTAACCATGCGATGACGTCAGTCAACTGCGTTAGCGGTCTAATGCTGCTAACACTGTTGCAGTTTTCTGCTTATCTGGATGATGCTACAAACCAAAAATCCATTGTTGCGAACCATACTTCAATGTTGGAGCTGGCCGTGATGGGCAACGGCAACCTGGCGTAGACTACCGCAACGTTGTTTGTCGTAGTGGGTGTGCGCATATTTTGCACATCAGTGGCAGTCAGTGTTAAGGGCACTGCGCTACTGTTCATTGTGGATAGATGCAATTTATTTTTGTTTAAAACCGCGAGTAAAAGGTGAGATGTTCTTTCAAAGTAACGGCCAATATAAACCGCTCTAGAGAACCGTTATCGATACCGCTACCTCTGCTACGACTTCAGGGTGACCACTTTGGTCTTTTTTTTCTTTTCACCTTAGTAGGTCTTCTCTTAATTAATTGTATGCTGCACCGTCCGCAGTTGAAACTCTAATGATCGTACCTTTGCTGCAATGCCTTTTCAAAACATAGAAGTTCTGAAACGGTAAAACTGCAAATAAATTTTGAGTGAGCTTTTTTACTTTGGATAACTGTGAACGGATACAGGGTACCACATGTATATACATAAGTATATGATTTGATAGTAAGTCTATGTTGAAATTGATTTAGTTTAAGTATTGTAATTCTATAACCAAATTATCTATCATTTTGGCTTTATACGTTTATACGTCTGTATTTTTATTTAGGAATTCTATCATTGGTTTTTTTTCGTTATTAATTAGGGAGCTTATGTTTTTGAATCTTACTATCATTTGGAGGTTGAAACTGTTATATATAGTTGTCAAGTTTTTGTTTAGAATTTCTTGCTTGGGTGTGATTATCCCGGAGTGGATATATGAGACGTTTGTGGTCGACTTCTTGCTGCCCAAGGAGCTTGGCCCTTGTCGTTATTAAGGCACATCTACTTATTACATCCTCCATTTGTTTCAACTGTGGTAATCCGCGTATAATACCGTATATGGATTATTTCGAATACCGTGCTGAACTGGTGCATTGAAGTTATTTGTGGATGTGTTTGATGCAACTCTCTTTTCGCTGGACTACCACAGCCTTAATTGCGGTTGTGTTCTTTTTAAATTATAAACAAAAAATTTGATCTGTACGCTTTACTGTTGTGTGTATTTGAGTTTGTTTTAAATTCTAGCTTTGTGTAGTTTTTTGTTGCTTATTTTATGCTCTGTGAATCTGAGGTTGATTTTATTTCTGCGTTCTTCTTTTCCAAAAATGTGTCTTTCGGGATCTTCCCTATTTTGGTTTAACTTTTCAGTTCTTGCTTCAATGCTTGTTTTTACTTGAATTTTGTTATGTATTGAATGGAATAATATTTCTTGGCAATCGTTCCATTTCTTTAAATATTCGTGTTGGCTATTGAACTTTATTTGATGGTTAAATTTTTCGGTGCTTCTGTGGAAGACGTTGAAAGTGGCGGAATGTATGGAATTGTTGTAGGTTATTAGAGTTTCATTTAAGAAATCTTTGTGTCCTTTTTCTAATTTCCTTTCTTTTCGATTTGTTAATATGATATGTATGTAGAGTTGAGTGCAATATTTCTACCGGGGAATCGCTGCTTTAATGAAATTAAGTTACATCTATGCAAATTGATATTGTGTTGGTTGCAGAAATTTTTAAATATGTTACTGAAAAATTCTGAGCCTTGATGGCATGCGATTTTTTTTCGGAATACCGAATTGGCTTATGAAATGTTTTATGGCGTTTAACACTGTGAGGCTGTGTCTACTCGCTACAGTGTAGGTTACAGCAAATTTTAAAAATGTGTCTGTTTGTTAGGTTTTGATTATTGTAGTGTATAAATCTATATAATATTTTAGTGTGGGCAATTTCTCACAATAGTTTATAGTTTTAGTGGGAAGTAATATTTCCCTTTTAAATGCCAGACGGTTTCGTTGCTATTTTCGTGGTACGATCTTAATAAGTTTTCTTGTTCCTCGCTTTGCCTAACGTCGATTAGCTTTGTTGTTTCGAGAAAAATGTTTAGAGTATGAGTATCTGTTTAGAGTATCTTGTATTATTCGGAAAACTTCGTCCGTTGAAAAAATAGCTGTTGTGTTATTGGATGGGCAAAAATTTCGAAAGATTTTTATCATATTTCGTTGAGGTAGATTTTTATAACGGCTACCAACGTGACGATTATGGTTGTACAGGGTGGACCATTTATAATTTGGAATTTGATATATTTGATTTGGAGTAGATGAAAAACGAATAATTTTTTTGATGTCGATTTTATTATTCGAAAGTACAATCCTTCCAGTTAATTGTGTAATACTATTTCATTCAAAACTTCCTCGGCTCGCCATTCAGTTGCGCATCTGATCAACGCAATTTTTCAGTATATTTTCGACTGTACGAACTTGTACTTGACCGATAGCTGCACCAATTACGTCCTTAGGAGCCTCAATCGTTTCTGGATGATTAACGTAACTTACTTACTTAACTGGCACTACAACGGATGATCGGTCTTTGCCGTCTCTATAAAGCTTCGCCAGTCGCCTCTGCTATGCGCGCTCTAGCGCCAGTTGATAAGGCCATGTGTAGTCAGGTTGCCCTGCACCTGGTCTTTCCAACGGAGATTAGGACGCCCTCTTCTGCGTGTTCCTCCACCGTGGTTCGAATAAAACACCCATCTAGCCGGAGCACTTTCTTCCAATCGCTCAACATGACCCAGCCAGCGAAGTCTCTCGATTTTTATACGCTTGACTATGTCAGTGTCGGCGTACAGCTCATACAGCTCATCGTTCCATCTTCTTCGATACACGTCTTCCACGTATACTGGACCATAGATCTTACGGAGTATCTTTCTCTCGAACGCTCCTAACAGCCTCTCATCATTGATGGTCAATGTCCACGTCTCTGTGCCATACATTAGGACGGGAAGGATAAGGGACTTATCGAGCGTTATTTTCGTCGGTCGAGAGAGGGCTCTACTTCTCAATTGCCTACTGAGCCCGTAGTAACACTTGTTGGCAAGAGTTAATCTCCACTTGATCTCAAGGTTGACATTATTGTTGGTGTTTATGCTAGATCCTAGATAAACGAAATTCTTGACGGATTCGAAAGCATAATTGTCAACAGTGAAATTTTGTCCAAGACGCCGTGACTCTTTGTTTTTTGACACAAGGCATTTCGTTTTGTCCTCGTTCACCACTAGACCCACTCGACGAGATTCTCTTTTCAGGTTGGAGAATGCTGCACTGACTGCTCTAGCGTTTTTGCCAATGATGTCAATATTATCAGTGTATGCTAGCAGCATGACAGAGTGTCACTCTTGTTGAAGATAGTGCCAGAGATGTCGATGTTTGCAGCTCGAATTATTTTCCCCAGCATAAGGTTAAAGAAGTCGCACGATAGGTAGTCACCTTTCTTATAGATTGGGCAGAGTACGCTGAGGTTCCAATCACTTGGCATTCTTTCATCCGACCATATTTTGCATAGAAGCTCATGCATGCGTTTTTTGAGCTCTTCGCCTCCGGTCTTAAACAACTCAGTAGGCAGGCCTTCTGCACCTGCAGCCTTGTTGTTTTTCAGCCGGGCGATGACTGTTAAGACCTCCTCATAGTCGGGCGGCGGTACTTCAACGTCGTCAGTGATTGGGGTTTCCGGAGTAGATTCCGCAGTGGCGGAATTATTGCCGTCATCGCCATTAAGCAGCTGCGAAAATTGCTCCCTCCACAATTGAATTATGCCCTGAACATTATCACCAGATTTCCGTCTTCATCCGTGCAGGAAGAGGCCCCGGTCTTCAAACCATCAGTCAGGCGTCTTACACTTTCAAAGAATTTTCGGACCTCGTTCCTGTCCGGCAAAATTTCGATATCATTGAACTCTGCATCTCTTTTCGTGCGGCTGAAAAGACGTTTCTCCTCCTTCCTGAACTCTCTGTATCGCTCCTTAGCAGCTCGCGTTGCAACTGAAGGCAGGGTGGCTCGGGAAACAGCGTTTTTCGCTTCAGTATCATCGCGACACTCTTGGTCGTACCACATATTTCTCCGTCGACGGTGGTAGCCTAGCCCTTCTTCGGCAGCCTTACTCATAGACCGGGAAATGTGCGTCCACTGCGCGCATATATCATCAAGTTGAGGGGTGTTTTGCGATAGGAGGTGTGCGAGTTAGTTGGCGAAGATTTTGGCTGTCTGTTGTGATTGCAGCTTTTCGACATCCAGCTTTCTCTTTGTATCTTTCCGTACGCGATTTGCTACACATTCACGTATGCAGACATTGGCTGCAACCAATTAGTGCTCTGAGTCGATGTTTGCACCACGTATTGTGCGTACGTCTAGTACAACGTGATCAATCTGGTTTCGTGTGTTTTTATCAGGGGACAGCCAAGTGGCCTTATGGATATCCTTATGTTTGAATCTAGTGCTACTAACTGTCATGTTTCGTGCGGCGGCGAAGTCGATTAGTCTCATACCTTTATCGGTGGCTTCGTCGTGGAGACTGAATTTTTCGATCATCGGGACAAAGAGTCTCTCCTGCCCACCTTGGCATTAAAGTCGCCTAACACAATTTTAATATCGTGGCGGGGACAAAGTCATCTTTGGTCGTTTCATCCTTCTCATCCGTCGGGGCATGGACACAAATTAGGCGGGTGTTGAAGAATTTTGCCTTGATGCGCCCGTTTACGGAAGTGAATCTCGAGACTAGATGACGCAGTCTCTTCCCAACCACAAATCCAACACGAAATTCGTTTCTCGACGCATGACATATTATAGGATAGTACATATTACAGGATGCTCTTCTGGAGCAACCCTGTCCCGTCCATCGTATTTCCTGTATAGCGGTGACATCCACCATAGTTGGTGGACATCCACCAGCTGGATAGAGGCACCTTCCCTGTAGAGGTTCGGACATTCCAGGTGCATATCTGTAAATCGTTGTCCTTTCGGCCAACTAAGGATCGTGTTATGCCCGGAAATATTTAATTTGGAACTATTGGTTGCATGAGGTTTCATGATACGTTTATTTCCGCTGGCAGAGTATCACGTATCATTAATAAAAATGTTATTGTTATACATAAATGAAGAAACCATTTCCTGGGACATTTCTTATTGTTTTCAGAAATAGTTACATTTTGGCCATGGATGATCAAAGTTTTTTCGTCAACCTTTTGTATTGGAGGATGATGATGAGCCCAAGAAGTTTTGAAGGTTGAAGGTCGCTGGCAGTTGCTAGAAAGACATTAATACACAAAGAAATTTTTTCCAGTCTAATAATTTTATCTATTTCTATAACTGATAATATGTATACCGGTTATAGTAATTTGTCTACCTAATGTGGTCGCCGTGGCGGGGTTGGTAGTTCGTTGGCTTGCTACGCAGAGTGTCCGGGGTTTAAATCTCGGTACAGGCTAAATCAAAAAGTAGAAAACACAATTTTTCCTACACACCACCACCGGCAGGCAATGGCAAACTTACAACAGTAAAAATTGCCTATGAAAAGCTTCTCATTTCGCCGTTCGAATTCGGCATAAAACTGTTTTCATGTTCACACAAATGTAACACGCATAACATGAGAAAAGCTCGCCCTAGGCTCTGCATGAGCTGTTGCGCCATTAAAAGAAGAAGAATGTTATTGAATAGGCGACATTAGTTAGTAAGGTAATTATTGTTTGTTTACGTAGTGATATGAGGAGAAATAAGTCTGTGTCAATCTGTTCCACTTTTATATTTTAGTGTGTTTATTTTTGAAGTGAACCCATTAATTTTATTTGTTATTTCGGTATTAGTCTCTATCTGCTGGTGATGCTAAAATCTACTCGGCTTCGAAAACATAAGGAAATAAGTACTTACTTACTTTTACTTTTAATGGCACAACAGCCCATGGAGGGCCTAGGCCGAGCTTTTCGCATCCACTCATGTTGTGCGTGTTATGTTTGTACATGAATGGAAGGGGAATCCTACAGTTTAATACCGAATCCGAACGGCGAAGTGAAAAGCTTTTCATAGGCAATTTTTACTCTTGTAGGTTTGCCATTGCCTGGCAAGAGGTGTGCCGTATAGTAGAATTATTTTTTTTCTACTTTTGATTTTGCCTGTGCCGAGATTCGAACCCCGGACACTCTGCGTAGCAGTCCAACGCATTACCACTACGCCACAGCGACCACATTAGTCTCTATCTGCTGGTTTTTAGCATCTACTCGGCTTCGAAAACTTAAGGAAATAAGTAGCAGAGTTATTTCAGGACTATCAAGAGATTTTCTTTTCTCTTTGCTATTAAATAAAAGTTTAAGGTGGGTCATATCTGAAGTAATTTCTTCAAAAGTCATTAAATTAATTGTATGTAAATACATACTTAATAAGTGTATTCCTCGTAGATGGCTACATCGTCTTTCCAAAATGATATACATACTTATATAATGACGAAAGCTTTAATCCAAGATTTTTGACTGATTGATAATATGGATAACTTAAAAAAACAAGAATTTAGCGATCCTAAATCTTTTTGAATTTTTTTTTCGCATATGTGCTGGAGAATTTTGTTTCCCTTCGTTTATCTACTATTATATAAACTTTTTGACTGGGAAAAATTAACGGTCAATCTGTATTTTATTTTGAGCAGCATTTTGCTTATCTTGGCATTTCTTTAAAAAATTATGAAATTTCACTTTTTTAGGTCAAATCTCTTGGCAGGCAATGACAAACCTACAGGAGTAAAAACTGCCTATGCAAATCTTTTCACTTCGCAGTTCGGATTCGGCATAAAATTGCAGGTACTTCTTCCTTCCATTCAACACAATGCTCTGCATTCATAAGGGTACACCCGGTGTGTTGAATGTATCAATAAAAAAAAACAAAAAGTCACTTTTATGTACAAATATAACTCGCACAACATGAGCAGATGTGAGCAGGCCCTCCATGTGTCCTCCTGTTGTGCCATTAAAATAAAGAAAAGAAAGTTATCTTTTTGTTCTTGAATGAATCGCATTTGTATACTTCTTTAATTCCAGCAATTTGAATTATTTCACTAACATCTGTTAAAACTATTTCTTTTTTATTGGCTCTTTAAATTTAAATTAGTGTAGAGTGAGAACGTTTATTGCTTATGCTATACATAGCCGGTACGGTGTATTGCTCTACGCTAAATATTGAAATATTCTCCTTTTTTCAGCGAAGAAATATCTGTCTATTATATATTTGGATGGCATTTTCGTTAGCCGAGCGGTACGCTCTGGTATGCTCCGTAGCAATTGGTTCACTTTGATCGCTTTCGATTGGAAGATCAATACAATTTTTTCAGTATGCTTAAAGGGAAATAATTCAGCAATTTCTTGCTGGATAGTGCAGTCTAGTATATCTAAAGGACAATAAATGCCATTATAAAAGAGTTAACGACCTCTTTAAGCTTGTGATAGAGGGATTGAAAATCATTAACGCGAGCTAGTTTGAGCTAGCGATAAAGTAATGTGGCTCTTGAAACTGATTCGTACAATTTTCGTTTGAGTTTGGAGGTGGAGCATAAGCCTCTTGGTTTCGGTAACCTGTATAGTTTGAGATGGGTAAGGGATTAGCCTTCCGCATAAGGGGCTGCAGGCTTTCCCTCTAGGCTGTAAAAAAAGGAGAATTCGTCCTCGCAGATCGAAATGTTATGTCACCTTTATTCAGTCGATAGACCTGATCATTTCCCTTTCGTTTGTCGAATAAATTTCCTAAGTGGAACTAAGTGTTCGAGAAATAAAAGTTTGCAATAAAGCGGCTCCTATGGATACTGAAGAAACATCAGTTGCTAGTTCTCCTGTGAAAGTAAAATTATTTTATATTTTTACCTTCTTGCTCCTATGTTGCCATTTTCTCCACGCAGAATTTGTGTTAAAAATTTTGCAATTTGTCCACAGTCGCGTATGAAACGTCTATAGTATCCTGATAGGCATAAATTCGATCTGAGTGACCGTAATTTAAAATTATAGACACTTTATCGTCTACTGTTGTGAGACAATTTTGGCTAATTTTAAAACCAAGAAATTCTACTTCTGTTTTAAAAAATGCACATTTCTCTAAAGAAACTATCATGTTATCATGTAAGAGTTTTTTCAAGATGATCTCAACATCCATAATATGGATATAGCATTTATGGAGAAGATTGTAACATCATTGATGTACACATGAGAACGGGGAAAAAATTAATTACTAATCGTAGTTTCTGATTACCGTCCTCATTAATACCTTTTTTATTTCCTACTCAAATAGGGTAGGTATGATAACATGGCGGCGCATGGATTTAATTCCGAATTTACGAATCTCATAGTAGACATTTCATATGTATAGCTTCTTGAATACACGGGCTCATTACAATTAGTTCTAATTGTTTCTGTCACTTTTCTATTGTATCGATTGTATTGATCGTATCCTACAATGTCATCGAAGTCTGGAAGAATGAAAAATTCGGAAATTGCTTCGAATATATCCACAAAACATTTTCCCCGTATTGAAATTGTTCCACCCATTGATTTAACTGAAAATGGGGGTTCATCTAGATTTGTAACTTTGATGAATGGCATCTTGTTAATAAAATTTCTCTCGCTGCCAGTGTCGACTAATAAGTTTATATGTTGCCCATTGCGAAGTTTACTAACTATGAAAAAAAATTTCAGGTCAGTTTTGTCGAATTGTGAAGTATCGTCTGATTACAGGTATATTATTCCTTCGTGATTGATTAAGGTTTGAATGCTCACGTACTCTATTCCCATTTAATGGAGAGTTTTCAAATCTTTGTGATTCATTCCTAAATCTAAACGAATTATTTAGTCTTTCATTTTACCTAATACTGTTGAATGATGGATCGACGTCCATGGGTTCAGGTGGTGGTTGCCACTAGGCCTGTCTATTTCGATTTCAAACTACCCAGTATTGTAGTTGTTTTCTTTTATATTGATATCTGTTTCTATCAGCGAAATCATTTGCAAAGGCTGACCTATGTAGACGAGAGATAAAAGCACATAGAGCAAGGCGTCTTTCCTAATTTCATAAACTTTTTCCAGTTTTTCATTACAGACTTATTTGTAATCAAGGTTAGCTGTTTTTCGAACTTTTCATAATACTCTGTCATAGAGCCTCTGACATAGATCCAAAGTTGCTCACTCTTGCTCCAGTAAATGAAGTGGTATTTTCAACGTACATTTGATCTAAACGAGCTATTATAGCATCAAAATATAGTGGTGTACATAGTGTCTGCTACATCTCCCGCTTTGTTGCTAATAATAATGATGATAGTGTTAAAACTTTTGATCCTTGTAACGCTGCTTCTTTTTTTCTTTTAATGGCACAACAGTCCATGGAGGGCCAGGCCGAGCTTTACAGTTTTATGCCGAATCCGAACGGCGAAGTGAAAAGTTTTCATAGGCAATTTTTACTCTTGTAGGTTTGCCATTGCCTGGTAAGAGGTGGTGCGCTGTAGAAAAAATATTTTTTTTTTTACGTTTTGATATTGCCTGTGCGGATATTCGAACCCCGGACACTCTGCATAATAGTCCAACGCACTACCTCTACGCCACAGCGACCACAAAATAATTCGCCTGATGTTGCTATTATAGTTATAGTGTTATAAAATTTATTGATTGCGCGGTGGGGTAAATATAATTTGAGGCTTTTGTTCCGGGGGATTTCACTTCTTGTTTCAGGTGATACTCACTAATATGTTGCTCTTCATACACATATACGCATTTAAGTGTTTGTCTTTTTTTATGTTTCGATTTGAAACAGGTCCTCGCGGGATATTATGCTGTTCTATACAAACTTACATACATACACGGCGAAGGTCAATTATTTTATTTCATTATGTGATTACCATTCTTTATGTTGGTTGCTCTGCGGTTCTATTAGCCTATTCAAAGGATTCTCGAAACAGACTAACAAGTAGGTTGGGCGCCAATTAGATTTTTTCTATATTAATTGAAACACTATACTATGTGTCTTGTTTTGTGTTTATTGAATAGCTGAATATATTATATTGTTTTAATAAAATGGTGGTCGCTGTGGTGTAGTGGTAGTGCGTTGGACTGCTACGCAGAGTGCCCGGGGTTCGAATCTCGGCACAGGCAAAATAAAAAATTTAAAAAAAATAAATTTTCTACACGGCACCACCTCTTGGCAGGCAATGGCAAACCTAAAAGAGTAAAATTTGCTATGAAAACCTTTTCACTTCGCCGTTCGGATTCGGCATTAAACTGTAGGTCCCTTCCATTCATGTACAATTATAACACGCACAACATGAGTGGATGCGAAAAGTTCGGCCTAGGCCCTCCATGGGCTGTTGTACCATTAAAAGAAAGAAAGAAGAATAAAATGGTTTATTTCGTTTAATAAACGCGACGATGATAAAATGTTACATTCAGCATTTTTCTTCTTCTTATTAACGTACTTAGATTAATAAGTTTTAACCGATGTTCATAAGGTGGAAGATTCAAAGGAGGTTTTCAACAAAATCTCCTCAGCCTTCAAATCTAGGAATCCTAAAAGGACATACTGGTCCAAATTCTGAAACTGCTTCGATGAAAGTCTTAGAAGGTCGAAGCAACGCTAACATTGAGAAAGCGATTGGTCGCCTAACGGGAAACGAAATCTTTTGAGCTATCCATTAACTAGGCCACGTGTCAAACCTGGTGGAACACAAAGTTAGGGCTCCAATAAGAGATTTTTGGCAAGAGTTCTGGAGAATGTAAACTAGGCGTTTTGGGAAAATATTGTCTAGAACTTCAACAGCTCTTGGCAGTATTCGAAAGCCAGACGGCTCATAGAAAGCCAATATATTTCAAAGTGATTTCACTACTGCTCTGAAATGTTATTCTGATAGATTCTTAATAAATACCTCGATTATTTTTCGACTACTAACTAAAAAGGAGTGAAGAGTATCTTTTTGAAGTATTTAGTCTGAATATTTTATGTAGATGCAAATTTTTCGAAAACATTTTTGATTATAATTACCCACTAAATCGAACTCAGAAATGTTCATTAAATTCTTGAGTAGTAGTCATAACAAGAATGGGGTTCCATGTTCATTCTTATTAATTTTATATTTATTAAGTCACCAAATTTTAAATTAATTTGTTTTTTTTAAATTTAATTATTGGATAATATTTTTTTTTATAAAAAAATTTATGACGGTCTGAAGAAAAACTGATGATGCGATGCCATCGTGTTCAGCGGCGTACCTTAATTTCACATATACCATCCATATGTATATATGTAAAATAAATTTTCAAATCACTTGCGCATTTTTGGCTATTGTTCAGTCCCACTATATCTTCTTTTATTTTTCGTTTAATGGTACAACAGCCCATGGAAGGCCTATGCCAATATTTTCGCATCCACTCAGTTTGTGCGTGTTATATTTGTACATGAATATAAGGGGACTAAAGTTTTCTGCAAAATCCGAACGGCGGAGTGAAAAGCTTTTATAGTTTTTTTCTCTCGTAATGGCAAACCTTTGCGTTCCAAGAGGTGGTGTAGGAAAATTGTGTTTTTTTCTATTTTGCTTGCGCCTAGATTTGAACTCCGGCCAACGTAGTACCACCAACTCCACCACGGCGCAACCACAGCGATATTGTTGATTTATGTTAATTAATTTTAAATACTTTTTTTATTTATTTATTTAATTACGCTCAGATTTTTAACTAATTTTTTAAGCAAAGGTTTTGATTGGTGTTCTTACTAAATTGAGGCCCAAGGAATTCAATGGCATCAACCTTATTGTCACATTGTCTAGAGTTTTCGAGATAACGGTATTTGAATAGAAAACCCCAAGAGTTTAATTTTTGAAATTGAAAACAATTAAAATCTACATGTACATAAAGATTTTAATACATATATATGTATAATATAAGATACAAAAGAACAATTTACAAAAAAACATTTAATATTTTTTGGAATTGTTTTTTGTTTTTTAATTTTACCATTTTTAACTTTTTTTTTGGTATTGTTAGCAAAATTATCACAGAATGTTTGCTTAAATTCTATAAAATTAAAAAGTACGATATAATCTTATCACTTTCTTGAAAGGTTACTAAATCAACCCTTGCCAAGATTTTGAATTTGCAAAGTGTAAATGTGCATTTACATGTGTAAATGCACGGTCGATTGCTTGCAAAAGAAGCGCAATAAAACACACAAACGTGGAAAGGCGATTAATGGTAGTATGAAATAGGCATTCCGATGATTTGGACCGATCTTGATATTCATGAAGAGTCAGTAATTGTGATGCATATGTCAATCGTTTGAAAACATTGGTGTCAGTATGTCTTTGAAGGTACATTTCTTGCACCATCACCAAGACCAATTCAAGAGGCAAATGCCAAATAAATCAGACGGCACTTTCAATAGATTTCAGTGCATTTGGAACACTTAAAAATTGATTAAATTGTCTGTTTAAACTCAACATTAGTAGATAAACTTAAAAAAATTTATAAAAATTAACAACCCGTTTTTAATTTAACAAAAAATAAAATAAAAAAAATAAAATTTTTGAACAAAAATGAAGAAAAATGTTTTTTGACTCGGCCTAGGTCCTCCATGGGCTGCTGTGCCATTAAAAGAAGAACAAGATTTTTGACTGGAAATTGTTGAAATGTCCTTTTACGAAAGTGATGAGATTCTATTTATACATTTTACTCGTATAGAATTAAAGCAAGTAGTTGGTGACGTTTGCTAACAATACAAAAAAAAAATTAAAAATGGTAGAATTTTACCTAATCTGCTCAAAAAAAATCGACGACAGCTACACGATCACATGTGTCAAATTATGAAAACACACGTTCTTATGGAGACGATTATGTTGGCGTAGATACGACAACGTAACCACCGACCACATTGTGACTGGCGCCAATTTAAATCTATCGCTTTCATTGTGATCAAGTAACGGACTACAGGGAGACAGTTGAAGCCGACACCAATTCGAAGTCAAGTGTTGTGTAGCTGGTGTCGTCAATGTGTATGGAGTATTACTTTTTTCAACTACAGTCTCGATATGAACGCATGAAATGCTACTTGGAAATGATATTAACATACTTACTTACTTAAACATATATAACCAACAAAACTTATCGAAAAATTAATTTACGCTTTCTTTTTATTTTTAAATATGTATGTTTATAAATAACAAAAAATAAATATATCCAATAGTAATCTTTGCAACTAATTTTCTAAACAACATTTTTTTCAGTTCGTTTGCATACCACCGAGAGATCCTCACTTCGCTGGGCTATGCAGCACTCAAGACAGTGCTCGTTGAGATAGAGGCCGTCTTCAATTCAAGGTCAATTGCCCTATTAATCCAAAATTCAAGTGTCAGAGAAACTCTAACGCCAGCACACCTATTGAAAAATACAGCAACCATTTATTTGTTTTTAATTCAGTAATTTCTTTTGTCATTTTTTGAAAAAATTTAATTTTATTTTTCACACAAAAAAGCTAACAGTTTTACGTATAGATACATACATATTATGAAAAATAACATTGAATTGTGAGACCATCCAACGCGAGTTGTTATACATACAGATATACAAAATAATCTCATTATGATGCCTGAAAACGTTTCAAAAACTACGATGAACGAACATGGTTATTGTTGCCAAGCTAAAGAATGTAAGTTTTTATATTTCCACAATGTCTATATATCGTCCCGCTTCTGCATTAACCTTAAACCTTAGTACCGGTGCACAGTATGGCTTCTCGTAAAATCATCTGAAACGAAAAATTTAGATTGGCTACTAATACATAACGAATTGGTTTGTTATTTGGATTCGGATATTTGGATTTCAAAAAGTGTATATGGAAATTGGTTTTGAGCAAATTAGCGTAGCGAGTGCAAAATACAATACAAATCCACTCCTTCAAAATCTTTCCAAAAAACAAATGGAATTTGATATAATTATTGAGATTTTAATCGGATTAGGGCCGTTTTCTCAATGCCCGGTTACGCTATGGTACCAGAAGCACTGATTTATCAATAAATTTACTGATTTTCGAAGGAATTTACAGATTTTTAAGAAAATTGCTAATTTGAGCTTTTTTAATATTATGTTATCTTTTTTCAACCATTGCACGCTTTTTCTATCACTGGGAATTAGATGTGGGAATGTGATTTATTTTCACTATTTGGGAACACGAATAGCGATTTTTTCAAGTGGGCTTTGCAGTGATCTACGAGGCAACCATGTTTTTATCTGTCATTAAGTACGCCAAAAATTTAGCCATCCATAGTCATTGCTGATTAATCGCGAAGTTTTAGTTACAGCTTTTTCAATAATAAGTCGAATTGATTTCTACATACATTTTTGATTGAATGTCAAAACGAAATATATTTTTATGTATGGTATATTGTTGAGTTTTTCGTTTTTTGTCAACTATTCGGAGTTATCGGTAAATATGTATAATATTTTTAACTTGACTTGAATTATTTGAATTTAAAATATAAATATTTACATATATTCGTCCTTTCAAAATTTTTTCTCAGATACTTTTCATTTTGCTTCAATAAATACGCCAATAAAAAACGTATTCAATAGGAAGTACTGTACAAGAAACAAGGGCGGCGTCAGAAGTGAAGTACTGATATCCCATTAGACACATCTGGTAACCCTAGGTTAAGCACTAATCAGAAATTTAATCGACTGACTTCTCTGTTTGTTAACCGTTGGCTAAAGTTCTGATAAGTGTTTAACTGGACATTGAGAAATCAGCTCTTAGTTACTTTATTTCGTATACAAAAAAATTCTACTAAAAAATTTGTAAACATTACAAAATACTTTATAGTTTGTTAAATCAATATCTCTTCTTTCAAAAGACATATTAAACTTATACATCGGGCTAAACTAAATGAAGTTGTGACAAAATATATAAATGCTTGAACCTTAAATTTGAAATGTTTTTTTTTGGCCCCAGGTCCACATTTTGAGGGTGTATTAGAAACTTATTTATAAAAATTCGTAAATCAGATTAGACTTTTATATTGTAGGTGATCTGGCCCCCAGATTAAATATTTGCAATAATCGAATGTTTAAGCATGCAGCTCATCATTAGGAAGGGTACAAAAATAGAAGTTTAAGTTCAAAGAAACGTCATGTGACGACACTCATGTGAAATGAAAATACTTTTTTTTTCTTTTTTAAAGGCGCAAAAGACCATGCCTAGGCCCTCGCACATCCATTCATGGTGTGCGTGTTATATTTTGTACATGAATGGAGGGAAGCCAAAGCTTGTCATGGCTGTGCCACAAACAATACGAAAAAAAATTGAGAACTATAACATCAAATTTAATTTAAACTTTGGAACCTTCGCATTACTGAAAAAATTTAATCAGTTATTTGAAAAGCTATTATTAGTTGCTACAGCACATTTAATATTTAAAAAATAGGAAAAATGATTAAAAAGAACTATTGATTGATTTTTTACACCAAAAATGGGGTTTCAAATTTGCCCTTTGGTACTTAGTAGGGACATAAATACTGTTACAACATTGAACACACACATTCCTATAGTGGAATTGAACATACCCTGTTATTACCACATGGTTTATGAAAGCCAGTAAAAAGTGGTAGTAGTAGTAGAAAAAAGTAAATGTGGTACAAAATAATAATAAAAAAGCAGTAGAAATAGTAGTAAAAAGTGCTAGTAGAAGAAGTAACAGAAAATGGTATTAGAAATACAAGCTATATCACTTAATAATAATTTTCAAATTCATAATTATAAAGCTGTTATAACGTGTAGAATGCAGACACTTTTACATTCAGAAATAAACATCTTTGAACATAGTAAAATAACCAGATTTAATCAAGAGTTTACCATTAAAATCTTAAATATCGATTGTATAATACTTTTAGAATTAGAGAATAAAACTGTTTTTCTACTCAAAAATTGTGTGTTTACAGATAGACACTTCTAAATATTAGAAAGAGTGAGAAAGAATTGTTTTAAAGTTATAAAAAAGTTTTCGAACCGTCTGTGTAAAGCAAATTCCAATTATTTTCTTTGTATCGTTGCTCTATTTCACAAAATAAGGTGAGAGTTGAAGGATGCCTCTTTCAAATTACAAGGATATTATTATTATTTTTGTTGGTTTTAAGTCAATTTGCAAGCATTTCGCGAAATCTACACAACGTTTTATTATGGACATTGTTTTGTGAATCCGTTTTTGGTTTAGGGCTGATATTACATCTTTATGCAGGATGGAGTTATTTGCATTGAAGAGCTTTGATATAAGCTTACACTTACGTTGTATTTTTTACAAGTTCTGGTATCGATGGAAGGCCTGCCTCTGCCAGTATATTCTTTCGTGGTGACGTTGGAAATGCGTTGATGCTTCTTCGAACAGTTGCATGGTAAGGTCCATATAACAGACGCAGGTTGCTTATAGCCCACCATCCATATATTGGGAGGGCGTACTCTATTTTAAATTTATTTATTTATTTTATTTAGTTTGTTCACTAGACTTTAATGAAATACAATGATTTTTAAAGCTGAAGTTTTCTTGAAATATAGGTACAACTCCAAGAATTTTAATACTAAAATTAATTTTTAACAATTACTTTTTCTACAAGTGTGCAATAATTTATATTTTTCTATGCAAAGTTTGGCATCTGAGTAATTTCCCCAGATGCTAATATCTTCTAATATGTTAACAAAAATGTTTTTGATTTCAGACATATTTGATTTCTTAGAAAAGATTATGGCATCTTTACTTACTTACTTACTTTTGATGGCACAACAGCCCATGGAGGGCCTAGGCCGAGCTATTCGCATCCACTCATGTTGTGCGTGTTATATTTCTACATGAATGGAAGGGACCTACAGTTTAAAGCCGAATCCGAACGGCGAAGGAAAAGCTTTTCATAGCAATTTTTACTCTTGTAGGTTTGCCATTGCCTTTTTTTTTATTTTGCCTGTGCCGAGATTTGAACCCCGGACACTCTGCGTAGCAGCCCAACGCACTACCACTACGCCACAGCGACCACAAGATTATGGCATCATCAGCATATAAAGAAATCGTACATTCTTCTGTACTTACTTAGTAAAAATTTTGCTTTAAATTTTTTTGCTTCAGTAGATAGACTGCTTGGTTCATATGAACAGTTTAAAACCGAAGCTTTTTCAGGAGAGAAATTTGTGTCATCAAAGTATTGAGACCCTGTTGTTACAAAGAGATTTCCAATATCGGACGGGACTTTTGAATATGGTAGATGTGCCGTGTTTTACGAGTTTGTATTGATCTGTGATTCTGTTGCCTGTCAACCTTTTAATTCAGCCCAAATTTTCTGTGGGTTAGACTCAGGTGTTATTTTTGAGGTTAGATTTTTAAACAATCTCGTTTGGTAATTTAACGCTTTTTCTACGTTTCTGCAGCGTTTATAATTATGTCATGAAGATTGTTTCTTTTTCCTCAGTTCGTTTACATTTTTGTTCCACCAGGGTATTGTAGATTTGATCAAAATTGATTTTTTTGTGGAATAGAACTTTTTATTAGAAATCCAATACCTTGCTTTGAAGTTTTATTAACTGAAAGATTATGAAAGTACCCAATATAATTCTTGGGCGTGATAACATTATATGTATTAGAAGGGAAGTGGGTATTCTGAATAGAGATTATATCAGGTTTTAGACCTTCTGTGAGTAACTGAAGCTCATGGTAGTTATTTATGTAACCTTTCCACTGAAGTAGTTTAAGAACCATATGATAAAAAGAAAAAAAAATTTGATAATTGTAAGTTTTGTTTTTTACTGTACTTTTTTTTAAGGTTTATGTTTGTCCACGCTTTCTATTATCTCTGAGATATTTTCTGTTTGTGCGGACATGTGGATTTTTGAAGTTTTCGGATTCATATGTGGATAGATATGAGTTATTAAGAGAAAAATTTATATTTTATGAGTTTGGATTAGTTTTAGTAGTACGAATGAATGATGTTTTTTGAACTTTGTTTGATAAGAGTTGTTGTTTGTTTTGCTTGTGTTATGCTTGATTATGCTTTGATTTTTTTGAACAGAGTAAGGGAGAGTAAGATTACCACCTTGTCGCGGTGAGAGGGCACAGTAGGTGTAATGAATATTCGAGCTATGCCGGATAGGGCCACCCATGCCGGAAGGTCGTAGAGGAGCACTGAAGCCAAGAGTAATCAAGGCATTCGGGAACAATTATGCCCATTGTCGAGCATGTAGACGACTCAATTCATGCCAGAGAAAACTGTAAACAAAACAAAAAATGTATTAAGTACAAATGCGAATTCGTCTGCACGGGGTACCCACACTAGTGGTAATACTCCCGCTGGTACGCCAGCGGCTTGGCCGAAGGATGTGCAGGGCCAAAACTCATTACTAGCTAAGACCGGGATGTCCTGGGGTCCCGGAGGAAGCAAGTTACCAGAGGATGAGAGCACATTGACAATGCCAATGGAGAGCCTACTCTTGGAGGATACGGAGGACATACTAATGTCACAATCGGAGGTGACTGTAAAGGCCATTGAAGATGTGGCACTAGATAGTCCGACGACGCCTTCTAGACAAACTAAAGTGCAGACAACGGTCAAACCTGGTGCGAGCCAGGGGGTCATCGGCAAAGAGGCCGCTGGTACTGAAGTTTCAAGTGCAGGTGTGGGTTTGTCTGATAGACAACTCAAAAGAAGGAGAAAAAAGGAGAGAAAAGCTGCAGCACAAGCGAAGGCAAGTCCTCAAATTTTGTCAACTTCAACACCTGTGATGACAGAACGGGCGATGACTCGTCTGTTTTGGCACACTCTTCTGAGGCCAACCAGGGGTCTGAGCAGTCGGTTGTGAAGAGCTACAAGGCAAAGAAGAGGAAAGTCCACTGACCGAAATCGGAAGTGTCTTTCAGCTCGACACAGCAGTCTGTATGCCAGCCTGATCCTTCAAAAGAGAAGGTTGAAGGACTTCTAAACACGCCGGTAGGACCTCAACCGTCCATCTCTGGTACCACCTTTTCGAAGGTGGCCGCCGAACCTATGACGGTTGGGATTCACACCAAGATAGGGAATGGTCGGTTGTCTCAAGAGCAACAGGACTATTTCGACAGCTACCTTTGAAAGGCTATCGAGGATTCGAAAGACAAACCGACTTTTGAGGGGAAGAGTGTTGAAGATGGCATCGTCAAGGTGCAATACTCTAACGCTTTTTCCCGAGCTTGGCTGGAAGAAGTTGTAGCTAAGATGCCAGAATGTGAAAAAGGTAAGTTTTAATTATCGGACTTACCAAGACGCAGAATGGTCAGAGGGTCCGTTTGGATACCTGGATCTTCCAGGAAACCAAGCGAGCTACTCGCACGTATCCGTGATCAAAACGGAGGTCTCGATACGAGTGGCGGGTATACTCATATACTAAGGATGTCTCAGCCTCTACCAAAGAAGCTGGTTCACACCTGGTGGTAGGTATAGACGTGGACTCGTTGAAGGTACTGAAGTCGAAGTACGGGTACCGTCCTCACCTACACCTGGGGAGAGTGCATTTTCGCATCCAGGACAAGGGAGAGGATAAGCCGTAGAGGTAGATTCGGTCACTAATCATGACAGAAATTACAATTACGCAGATTAACTTGCAGCATAGCAAATCGGCTACTGCATTACCATGCAGTAGTCATGCGAAACTGCAGACATGTCATCACATAAAACTAATTCAAGAGCCATGGGTATGCTACAAACGTATCTGTGGGCTTGGTGCCATTACGTGGGGACAAATCTTTAAATGTGAAGAGAGTAATCGACCGCGTGCTTGTATTATCATGCCGCGGATGATTGAATGCACAATGCTCAGACAATACTGTTTGCAAGACATTGTTGCTGCAAAAATAAAGTACTGGAAAAGTGGGAGTAGTGTCGAAACTATAATAGTGTCGGCCTACCTGCCATTCGGCTCTATACTACCTCCTCCTTCAAAGGAATTAGTGGAAGTCGTCCAGTACGCGGAATCCAGTGGTTTGGGACTTATAGTTGGCTGTGATGCAAATTCACAGAACATTGTATGGGGTAGCATACAATGTTCTGTGGGGGGTAAATGTAATCCCAGGGGTTCCAGACTACTGGAATTCATTCTGTCAACTGATTTGGTGATCCAAAATGTTGGTAACAAACCAACTTTTGTGACCAACAGAAGACAAGAAGTGATTGATCTTACGCTAACGAATAGGAAGGTGGCAGATCAGATCACCCAATGCCGAGTTCTAGAAGAGGTCTCTCTCTCAGATCATCGCATTATCGAATTCCGGCTGGGTACTGACATTATGCCGATACCTAGTGGACGGAATCCGCGCAAGGCGGACTGGGATAGGTTTGGTGAGCTTCTTGAGGAGCGAATACCAACCCTTAATAAATTCCGAACTACAGCTATGATCAAAGAAGCGACCAATAGATTGGAAGGGACTTTGATTGGCTGCTACGAGGAGGTGTATCCGCTTAGAGCGATCAGACAAGGCAAGGCAGTCTCGTGGTGGAATGCTGAACTTTCGAAGCTTGGGCAAACGATCTAGAAAACTACTGAATAGGGCCCTAAAAACCCGAAAGGAAGTTGACTATACCAGTTTCCATATTGTTCAGAAGGAGTATAAGAAGAAAGTGAGGTCCGCCAAACTTGACTCTTATAGAAACTTCGGCAAAGAGGTGGAGGGAATGAAGGAATCAGCAAGACTGGGTACTGAAAGACCAAACAGTTAAGCTTGATTCTCTTCGCATGCCTGATGGTACTTTTACCACTTCCAGATCAGAGACCTATGACACACTTCTAGCGACCCACTTTTCGGGAAGCAGGATTATACCCACTACGGTGAGTAGTGGTGGGGTCAATGGTACGAGTGGTACCATTGACCACCAGGCTCAATTGGTATTCTGCTTCGGAAGTAGGAACAGAAGAGGCAATAAAGTTCTCTTTCTCCTCTTTTGAAAACTATAAGTCCCCAGGACCTGACAAAGTTTACCCGATAATGGTAAAAAGAGGTGGAGACAGACTAATAAGGGCCTTGAAAAAGATCTTTACGGCATGTCTTGCCCATGGCTTCATACCATCTCTTTGGCGACAAGTCAGAGTAGTCTTTATTCCTAAACCAGGGAAGGATGATTACACACTGGCTAAAAGTATCAGGCCGATTAGCTTGACCTCTTTCATGCTAAAAAGCCTAGAACGAATGGTAGAGAATCACATTCGGGCGAAGGTACTGCCAGTGTGCCCTCTCAGTAATAACCAACGTGCCTAGCAGGGAGGAAAATCCTACGAATCAGCGCTGCATGCTCTTGTAAGCAAGATAGAAGCAGGACTGGAAACGGATAAGTACACTCTTGGGGTCTTTGTGGATATTAAGGGGGCTTTTGACAACGCTGCCTTTGACTCTATGTGCTCAGCTGCCAGAAAGCATGGAGTGCGTGAAAACTTAATTAGATGGATCTGCTCTATGCTCTCCGAGAGACTGCTGACCGTTGGCGAGGGCGACGATTCGGTCACGGCGGAGGTCTCTTCTGCTGTGGTGCTTCTTTGTTGACTCATTACCAACGGAAATGCAAGATCTCGGATTTCACGTCCAAGCGTATGCGGACGACGTCTGTGCACTCACGTCTGATAAATCCTTGGTCTGTATTAAAATGCAGATGAGTGGTGCACTGGGGGATGACGCATGTCTTAACAAAGCTAGATCGCGCATTGAAGCTTTTCACCAATGTCGTCGAGCCTTTGGTAGGACCTGGGGTCTGAGACCTACTGTGGTCCTTTGGATATATAGAGCACTTATCAGACCGATAATCACATATGTTTCGGTGGTTTGGTGGCGCCGAACTATGGTTAAATCCTTAGTCTTGGCGCTGAATAGGCTGTTCATTAGCATAACAGGCGCCATGAGTACCACCTCTGGTGACGCCCTTAACGCCATGCTTGACTTGCTCCCTCTGGACATACAGATCCAACAAAAAGCGATGAAGGCGACATGTCGGCTATACTCTTATGGGTATTGGCTCCATAACAGAACTTCGGGTCATGGAGAAATCTTCAAAAGGTTGTCAGAGCAACACACATTGCTACTGGCCCCGAAAGATTGCCTCATACCCGTGGTTACTTTCGGAAGAAAATATGAAGTTAGCTTCCCGAATAGTGAACAATGGAGCAATCCAGAGGTCGTGCTGGAGAATCTGATGGATCTCTTCTCCACTGACTGATCCAAGACCGATGAAGGTACTGGAGCTGGATGGCACTTAAACGAAGGTGTCAATTGCTACTATTCTTTGAGTGGGTTGGCAACTGTCTTCCAGACAGAAGTTTTCGCCATCTTTAAAGTAGCGGAATGGATTATAGAAAGAAAATGGCGCGGGAAACGTATAGATGTCTGTAGTGACAGTCAGGCTGCACTTAAGGCTCTGGAGAACACGAGAATTACTTCAAAGATTGTCCAAGAGTGTAAGAGGAAACTTAGATCAGTTGCAAGACTGAATCAGCTCCATCTTATCTGGGTTCCTGGGCACTGTGGAGTTCCTGGGAATGAGAAAGCCGACGAGTTGGCCAACTGTGGATCAAAGAACATGCCTTTAGGACCAGAGCCAATAGTCGGGACCAGTTTGGCAGGTGCTATGCATTGGAAAAAATCTTATGCTAATTATTTACATAATAGACGCTAGTCCAGTCTAAACATCTGTAAAACGGCTAATTGTTTTGTGATTTGTCCAAACAGGAAGGCAGCAGAATTCCTTTTTAAATTAGGAAGGAAGGACCTGCGCCGGATGGTGGGACTCATCACAGGACATAATCCATGGAGCCAACATATGACCACCATTGGCATCACCGAGGACCCGACCTGCACATCTTGTCTGGAGGAGGTGGACAGCACAGAGCATTTTCTCTGCACATGTCCCGCCTTTGCCAGAACGAGATGGCGCATCTTGGGTTTCGATGTCACAGGAATGAACCAAGTTCACTCCTTCCCCTTCTGCGATCTTCTGAGATTTGTGAGAGAATCCAGAAAATTTACGGAAGAGAACATAGTCCCCCTATAACCCCTTTTTCAACTTTTTCCCTCTTTTTCTCTAACCCCTTACTGTCACCCCTTCTTCTTTTCCTAGGCCTTAAGTACAATGGGCTTCATAACCTGAGTGCTTGAGGAACTGTCCTACTCTTGTAGGTCAGGTTCTCGGTCTTCTTCACATCCATCCATCCAAGGGAGAGTAGTGGAGATTTGGCTAGGTTGTGAGGTTAAGGAGGTTTTGGGCATAGTTTGTAATTAGGTTGGAATAGCTGTGGCGAAAGAATAGCTTTGAAGGATCGTAGATGAAGGGGTTTGAGCTTTGTATATTTGTTTCGCTTCTCGCATTGTGCACTTCTTCTTCGTTTTTATTTTCAAAATTTATTTTTGTTGCTGGAATTTTTTGCACTCTTTAGAAGAGGCTACGTGCTTTTCAGCAAAGTTAGCACAAAGCAAACGTGTGCATTCGCTAGGAACGTGTGGGGGAAGGTTGCAGTTTGCGAAAGCATGTTTGTTAGTGCAACGTTTCGCTGTGTGCCCGAGCAATTGACAATACTTACAGCGCATGGGATCTGGTATGTATTCTTTTACCGTCACTGAATGCCAAGAAATATAAATTTTTTCAGGTAGATTATATAAATTGAAGGTCAGTAGTATTACACCACTTGGTTCAGATTTACCATGCATGAGTTTATTGAATTTGTATGCCGATACAACACTTTGCAGAATAAGTTCCTTTGTCATTTCTTCTTCCGAAATTTTATTTAAATAAGGCGTATATACTGTTCCTTTTGTGAAGTTGAGGGAGTTGTGTAGCGAGCTTTGGATAGGGCATAGGGCATTTTCAATAGCACTTACACAACCTTTTTTTTTAAATATATTTCTTTGTGCACAATACGAAAATGGTTTCCTTTTTTTTACTATAAAGTAAAGCAAAAAGCACCGGTATCTATTACCGAAAGTAAATCAAATCGTTAAGTGTTCGAACTAGAAAAAAGTGACTGCTCCACTGAGAGAGATCGTCGAAGACTGTCGTATTTTTTTATGTCAATAAGGTGTTTAAGATTTTTGAGAAAAAATTTTCAAACTTTCATTCGTTGTAGGAAAAGTTAGTGATATAAATATGTATATGGTATGTATATAAATTTCTGGGAAACATGAAATAAATGATTTGTTTTCCCCTTACGAAAAAAGTTTATACAATTAAAAAAAATCAACCATTTGTTTATAAATAATCGTGCAATTTAATAAACAAATAGGTAATATTAAAATTTGTAACTTCAGTACTTTTGAAGCAATGCTTATCATTTACGCTGATTCCAGAGTGATCCAAAAGTTTAAAAGTCCAGCTTACATAATTTTTTATTTTCCAACAGTTTTCCCATCCCAACGTCTCCAACCATTAAGAGTTTTGCCTTAAGAGGTTTGCCTTTGTACGGCATCCCCATGAGGCTTTTCGACAAGATCACTCCAAAGCTGGTCAGGAGTCGCTGCTAGAGGGCTAAAATGTCAGACCAAACTCCATTATTATTCCCTCACTAACATTTTTTACATTTTGAAATGTGAATCTTGTATGGAATGCCCCATGTATTTTTTATTGTGATAGCAGAAATATTTTGTATTTGTAATAATGCAAGACCTATTTGAATATGGCTATACCATAGTAAAATCTACGACTGTGCATTTCTATTTACCCTGAAGACTTCTGACTTCTGCCAACTATAAACGCGATATGAATGAAGATCTGGTTGAAAATGCTACATATGTATGTACAATATGTACGTATATAAAGTGACAAAGTTTATTAAGAAATGCATCTACGCATGTATTTTTCTTTTTGGTTTAAGTATTCACAACATTTTTTTAAATATGTAAGTTTATAAATAACAAAAAATAAGTATGTAAATAGTATATCCTAAGTTAACCAGTTTTATTTACCAAAGAAGCGTTATTGGGGAAGAGAGCTGTGCCCTCCAGGCCACTACCTAGCAACGCCGAGGATTCTCAAAAAACATTCAAATACTCTCCGAAACCTTTCTTGTCAAAAATGCTAAATTGCATGAAATGCCACTTCATGCTTCCTTATCGTGCGTTATTTGCTGTTGAATCTAAATTTTATAAAATTAATTTAAATATTTTAAACTTGCTGAAGTCAAATATTAATATTATATATAAATAATCAGGGTCCTGCTGTTATTTGCCTCTCTAAGATTGATGAGGGTTCGTAAATTTAAATGATATATAATCAATATTTAACTCTCTTAAATCTCCTCATATATCTCATATTACTGATAAGAATGAGACGAATATAACTATAACGATCACGAGCTCTTCTCGCAATAACGTATCCAAAGAGTCAAATAAATATATCGCCAATATTAACAATAGTGTTGCCAAAAAATTTTTTTAAAAAAGGCTAGAGCCCGCTAAAAAAAAGGCTAAAAAAAGGCTAAACAAAAATTTTCAGGCTAAAAAAAAGGCTAGAATATGTTTTAGTCTTTCTATTTAACAAAAACAGAAATAATTTTTTTAAATTCATTAATTAATTAATAAAGGGGGTTTTCCTTTACATAAATATTAAAGCTATTCTTCAGCTTCCGATAAAATAGAAGAATCTGAATTATATAAATTTAAATTATACATTTTTAATAGATCATGTACTGCAAAAGTATCACAACATACATTTTGCCTTTTAAGGCCGCATCTTATAGTAAGAAGAGAATTTAACATTTTAATCGTCAGTCTATTCCTTTGTTTCGTTTTTATCACATTCATTGTACTTTCAGTAGCCTTTTTTTTGCTAAGCGGTTTTAAACAAAATAAATATATTTACATTTTTTATTCTTTTTTATTTTAACTCATCATAACACAAAAATTGCATCTATTGTCACAGCAAGATACTTTTTTTCTTGTGTTTTTTACACTGTAAATGAATTAAACTTTGTAATAAAAAAAATAATAAACAGTTAATTTCTTATGCTCTAATAACTCTTATATATTAGAAATGCATGACGTACAAAACACGCACGTTTGACGTTTAGAAATGTTACTTTTTTGGTAAATTTCCATAAAAAATACCAAACTACAATTTGCCAATACTGTTTTTTATCCGGAGTAGTGTCTTTTCAAATAAAACATAACAGAACGACAAATAATGCGTTCATATTTTCATGAAAAAATATTTATGAAAAAGAACTCATACTCCCATTTATTATCGAACATTATTTTCAGTGCTTGTGTTAAAAACTTGCGCAGCGAAATCTTGCTTACATGAATACTGAAAATCAACTAACATGATTTATGTTGACAAAATTGCTCTCAAACTTCCGAATGCCATTATTCGTCAATAGTTCGTAAGCTACACGAAAAAGTTTAGAGTCTAGGTATGACAGCATTGCGTCGGGAGAGAATGTGTGCCTATTAGCATGTGAATAGGAAAATCAAAATTAACCGGCAGTTCGCTAGAAAAAAAGCCAAACTGATTAAACAAAAGCTCAAAAAGTAAATTGTGTTGCATCAGTGGGACGCCGTACAGAAGTTTACTTCTTCAGACCGTTTGCGTTTTGGTCTTTCAGGCTAGGTTTAGTAAAAACCAGAGTATCGCAGACGTCGCCGAAGGAATTTTTAGAGTACATGTTGTTGTTTATGTGCAGATTTATGCAAACGATAAGCCTTGTATAGTTCGTTTGATGATTCTCGGATCTCAGGTGAGCTATGTCTGGATTAACATCATTTTGATCGTTTGCATTTGCAATACATGCAGCGCAAAAAAAAATATTCATACTCAAAATATGCGAATTTATTTCCTACATCATTATAATCTTACCATCATCATCATCATTCTTGTCATCTACATTACAATATTCAGGTTGTATAATCTCAATAGGTGTAAAATTTTCCACTTGTCGGTCTGAGAACTCGCGAATGTTATGAGGGTGACTAGAAACCTGGCAAATCTCATCTGTTTTGTTGTGCTGATTCGAGTTTTTTACTCGGAGGAAAGATTTCCAATCAAATTTTCAAGTAAATCTTCTGCCCATCTCTTTCGTTGATAAGCTGGGAATTCGGTCAACTCAATGACTGCCTGGTGCTGTATAATCTGAGGACCTTCGTCGGGACTCAATGACATGAGTGTTGATGCAATTATTGGCTTTAATGAATGCTGTCTCTACGCATGGCTCTTTGCGAGTTGTTTTTCAATGAAATTCGAATTCTGTTGTGCCTCAAATTTCTTGCGGAGTCTACACTTTCGCGATCTATCGGTGCTGATTTTTGGGTTTTTTTTCACAATATCAGGAAACAATCGCCATTTGTTTGTGCCTCGTATTTGTTTTTTCAATTTATACTCAATCATTCTTTCAGCTCTAGAACTTTTTAGCGATTTTTGTTGGAAATGTTAAATTTTAATAGAAACTGATGATCAAGTATGAATCATACACGAATTAGCGCCCTCTATCAATCGATAGATGAATAGAGGACTCCTCTATCGATTGATAGAGGGCGCACAGAGGATGCATATGTCTGCCATCATTTATATGTATATAATTACATATACATCCTAATTTATTTCGGACTTGATGATAGAGGACTTGATTCCGCGACAATTTAAAAAAAAAAGATATAAGCTGTCGCAACATATAATTTTTTAAATTAATTTAAATAAGTATCCCAAAAAACCACAACATTATCTTGTTTGTTTTATATTAAGTTGTAAGATAATTAATGAATTGTTGAAGAAGAATATAAAAAAACAACAATGGTTTTGATGTAAATATTTATGAAACAAATAATTGTTTTCCAATGTGCTTTTTATTATTCGAAAGCACAATCCTTCCAGTTAAACTAATTTTTCAGTAAATTTTTCGACTATATTGAGCTATACTTGGCTGCACCAACTTCGTCCTTAGGACCCTCAGTCGTTGCTGAATGGTTAGCGTAACACTTTTACACTTACGTTAGAAGATTCACCATTCTGCAATTAAAATTTTATTATTTCCCAACGTTGTTCAAGGGTATATCTACACATTTCTTACTTACTTACTTAACTGGCACTACAACCGATGATCGGTTTTGGTCGCCTCTACAAAGCTTCGCCAGTAAAAATCGACTTCGCCATGCTTCCTGTCAAGCCACACTCGAATGCCAGGTATCAATCGATAAGTCCAGCGGCTTTGGTTCGTTTGCCACCTGTTTTGCTATGTGTCAACGTATCGGTGAATTGCTGCTTTGCTTATATGATTCCGGTATGCCTCCAGTGCAATCAATTTGATTGGTATCATTCTGCACTTACTAAGGCGGCATCATAGCGTCTGATCTTTCATTGCGCTTACGGCGCAACCGGCATTCACGATCCATATGTCCTTTTCGTTCGCAATGGGATCGTTTTCCCTTTTCGTAATAGAGGTGTTCGATCTGCTATATTCTTAACAACTTTAGATAGCGCTACCACAGCTTAAAAATGTCGCTAGTTTCTACTTCTACTCTGAGTACTTTTGGCATGGGACGATACAACATCATGTTTCGCATTAGAGGTAGCAAAATAGTTCCATAAACATATTGCTTTAAATAATTTTTAGATGCTGTTCCGCAACAATGGCACTAATAAATTCAATTCTAAATATTAAAATGATTTTTTCTTTTAACAAAATTATGAATACAAAATTATGCTTCTCTGAGTAAAAAAACAAAAAGGTTATTTCTAAATGATGAAGTCGATATGGATTGTATAATTATTTTTATGATATAAGACATCTCTTCAATTACTGATGAATTAAGATGAATCAGGGCTTTCATAAATATTACGCGAATCAATAGTTTTAAAGTGATAATTAGAAATTTCGAAATATTGACATTTTTTAGTCGTTGAAGAAAACTGGGGATAGTTAATATTGAATTAAGCATCTTAAATTTGAATATATTCCTCTATACTGTTTTAACTATGTTCATTGTACGTACTTACTTACTTAGCTGGAACTACAACCGATCATCGGTCTTGGCTGCCTCTATAAAGCTTCGCCAGTCGCCTCTATGCCCCCGCTGGAGCTTGTTGATAAGATCAAGTGCAGTCATTTTGCCCTGTACCTGGTCTTTCCAACGGAGATTAGGACGTCCTCTTCTGCGTGTTCCTCCACCGTGGCTCGAATAAAACACCCTTCTAGCCGGAGCGCTTCCTTCCATTCGCTCACCATAATCCAGCCAGCGAATCCACTGGATTTTTATTCGCTTGATTATGTCAGTGTCGGCGTACAGCTCATAAAGCTCATCGTTCCATCTTATTCGATACACGTCGTCCACGCATACTGGACCATAGATCTTACGGAGTATCTTCCTCTCGAACGCTCCTAACAGCCTCTCATCATTGATGGTCAATGTCCACGTCTCTGCGCCATACATTAGGACGGGAAGGATGAGGGACTTATAGAGCGTTATTTTCGTCGGTCGAGAGAGGGCTCTACTTCTCAATTGCCTACTGAGCCCGTAGTAACACCTGTTGGCAAGAGTTAGTCTCCGCTTGATCTCAAGGCTGACATTATTGTTGGTGTTTATGCTGGATCCTAGATAAACGAAATCCTTGACGACTTCAAAAGTGTAGTTGTCAACAGTGACATTTTGTCCAAGACGCCGTGACTCTTTGTTTGTTGACACAAGGTATTTCTAGACCCACACGACGAGACTCCCTTTCCAGGTTGGAGAATGCTGCACTGACTGCTCGAGCGTTTTTGCCAATGATGTCAATATCATCAGCGTATGCTAGCAGCATGACACTCTTGTAGAAGATAGTGCCAGAGATGTCGATGTTCGCAGCTCGAATTATTTTCTCCAGCATAAGGTTAAAGAAGTCGCACGATAGGGAGTCACCTTGTCTGAAACCTCTTTTGGTATCAAATGGTGCGGAGAGGTCTGTCCCAATTTTCACTGCGCTGGTGGTGTTGGTCAGTGTCATTTTGCAAAGACGAATGAGCTTTGCAGGGATACCAAAATCAGACATTGCGACGTACAAGTGATCCCTAATCGTGCTGTCGAAGGCGGCTTTATAATCGACAAATAGATGATGGGTGTCGATCTGTTTTTCTCGGGTCTTTTCCAGGATTTGGCGTAGTGTGAATATCTGGTCGATGGTGGATTTACCAGGCCTGAAGCCACACTGATAAGGTCCAATCAGTTTGTTGACGATGGGCTTCAGTCTTTCGCACAGTACGCTCGATAGAACCTTATATGCAATATTAAGAAGGCTGATCCCACGGTAGTTGGCGCAGATCGTGGAATCACCCTTCTTATGGATTGGGCAGAGTACGCTGAGATTCCAATCACTTGGCATGCTTTCATCTGACCATATTCTGCATAGAAGCTCATGCATGCGTTTTTTGAGCAATTCGCCTCAGGTCTTAAACAACTCAGCAGGCAGGCCATCTGCACCTGCAGCCTTATTGTTTTTCAGCCGAGCAATGGCTGTTAAGACCTCCTCATAGTCAGGCGGCGGTACTTCAACGCCGTCAGTGATTGGGGTTTCCGGAGTGGGTTCCGCAGTGGCGGGATTATTGCCGTCTTCGCCATTAAGCAGCTGCGAAAAGTGCTCCCTCCATAATCTCATTATGCCCTGGACATCTGTCACCAGATTTCCATCTTCATCCTTGCAGGAAGAGGCCCCGGTCTTCAAACCAAGAGTCAGGCGTCTTATTCTTTCAAAGAATTTTCGGACCTCGTTCCTGTCCCGCAACATTTCGATATCATTGAACTCGCGTCTTTCTTCATCTCTTTTCTTGCGCCTGAAAAGACGTTTCTCCTCCCTCCTCAACTTTCTGTATCGCTCCTTAGCAGCTCGCGTTGCAACTGACTGCAGGGTGGCTCTGTAGACTGAGTTTTTTGCTTCAGTAGCATCGCGACACTCTTGGTCGTACCACATATTTCTCTGTCGACGGTGGTAGCCTAGCACCTCTTCGGCAGCCGTACGCATAGAGCGGGAAATGTGCGTCCACTGTGCGCATATATCATCAAGTTGAGGGGTGTTTTGCGAAAGGAGAAGTGCAAGTTGGTTGGCAAAGACTTTGGCTGTCTGTTGTGATTGCAGCTTTTCGACATCCAGCTTTCTCTTTGTACCTATCCGTACGCGATTTGCTACACATATACGTGTGCAGACCTTGGCTGCAACCAAGTAGTGGTCTGAGTCGATGTTTGCACCACGTATTGTGCGTACGTCTAGTACATTGGAAGCGTGCCTTCCGTCGATCACAACGTGATCAATTTGGTTTCGTGTGTTTTGATCAGGGGACAGCCAAGTGGCCTTATGGATATCCTTATGTTGGAATCTGGTGCTACTAACTGTCATGTTTCGTGCCGCGGCGAAGTCGATCAGTCTCATACCGTTATCGGTGGCTTCGTCGTGGAGACTGAATTTTCCGATCGTCGGGCCAAAGAGACTCTCCTGCCCACCTTGGCATTAAAGTCGCCTAACACGATTTTAACATCGTGGCGGGGGCAATGCTCATAAGCTTTGTCGAGGAGCTCGTAGAAGTCATCTTTGGTCGTTTCATCCTTCTCATCCGTCGGAGCATGGATACAAATTAGGCTGATGTTGAAGAATTTTGCCTTGATGCGGATAGTGGCTAGGCGCTCGTTCACCGCCGTGAACCTCGAGACTAGATGACGCAGTCTCTTCCCAACCACAAATCCAACACCAAATTCGTGTCTCGACGCATGACAGCTGTAGTAGATATCACAGGATGCTCTTTTGGAGCAACCCTGTCCCGTCCATCGCATTTCCTGTACAGCGGTGGTGTCAGCTCTATATTTTTGGAGGACATCCACCAGCTGGATAGAGGCACCTTCCCTGTAGAGGGTTCGGACATTCCAGGTGCATATCCGTAAATCGTTGTCCTTTGGGCGTTTGCGGGAGTCGTCAACATTAGAGGGGTTCATTATCCGAGGCTTGTTTGGAGGTTTCATTGGAGGGTATTTTAACGTGGTGGGTTCCAAGCCCGACGCACAACCATTCATTCAAGGCCATGGAGAAGCCCGCCGCACACATTAGTTAACTCACTGACGGTTGTCAGATCGCTATCCAGGGGACGCCACGAGGAGGCTGTGTGTCGACTTGAAACGTAGAAGCGCAAGGATCGACCATGGACGCACCTGCGACTGTCACGAACTTTACCTTGTGTCCTACGCCCCAGGCCCCCCATGAACACATACAGTTGATTATAAATAACTGCAGAAAATGCTAACAAATTAAATATGATAGAAATCCCATAAAGCCAAAATTCATGCTTACAGAAACACCAACAGAAAAAAATTACATAATCCATATAGATGAATTCCTTTATAAGAAACGTAGCTTTGTGACAGTTATCGACAAGCTTACAAAATTTGCAGCAGTATATAATATTACAGACAGAAATTGGATAGCAAAAAAGCGGATAATTATAGAACATTTTGCAAAATTCGGAAAACCAAAACAAATTATTATGGACAATGAGTTTAAGTCACAGCAAGTTTTAGCATATCTTAACGTAGAGCAGGTAGAATCACATTTCACAACACCAAATTCACATACAGGCAATGCAGATATAGCGATTACACTCAACACTTATTGAAAAAATAAAAGGAATTGAGGATAATGACCTCTCGATAGAAATGAAGATGCAGATTGGTATAAAAAATTATAACAATCGATATCACACAACAATTAAATGCACACCAATAGAAACAAAAGAAACTGTCGAAGGCAACATATTAGTGGAAAGATTACAACAACAAAAAGAACATAATAAGTAAACGAAATTGCAATAGAGAATCTTACGTAGAAACAAAACAAAATGGACCAGTTAGGAATTACAAGAGGTTAAGGCACAGGGATGAACCCTATTATAGAATACTACCATTACAAAACGTACATATTTCGAATTTTAAAAGGCCATTGAAATTTACAGGAACTAATAATCGGTTGGATACTCCTAGCATTGTTGACAACGGCTCAAGCAGTTCTTCAGATAACGGAAATTAATGGTAACGCCGGATATATCCCAATAAAAGTAAAAGATGTAGAAATAGTTAATCAAACAATAACAAGCTTGCATATCATTCATCCTGATGAAATTTATAAAGTTTTGATTCAAATAGAAGAAAATATAGCCAAATTAAATGTCCCTAATGCAGATCTATTAAATAGCAAAATAAATACACTGAAGTCAAAAATATTTTCAATAACAGCAAGCCCTAATAATAGAAGAAAGAGAGGTCTTTTTAATTTTGTAGGAAAGGTGGACAAATGGTTATTTGGACTTCTTGATGAGATCGATAGAGAAGAAATTTTAGGTCATTTGGAAGTGACAGAGAAAAATAATCACAACATAATTACCAACTTTAATAATCAAATCACGATCAAAAAACATTTTAATGATACATTTAATATGTTGAAAATTGCAATAGAAAGCGACAGAGAGAAGATTACGAAGTTATTGAATCGAATAGAAAAGGACAATTCAGAGATATTTAGTCATTTATTATATACCGACAACATGCAAAAATTAGACTATATAGAAAATAAGCTAGATCTGATACAAGATAGCATAGCATTGGCTAAATTTAATATTATTCATTTCGGAATACTAACAGCCGAGGAAATAAATACATTTGAAATAGATTTTTATAAATTAAAATTAACAAAGGTAGGGATAATGTTATATAGGTACAAAAATAATTCTATAATTATGGCAATTAAAATTCCAAGACTTTATAAAAACTGACTTGAATTTAATTACTCCTTTACCAAACGATAAATATTTTCAAATAAATGAAGTTAACGAATTTGTTGTAAAAATTTAAAACAAAACATATACATATGAAGATAATATAATACTAAGAAATTTGAAACCAAGCAAAAATTGTGTTTATAAAAATAAACGTGAACAAATTTTTAATAATAAAACAGAAATTGAAGAAATTGATGACAAAACGATCATAGTTAAAAATTCTCAGAAAATAAAAATTGTAAATAGAAGTGACAAAAGGAATTTAACTTTAGATGGAAATTACTTAATTGGACTATCCAACTGTGAAATTGAAATAGATAAAGAAAAGTTTTTTAATAAAAAAAAAATAATGAATGATAAATTTTTTTATCCCGTTAACCAATTAAATCAAACTTACGAAACTATACCCCATTTAAAAAAAATAATTTTAGAAAACTTTAAAAATAATGAGGCTATAAAAGAATTAAAATTTCATAAAAATATTTCGTATTGTTTAAGTAGTGCTGTAATTATAGCAATTATTGCTCTAATTGTATTTCTTACTTATAGTCATGAAAAAGAAAAAAGGGGTAACGGTCAATATAAATAATAAACAAATTCAGGAGAATCCAGACTTTGGCGCTGGGGGAGTTATATATAAGGCAACTTCGGATAAAGCTGAGCTGCCAACTTTAGCTCATAAATCGATATTTTAAGCAGAAATAAGATACGTCAATAACATATTATATTTCAAGGTAACTCAGCAAATCAAAGGTATAGGGTAAATTTAAGTTGCATATAATATTTAATAAAGATTTGGAAATCAAGCAGAACGGTTGTTTTTCCTTTTAATTATTAAGTCGCGTTGGTGCCAATGACTTCAATATCATTAGCGTATGCTAACAGCATGCCACTCTTGTAGAAAATAGTGCCAGAGATGTCGATGTTCGCAGCTCGAATTATGTTCTCCAGCATAAGGTTAAAGAAGTCACCTTTTCTTAAACCTCTTTTGATATGAAATGGTCACAATTTTCACTGCGCTGGTGGTGTCGGTTAGTGTAATTTTGGAAAGGCGAATGAGGGATACCAAAATCGGACATTGTGGTGTACAAGTGATCCCTAATCGTACTGTAGAAGGCGGCTTTGTAATCGACGAATAGATGGTGGGTGTTAATCTGTTTTTCTCGGGTCTTTTCCAGGATTGGGCGTAGTGTGAATATCTTATCAATGGTGGACTTACCTAACCTGAAGTCACACTGATAAGGTCCAATCAGTTTGTTGACGATGGGCTTCAGTCTTTCGCACATCACGCTCGATAGAAACTTATATGCAATATTAAGAAAGCTTATCCCACGGTAGTTGGCGCAGATCGTAAAATCACCTTTCTTATGGATTGGGCAGAGTACGCTGAGATTCCATTCACTTGGCATGCTTTCATCCCACCAAAATTTCCATAGTAGCTCATCATGCGTTTTGTGAGTCTTAAACAACTCAGCAGGTAGGCCATCTGCACCTTCAGCCTTATTGTTTTTCAGCCGAGGGATGGCTGTTGAGACCGTCTTATAGTCGGGAGGCGGTACATTAACGCCTTCAGTGATTGGGGTTTCCGTAGCAGATTCCGCAATGGCGGGATTTTTGCCGTCATCGCCATTAAGCAACCGCGAAAATTGCTTCCTCCATAATCTCATTATGCCCTGGACATTGCCATTGCCTGCCAAGAGGTGGTGCCGAGTAGAAAAATTATTTTTTCTACTTTTTTATTTTGCCTGTGCCGAGATTCGAACCCCGGACACTCTGCGTAGCAGTCCAACGCACTACCACTAAGCCACAGCGACCTGCAGGAAGAGGACCCGGTTGTCAAATCATTAGTCAGACTTCTTATTCTTTCCAAGATTTTTTGGACCTCGTTCCCGTCCACTAACATTTTGATATCATTAAACTCACGTCTTATGCTTATCTATTCTTGTGCCTGAAGAACGCTTCTTCTCTCTCCTCAACTCTCTCTATCGCTCCTTAGTAGCTCGAGACTAGGTGACGCAGTCTCTTCCCAACCACAAAACCAACACCAAATTCGTGTCTCGACCCATGCCATCTGTAGTAGTTATCACAGGATGCTCTTCTAGAGCAACCCTGTCCCGACCATCGCATTTCCTGTATAGCGGTGATGTCAGCTCTATATCTTTGGAAGACATCCATAAGCTGGATAGAGGCACCTTCCCTGCAAAGGGTTCGGACTTTCCAGGTGCATATCTTTAAATCGTTGTTCTTTGGACGTTTGCGGGAGTCGTCAACATTAGGGGGGTTTCTTATCCGAGGCTTCATTTAAGGAATATTTCAACGTGGTGGGTTCCAATCCCGACGCACAACCATTCATTCAAGGCCACGGAGAAGCTCGCCACACACATTGTTAGCTAACTGACGGGAGTCAGATCGCTATCCAGGGGACGCCACGAGGATGCTGTGTGTCGACTTGAAACATAGAAATCTCTCCACTAAATCAGAAACTTGTAGAAATGCATTTTCATTTAACGCATTATTATGTTCTTTAAGTTCTAGTAGTTTCTGCTAACCGACTACCAACTGCGCCACGGCGACCACTGCCATTACATTTGTATAATTTTTATCCCAATTATGTATTTCAATGTGAGAAAATATTTTTAATTTTATTACCCTAAGCGAATTTTCAAAAAGTCAACGATATTTTCTATTGTTTCTATATTATTCCATTACCAAGCAACATTAAAAATTTTTGGCATGTTTTGCGTGTTATCTTTTCTTCTGTACTGTACTGATGCTGTTATTATTTTCTTTTGATTTAATGTATTCTTCGAAATTATACGAAAAATTTGGAATAGTTACAAGAAACGGTTGAAGTGAAGCATTTAAGGGATGAAATTCTTTACAGTGAAAAACAATCAGATTTTTTTTTATTAGCACATTCTACACACAGGGTGTACCCCTATGAATGCAGAGTATTGTGTTGATTGGAAGCAAGATTGATAGTTGGGAGGAAGAAGGAAGGATAATGAGAGAGGAACTGCAATCACAGGACACCTATAAAGAGATTGTGTAGGGTTACAAGTATTAAATTCAAATCGGGAAACAGTTTTGTTAGATCTGCGATATTGCTCTGAATCATTTTGTTAACTTTTTATACTTCATGCAACATGGGATTAACAGTAAGTAAGTGAAATTAGTGTCAGAAAATAAGTCTGACAAAACTTTAGGTTTGTGGCATGACTCTATTCAACATGGAAATGAGTTTTCAGTTCAAGTCACTGATCACCAATACATTTAACAGCTGGGCACTAGTGTCGGAAGACATTCCATTCTTAGCGGCTCATGCCCTTCCTGCTATCACAAATTCATTCGTTTGATGTGTGCTTCGAAGCACTTGAAACCTCTAATTTTGTTGTTATTTTGGGATTATGTTGTTTCAAAAGTGCGATCTCTCCCTATTGACGCCTACCATATTTGCCAATAAGAAAAATAAATATGTTTACAAATTTTAATACGTAATTTTTTGTGCTTGAATATTGTTTAAGATTCGTGTAATCGTTGGAGTTGTCGGTTTCACTTTTCTCACTACCTCTATCTTTACTAAATTGTTTCTTTTTGTCTTATTTGTTAGTCTTTTAAAATATATATTGACCACTACAACATATTAAAAAACACTTTATAATAGAAACACAGTTGACAATGTAAAAAGAAAAGCAAAAATTCCACAATTAGTCATGGCGATATATTTTCCCCGGGAAATCGGGCCAAATAAATCTCTACACCTTTTCCTATGAAATCTTACAGAGTAACTCTAAAAAAAAAAAAAACAAAAATTGTCAAATATTGTATGTGTAAACAAAAAAATCATGATTTGCAAATTAGATTTTTTCGTTATACTTAATACAAAGTTACCTTTCCATTTTATATTTTATAAACTAATAATAGGAAAACAAAGAACTCGCAATTTGCGTGCGGCAAACTAAATATGGTCCAAGGCAGTCAAAAGAATGTAGCGGTGAAGCGAATGGTGTAGTTGTAGTAGTAAGTAGTATACTATCGTCAAAAGTTAAAATGTACTGAAAATATTGCTAGCGAGCAGAATGTGTAGCAGCTACAAATGTAGGGGCTGCAGTTGTCGACAAAGTTGAATCAAATTTAAATTTTGATTATACTGATACAACTTAAAGAAAGTGTAAAAATATTAGATGAAGACCGGAGCATGGAAATACATTTTTAAAACCTACCATATATTTAATTTTTTTTTTTATTAAATTCTGTAAATTTTTGTCTATGCTGCGCAACAACCGTTGAACAGCTGTTCTCGCTGCTAAACCTCTGGTAGCTGTGGCTTTCCCTTTGTTCAGCCCTTGCATGAAATAAATCAAACGTAAAGGCAACAAAAATTTTTCCAAATTAGAAAACAAAAAAATAAATTTATTTTGATTTTAACCTGATTGATTTTAAATAATACACAAAAGTTTTTAAAATATAAAGGCCTAACCAAAATAAAAAAATTTTTTTGAAGATAAAACCACGTTTGCCGGGTCCGGCTAGTATCAATAATACAATTTTTGTAATTTTTTAAGGCTAAAAGATAAATAGTCAATTGTAAGACTGAATGAAGAAATAAAAGGTTAAATCTAGCCTCAAAAAAGGTAACTGGTCACACTGATAGTAGTACATCGCGCAATTGTCGCTCTCAACTCGCTTCACTAAAACGTTCATCGCATGCTATCGTTATTCAACAAAGTTGATCTTATTCTGCTTGCGTTGAAGCTGTTGGTGAAAATAATCTATGACATCACTGCTTACAAAGTTACATTAAGTTGGGTTTCATTAATTTGAAAATGGAGAACTGGAAACTAGAACAGCTAGAACTAGCTACAATTTAGTAAAGAAAAACACTCAAGTTGGCTCTGTTAAAAGAATCAATTTTAAACTAGGCACCTCTTCTTCATTGTATCCTAAGTTGCTTCCGAAAAATTTGTGTTCAAATGCTAAACACTAAACTCAATTGCCTAGGGTTGAGAGTTCGTCTATTGAATTGCTGCCGACGCAACATTGGTGTGCTGCAGACATTAGAACATACAACAGTCATTATTGCTTTTTTCTTCATCAATTCAATTTGATGTCATTGCTTTGACTGAAACGTGGCTGAAATGTTTGAGAGTCATCTGTTCTACTTATGCATTAAAACCGTAGGAAATCGGAGACGTCTACTGGCTGTGATTTTCTTGAGAGGAAATCCAGCTAAGCCAAGACATTGAATTACTTGAGACAATGATTCGATTGCTGTTTCTATATCACAACCTCCAGAGAGAATGTCATCGACATATGTATTTTCGACTAGCAAAGAGAAGGCACTGCTTTTGTATAACTTTAACTCAATTAACTTCAAACGTTATCGTTTTGAGCTTAAACTCTTGAATAGGAGTATTCATGGAGCTGAGAAGAGAAATCTTGGTCATCTTTATGTACCAAAATTTGTCTAAGAGGGACGCTGAGAATATTCTCCTTTTCTAGAAAAAGATTTTGCATGAGAAGAGTGCTTTTTTTTTGTATAGGTTTTGTATCGATTAATGATGACTTTTCTCGTAGATAATAACTTAACTTCTGCACATATCCATTGAAAACGAATTGGAATATTCACCATTGGAGAATGAGAAGCTTAATTCTGGTTGAAGAGTGAGATCAGTATAGAGAACATCGTTAAGTTTCTGAGCTAGTGAATTTTGAAGCATTGAAAACTATACGGAGTTTTGTAATTGAGCCGAATCACAGCATGATTATTATATTTTCTCGTAGATAATAACTTAACTTCTGCACATGTCCATTGAAAACGAATCGGAACATTCGCCATTGGAGAATGAGAAGCTTAATTCTGGTTGAAGAGTGGGATCAGTATAGAGAACATCGTTAAGTCTCTGAGCTTGTGGATTTTGAAGCATTGAAAACTATACGGAGTTTTGTAGTTGAGCCGAATCACAGCATGATACAGCAAATAAAATGAGAAGAACTTTCCATTGGAAATAACTTCTTGAATTGCAGTAGTCCTTGAAAACTTTTTTTTAAATAGCAACCTGATAACGTAACGACCATCTGAATTTCGCTTCGTAGTAGAACAGTGTAAATTATTACAAACTTGATCTTCAGGCGAGAGTGGAAGGGTTTGTGCGATTTCCAGAATTGCTTTAATTGCGAGCCAAGCAATTCATTGGGTATTGGTTCTTCTTTCGTGGAATGTGTAGCTACGTGTTCTGTAACTGAACCACTGATGATCAACCCAAATATAGTTTTCTATATAGATTACCACATATGTTCTTTTGTAATCCTTCTAGAAGGGGTTGAAGAAATAAATCACTTCCGATTACTACATACATAAATTTCAGCATGAATATGGCAATTTGGATCAGCAAGAATTAAAATTGGTAACTGCTGCAAGTTAAATCTTCTGATTGTAGAACAGGGAAGAAGCTAAGTTAGCTGCGAAAGTACTATTGCCCGAGCACATATAATTTTATTAGTTTTGGGAACAACTAGTGTCGATTGGAATTTTGAATAATTCCACCTCCCATATCACCTCCGTTGGTGAACATATACGTTTTTGACCTTTTGAGGAAGATCGTGTATTTGCAGAACAGGGATTTGCCGAACGATTTGAGATATTCGTTAGTAATGAAGAAAAGAAGAAAAAAATGGTAATTAATTTTAACTTAATTTTCTCCATGAAAATTATCAAACTTGTGAATTAAATCAAAAAGGACAATATTTGTTAGCAACACTAACATCTGGATTTTCAATGGTTAACTTGTCGATGTATCGCGCCAAATTACTTTTTGGGATACAGAGTGTACGCCATTTTGCAACATCTTGAATTGACTTCTTGTTAATTTTAATTTCTTTAAGGGCGTCCTAAAATTTATTTCAACTCCTTTCCCGCGGCCGGTGTAATTCATTCGAAGTTATCACTTGAAGTGTCCCACAAGAAGCAAGTGAAAAAATTGCGTCTTGTAAGAAAACAAATGTGCACCAACAGTTTCACATAGTCCACTTTCCACTAGGCAAGTTTTTTCGAAAGTAATCATCCAATTCACACCAGGACTTCTTCAACAATTTAGCTTTTATTTCAAGAGAACGAACAGCACAAAAGAGAAATTGGCAGTACGAGAAAACTCTCCTAATGGAAAGGGGGCATACAGAAAGTGCACGTCAAAGTAAATACAAAGTCCGGGAGCCAGCGACATATCTGTGCTTCGGATGATGTGCTATAGATCCTAGTGAACATCAGCAGCGCCACAATGGGGGCGTTTGGCTACAGCAGCCTACAAAAGATGTAAACAAAAAATAAAAAATTATGGCGAAATCAAATCGCCTGAAATTTTAAATAGTAATTTGGCTAATGCTTAGCTCGTTATAATCGTTAGCTGACCAGCTAGAAGGGTATTTTATTCGAACCACGGTGGAGGAACACGCAGAAGGGGACGTCCTAATCTCCGTTGGAAATACCAGGTGCAGGGCAACCTGACTGCACTTGGCCTTATCAACTGGCGCCAGCGCGCGCATAGCAGAGGCGACTGGCGAAGCTTTGTAGAGGCGGCCAAGACCGATCATCGGTTGTAGTGCCAGTTAAGTAAGAATCTATTCCGGAAACCCCAGATATTCATAATACGCCAAATCCTGGCAAAGACCCCGGGGAAAGAAATTGACGCCCACCACCTATTCATCGATTATAAGCCGCCTTCGACAGCACAAGTAGGGATCACTTATCCGCCACAATATCCTGGACAGTATCCAACATCGACCGATAAAGCTAATAAAGATTCCAGCTCTGTTGACTCCATGGAAAATCGTTGAAATGTGGCTTGCGTCTCTCTGTTTTACAGTTACTTCCAAGGTAGATGTTCTGCTGAGATACGCAAGCTGATGCCGCCAGTTCGTGTGTTCACCACAACTACACGAACAGCAAGCGGAATTCACGCCTTTGACGTAGACACGGTGTTCCACCGCACTACACATTGCAGAGAAAGTTCCTTTATCGATCGTAACGCGCGTATTTGGAATAAGCTCCCCACAAATATTTTTTCCAATTTTCATAACTTTTTCTCGTACCTTCTTCCTTCCACCTATCAATCTTCCTTCAAATCAACACCATTCTCTGCATTCTTAGGGGCACCCCGTGTGTGTTGATTGCTTAGAAAAAACGACAAAAGAAATACTTCGTGTCAACAAACAAATAGTCACTGCCTCTAGGAGAAAATACCACTTCTGACAATTAAGGATCTCGTTTACCTAACATCTGGCATTAACGCCAATAATAATATTAGCCTAGAGATTAAGCGTTGATTAACTCTTGCCAACAGGTTTTACAACGGGTTCAGTAGGCATTTGAGAAGCAAGCCCTTTCTCGACTGTTAGGAGCGTTCAAGAACAAGATACTACGTAAGGTCTATGGCCCAATGTGCGTGGATTACGTATAGCGAATATAAGCTGAATATGAGTGAATGGAAGAAGGCGCTCCGGCTAGAAGGGTGTTTTATTTGAGCTACGGTGAAAGAACACGCAGAAGAGAACGGCGAAGTTCTATTGATACGGTCAAGATCGGTTGTAAGGCCAGCTAAGTAAGTATGGAATCACTAAAAATTTGTTTGTATATGTATATAAGGCTAAACATTTTTGTTGTTGTATGAAACCAAAAACTACTATAATATAAACAGGGCAGTTTGAAAATTTTCTTGTAATAGGGGACAAGATTGAAAATCGTCTTGAATACATGCTATTTCTGTAAATTATATCAGAATTACTAAATAAGTAGGCAGATTCGGGAATTTCTCAGCCATAGTATTTTTTGCTCTTGAATAATAAAACCTTTAAGAAGAATCAAAAAGATCTAAAAACAAGGCAATTTAGGAAAGTTTAGATTGTTGTTTCAAATATTTATAAGTACAGTAATAATAAATTTTCTGAGTCGGTGATCACAATTTTAAATTTGAAGAAAATCCTGAATTTCGTCTAAAAATCATCTTCAGCGATGAAGCTAATGCCGTTGGATATCTTTTTATGGGGTTACGTTAAGTCGTTTGTTTATGCCAACAAAGTTAGTGAAGGTCAATATCGAACGCGAAACTATATGTGTAGCACTTCCCCCTCATAGTGCTGGCGGCAAAGAATCGATCGCTATAAATATGCTCACGGTGGTCATATGAGCGGATTCCATACTTAAATGTAACATGTATACTACACCTGGAATAAATTTCTGCCCCATATCTCAATTATTTTATGTATGTTTTATTTAAATACAAAATTGTTATGTCTCTATTGAAAACCTGTTTAATATTTTTCAACATATATTCACATTTTAACGAGAAGCCAAAAGCAACAATTTCACCCTCCAACACCAAAGAAACGAAAAGAATCTAAATTAAAATTCATACATAATAATAAATAAGAAGGAAAAAGAAGAAATTGGAAATGCTTGAAAACACGAGTAAAATTTATTTGTATCCATTTTTGTTGTTCTTGTTTTTGTTTCTTGATGACTGATGACGAATGAATAGCAAATCCATAATTTTCATATTCATCAACAGCAAATATCTATGGCAGTATGCATTAAGCAGCAATACCTTTTAGTGCAATACCTTTTCATACCTTTTTAGTGCAAATATTTATACATTCATATACTAAATACTTACGCCAAAAATATATTTTTGAAGCTCACGACCTGCTTCTCTGTTTCTCGTTCAACTCCTCATTTATAATCCACACTGCCATATATGTACATACATAATCCTTTCTTTAATGAAAATTCATACAAGTTACCGACATACTCATCATTGCCATCATCATCTATGTCTATACTCAACATTACATTTTTACTGGCAAAAAGTTCCGAGGCAGTTGAAGTAGAATTAACTGAACCTCGATACCGGTAACTCGGTGGCGGTGGAAGAGTGTTGCTTCAAGCAGCTACGTGAAAGCGTGTCGCAAATTAATTAAGAATTAATTTTCGATTTGTTAGACTCGTAATGCTATGAATGTACAAATAGTTGGGACTACCAAATAGACAGAGAGACAAGAGGGGCAGAGAGAAAGAAAGAGTGGGATATATGTGTTTAAGCTACTAAGGACTGCAGGACATTTTGTATGTCATACATAACATTCATTCATACCGCAAAAGTGTTTTATTTTTTCCATATTTGAGGCAACCCACTGTTGTCTTAAACGCTTTCTGTGTTTTCTTCACTGTGTTTGAGTTTGCTGTTCGTGTAACCATCTGACGTATAACCAGTTTTATTCTGTTCCAGCCGATTTGGTTTTGCTAAAATACTCTCAAGGGTTGAAGATGAAATGTAAGTTTTTTGGAAAATAAATGTTGGCATTTGAAAATTAATTAATTAATGCCCAGTGAATGGCACATCCGTATTAAATAATATATTCCATTTTAATTATCTCTGTAGTAATACATACGTCGTTTTCCGCGTAACAACCTTAACTGCGTCAGCTGACGATCTTTGCTTCCGCATATAACCAGCTGACAATATTATAACCAATTTTCAACCGGTATGAAATATCTGAGAAAAAAATATTATTTACATGTTCTTGTAACTAGCTGATGTATAATACACCGTGTCACAGCCAGCTAACTAGTTTTATTCTACATATTGCATACGACATAACTATTAATAAAGTTTCAGCTGATTTTATTTCGCTTAATTTTTTTGTTACATGTTAGGAAGACAGCTGTAGCCACCTCCCAAACGGCAAATTATGCTTCCGAACTATATGGGAAATAGGTAGTAAATTATTTGTTACCGGTCATGGAATATGAATTGGCTTCCGTCTTCTTGAATAAAAAATATTTATAATTTTCTTTTAATATACGATAATAACAATAATTGTTACTTATACTAATTAGTTTTATTGCATTTTTATTTTCAGATTTATGTCGTGACAATATTCTTATTAATACCTTGAAAATTAATCCTCGTGTCATTATCTACAAACAAAAATTAAAGATTAAAGAATCCTATGAGCAACTTATTACTATAAAAAATACTGGATTAGTATGTATTACGTGGACTTATCCATAAAATCTTAAAATGGTAAATGCTTTTGCTTTGCTTCGTATTTTTAAAATGAAATGAAACGGTAATCGATAACTGAAAATTCAAAGTTGCCCTAGGGTTCATTTTAACCGGGGCTAAAGTTCCCAAAAATTTTAAAATTTGAATTTAATATTTCATTGAAAAAAAATTGATTTTTCAATAATTAATGGTAAATAATATTTTTGGAATCTATGAAAGTGTTTGAAATTGATGAAAAGTTTACTTCTTTCAAACCAACAACTTTGACGTCGGTGGCAAATTTCCAAAAAAAAAACCATATTACCAGGCATATTATTTCGATAATACGCAGTCCGTCACATTTAGCGTCCGGCAGAAGATATCGATCCGGTATATGCCCCTTTTTCATTCCTTTTGAAAAATCCCATGGGCAGAAGCGGATTTTAACATGTTGAGGCCCTAGGCAAATATCAATTTTTGTGGCCCTCTTAAGTTTTTTTTTGTACTTGTGGCTCAATTTTCTAAATTTTGACGAAAGAAACAACATTTTTGATAGACAAATATTTTGTTAGAAATTATAGACCATTTATATTATTTTTTTTCGTAATTTATTTCGTGTAAAACTATCACTTAATCATAGTTGATTTTTTTTTACTAAGTCGCTTTTAATGGTCATGATGGCTAAGTGATTAAATTTTATTTGGTCAAGTGACGTTCTAGATAGTTTTTGACCCGCTTAAGAATGCTAAATAATCTCTCACCAGACGTATTTGCAATTTCGGATTATTTCAACGTTTGGAAATGTTGATGTTAAACCTTTCAGAATTGACGCAAACATTTCAGTGTTAATATTTTTTCCAATTTTAAAAGTGAAGGAACTGCTCAACCTCATCTTTGAATACTAATTGATTTATGTCATCTTTAAAGTTTTCAACTAAATTTGATACACACCGAGCAAATTTTTCTTCAGGCAAATCAAAATCAACAAATATTAAAAAGTTTTGTAATACCTTGTCATAAACTACAGACCTTCTTTTTATTTCAGAGTGTAAAATATCACAAATTAAGTAAAATGTTTCAACTTTGAATAGTTCTTTCCCACGTAAAATTATGTATTATCTGAAGTTTTATCGAATTGTATTTTTCTTTTCCTGTTTCGATTTTTTGCTGTTGAGTATTCTGTACTACCAGCTAATTCGATTGCTTTTTTCTCCATTTCATGAAAATATGCATGATCAGTTCGAATACTGAGTATGAATGCTGTTAACTTTTACTTTACTTTTAATGGCACAACAGCCCATGGAGGGCCTAGGCTGAGCTTTTCGCATCCACTCATGTTGTGCGTGTTATATTTGTACATGAATGGAACCTACAATGCATGCTGATAAATATTTCAATAAATTAGTTCCTTTTTGTATGTTACATTCTTTGTTTTGTAACGATTTATTGGTGGCATTAATTCTTTGCAATAGTGTGTTCCTAAAAATTAATAACAGTGCCGTCTTTAAATCGTCAAAACTGCTATGTAATTTATTCGCCTGAATTTTTGTTATGGACTTTTCAGATGGGTTAATACAAATTTCACCAAGAACGGTTCTTATGAAAGAAATATTCTTTCGTACAGTTAATGCAGCTTCAGCTCTGCATGACCATCGGTGTCATTTAAAGTTTAATAAAGTTTAAAGCTTAATTTTTTATCAGTTTTCATTAGCTGATCCCATCTCTTTTTCGAAGAGGAAAAAATAGACGAATAAATTTTGAATAAAATCAAAGAATCTACTAACTTTAGAAGAACATTCTGCAGCTGTATTTCCAACTAAATTTAAGGAATGTCCTGCGCAAGGCACAAAAACATCATTTTTGCTGTAACTTTTAATTTTACCATGGAGACCGTTATAAATGCCTGACATGTTCGAAGCATTGTCATACGTTTGTCCCCGGCAATTATTAATGTTCAACCCTAATTCGGACAAGCTGGACAAAATAGTTTTTTCTAAATATGTTGCATCATGATGTTCGATCGGAATAAAACATATGAACAGTCTTGAATTTTTTGATCTAAATCTACATACCTGATAATAATAGTGAACTGGTCAGTATGGCTAGCATCAGGCGTGGAATCAACTATAAGAGCAAAATAATTAGCTTGTTTTATTTCATCAACAATGGAGTTTTGTACACTTTTGCCCATAAGTTCTATGAATTCATCACACGTGGTTTTAGATAAATAATTAACAATAAATATTAAATATTTTCTAAGTGAACCTTTAAAAAGTCATCATATTCAGCCAAATATTCAATACAGCTAGGAAAATTGCCTTTGGAAAAATTAGCATGTCCTTTAAACCCTAAGCCCAAACTTCCCAAAAGTCTAACTGTAGCAACGACTCCTTTTAATACCTCACACCATTAAATTGCCTCTTTTTCTATTACTTCTAAAAGTTTGGAATCATCACGACCACTTGTTTCAGCAAGCAAGCAAAGCAATAAACAGATTTCGTTGTTTCAGAATAAATCAACCATTCTCTTCGCTCTTGGGCTCCGTTTATTTTAGTCATATAAAAATGAACATCATTTAATTTTTGGTATATTTGTTGATCATTATTATCTTTCTAACATTTTTTAGAAGATTCTAAAACACCCACATTTTAGGGTTTTGTACAAGTACAATGTTCAATCAAATCATTACTAATTATTTTTGGCCATAAACCAATGTCGGTAAAGTTAGGATATGTATTTGTACATTTTATTACTTCACTCTCAATTTCAATCTCTATGTCATTGGTAATGGCAACGCAATTATCACTTGCACCTTCTTCTACACAAATACTCCTATTTGAAATATTAACATCGCTATCAGCTATCACTGGTAGTGACACAATTTTTTTATCTGCCACCGCAGTACAGGTAGATGGAACATTTCCATCCTAAGACATAAAGGGACTTTCTTTACTTTTCATTTTCCCTTAATTTAATTTTTTTTTGTAGTCTTTTTTGTGCGCCAGGCTCGAAAGTTCTTTCATTTTAAAGTATATTTTTCAATAATTTTTTTAAAAATAAAATAGTATAATTGTTGAGTGAATTAAGAATTAAATGATGAAAGCAACAACGTTGGCTTGGTAGTTTTAAAAAAACTGTTGGTTGTTCTGAAAATATCAAACTCAAAACAAAATTTAAATTATGCCAATAGAAATACTCAATAAACACAAATAATTGCTCTATATTCAAAATCATGCAACGAAAATTTGATGTTAACGCAACAAAATTCAAACAAACAATGAAATGAAATGAATGAAATTGCATTTTTCAAACGAAATATAGAAACGCAAAGCTTATGCCTGCTTCTTTTTTTTCCTATTTACTTTTGAAAATGTTCAAATTTTTACATTTATATCTTGTGTTTTGTGTATCGTAACGGCCTACTACAATCGCAAATAAATATAGTTCAGTTAATAGTATTAAATTTTAATTGGAGGTTTTAAACTCTCCAAAATTTAAAATCTCAAATTCTACGACTATTTTATTTTTTTTATAATTTTTTTTTTAATATGGAGGCCCTTATAAATCAGAGGCCCTAGGCAAATGCCAAATCTGCCTACAGATAAATCCGCCGCTGCCCATGGGTGGTATTATTTAAAACAATATATCTTAATATATTTAACCAAGACAACCTTTGTTGTCAGCCAAAATTGTGAATAACCTCCTTTTTCATTCAAAAATAATCATTTCCCTCATTTACTCATTTGGATACCAAAATTGAACAGAACATTAATATTTTTAAAAGAAAATCCATCAACTTCCTAAACAATTAAAAAAAAGAGAGAAAAAAAGAAAAAAATGTTTGGTATTACATAATAATAAATTGTATTGTAAATAAGAAGTTTAATGTATAACAAAGTTATGAACGGCATAAAAAACGCAACTATATAGTCGACACACTATAGGCCATTCTCTTTATAAAATTTATTTTTTTTAAATCCAATTTATTATAAGCAATCTATCCTATGTGGCCTTCATTTGCAGTTTTTCCTGGCATGGAAAGTGTGTTTTCTGTGGATATGTTTGATTTAGGGTTTATTAACCAATTCATTAATGGGAGTTTTAAGCCGAGTTTTTTGCGTTTTGTGATTACGTGCTTTTGCCAAGGAAGACGTCGGTCTATATATACCATGTATAATACCCATGTATTTGGTTTCTTCTAGTTGAGGTAATGGTTGGTCGTTTAGGAAAACGGTGGGACAGATCTTCTTTCTAAGTGTGAAAATAACTTGTATTGATTTAGTTGCATACGCCTTCTTCCTCTATTGTAAATTTTATTTAAATGGTCTTGTAGGTATTTTGAGGCTGTGGCGTGATTGTTGTCAGTTAGAATAATGACAGTATCATCACGATGATATTTATTACCGTGTTTTGAGTTAACGGCAGGTCCCTTATATAAAGGTATATATTGACAAAGAAATAACGTTGTTCAGTATACGATTTTAATACATCATAGAATGGGTAGGGTAGATTAGCTTTAAGCTTATAAATTAGACCGGTGTGCCATACCTTCTTGAAAGCTTAACTTATGTGTAAGAAAGCAGAAGTGGAATAATGTTTATTTTCAAGTGCACCTCTTATTAGTTTATACACCCTGTGGACTTGCTCATTTGAAAAGGTTTGTCAGCAATTTAAAGCCTATTTCTGGCAGTTGTTACCAGTTATAAGGTCATATCCGGGAGCCTTTTTTGTGTTTATTTCTTTTTGAATGAGTTGTATTATTGTTATTTACTAAAACTTTACATACCATAAATGACTTAAAAAAAGGTCTGCTTTTTCCTTACTGGTTTCTGTCCATCTTCTTTTATTAGGGACACTCGGGCTGTGAATTTGAAAATTTATTTTTTCTAGTATGGTTTAGTTTATCACGAACTGGAACAAGTTTCCTCAATAATTGATATGGGTGTCACAAAGGACACAGATTTAACTTACATATTAACTCAACTATTAACAAGGCTAAGGGTACACTTGGTTTTGTTAACAGATGGTCAAAAGAATTTAACGAATCAGATGTTACAAAATCACTTTACACTGCATTTGTAAGACCAGTTCTTGTTTAGTCACCTCAGTATAACTGTTATGTAGATAAGTTGGAATATGTGCATGTGGAATATGTGGAGCACTCCCTCTTGTTTGCTCTACTTTCGTTACATTGGGACCGTTACAACACCTGCCTTCTCATGAACAACGATTAAAACTTATAAGCTTGCCAACTCTTCGTAGCAGAAGATATGACAAACGTCATGTTCGTGACCCATACAAAAAAAAAAAATTATAAAAGTTCGCCCCTCATATGATAGCTTGCCTCGAAAGGATTTCAGGACACTAAAAATTTACGCCCCTACCACGCCCTAAAAACCGCCAAAATCGTTTTAAAGGTATAAATTTGGTATTTGATGTTCGATTATGAGTGATATGTCGTTATAAAGGTGGAAATGAGAACAACAATTTCTCCATAGGTGTCAATAACCTTTGACCCCGTCTTCAGGGTGAAACTTATACAATACTTTTTTTTACATACTTACCCAATTATTAAAAAAGATCTCCAAAAGTTATTTTGTTTTTCCACTTGAAGTGATAAGATTCATCTATAAACAAAAAAGTTACAGCACTTCAAAGTTTTTGTTCTCCAACTTTATAACGACATATCACTCATAAAAATCGAACATCAAATACCAAAGTTATACCGTTTTACTGATTGAAATTAAAATTAATGTACTGTCGCTGTTCTAGATACCTATTAAACTTTATTCTTCCAGAACAAACTATGCTCAAAATAACCTTTTTCGTTGTATGTGTAATGATTTTAATTCTCTTTACGGCATTTTTAATATTTCCGACTCCCTCCAGTATATAAAGTTAACTTTGTTGAATTTTTTTCTCAATCAATAAACAGCTTATGATTAATTATAATCTGCAGCTTTAAAGGAAACAAAATTTTGAGTTATTCTCTCCAATCAGTGCGTGTCAGTATGTGCCCCTCGTGCGGTTGGGCGGGTACGTAGGTCCGTTGAGTTTTTTGTTTTGTTTTTTTAATCGTCGAATCCCAGCGGACCCTCATCCCGCCTTATAAAACCGTGTGGCGCAACCGTAACGCGTGCACATGCACCGATGACCGATGACCGAAGCAATCACAGTCTGGATTGCGATGCTTTCCGCGAATCAGGAGGGAACGTCAATAGCAGATACAGATTTGGCTTATCAACAGCTGTGTGGAACATTAGTTAGTATTACTTCAAATGAGATATCAAGGATTGCTTTAGGGTATTAACGGGGATACAAAAATCTTTTAGCACATAAACATTATTGAAATCATTGCATATACAACGCACAGGATCAAACAGTGCATAATTTGCTTTCAAGAGACTTGATAGGTATGAGGTTTCTAGAAACGCGACTAGGAACACCAATGCATAGTTCATTTAATAGATATGGAGAGTCAGTCCATCCACTCAACAGTTTGAACACAAAACATACGTTCACCATAAGTCTTCGGCTTTGAAGTGAAGGGAAGTTGAGTAATTTCAAACGATTTTTATAAGGAGGAAGCTTCGTCAAGGGGTTCCAGTTCAAACAACTGGTTTTGAACAGACTCCATGTTATTAACGACTTTGGCTTTATTTATACATGTGTTTATATGTAAAAAGTTTACAAAATTGACAACTCTAGCCAAAGTTTTAGTGCCAAAATAATAATTTTTCACCAATGGCACCCTCCGTGAAAATAAATTTACCTTTATTCAGGTTCAAAGTCTTCAAATTTAAAGGAAACCAGTCAGAAAGTGGTCGCTGTGGCGTAGTGGTAGTGCGTTGGACTGCTGCGCAGAGTGTCCGGGGTTCGAATCTCGTAATTTTTCTACACGGCACCACCTCTTGGCAGGCAATGGGAAACCTACAAGAGTAAAAATTGCTATGAAAAGCTTTTAACTTCGCCGTTCGGATTCGGCATTAAACTGTAGGTGCCTTCCAATCATGTACAAATATAAGACGCACAACATGAGTGTATGCGAAAAGCTCGACCTAGGCCCTCCATGGGCTGTTGTGCCATTAAAAGTAAAGTAAAGTAAAGTCAGAAAGTGAAGTTAAGTCGCTCTGTAATAGATCTTGAGTCGCGGGTGAATAATGTGGTAAAAAAAAGCTTTACATCATCTGCAAACTTCATAAGAGTATCGAATAATTGATGAAAGAGTGAAAAAAGAATTGGTGCAAAGTGACTGTCGTGAGGGACCCCAGAGGTCACATTTGATGCATTTAACGACCTGTTGTTCTTCTTCATTTTTTGTTTTTTTTTGACTGGGTGACAAAATTATATTGAAAAAATTTGTTTTTGTTATTGCTGCTTGCGCTGTACACAATATCGACCATATTTTCTTTATCTTACCGATCTATTTAACGGATTTGAGTTAAAGAAAGTAAATCAAAAAGTTAATTGTTATCGAAATTAACGTAAAGGTTAATCGTTAACCACCCTGCAGTCAGTTGCAACGCGAGCTGCTAAGGAGCCATACAGAGAGTTGAGGAGGGAAGAGAAACGTCTTTTCAGGCGCAAGAAAAGAGATGAAGAAAGACGCGAGTTCAATGATATCGAAATGTTGCGGGATATTAACGAGGTCCGAAAATTCTTTGAAAGAATAAGACGCCTGACTGATGGTTTGAAGACCGGGGCCTCTTCCTGCAAGGATGAAGACGGAAATCTGGTGACAGATATCCAGGCCACAATGAGATTAAGAAGGGATCACTTTTCGCAGCTGCTTAATGGCGATGACGGCAATAATTCCGCCACTGCGGAATCTACTCTGGAAACCTCAATCACTGACGGCGTTGAAGTACCGCCGCCTGACTATGAGGAGGTCTTAACAGCCATTGCTCGACTGAAAAACAGTAAGCCTGCAAGCCCATCGTCAACAAACTGATTGGACCTTATCAGTGTGGCTTCACGTCTTCAACAGTACGATTAGGGATTACTAGTACATCGCAACGTTTGATTCTGGTATCCCTGCAAAGCTCATCCATCTTTGCAAAATGACACTAACCCACAACACCAGCGAAGTGAAAATTTAAAATTTTCCGCACCATTTGATACCAAAAGGGGTTTCAGACAAGGTGACTCCCTATCGTGCGACTTCTTTAACGTTATGCTGGAGAAAATAATTCGAGCTGCGAACATCGACATATCTGGCACTATCTTCTACAAGAGTGTCATGCTGCTAGCATACGCTGATGATATTGACATCATTGGCAAAAACGCTCGAGCAGTCAGTGCAGCATTCTTCAACCTGGAAAGGGAGTCTCGTCGAGTGGGTCTAGTGGTGAACGAGGACAAAACGAAATACCTTGTGTCAACAAACAAAGAGTCACGGCGTCTTGGACAAAATGTTACTGTTTACAACTATACCTATACTTTTGAAGTCGTCAAGGATTTCGTATATCTAATAATAAAAAACTGAAAATCAAATGTTTGCAAAAATTCCAGAACAGGAGTATTTATTACATTACATTAACCCTGGCATACTAACCTTATTCTACCATTTCTACCATACTTTATTCCGTAACCGTTAATTAACGGCATAAAATTTTTGGTTAACTTTACTTACTTAACTGGCACTACAACCGATGATCGGTCTTGGCCGCCTCTACAAAGCTTCGCCAGTCGCCTCTGCTATACGCGCGCTGGCGCCAGTTGATAAGGCCAAATGCAGTCAGGTTGCCCTGCAGCTGGTCTTTCCAACGGAGATTAGGATGTCCCCTTCTGCGTGTTCCTCCACCGTGGTTCGAATAAAACACCCTTCTAGTCGGAGCGCTTTCTTCCATTCGGTCGACATGACACAGCCAGCGAAACCGCTGGATTCTTATACGCTTGACTATGTCAGTGTCGGCGTACAGCTCATACAGCTCATCGTTCCATCTTATTCGATACACGTCGTCCACGCATACTGGACCATAGATCTTACGGAGTATCTTCCTCTCGAACGCTCCTAACAGCCTCTCATCATTGATGGTCAATGTCCACGTCTCTGCGCCATACATTAGGACGGGAAGGATGAGGGACTTATAGAGCGTTATTTTCGTCGGTCGAGAGAGGGCTCTACTTCTCAATTGCCTACTGAGCCCGTAGTAACACCTGTTGGCAAGAGTTAGTCTCCGCTTGATCTCAAGGCTGACATTATTGTTGGTGTTTATGCTGGATCCTAGATAAACGAAATCCTTGACGACTTCAAAAGTGTAGTTGTCAACAGTGACATTTTGTCCAAGACGCCGTGACTCTTTGTTTGTTGACACAAGGTATTTCTAGACCCACACCACGAGACTCCCTTTCCAGGTTGGAGAATGCTGCACTGACTGCTCGAGCGTTTTTGCCAATGATGTCAATATCATCAGCGTATGCTAGCAGCATGACACTCTTGTAGAAGATAGTGCCAGAGATGTCGATGTTCGCAGCTCGAATTATTTTCTCCAGCATAAGGTTAAAGAAGTCGCACGATAGGGAGTCACCTTGTCTGAAACCTCTTTTGGTATCAAATGGTGCGGAGAGGTCTGTCCCAATTTTCACTGCGCTGGTGGTGTTGGTCAGTGTCATTTTGCAAAGACGAATGAGAATTGCAGGGATACCAAAATCAGACATTGCGGCGTACAAGTGATCCCTAATCGTGCTGTCGAAGGCGGCTTTATAATCGACAAATAGATGATGGGTGTCGATCTGTTTTTCTCGGGTCTTTTCAAGGATTTGGCGTAGTGTGAATATCTGGTCGATGGTGGATTTACCAGGCCTGAAGCCACACTGATAAGGTCCAATCAGTTTGTTGACGATGGGCTTCAGTCTTTCACACAGTACGCTCGATAGAACCTTATATGCAATATTAAGAAGGCTTATCCCACGGTCCCGTGGAGGTCTAGTTCTATTAATTAAAGAATATATACGACATTTCCAACAAGAGGAAATAAGAGATCATCATATTCAAGCTATTATAATTGCAAACCAACATAATGGAGCTGAAATAATATTGGTGCTTTATATTGCTGACCTTGCCATACTATTAACAAAAACCAATATCTGACATTTTTTAATAGACTAGGACCAAGATTGGAGGACCATTGGAGGAGATTATAATGTCAAACATACTGCATGAGGGTCCCGGTTGATTACCCCTGGTAAAGGCAAGCAAACTTCTAGGGGTAAAATATCATTATCACTCATCGCGCTTTCCTACATACTGACCTACAAACAACAACAAAATTCCTAACTTGATAGATTTATTCATCACGAAAGGAATATCATCTAATTATAATGTAACAGAAGTATTAGAATATCTAACAACACATCATGCTCCAGTTCTATTAAACTTTAGTGCAACAGTCACAAAAAAGAAGGGAAAACAAAACCATACCAAAAAGTACACAAACTGGGATATATTCAGAGAAAACCTGGATAACCGAATGAATTTGAACGTGATACTACGTCCCAAATGGACCGTGATGAGCATGCATATCATTTTATGCAACAATTACATACAGCAGCCACCAAAGCTACTCCCACTCCAAAACAATGAGTCGAACAAGAAGTGATATATCCAGTTAAGATTAGATAGCTAATCGAAGAAAGGAGAAAAGCAAGACGTATCTGGCATAGAACCAGAAATGCAGCACACAAACAAAATTTTAATCAGGTAAGCAATTCTGCTAACCAACTAATACAAATTATAAACAAAGTTGCCTTGATGACTACCTGAGTGGACTGGGACCTGAAGCAGACAAAGACTACACAGTCTGGTGCCAACAATTAAAAATTAATCGGGGCAAGCAGAATTGTTTGCCCAACATTGGGGCGCAGTATTCCAACCATATAATAAACCATCTGACATTAATATATCACCCGTCTATCAACCAACATCAATTATAAAATCAGCCACACCAATGGAGATAGCGGAAGAAATTGGTATTAAGATCAACCCTAAAAAAAAGCACCTGGAATAGATGAAATCCCTCTTGGCTTACTCAAGGAATTACCACGTAAAGCAATTATCACGATAACATTCAAAATAGCGCAAATCATCATGATTAAGAAACCAGCTAAGCCATCAGAACAAGTGACCAATTTCTTTACTACCCTCAACTTCAAAACCGTTCGAGAAATTATTATTAAAACGACTCAAGCCGTTGGTCTACATTTCTGAAATAACAAATAAACATACCTTCGTGTAATAAAGATTATTGAAGAAGCGTTTACAAAAAAAGAAATATTGCTCTGCAGTATTTTTAGACAAGTTTTGATCGAGTATGGCGCCGAAGTCTTATATATAAAATGAGTAAACTTCTGTCTGTTAATCTCTGCCATCTACTTAAGTCATACTTGTCTGAAAGAACATTCAGAGTAACATATGAAGAAGAACGTTCGAGCTTCTACACTATCAGAGCTTCTACACAGTTCAGCAAGGAAGTGTCCTAGGGCCCATCCTTTATCTACTCTATACAGCTGATATACCTACAACAGAAAATACATTCATTCGCCGAAGCCACAAATAAACTGCAAACATCACTCAGCAATATGAACCGTTGGACCACTGATTGGAAGCTTAAACTCAATGAGTCGAAATTCACTCATGTTACATATACATTACGGCGAATAAGCAACAATCTGCACACATATATCAACGGGATTCAACATCCGCCGGCAGATTCAGAAATATACCTGGTACTACTTCTCGATAACAGGCTAAACTGGAAGCATCATGTTAAACAGAAAGCTGAACAAATCAAGCACAAATGTCGTCAAATTAATTGGTGTAATTGTAAAATAAATGTAAAAAACAAATAAACTCTAATAAACCAAATGATAGGTTAGTGCAGTGTCACTAAAAAACATTGAACATTCAAACAAAAAATTAACACTGAATAATAACAAACAAAAAAAAAGTGCAACAACTGCAAGTAAAACCCAGGGAAAAACTTCACTCCCTTTCTCCAGTATTGAAGTAAGTACAAGTTTATATTTATTAATTTTACTCGTGTACTTCATGTATGGGACACTATATTTCAAACCATTTTGATCAAAAATCCAAAACAAGTCTGTTAAAAATCCCCATAAAACAAATCCCTCCGTATTTGTGTTGATAAAAACATGTATGCAAAACGAAATTGGTAATTCCCCTTGTAACATGTATGCACACATTAATGACGTGTGTCAAATAGAGAGCAGATTTTCCATTCAGTTTGTTAGTTAACAAGTTGCATGTGAATTGTGTTTTTTTAATTCGTAATATGTAACATGGCACCAAAAAACAGTACGGTGCTATCCTTTAAGAAAGGTAGAAGACCGTAAGAGGGACGCCTGTATGTATACATATATATTATTTGAATATATATTTATTATAATTCAATGAGAAATAAAAACATAAATATATGTATAAAATATGTATAAATATGTAAGTGACATAGTCCCACTGTTTCGAGACTGCACCTGTATCTTCATCTCTTATACTATAGTGTATAAGAGGTTTAAGCGCAGAGCGTAGATTATATATAAAAACTCAGGTCAGTAAGCTAAAGCTTCTTGACAGCAACGGTGTCGATTAACCTCGCTTATAATTGATATTTAAATTTACCGTTCTTAAAAATCTAATTCATTATTTCAAATAAAACAACTTATATTAAAATTGTTAAATTGTATTAAATATTCCAAATAAAACAATATTTATAATAAAACTTTCATTTGTATATGTATATAAAAATTATATTAAAATTGCATTGACCAGAAGTTATCGTTTATTTAATATTTTGTAGGAATTTGTATATATTTAACAATGAATATTCCATGTACAAACACACATCTTATTATATGTACATATATGAAAAGTATGTATATTTATATAGTTCATATATATCAATACTACTTTGGATGAAAAAATTTTGTAATTGATTTGATTTCTTAAATATTGATTGCTTTAATTTAAAGTCTTCACTTTATAAATGGCTCTCGATATATGTGATGTGTTGAAAAGCCACAAAGTTATTTTTGGCAAAATGTTTCAAACTCGCAACAAGATTTAACGCCTCATCGTACGATGTCATGGGCGGGCTCTCTTAGTTCTTCATTAGATTCTTCTTCCGAATCACTTATGTCCATAATATCGCCTCGTTCTTCAAATTGAATTTCTACATTGTTGTCTTCAGTGCAGACATTTTTATCTATCCACATAGATAAAAATCATTTTATCATTTGCCAAATCTAGCATAGATTGACAGCGGAATGTCATCTGCTTTACCAATAACCAAAAGCAGCTCTTTCTCTCCAGCCATGTTTGCACGAAACAAAATTGTGAGTCGTTCCTTCGATAATTTACCGCCAACGCATTTTTCCGATTTTAAAGCGAGAGTTCTGTCAGGTAATGCACAAAAAAAAAGCCCGCTTTCATCCGCGTTGCAAATGTCCTCAGTCTTGTATCCGCTTAGCAGAGATGGCAGCTTGGCCCTGACACAATTAAAAAAACACAATTCACATGTAACTTGTTAACTAACAAACTGAATGGAAAATCTCCTCTCTATTTAACACACGTCATTAATGTGTGCATACATGTTACAAGGGGAATCACCAATTTCGTTTTGCATACATGTTTTTATCAACACAAATACGGAGGGGATTTGTTTTATGGGGATTTTTAACAAACTTGTTTTGGATTTTTGATCAAATGGTTTGAAATATAGTGTCCCATACATGAAGTACACGAGTAAAATTAATAAATAGAAACTTGTACTTACTTCAATACTGGAGAAAGGGAGTGAAGTTTTTCCCTGGGTTTTACTTGCTGTCCTGTAATTGTTGGTGGTTGATTTTTGCTTATTGTTGCAGTTGTTGCACTTTTTTTTTGTTTGTTATTATTCAGTGTTTTTCGTTTGAATGTTCAATGTTTTTTAGTGACACTGCACTAACCTATCATTTGGTTTATTAGAGTTTATTTGTTTTTTACATTTATTTTACAATTACACCAATTAATTTGACGACATTTGTGCTTGATTTGTTCAGCTTTCTGTTTAACATGATGCTTCCAGTTTAGCCTGTTATCGAGAAGTAGTACCAGGTATATTTCTGAATCTGCCGGCGGATGTTGAATCCAAAAATAACTTTGTAGCTTTTCAACACATCACATATATCGAGAGTCATTTATAAAGTGAAGACTTTAAATTAAAGCAATCAATATTTAAGAAATCAAATCAATTACAAAATTTTTTCATCCAAAGTAGTATTGATATATATGAACTATATAAATATACATACTTTTCATATATGTACATATAATAAGATGTGTGTTTGTATATGGAATATTCATTGTTAAATATATACAAATTCCTACAAAATATTAAATAAACGATAACTTCTGGTCACTTGGATGCAATTTTAATATAATTTTTATATACATATACAAATGAAAGTTTTATTATAAATATTGTTTTATTTGGAATATTTAATACAATTTAACAATTTTAATATAAGTTGTTTTATTTGAAATAATGAATTAGATTTTTAAGAACGGTAAATTTAAATATCAATTATAAGCGAGGTTAATCGACACCGTTGCTGTCAAGAAGCTTTAGCTTACTGACCTGAGTTTTTATATATAATCTACGCTCTGCGCTTAAACCTCTTATACACTATAGTATAAGAGATGAAGATACAGGTGCAGTCTCGAAACAGTGGGACTATGTCACTCCTCCCATCTCTAAATAATGCAATGTCCTCATTGCAGTTTTTTGTTGTTTACAATTTGTTTTTTTTTTTTTTTTTTTTTGATGTTTTGAATATTTTAAATCTTACAAATTTTAGTTTTAATGAAATTTTAATTTCCTTGTCTCTAATCGTTTACAATTAATGTATAACATAGAAAATGAAAAATTAAGTACAAAATAAAAAAAATTTCTTCGTTTTTTGAATAGACCAAAAATATTGTAATATTGCAAAATAACTCGAATAGTAATTTCAATTAATTTTCTTTTTCTTTTAAATTGGTTCTTATATTTTCTAACATTTTGATTTTTAAATTTGACAATATGATGTTCTCCATCTTCTTCGGTTTGAAGTAGCCTTACTTTCCTATAAGGGTTACTAATTTTATCTAATCTTTTCCTCGAATTTTCGGCATTTACAAAATTTGTGTCGATATCTTTCTCTTGTCTGTTTTTATTTGCATTATTGATTCTTTGTTCTTTAATAAGTTGAGGATTATATCTTGGTGGATGTTTATTAAAAAATATGTTATACGGAATTTCACCAGTAGTAGAATGAGCAATAACATGATTGTAAGTATAAAGCGTTTGTTCTACATCCATATGTTTTAATTCTTTATCACCTGATGTGTTAATTATTCTCAGTTTTTCATTCAGAGTCTTATGCAAACGCTCAATGTCACCAATACCAGTTTTTCCTGTTGTTACTTCTACCTTTATGTTTAATTGATCGCACCATTGTCTAATATTTACATTATTTAAGCCTTGATCCATTTTTAAAATTTTTGGAGGTCCCATACCATTGAAAACTTTTAGCAACGCCTTTTTTGTTTCAAGCCAATTTAGAGCTTTAACTTTTTCCGCTGTAGCAAATTTGGAGAATAAATCGATACATGTTAAATAGCATTCATTGTCCCATTTCCAAAAATCTATAGTAAACTTTTCTCGAATTTCTAAGACCGGAGGCGTAATTTTAAATGGTAATTTGTTAGATATGTGATCGCTTTTGCAATGATTACACAATTCACAATCGTTTATTATTTTAGTAATTTCTTTAAGATAATTGGGATAGTAATATTTTTGTTTAAAACATTTTGAAACCTTTTCTATTCCTTGGTGGAGACCACTTAAATGAATTTCAATTACTTTTGTTTTAAAAGTTGAATACTCTTCAATATTTTCTAACTCCAGAGTTGATCTATAGACTTTGTTGCTATTTTTTGTAATTATTGTTTTATAAACATTTTGGAATTGTAAAAAATCATTATCATTTGGCATAAATATTGTTACATTATTTTTTAGTAAATACGTTTTAATTAGTTGCTTAATATAGTCCATAGTTAGTTCGCTATAAGTTATTTTCGTTATGTTATTTGAAAAAATTCTTGTTGTGTTAGTAGAATTTTGGTTACCTCTTATTAATTTAAGCTGATTTTTAAAAATATTTAATGGACGTTCAGATATTCCGATGTAGCTTTCATTATCTTCGCAAGCTGAGTGAATTGTGGCTATGTCTGACGCGATTTGCTCGTTGATATTACACTCTTGAATCTTGACACGAGACAGTGCGTCCGCCACATGGTTTTCTTTACCTGGAATATACTTCACATCAAAATCATATTCGTTAAGCCTGATCTTCCACCTTTGTAATTTGGCATTTGGTTCTCTAAGGTTGTGCAACCATTGCAATGGCCTGTGATCACTATTTATTAGAAATTTTCTGCCATACAGATATGGTCTGAAATACTTTGTGGCCCAGACCATTGCTAGAAGCTCTTTCTCAGTTGCCGAGTAGTGCAACTCATGTTCATTGAGCGTGCGGCTTGCAAAGCAAATGGGATGGCCTTGTTGGCTTAATACTGCCCCTAAAGCTATATTTGACGCGTCTGTGGTCAATGTAAATAACTTTTCGTAATTAGGGTATACTAAAATTGGATCTTTTGTTATCAAAATTTTTATAGTATTTACAGCTTCTATGTATTCTTTATCAGAATTATTTACCCTGTTGCCCTTTTTTAGGCAGCTTGTCAAAGGTTTAGTAATTTTTGAAATATTTCTAATAAACTTACGGTAGAATCCAGCCAATCCTAAGAATTGTTTTATTTCTTTTTCCGTTTTAGGAATTGGGAAATTTAAAATTGCTTTTATTTTGTTCGGATTCGGCTTAATTCCTGTTGGCGTTATGACATGGCCAAGAAATGCAGTTTCACGCTTTAAAAATTCACTCTTATCCAATTGGATTTTCAAATTTGATTCAGCTAATCTTTGAAAAACTTTATCAAGCGAGTTTATATGTTCTTGAAGTGATGTATTGAAAACTACTATATCACCTAAGTAGACCATACAATCTCTTCCTATTAAGCCATACAAAACTGTGTTCATCAGTCTTTGAAATGTAGCTGGAGCATTCTTGAGCCCGAATGGCATTCGTAAAAACTCAAAATGGCCACCTTGAGTGGAAAAGGCTGTCTTTTGTCTATCAAGAGGATTCATTTCGATTTGGTGAAAACCTTGTGCCAAATCAATGGTGGAAAAATACATACATCTACCTAATTTGTCGAGTATTTCATCCATGTTGGGGATAGGGTATCTATCATTAATAGTAATGGTGTTAAGTTTTCGAAAATCAATAACGATTCTCCATTTCTCCTTTCCTGAAGCATCCGATTTTTTAGGGACAACCCAAATTGGTGCAGAGTAAGGAGAGTCACTGTGACAAATGATTTTCTGCTCAAGCATTTCTCTTATTTGCTTATTGACTTCCGCTTTATGTACTTCTGGATACCTGTAGGATTTGACATAGATTGGATCTTCATGAAGGGTTTTTATGCTATGTTTTATTTTATGAGTGAAGCTAAGCTTTTCGCCTTCTTTATAAAAAAGACTTTTGTATTTATCTAAAAGCTTGTTCAATTTTTCCGATTCTTCCATATTTAAATGGTCAAGCCTAAACTTTTTTTCTTCTAAATCATTTTTTTCATTAATATTTAGTTCTGCGTGTAAATTATTAAAATAATTGACTCTGGGTTTGTTATTAAATAAATTGTAAGATATCCCATTCAAAATGATAGTTTTATTTTCTATATCGATTTTGGAATTAAGTTGTTGGAGTGAGTCGAAACCTATCAGTCCGTCATAATTATCAGAAAAGTTATGCACATAAAACTTTAACTTATGTTCACAATTGAATCCAAAAACTTCTTGGATTTTGTCAAGCAAAACTTTTCCTGTAGCTGTTGTTAACGTTATAGGTTCAACTTGAATGATATTGTTATAAATTGTTTTTGGTTTTATTAAGCTAACAGACGATACTGTGTCTATTAAAAACTTTACAGTTTTATTATCAATTTTTAACTCTACTGTGGGTAGTCCGAGGCTTCTAATCGAAAATTTACTGGCTCTTGTTCCATTGGCTCGGGTTTTCCAAAACGTCTAATTCTTGATTGGTTTGAATTGGTCATGTTTTGCTGCCTAATTTGTTGTGAGTTTGTTCTCTGTGTATTAGTTAAGTTACTGTTAGTGTAGTTGTTAGCATAATTAAACGGAGAAGTATGATTAAACTGGGGGTTAAATTGGTGAGAATTATTATTTCGCCAATTTGGATTGTTAAAATTGTTAGGATTATTGAAATTGGGATTTTGACGCAATTGATTTCTATAAAGCGTTGAAAAGTGTTCATTGGTAGCTTCATTATTCAAATGAACCTGATTTCTTGAGAATACATTATTTTTTAGATTTTGTTTTATCTTTTTATCGTCATCATAAACATTGTTTTCTTTTAATATTTTTATAGCTGATTTCAGATCAGTAAATAGGTTTGCATTCACTAATGCAGTTAAATAATTAGGTAACTCTCTCTTCAAAGTCTTCAGACTTATTTGATCTAATTCTTTGTTTAAAAATGTTTTAGTTGAGCTGCTTTCGTTTTTTAGTTTAATGCAGTCTTTTACTTTACAAACTTCAGTATTAATTTCATCACATAATAGTCTTACGTTATTTTTAAATTTGATGTTACTTATCTCTAAAATAAGCGTAGACACCGGGGTATGTTCACCAAATTCGTCGATAAGTAGCTGTCTTAACGTTACCAAACTCGACGGTTGTTCTCTTCTGACGACATCTAAGGCAGGACCTCGTAGAGTACGTACTATGCAGTGAAAGTAGAATTCTCTCTCTTCTTGAACTGTTGACATCGTTTGAGGCATGGTGGCATCAATACTATCGATATATAACGCCAAATAGTTCTGGTCGCCATCAAACGGTTGGATCAGTTTAATATTTTGCATAACAAGCTCCCTTCTCTCTCTTTCTTCAGCCATTGCAGTGCTTACAGTGTTTATATTTAATGAATTTAATATCGAGTTTATGCTTTCTAATTCTGCTTCCATCAGTCAGAAGCCTTTTATAATGTTATTTTTTCATTCTACTTGATAGGCTCTCTCTTTTTTTTCACATTCAATTATCGCGCTCTTTTTATTTTCTTATTATATGACTCTTATGCATTTATTCCAATGCGCTTTTTTTTTTTTTTTTTTTGAAGATCTAAGAAACGGAATCAGTTACACTTATCAAACCACGAGACTGTACTTTTCCCAAGATATTAAAACAACTGTTACATAGATAAAGTATATATATAAGAACGAAAAGTTTTTCTACTTTTTTTTTTTTTTTTATGAATATTGCTTTCTTATTAAATATGTATTTTTCCTTTTAGTTCTTATTATTAGCTTCTTTTATTTAATAATTATTTGTTTGTTTGTTTTTAAACGTGTTCACCACTTTTTGTGTATTGCGTTATTGTTAACACCAAGTAGGTCCGTTTTAGGATCTTTTACGCAGATCCTACCGACTGCGCCAATGAAAGTTTTATTATAAATATTGTTTTATTTGGAATATTTAATACAATTTAACAATTTTAATATAAGTTGTTTTATTTGAAATAATGAATTAGATTTTTAAGAACGGTAAATTTAAATATCAATTATAAGCGAGGTTAATCGACACCGTTGCTGTCAAGAAGCTTTAGCTTACTGACCTGAGCTCTGCGCTTAAACCTCTTATACACTATAGTATAAGAGATGAAGATACAGGTGCAGTCTCGAAACAGTGGGACTATGTCACTTACATATTTATACATATTTTATACATATATTTATGTTTTTATTTCTCATTGAATTATAGTAAATATATATACAAATAATATATATGTATACATACAGGAGTCCCTCTTAGGGTCTTCTACCTTTCTTAAAGGATATTTGTATGTTTTTCCACGAAACCCATTCATTTGGAGCTCTGCTCAAACCTAACGACGAATGCGTTCCGAGCATACTTCGCTATATTCTTTGGACGCAGAGGGCTTCCAGAAAAAATTATGTGTGACAATGGTACAACATTTGTTGATGCTCAATGCGCTATCAGTAGACTTCTTAAATTTCTTTAACCAAGTCTCCATTGACAGCTCTAAGAAATATGTCCCTCAAGGTATAACCTGGCACGTTGTTCCCCCAAGTGACCCCCACATTATGCGAATCTGCGCTCAAAAGTGTAAAAACTCATCTCAAAAAGGTTGCTGAAAACCACAAATTTACTTTTGAAGAATTCATCACTTTCTGGATACACACATTTGTTCATGAAATTGGTCAAATTGGTTTCCAATATGTGGCCAATGTGCCACCACGTGAAACACCATGAGATTGAAATGAGGTTACCACCGTTTTATTTGGTGGCAGTGCATTTCTTCGACTTGATATCACTTTTTACGTAGCTCTTTTGATGTATGTATATTAATTTTATCGTTTATATCCGAAAACCATTTTTCACAATTGAAATACGTTAAAATAAAGGATTTAGTGCCTACTGGACAACACATCCTTGCGATAGAGCCCGTGGAGGTCTAGCTCTATTAATTAAAGAAAATATACGACATTTCCAACAAGAGGAAATAAGAGATCATCATATTCAAGCTATTATAATTGCAAACCAACATAATGGAGCTGAAATAATATTGGTGCTTTATATTGCTGACCTTGCCATACTATTAACAAAAACCAATATCTGACAATTTTTAATAGACTAGGACCAAGATTGGAGGACCATTGGAGGAGATTATAATGTCAAACATACTGCATGAGGGTCCCGGTTGGTTACCCCTGGTAAAGGCAAGCAAAGTTCTAAAAATATAAAATATAATTATCACTCATAAAATATAATTATCACTCATCGCGCTTTCCTACATACTGACCTACAAACAACAACAAAACTCCTAATTTGATAGATTTATTCATCACGAAAGGAATATCATTTAATTATAATGTAACAGAAGTATTAGAATATCTAACAACACATCATGCTCCAGTTCTATTAAACTTTAGTGCAACAGTCATAAAAAAGAAGGGAAAACAAAACCATACCAACAAGTACACAAACTGGGATATATTCAGAGAAAACCTGGATAACCGAATGAATTTGAACGTGATACTACGTCCCAAATGGACCGTGATGAACATGCATATCATTTTATGCAACAATTACGTGCAGCAGCCACCAAAGCTACTCCCACTCCAAAACAATGAGTCGAACAAGAAGTGATATATCCAGTTAAGATTAGATAGCTAATCGAAGAAAGGAGAAAAGCAAGACGTATCTGGCATAGAACCAGAAATGCAGCACACAAACAAAATTTTAATCAGGTAAGCAATTCTGCTAACCAACTAATACAAATTATAAACAAAGTTGCCTTGATGACTACCTGAGTGGACTGGGACCTGAAGCAGACAAAGACTACACAGTCTGGTGCCAACAATTAAAAATTAATCGGGGCAAGCAGAATTGTTTGCCCAACATTGGGGCGCAGTATTCCAACCATATAATAAACCATCTGACATTAATATATCACCCGTCTATCAACCAACATCAATTATAAAATCAGCCACACCAATGGAGATAGCGGAAGAAATTGGTATTAAGATCAACCCTAAAAAAAAGCACCTGGAATAGATGAAATCCCTCTTGGCTTACTCAAGGAATTACCACGTAAAGCAATTATCACGATAACATTCAAAATAGCGCAAATCATCATGATTAAGAAACCAGCTAAGCCATCAGAACAAGTGACCAATTTCTTTACTACCCTCAACTTCAAAACCGTTCGAGAAATTATTATTAAAACGACTCAAGCCGTTGGTCAACATTTCTGAAATAACAAATAAACATACCTTCGTGTAATAAAGATTATTGAAGAAGCGTTTACAAAAAAAGAAATATTGCTCTGCAGTATTTTTAGACAAGTTTTGATCGAGTATGGCGCCGAAGTCTTATATATAAAATGAGTAAACTTCTGTCTGTTAATCTCTGCCATCTACTTGAGTCATACTTGTCTGAAAGAACATTCAGAGTAACATATGAAGAAGAACGTTCTAGCTTCTACACAGTTCAGCAAGGAAGTGTCCTAGGGCCCATCCTTTATCTACTCTATACAGCTGATATACCTACAACAGAAAATACATTCATTCGCCGATGAGACACTAGTAATGGCATCTAGAGACACAGGAAGAAGCCACCAATAAACTGCAAACATCACTCAGCAATATGAACCGTTGGACCACTGATTGGAAGCTTAAACTCAATGAGTCGAAATTCACTCATGTTACATATACATTACGGCGAATAAGCAACAATCTGCTCACAAATATCAACGGGATTCAACATCCGCCGGCAGATTCAGCAATATATATAAAAATCCAAAACAAGTCTGTTAAAAATACCCATAAAACAAATCCCCTCCGTATTTGTGTTGATAAAAACATGTATGCAAAACGAAATTGGTGATTCCCCTTGTAACATGTATGCACACATTAATGACGTGTGTCAAATAGAGAGCAGATTTTCCATTCAGTTTGTTAGTTAACAAGTTGCATGTGAATTGTGTTTTTTTAATTCGTAATATGTAACATGGCACCAAAAAACAGTACGGTGCTATCCTTTAACAAAGGTAGAAGACCGTAAGAGGGACGCCTGTATGTATACATATATATTATTTGAATATATATTTATTATAATTCAATGAGAAATAAAAACATAAATATATGTATAAAATATGTATAAATATGTATATGTATATAAAAATTATATTAAAATTGCATCCAAGTGACCAGAAGTTATCGTTTATTTAATATTTTGTAGGAATTTGTATATATTTAACAATGAATATTCCATATACAAACACACATCTTATTATATGTACATATATGAAAAGTATGTATATTTATGTAGTTCATATATATCAATACTACTTTGGATGAAAAAATTTTGTAATTGATTTGATTTCTTAAATATTGATTGCTTTAATTTAAAGTCTTCACTTTATAAATGACTCTCGATATATGTGATGTGTTGAAAAGCTACAAAGTTATTTTTGGATAGAATTTAGCGGCAATTTGATATAAAGGGTGATTTTTTTGCTACTTGGTTTTTGACGTTCACGTGAGATTCTTGTTTTTGTACATGACCAAAATTCGTGCTCTTTGAAAAATGTGTTTCGCAAGCTACGTCCATTTCAAGGTCGTCATAATCGACCCACAGAGTAGGCTATTGAATTCATTGTGACCAAATATAGCACCAGTTTCACTTTGTTGGACATCAATCCACCAAATCGTATTAATAGAGTACGTAGCGAAAGAATATTGCTGCTGTATCAGCCAGTGTTGAAGAATATCCATCCGGCGCCGATCGCAGCAATTGGGTTTGTATTATTCTACCACCTGGAAGATTTTACGCAAAGATCTCGGATTAATGCCACACAAAATACAGCTGGTGCAAGAGCTGAAGCCAGGCGACCTACGACAACTTCGAATTTTCTGTGAATGGGTCTTAGAAAAGCTAGTGAATACGTGAATGAGCAGAATTGCCTTATTTGGTGTGAAGAACAGCCAGAGGCAATTCAGCTTATGCCAATGTATCCCGAAAAATGCACTGTTTGGTGCGTTTATGGGCAGGCGGCATCATTGGGCTGTACTTCTTCAAAGACGATGAAGGCCGCAACGTTACGGTTAATGGAGAAAGTTACCTTTGAACGATAATACGTTTTTTTTTTGGCCAAAATGCAAGAATTGGACTCGGCCGACATGTGGTTCCAACAGGACGGTGCCACATGCCACACTGCATGCGAAACCATGCATCAATTAATATCACGTTTTGGTGCAGTCAATTGGCCACCAAGATCGTGTGATTTGACCCCGTTAGACTGTTGCAAAAGTGTGCCAAAATTGGACGTTCAGAATGGACCACTTGAAGCGTAGCCGTGGGCAACACTTAAGTGAAATTATCTTTAAAAAGTAAATGGTAAATGATTTATCGACCCAAATGAAAATTCACATTCACTTTTGTAAAATTTCTGTGTTTTATTGAAAACCAAAACCCAAGCTCTTAAAAAATCACCATACATAAGAGAAACCTGATCTTTACTTCATGCTGGCACTACTGGACTTTGCCATTCGATTCCTGTTTTTCATAAGTTGTATGAACATAATTTTTGGTGTCAAGATCATGCCCAAATAGGTATATTTTGATACAATTTCAACTTCTTGACACTTAAAATACCATTTCCCACTTTTAAAGGTTATACTACCGCCTTTTCTACATAAATATCATTATTTTTGACTTATTTAGATTTGTTTGCAGATTCTGAAGATGCAGTATTTATTTTTTGGCAACACTAGTCCGATTATGTCAAACGAACACATATTTTAAATGTGGCTACATTTGTGTGAAGACAGTTTTGTAATTCGTCGCTAGTGTAAAAAGTTACATTGATTTGAAAATGAGTGAAATATCTGAAGAAATACGCTATGTGATGCTTTATTTATTTATTATGATAGAAAAGGTAAAACCGCTGCAAAATATTCCGAAATATTTGTGCAGTTTACGGTGAGGATGCTGTGAGTGAATACTGGACCAAGAGTGGCTTTCCCGATTCTGTTCTGGGAATTTCGATATCAAAGATGCACTGAAAGTTACTGGAAAAGCCGATGAAATGTTGTAACTGGTGGAGCAAGATCGACATGCAAGCTGTCAGGAGATAGCGGAGGCACCTAACATCAACCACATTTGTGTGTACCAACCGGATACTTTTTAAATGACCCAATATTTAACAATCGTTCTTCAGTCCAAACAATAGATAACGTATTTTCTTATATATTTTTTTATCAGTTTAACAATGTGCATTGTACATACAAAGTTTAAGTTTACATTCCAAACTTGTATTGCTATAATTTAAAATTTTGTATTTTGTGGCTAATGTTATCTAAATATTATACATATAGGAATATTGTGTACTTATTTCGAATACACAATCTTCAAAATGATAAAGTTTTGCAAATTTAGTTACATAATTTCCGTGACCCATAAAAGTAGGGCAGAATGTCATATTTCGCATCTTTAACGAAATGCTCAAGAAACCCTCTTAACTTGAAGCAAAGGCATTTTACCATTACTTTTCTGCATTTACACTGAAACAAATAACAAAAAATTAAATATTGAGATATTTTTTAGCATTCACGTAGTTTGAAGTATTATACAGACAGTTTAGTTGACACTAAAATAAAATTATCAAAAATATTTCGTGACAAATATGTTGAATCAGATGAAACATTACTGATCCGAATAATAATAACACCTAAAGAGAAAACGAATATCAACCGAAGACGCAATATTTATATTGAAGCTGAACATCCAAATATTGTGTTTGAAATTCCAATTATTGGTAAAAGTTTTCATAAAATTAAATTATATCTCAGTTTTCTAATATTGTTATAATTTCTTGTATTTTAGTATTGAAGAAGAAAACCACAATATATCTGCCGAAAACCATTAATTTCCCACGTAGTGCTCCAAAAACAAAGTCCCATTACGAATTTACTGTATATAACTACAATTCATCTGCACAATTGAGCAATATGATTGTAAAAAGGTGAGAACAAATTTTTATTTTATTAAATGCTCCGTAATTATTAAATTATATCAATAGCACAAATCCCAATTTGAATGTAAAACTATCAGCAGATAGAATTCCCCTAAAGGATTACATAAACATTGTACTTACTTTGTCCGTAAATGACTTAAAACCGCTCAATGACCAATTAAAACTAAAATTGGGAAATGGTAAATATGTGTTTATAAAGTTCGCTAACAGATTAAATATTATTATATATTATCACTTGAGCTAGGTGTATAGTGTGGGCAGTTGACCGTGATAATCGTACCACCAAAAAATAGGTCGGTCCACGAGCGTATGCAGCATTCCGCACAGAGGGGAACATTTTCTTTATTCTTTTATTTTTATTACCCATTTTTTACATAAAACTTAAATTACACTTGTTTACACTAAAAATGTATCACGAGAAAAAATTGGTTTCTAGACTAACTTTGAAAAATACCTTTTGTCATTAATTCAAAAAAGGTCGGGTATGAGCATTTTGTTGCTTGAGGACCCACATAGTTTTTTATAAGGCAAAATTTTCCGAGGAATATTTCTTACTTTTCTCAATTCTTTGTTATGAGTGAAAAGAAGGGGACTCGTACCCAAGTAACAATTTAATGAGCAATTACGGCGATTTGACGTGATTCTAGTTGACATCAATTTATGTTGCAGGTCGAAATTACTTCTATTCAATGTCGCTTCTACGTAATTAGGGAAGATTTCGACATTAATTGTTACTAAGTGATTGCTGCTTAATAAGTAACATTAAGAATTCATTCAGATTGGTCGAAATACGTTGAATTAAGGGGTAATGACGTTGTAACATATGAAACGTATTACGACCTCTACGCAAGAAATTGTTTTCTCTTTTTCGTCGTATAAATAATGAAATAATCGTCGCAGCTATTGTTACGATTATCTAGTTTCTACTGTTCATATACTCTACAACAAATAAAAAATGTTGGATCACAATTTGGATTGTGTATAAATCAAATTATTGCACCCACCTTATTAAATTATTTCACCCCTCAAAAATACTTAAATTACTTCGCAGTTATCTTTCACACTCTGTCGTTTCACTAAGTTGCTGGTTATACTGGTGTTCGCTGTTCGACGAACACATCATATCTTACTCTCGTGCTGGGTGTAGTGGTTACATTGGTGTTCGTTACAGAGTTGCTTTTTGTCGAAATTAATTTTTTTTAAGACTATATTGTTCGCAACGGCAACACTAAATGGTATACCAAAAAACTTTAAACGATTTTAGTAACATGGAGCGTGAAATTAATATTATAATTGAAAAATTATGAAAATAATATGATTTTTCTTCAATAGTTTTATGAATAATATATTTAATATTCACTTTTAAAAACCAAAAATATTCGCAACTTCGCTTTTCTGCATATGAAAATAATGATGTACAGGCTTGCATGTTTTCCTTCAATTTTACATACATTTTTGTTATTTTTTTGTAGAATAACTCAGTGACGCCCAGAATACTCGGCGTGCTCGGTGTACATTTCACCCAGCATTACGTGTTCGGTGTGAGAGTGAGTAAAATCTATTTTTCCGTGTTCGGGCAACAATAATTTCATGGTGTTCGCCGAGTAAAATTTGAATATAACCACAGCCTAAGGCTGTCACACTATGATTTACTATTCCGCCGCTGTTGTCGTATTTATACCACATATGGCGTCGCTTTCACGAACATTCCAGAGCTGATACTCATGTTATATGAGCTGATACTACGAACATATAGGGTCGTACTTTGTTATTTATCGTTTGATAGTACAATATAAAACTTATTTCTTTTGAAAATATGTGTAGTTCATGAACTAAATGAACTAAAACAAAATGTTAGGAGTATTTTTAATTGTGTAGGAAAGTTCAATGTTGATAAAAGAATTTACGGAAAGAAAAGTTTTTCATCACTAGGGGATTATCTTCAAAAACTTGTAACTAATGTGATTGAACTCTTCAACAAAAAGGTATCGGCCACTTCAGCGTACATCTACTTCATACCCCAGTACCCGCTACATTTTTCATCAGCATTAGCCATATTCAATTTGGAGAAGTAAAATTCGAACGTGAAAACAAAAATGAATTTTGCGTATGTAATGAATCCGAATTAACATTAAATTATAATATGAAATTTCTAACTGAACAATCACAATTGGAATCGAGTGACGAAGAAGTACTCGATGACGATGTGCAAAACACGAGATCTAAAGTGTCACTACAGAGCTACATTTCACCAAAAAATAGTACTTATAAATTCTTACCATCCATACGCACCGAGGAGCCATTGGATTTGAAAGCTTATAAACATTTTTCCACAACTGCAAAGGTAAATAATTCTTCAAATTAAATATAGATACGTATTTACATACATCTGACAGACTAAGATTAAAAAATAGCTATCCACAAGATATGAGCAGAAGTGGGTTAGAAACGTTTGTGCGCCAAAAAGAATTTATTGAGGTTGCGAGCAGAAACGAATTAGAGAATATCTCAGAGTAAAAACGACTCTAATAAATAAGTCCCCCTCGAAGAAAAGTATTAATTTTTGCCAGCGTAACAGACTCGAGTCGTCCCGCGCAGAAAAATGACCGCGCAAAAACTCGATGCATTTTTGACTAAGATGCTTTGAGGCATAAACTCGATGCCGTCCGCGTTGAAAAATAAATTAAATATTACTCGACTTACTACTTATAATAATATTTTAAGCACTTACGTTGACGTTTAAGACAATGTTCACGTTCGCGATTGTGTTAAAAAATATCCGAAACTTCATAGCTTGTACATTAGGGTGAATTGATTTTTTTCTTTTAAAGTGGTCATACAAATTTTAATAGATTTTGAAAAAAAAATTATCATTTATTTATTTTTTTTGTAATGATTCAATGGTTTAATAGAGTTATTAACAATAATTGATTATTTATAATTAAAGATTGGATAATAAGTCATTTGGGTAAAAATCCTAAAAATGGGGGTAACCCTCCTAAAGATAACAAATTTAAAAATAACGAAAATTTTACAATTTTTGAATTAAAGTATAATGTAAATAATTGATTAATATGAGTTAATTTAAAAATATTAAACATAAACACTAGATTAAAAGATGAAAATAAAAAGTACCATTTGAAAGTTCGAAATTACGATTTAGAATTTCTTATGTTTTTAGATGCCAAAATTTGTTTTTATTCAAGATCTTAAAAAAACAAAAATTACCATTTCAACTTCATAAATCCTTCATACATATCAATCCCGTCTAATTTACATCCATAGTATAAAAATAAAAATTTGATTACACATTTTATACATAATTTGAGTCATTCAATATTTTATTGGTAATTTGAGCTCAATATTAATTTAAATACGCCACATTAATAGCAATTGAACTTTATTTGTGATAGTGAAAGTCAATACAAAAATGGATGCTGTGAATGTTTTTTTTTGGCTTTATAAGAGGTGGAAGAGGCTATTGGCTTGGACTCCTAAATATTTATTCATTAATTTTAGTATTTTATTATTATTTAACATTATTTTATTTTTACTTACATTTCGTATTTTGTCCACACTTTGCACCAAAAACTCGCCAGCAATGTAATGCGAACTGTACCGTTGTCAGCACAAAAATATCGGCGGAGTTGATATTAATATGCGGGGAGGAAATAATATACATATATAATTAATATAATCTAAAAATATGTTGTACGGAAGATTTTACATTAACATGCTGAGCACAGAAACATACTTAGATGATCATTAAGTTATCCTTTTTTTTTATACCAACATGCAAAAAATGAAATACCACTGAGCTCTACAGCTATCCACATGTATACTAATGTTTTGATCATTTCCGGTCACCCTCTTACTTACTTACTTAGCTGGCGCTACAACCGATGATCGGTCTTGGCCGCCTCCACAAAGCTCCGCCAGTCACTTCTGCTATGCGCGCGCTGGCGCCAGTTGATAAGGCCAAGTGCATTCAGGTTGCCCTGCACCTGGTCTTTCCAACGGAGATTAGGACGTCCCCTTCTGCGTGTTCCTCCACCGTGGTTCGAATAAACACCCTTCTAGCTGGAGCGTGTTCATTTCGCTCAACATGACCCAGCCAGCGAAGCCGCTGGAGTTTTATACGCTTTACTATGTCAGTGTCGGCGTACAGGTCATACAGCTCATCGTTCCATCTTATTCGACACACGTCGTCCACGCATACTGGACCGTAGATCTTACGGAGTATCTTCCTCTCGAACGCTCCTAACAGCCTCTCATCATTGATGGTCAATGTCCACGTCTCTGCGCCATACATTAGGACGGGAAGGATGAGGGACTTATAGAGCGTTATTTTCGTCGGTCGAGAGAGGGCTCTACTTCTCAATTGCCTACTGAGCCCGTAGTAACACCTGTTGGCAAGAGTTAGTCTCCGCTTGATCTCAAGGCTGACATTATTGTTGGTGTTTATGCTGGATCATAGATAAACGAAATCCTTGACGACTTCAAAAGTGTAGTTGTCAACAGTGACATTTTGTCCAAGACGCCGTGACTCTTTGTTTGTTGACACAAGGTATTTCGTTTTGTCCTCGTTCACCACTAGACCCACATGACGAGACTCCCTTTCCAGGTTGGAGAATGCTGCACTGACTGCTCGAGCGTTTTTGCCAATGATGTCAATATCATCAGCGTATGCTAGCAGCATGACACTCTTGTAGAAGATAGTGCCAGAGATGTCGATGTTCGCAGCTCGAATTATTTTCTCCAGCATAAGGTTAAAGAAGTCGCACGATAGGGAGTCACCTTGTCTGAAACCTCTTTTGGTATCAAATGGTGCGGAGAGGTCTGTCCCAATTTTCACTGCGCTGGTGGTGTTGGTCAGTGTCATTTTGCAAAGATGAATGATCTTTGCAGGGATACCAAAATCAGACATTGCAGCGTACCAGTGATCCCTAATCGTGCTGTCGAAGGCGGCTTTATAATCGACAAATAGATGATGGGTGTCGATCTGTTTTTCTCGGGTCTTTTCCAGGATTTGGCGTAGTGTGAACATCTGGTCGATGGTGGATTTACCAGGCCTGAAGCCACACTGATAAGGTCAAATCAGTTTGTTGACGATGGGCTTGAGTCTTTCGCACAGTACGCGCGATAGCACCTTATATGCAATAGTAAGAAGGCTTATCCCACGGTAGTTGGCGCAGATCGGGGAATCACCTTTCTTATGGATTGGGCAGAGTACGCCGAGATTCCAATCACTTGGCATGCTTTCATCTGACCATATTCTGCATAGAAGCTCATGCATGCGTTTTTTGAGCTCTTCGCCTCCGGTCTTAAACAACTCAGCAGGCAGGCCATCTGCACCTGCAGCCTTATTGTTTTTCAGCCGAGCAATGGCTGTTAAGACCTCCTCATAGGCAGGCGGCCGTACTTCAACGCCGTCAGTGATTGGGGTTTCCGGAGTGGGTTCCGCAGTGGCGGGATTATTGCCGTCTTCGCCATTAAGCAGCTGCGAAAAGTGGTCCCTCCATAATCTCATTATGCCCTGGATATCTGTCACCAGATTTCCGTCTTCATCCTTGCAGGAAGAGGCCCCGGTCTTCAAACCAAGAGTCAGGCGTCTTATTCTTTCAAAGAATTTTCGGCCCTCGTTCCTGTCCCGCAACATTTCGATATCATTGAACTCGCGTCTTTCTTCATCTCTTTTCTTGCGCCTGAAAAGACGTTTCTCCTCCGGGCACCCTCAGTGGTAACAATTTGTTATTCTGCAGAGCTGTCATATCATTCAAATCCGAACAATCCAATACCAAAAACAAAAATTTATATAAATTTCCTTTTTATATATAATTTAATTTTTTTGACAAGCACTGTTGAATATCAACCGATTTCTTAATTAAAAATCCAGCAGTTAACTTGCCAATATTAAGCGATTACCTATGGAAAACAAAATAGACTGTTAACTGATACACGTGAGTTAACTGGCTACTGTGAAATTGGGATTAAGTGTTGTTTTTATCTGAATATGGTATGTCTCGCATCGCACAATGATTAATCTGGTAGCTTTATAGGTGCATAATATTCTGACATTTCTCATCTTATTTTGTCCTACAGGATCATTACCAATAGAAAAATGTGCTCTCTATATCCCGCACTTCTAAATGTAAATACGATCATGCATTTAACCATATTGGCAAAGAGAGAAGACAAAATAAAATAAATGTATCTAGTTTCAATTGTTTATTTATTCTCAACAAATAAAAAGTCTCTATCACTTCTTCCATTCGCTTAACATGACACAGCCAGCGAAGCCGCTGGAGTGTTACGCACTTGACTATATCACTGTTCTATCTTATTCGACACACGCCGTCCATCATATTGAATATGCGTCATTCATCTTCGCTTGATCTCAAAGCTATTGTTGGTGTTAATGCTGGATCCCAGTTAAACGAAATCCTGCAGAGCAACCGATTGGTTTAAAATTTTTCGATTAACAGGTTTACTGAACATCACAACTAGTCTCACATTTATTGTCTTTCCACATCGCGAATTGCTTTTTTAACATTAGACGTATTTCTTTTGTCGCTTATACATAATTATCAATTCGTGATAAACAAAAAACGCATACAGCCAATCCCAGTAAGATCGCTTTCTGATATTTCCAAATGTTTTCGTATTCCCTAGATGATCACCACTGCACATATTGAGGTACTCCACTATGACTTCCTTGCAGCAGATTCGTTCCAGTTCCATCTTTCTTTTCCCATGTTCGGTAGAGTCAACGTAACAAAAATCAGTAAAATAATAGGTATTAAAAATAGGAACAGAAATTCTCGCTTTATTACTGACTTGTGAGAGAGTAATAAAATTTTTAAGACTATGTTTCTACTTTTTGACCTCGTGTTTATTTGCTATTTATTTTAAACTATTTTGTTTCGTAAAATTTTGAGGAAGGCTCAAAATATTATTAATATAATTTATTATATGTATAATCTTGATTCATTAAATATGAACTGAATGAAATAACAGACCAAGCACTTGCACCCGATGTTTTATATGTCATTAGTTTGTAAAAATTAAATTTTCTTTTTGTATTATACACAAATAATTATTTCCGCTTTTTAAAATATAAGCAAATATGTATAATAAAAATATTTCCAACAGACCACAAACAAGGATTCATGCAATAAAGATATTTTTAAGTAAAACATTTAGCAATAAAAGCAAATAAAAAAATTTTATGTATGTTCATACATATGAAAAAATATCATATATTCGATTTCTGTCCCACTGCACTCCAAAATTTTCTCGATTATCATGTGCAGAATCACTATTTCTCACACAATCGGCAAACTTCCGATCGAAACGGCGTGACGTCACAAAAATCTTCTAATCTAAAAAACTTTTCGATTGAGTCACATAAACGCACTACAGATCTTTGCAATACGACTACATTTTTATAATAACCACAATATATTTAAATCTATTCTTTCACATTATTGCAAAATTTTGAAATAAGCTGTAAAATTTTATTGAAATCCGTAAAACTGCGTGCCGACCGAAAAACTGTAATTTACAGATAAATCATAGATAAAAACGCGTCGACTTTTCTGCGCAAGCAAAATCCTGTTAATTTTCCTGTGCCGGAAAAAAGCACCTAACCGCTCAAGCACTTTATTTTTGCAAACATTTCTAACTCACTTTTGCTCGCACCTTGTGGACAGCTCGTTTTTACTCTCAGCCTGTCATCCATCCCTAATAGAACTAAAAATTAAATATTGAATATTTCAAAATTAGAAAGGTGAACTAAAGCCGAACTCTTGTAAAAGTTTTACGGTTATTTTCCATCCAATCATGGACAATAATTGTGATTTCAATGATGATCAGGATCCACCATTTATCATGCGAACTAAAATTTTCTTCACTGTTACGGATGAATTATTTGTGGAGCAAAAATCATTAACAGTGATGGGCTTAATAAAAGGTCCAGAAATGGAATTTTCTTCAAAAATTATAGATTTTCATAAGATTTTTATGGGTGAAGAACATTGTGAACAAATAAAAGTGTTAAATGTGGATGGTATTATTAGATAAAATAAAAACAATGCAAATAAATATGTATTATTTAGTTCAAAATGTATTTACAGGTGCAGTGACGGCGTCTGTGCTATTCAAGGACTACTCACCTAAAGATATGGCCATTGTTACCGTGAAACCTAAAGATGGTCATCTGTTACAATCTTCTAAAAGTGATGTATTTAATATATCATTTTTTACTCGAATGATTGGTAAATTTTCCGTTAAATTAAGATTTAAGGTTAAAAACGGAGCACATTACAACGTTGTTGTGAGGTAAGTCCTGGTGATTCAAGTGAAATTATTTTGTAAATAATGTATGTATACGGTGACCATTCTGTATTTTTGAGGATAGTTTTGTATTTTTACAGCCAGTTTCGGGTTGTTTTAAAGAGTTACGGACGTACTTCCTTTCTGTATTTTTTTCAAATTTCATAGCATTTATGACGATATTGCCCGGTCAATAATTTTTTTCAGATACGAAACAACAAATAAACATTGACAACACTACTAGTTGTAGTAGTCAAAGTACAGAAAGTTCCACTTTCCTACTGCCCTAGGAAAGTCATTAACCACTTAAGGTCAAACTCCATAACACGCGTTTCGGACGCAATGTTTTTCTTGTATATGCTCTTTATAGGCATTCGGTGTTTTGAAATATTATATGCTCCACAACACACGTTTTGCGTGTCTGTTTCTTGTTTAAAAATCAACTGATGCAAAAATTAAATTAAAAATTAACTAAAACGGAAACCCTAAAGGATTTTGTAGATTTCTTGGAATTCACTAATTTGATTTTGTATGCATCGGACGCATATCGAGAGATGTGGGTTTTTACCTCCTCTATTAATTTTTCTTCCATTAATTTTTTTTTAATCTATCGATTATGCCATTTTCGTACAAATTAATTTCAACATCTCTACCAATTTGGTTGTTTGCGTCGCAACACCAGAAAAGCGTGAAAAAAGTTGAAAGTAGTTCAACCTTTGAAGCTTTCTGCGCATTTCGATGGTAAACCATGGAGTTTGTTTTATACAAAACACACTGACACACACGAATACGAGTATGCATGTAAAATCAACTCTTAAGTGACACATGTAGTTGACGATAATTTAAAAAAAAATTTAATATAATGATATATCTTATTACTTTTTATAGCCGATGAATTTTTTTTTAATTTAATTTAAAAAGGTTCCGAAACTAATATTTGGCTTTTAAATTTTATGTTTCTAATTCTGTAAATCAATTTCGTCAAATCAAAACCATTACAACCGCACATACGACATTTAAATTCTCATACTTTTTCTCAGTTTCGGATCGATTATTGTACCTACTCGAACGATACTTTTACTAATTTCTGTTCAAGCTATAAACTGACCGTTTAATACTTTGTACGCAAATTTAGATTAAAGTTACTACATTGTATTAAATTCATTAACACAAAACAACAAAAACACAACAACAAAATTTAACAACATATCAGACTTGTAGGTACATTGAGTTAAAAAATGAAGAAGTCTATACAGAATTGAAGCTATTCAAAATTATCAGTATTAAATGTTAAAAGGCGATAAGAGTTTTCTTCTTTGGATAGCAATCTGGTCTGTTTGTATGAGTTTAAGGAAAACAAAGATATTTTACATGCAAGTTTGTATAAGTACCATTTGTTCTTCCAAAGCGAATGGTCGTGTCAATTAACTCTTGCCGTGCAGTGTCATTGTTTATATTTTACAAACAATACGAATCGTGGAGTAGGGGTACTCCTTGGGTAACTAAATCAATAAATTACAACAACAAAAAAACACTATATACTATATACTCTACATACTGTCAAGTTCATGTGAACAAAAAAAGAAAAAGAAAGGAAGACGATGATGATTCGGCTGTCGATTGGCAACAAGTCACTGCTATTCAAAACTAATCGAATAAACAGCATAACTACAACTCTCCAGTACTATTAAGAAAAAAACAATTTAAAAAAAAAATAATGATGCAGCGTCAACCAGCTCAAACCGGTTCGAACTACTTAGTGACAATGATGAGGAGCAACCTAACGTTGATAACGGCAGTCAATCTATCTTGGAAAATACACCTGGCAATGATGATATAGCAAGGGAAGGTGCCATGTCTCCGAAGCCTCCACCCATTGTTATACCTGATGTTAAAGATGTACATAGTATGATTAAAGACTTAACTAGTTTTGTTACTGTAAGTGAACTTAGCTACAAAAGTTCAGTTTGATGGACAAATAAGAGTAATGATTAAATCAGTAGATAAGTAAAGAACTTTAATCAAGTATTTAAAAACTAAGAAAGTCAAGTTCCACACTTTCCAGTTAAAAGATGAGCGAGGATTTAGAGTAGTACTTAAGAATCCAATTAATCTAATAAAAACTGAAATTGAAAAGTTAGGCCATGCAGTTAGAAATATTAGTAACATCCGTAGTCGTGTAACCAAAGGACCTTTGAATATGTTTTTTTATTGATATCGAACCTAGTAACACAAACGCAGGAATATATAATGTAAGAGTTATTAGTAATGCTATTTTTAAAGTTGAGCCTCCACGAAAAACGTTGGACATTGTCCAATGCTATAGGTACCAGCAATTTGGGCACACGAAAGCTTATTGTCAAAAGAGCTTCAGGTGTGTTAAATACGGATTAAACCATTCAACCGCCGACTGCTCAAAAAAGCAAGACTCTCCCGCTCAATGTGCCAACTGCCTGCAAAATCATGCCGCGAGCTGCAAAGGATGTAAGATTTACCAAGAACTTGTTACCAAAAGACATCCAACAATCAAGAAAACTGAATAACGCGTAAAAAATCCAACTATTATTACTAATCAGAACGTTCCCATGGATAGGCAAAATGGTAATTCAAACAACCAACAGTTTTCCTATGCTCAAATACTGCGACAAGATGCAACATCACAGAATTATGATCCATTTAAGAAAATTGAATTACTACTTGAAAAATTAACTAATAATTTGTTGTCGCTGATGACTAAACTTATAACCAAACTATGCAATTATGTCTTCAAATTGCAATATGGAATGCTAATGGCATTTCGAATCATACAGAATAATTAAAAATATTTCTTAGTGCCAATAATATCGACATATTACTAGCTTCTGAAACCCACATCACAAGCAGAAGTTATTTTAAAGTGGATATGACTTAATTACTGCAAATCATCCACACAATAAGGCTCATGGAGGTTCTGCAATATTGATTAAAAGTTCTATTAAATACACTGTAATGGATGAAATAAGAGGAGTATTCCTACAAGCTGCATGCATAAAAGTTTGATGTGAATTATTTGATATCCCAGTATGTGCAGTCCTCCGCGATACAATCTTAAAAGTCAAGATTTCCAAAATTTCCTCAACAAATTAGGTCACAAATTTTAAGTCGGCGGAGACTTCAACGCCAAATACCCGTGGTGGGCTCAAGGACTGCTAATCCAAAAGGATCAGAATTATATAAATGCATCACAACGAAAACAAACATACTCAGTACTATCTACAGGAAAACCCACATACTGGCCCGCAGCTCCACGAAAAATACCAGACTTACTAGATTTCGTCATTTATACTGGTTTACCCTCTAACCACTTACCTATTAAGGATAGCCAGGATTTAAGTTCCGACCATTCTCCACTGGTAGTTAACTATAGTGGAAGTATTCAGACATCCTCAAAAGTGTAAATAGTGCTGACATCAAAAACCAATATAAAAGGGTTTCAAACGTGGCTAGATAACAATATAAATTTAGATGTTTTACTAAAGTCTGGGACAGAGATTGATGATGCCGTCGAATACCTCACGCAAATAATACAGCTTCATATCTTTTACACCACATAATGAAATAGCCCAAAACAGAGCGTAAAATAGAGCCGCAACACATGCAGATGTAAGACCTCTAATTATCCGAAAGCGCAAATTAAGAAAACTATGGCAGCAAACTAGAAGTCCTAGGGATAAACTTCGGGACAATCAAGCAGTCAAAGAGCGCAAACAACTCCTAAAAGATCAAAAAAACAAGTCAGTTGCCGATTATCTAAAAAGTCTCAACCTCGCTTCAATGACCACGATTTCTGGCGTGCTGCGAAGTACTTAAAACGACCTGGCAAACGAAAAATCATTATTAAAAAAGATAATGGAGAGTGGTGCAGGTCCAGGCATGAAGTAGTTGAGTCTTTTGCTGAATATCTAAGCTACGCTTTCCAACCAAACTTGGTCAGTGATGGAACTGATGAAGAAACTATTAATTTTTTGACCGCACCCTGCCAGTTGGATCTTCCCATTAAAAGTATATCCGTTTTTGAAGTCCAATCTGAAATTAGGCTTTGCAACAAAAAGAGTCCTGGTTACGATCTAATAGATGCTATGGTGCGTTTGTTACCCGTTCTGGGTAAATTTAATATAATACCAGAACATTAGTTTGGTTTCAGGCGCTCACATGGAACTTTCGAACAGTGTCACCGCATTGTCAAAACGATAAAATTTGCTCTTGAGTGCAAAAAATATTGTACAGGTGTGTTTTTGGATGTACAAAAAGCATTCGACAAAGTGTAGCATGACGGCCTTTTATATAAAATTAAAAAAGTCCTCCCAGCTCCGTACTTCATGTTATTGAAACAACAGATATTTCTACGTTAAAGACCAAGATGAAATGTCAAATATTCATTCAATTAAAGCTGGTGTGCCGCAAGGAAGCGTGCTTGGACCTGTGCTATATACCATCTATAACTACGATATGCCAGTTTTAGATGAGTTCTAGTAGCCACATATGCCGACGACACAGCGATTATCGCCTCCAGTGCTGACACTTCAGAAGCATAAAGATATGTCCAAAGTGAGTTATCACTGATAGAAGAATGGTTGAAAAGATGGAAAATTAAAGTTAATCCGGAAAAATCGGTTTATGTCACATTTACACTTAGAAGGGGAGACTGCCCGCCCATTATTTCTAGATGGCACCAGCATTCCACAAAATATCTGCGTAAAATATCTTGGTATGCATATAGATAGAAGATTAACATGGAAACAACATATAAAAGTCAAGCAAAAACAATTAAACATTAAGACCTCAAAAATGTACTGGCTTCTTGGACAAAAATCGGAACTAAGCCTTGAGAACAAAGTTCGTCTTTACAAAGCAATATTAAAACCATTCTGGACATATGGGATACATTTGTAAATAACCCCAATGTTGTGATAGTTTACTTTATATAGATTCGGTTAATGGAGTGTATCTATTACTGCTATATTATTATTATACTACTCAATTTGTTTATTGTCGTTAAAGACAGAAACAAATAAAAATAAAAATAAATAAAAAAAAGTGTATAAAAGAGGAAACATTTTTTTGTGTATTTGCCAATCTATTTGCATAGGGTAAGTTCAAAGATTGCTGCACTAAAAGCTCACTAAAAGTTTTTGGATTAGTATGATCATACATTTGATCCTTCGCTCCTTCGTCGATTTCGTATAGTATAGTGCTGTCGTGTTAATATTTCCGTCGGAGTGCAATTTTAACAAAAATGTAGTGTTTTGGGTGAAATGCAAAATAAACATATAAGTATGTACAAATATACAAAATTGTATTACAATAAATTATTAAAAGAAACCGTTAAATTTTTTATACAAGACCAAAACACTTAAGCAAGCCGCAGAGGGACATGGTATCGGTACTCGATACTTTGAGTAGTCGATACTTTTTACCCGTTATCCCTACATTTATACTCAATACTTTTGTGGTGAGTACTTGTACTCATTAAGTATATTACTGTAGGTATCGAAACTCTATACTTTTCAAAATTTCCTATACTGTTTTGAATATACATACATATAATATTCATAAATTATAATATGTGACAAATTTCAACTTCATCTCTCGGTTATGGGTCAATACCAAATAATGTGTACTCACAAAATATATTTCTCACTCAAACTGTTCTCTTTTAACAAACAATTAAAATATATTCTTGACTAACTTTTTTATTAATTGTTCAATACATAAATTTTAATTGTGGGTTAAAAGAGAACGGTTTCGGCGAAACCGTTTAAAATTCAATGCAATGATTTATTCTCATAGTTGTCATATAAATGTATACTTTTACGGTGGATTACTCGTCCCTCGGCAGCGAAAAAATTTAAATATGCAATTCATATTACAGTTCATATTTCTACTTCATTATCTGAGTTCTTGATGACATACTTACTAAATCGAATAACCCCCTTTTTTTAGTATTTTTGAAATTAACATATAAAGGGTATTCTTTTTAGAGGCGGGGAACTTTAAGTTGAAATATAACATACAAAAATGATTTATTATTCATGAAATTGGCTTTCTCTTAAAGATAATTTTATGACGTTAATGTTTGAATATGATCGAAGATAGATATTTACTTAATTACTTACTTTATTTTTAATGGAACAACAGCCCATGGAGGGCCTAGGCCGAGCTTTTCGCATCCACTCATGTTGTGCGTGTTATATTTGTACATGAATGGAAGGTACCTACAGTTTTATGCCGAATCCGAACGGCGAAGTGAAAAGCTTTTCATAGCAATTTTTACTCTTGTAGATTTGCCATTGCCTGCAGTGAAGAAAAATTATTTTTTCTACTTTTTGATGACGAGATTCGAACCTCGGACACTCTGCGTAGCAGTCCAACGCACTACCACTACGCCACAGCGACCCCATAATATTTACAGACCTCTCCGCATCATTTGATAGCAAAAGAGGTTTCAGACAAGGTGACTCCCTATCGTGCGACTTCTTTAACCTTATGCTGGAGAAAGTAATACGAGCTGCGAACATCGACGTCTCTGGTACTATCTTCTACAAGAGTGTCATGCTGCTAGCATACGCTGATGATATTGACATCATTGGCACCAACGCGCGAGCAGTCAGTGCAATTTGTCTTGTCGAGTGGGTCTAGTGGTGAACGAGGACTAAACGTAATACCTTTTGTCAGCAAACAACGTTTTGGACAAAATGTTACTGTTGACAATAAAACTTTTGAATTCGTCAAGGATCTCGTTTACCTAGGATCCGTCATTATTACCAACAATAATGCCAGTCTTGACAGAAAGCGGAGATTAACTCTTGCTACCAAGTGTTACTACGGGCTCAGTAGGCAGAGCTCTCTCTCGACCGACGAAAATAACGCTCTATAAGTCACTCATCCTTGCCGTCCTAATATATTGTGCGAGAAATTGACAGTGACCATCAATGATGAGAGGCTGTTAGGAGCGTTCGAGAGGAAGATACTCCGTAAGATCTACATAATATCTATATATCGATCCGCATTGACAGCCGGATTCAAAAAACACTGGATCTTACATGCCAAACGGACTGATTGACAACCACAACAAAACTGTTTTAGGGAATTTTGTGTGCTCCACCTACTTAATTTTGTCTTCAGGAGCCTTATTGCTCTCAAAAGAATGCTCACCTTACCATTAGTTGCCATCTAAAGTAAAATGCCATAACGCAAACGACGTCGTTCTTTGCGAAGAATGTATTTTTAACCAGTCGGATTTTTTGAAGGCTTTCCTGAGTCAGCTTGTTTTCCCTTTCTTATTTTTTTCAGTATCCCAATTGACTGTAGATACTTTTTCACCGTTTTTCCGTCGCACTGAAACTTTTCATAGAGTTGCCGATGATATTTTGCCACTTTGCCTTCAGTCAATTTCCGTAATTGTGATCTTTGGCATGAGTCTGTCAAACTGCCAGATTTTCCGGAGCCTGGTTTTCTTTCGGTAGTTTTTAAACACTTATACCTTGCCAGTATATTTTAAACAGTTCTCCGGCTTTCTCTCTGTTCAGTGAGCAACGACACTTAATTTTGGCTACTGCGGATCAACAAATTTATAAACACTTTTTCGACGTTGTTCCTCTTTTTTCAAAAATTTTTAGGCAACTTGATTTCAATCATTTATCAAGACTGAGTAACATCAATTTTAATCGGCACCATTCCTGCATAAGTTTTTGTTGGATTATAGAGTTGTAAGATAAGAACCACTTTACATCATCAGTACACATTACAATTTTGCAATTTCGAGTAACAGATGGCAAATCATTGATAAACAGAAGAAATAAGAAAGCTCCCAGATGGCGCCCTAGAGGAACTACGGAAGTAACAGCAATGCTTTTTGATACAGCATTTCGGAAAACCACCTTTTCTTTTCTGTTAGTGATATATGGGCTAAGGTGGATGAGGACAATGGAAACAGAAAGTCCCAAAATATAATCAATAAATGAAGTACTGTACGAAGAATTTTCATCATTCACGGACCGAAAAGATTCTTCTGAAGAGACATCGTTAGTAAAAACCATTTGTTGATAATCATACTGAGAATGATCAATAATATCTTCCATTTAAAACTTTGGATTTTTAACCGTTATCGGCAAAATTTCTTCCACATCGCGTATATTCAAGACCAATTGTGTTTCCTCTCTATCTTCAGCTGTAAAACATTGTACATACAAAGGTACAGATAGTGGATTCATCAAAAGTATATATCGTTTGACCATATTTTTCTATTTAAATCTGAAGGAACCAAATGCTAGCAGTTCAAAAATATGGTGGATACCAAGCTGGTAAATGGAACCTACCATCTTAATGTCCAATGACATTATCAATATAAAAGTCGAGTCCCTTGAACCAACTTTCGGTGAAGTCTTTAAAGCAGTGTTCGGCACAACTCAGCTCGCGGAGCGCTCTCTCAGAAAAATAAGTAGCCGAGCTCGCACGAGCAACACACGATGGCTGCCGAAATATTCACACCCATGTGGAAATGCAAAACAAAGAGCGTATCATTCGACATCTGACCGCAAAGCGAGCAGAACTTTTATTATGATTTCGCAAATTGGACTAAGAAAAAATATTGCAATGTTTAAAATAGAATGGGAGTTGAAATATTTTTTTGCCGAAAATTTATAAGGGGAAGCTGTGTGTTTGGTTTGCAAAAAATTAATATAGGTATGAACTCCTTTAATTAAGAAAGGCAATATAGGTCTTTTCATAAAGATTTAGATACATATGTTGGCGAACAAGGGAATCTTATTTGATAAATTAAAAAAAACCGTTTTATTAAGAAATGATTATTGATTTTTATAAATTTTCAAATATAGAGAAGAATATGATGATGACTGGGCCTGATTTAGTTGAAGCTGAAACGAAAGCGAGTTATATCGTGGCATTATCAATAGCACAACATGGACGGCCATTTGTTGATGGAGAATTTGTTAAAACAGTCAGTAACGCAGTTCTAAGTTGTTTTGGAAAAGCGGGAACAATGTTTGCTGAAATAATTGAACGGATTCCTTTGTCAGTTAGAACTATTTCCCGCAGAACTGAAGACATTTTTCTTATATTTAGTCTAAAACAAGAGAACAAATTCGCAAAGTAAGTCCCTTGGCCTTGGTGAAAGCACTGATCAAAATGATTTAGCCCAGGTAATAATTTGTGTAAGAGCTGTAGACAGTTGCTTTAACATATTTGAAGAAATTTTAGTAGTTGAAACTTTGCACGGGAATAAAAATGAACAATATTTGATGCCCTTAAAAAACTTGTTTTTGATATTTTTGATCCAAACTAATTTAGTTCAGTTAATACAGACGGTGCTAAATGTATGACAGACTAATTGGTCAATTAATTAAAAACAACATTAAAGTACCATATGTGCTCGCTGTGGCGTAGTGGTAGTGCGTTGGACTGCTACGCAGAGTGTCCGGGGTTCGAATCTCGGCACAGGCAAAATCAAAAAGTAGATAAAATTATTTTTCTACACGGCACCACCTGTTGGCAGGCAATGGCAATTCTACAAGAGTGAAAATTTACTAGCAAAAAGGGTTATAGTAAGAAGTTGATTTTTCAGCCCTGAAAAATCACATATTAAAAAAGGTCGAGAAACAAATATGCAAATAGTAACCGATCTGTAATGTTGGGATATATGGCAACTTAAATCATATTGAAAGACACGCAAAATGTGAAATGTATAAGAAAAATTAAAGAACAGCGAAATGCAGCCTTAGAATTTTTGACATTTAAATGTGTGATTCAGAGGTGAAAATTAGGAATGCTGCTAAAGATTTAGAAATGCGTCTATCATTGTTTGTTGCCGAGCACAATTTGTCGTTCAGATATCTTGATCATCTCATAAAATGTTTGAAAACAGTCAACGATTATACAGGGCTCTAGCCAATTATCCCGAAATAAATCTTGAAAAATTTAGATATATGCCGATTTTGGTGGGAAGTACGCCAAATAAAAAACGAATTAAATGAATCAATGTCATCAAATATTTTCCACATTGTCCAAGGGACCACATTCGTCGGCATGTGTGGAGCGAATATTTTCGATTCAAAACTTAATTAAAACTAACCAGATTAACTCTACCGACTTGTTCTACACTAATTCAGACTAAAGATTTAATTAAAGCGAATAATATGTATTGCTTTGATTTCAATACAAAAGATTTGTTAAAGTATGCAATACCAAACAAAGACTTAAGCGAAAATGAAGTAATTTTTGACTGATTTTTGTAATTATTTTAAACTAATTTCAAAAAGTATAAAAGAAGCACTGCACGCGAACTTGCTGTGAAATATTTTTTTTTTTTGTTGTAACTTTTGAAAAGTATAAATGTTAAACTTGCTGTGAAATATTATTTTTAGTTACTTTTAAAAAAGTATCTTGCTGTGACAATAGATGCAATTTTTGTGTTATGATGAGTTAAAATAAAAAAGAATAAAAAAAAGTAAATATATTTATTTTGTTTAAAACCGCTTAGCAAAAAAAAAGGTCAATATTTAATGCTACTGAAAGTGCAATGAATGTGATAAAAACGAAACAAAGGAATAGATTGACGATTAAAATGTTAAATTCTCTTCTTACTATAAGATGCGGCCTTAAAAGAAAAAATGTATGTTGTGATACTTTTGCAATACAAAATGATCTATTAAAAATGTATATTTAAATTCATATAATTCATATTCTTCTGATTTATCGGAAGCTGAAGAATAGCTTTAAGATTTATGTAAAGGAAAACCCCCTTTATTAATTAATTAATGAATTTTAAAAAATTATTTCTGTTTTTTTTTTGTTTTTGTCTAAAACAGACTAAAACATATTCTAGCCTTTTTTTTAGCCTGAAAAATTTTATTTAGCTTTTTTCAGCCTTTTTTCCAAATAAGTTTTGGCAACACTAGCTCCTACTATGACTCTTCGCGAGGAAAGGGAGACGAAACTGGCGTCCGATATAAAAAATAAAGTAAAACATCATCGTAATTGCATACTGTCTTGTGTACTCGTAAATGCTGACGAAATATCGAAGTACATACTTTCAAGCAACGATTTTTGTCAAAACAGAAGCAAACAAATTTTGTGTTTTAAGTTTTAATATATGTAGATACACAAATTTTCCGGGTTCCTTGTACAAAGACAAATGTGTGTGTGAGTGTCAATGTTATGCAAAAACTGTGGAGTAAATCATATCCATTTTTTCGAAAAAAGAAGAAAAAAATTTGCGGTCATTTCAACGTAGTAATTATTCTACATCGAAGAAGGTGGTTAGTATTGTGGGGTTTAATAACAATTTAATAACATAATAATAAGCAGAGATTATCTAATCTAATGGATTATCATCAGTCTTTATTGGCATTTTGAAGTGAGTAGTTGACCTCTGACCAAACGAATGTTTGATCCAATGGTTATTTTTTTTTAATGATTGTCATCGCTATTGCCTTCTTTCTCTTTTTTGTGGGATAACTTTTTGTTTGGCGATCAAAAGTGCATTTACACATAAACTAAGTGATCGTGAGTAGCATAGAAAAATATAGTTTTTAAAATACATACTACATATATAAACTATTATTAAAAACTTAAATGCAAAAGAGAATATGTTTGAAAGGACACGAACCAAATGATGATGAGTTATGATGAGGAAGGGAACAAAACAGATCAGAAACGGAACAAGATCTGAAGCATTAAATTGCAAAATAAATCGTTTTAAAAATCAATAAGGGATTCTCCAAGTCTAGCATTCTCGTATGCTCTTGCATGGTGCGAGAGTAGCAGAATTGCAAAACTTTGACTTACCTACAACCAGAAAAGAACAAAATTTTCAATGCACTGGCATTTGCTAGACATAGAGATTATTTCGTTATTACTAAACAATTGATAATTTGTGGTTTTTATTTATTTAAAGTCTTATACTTGTTAACTTTACCTTTACGTTTTCAATGTGTTTGTCTTGTTCTTCGCTTTTAATTTGTTCACTGATATTTAACATTTACAAGTGTAAACAATTTTACTATGATTTTTTTATAAAATTTCTTTGCTATTTCTTTCTATGCTTTGGTAAATTTTTTTGCTTGATATTTCGCAATCGAGAACGTACATACAAGCAAACAAAATAACTTGCTCTCCCTTTATTTACATTATTTTTAACTTTCTTGGTTTCCTCACAAATAATATTTTCTGTTTCTGCATTAACATAAATTTGTATGTGGACAAATAATTGTATGGAGTGTGATATCATTACATATGTATTATTAAGATCTTTGCTCAAAGCTTCAATTCTGCTTCTTTTTTTTTTGCAGATCGTAAAATTGCTTTAATGTTTTCCCGTTATAATGCAAAACATAATATAGAACAATATATAGAATAGAGTACAGTCGTACCCAGAGTCTTGAAAATATTACTGATGATCACAGTCTTCGCTTGTATTTAACTCGACGGTAGTTCAATCCAGACTGAAAACAAAAAAAACACCCTTTTAATTAGCCGGTAAAAAGCCTGTGATATACATATGCATAAGTATATTTATATTTTTCGGTAATCATAAAACAAAACTTTCTTCTTTTTTTTGATTAGGCTGTGGGTAAATTCAAATTTTACTCGGCGAACACCATGCAATTGTTGTCGCCCGAACACGAAAAAAGAGCTTTTACTCACTCTCACAGCGAACACTATATGCTGGGTGAAATGTACTCCGAGCACGCCGAGTATTCAGGGTGTCACCGAGCACGAGAGCAAAATATGATGTGTTCGTCGAACAGCGAACACCAATATAACCAGCCCCTTAGGAAATATTTACAGTAAGCTGCTGGTTATACTGGTGTTCGCTGTTTGACGAACATATCAAATTTTACTCTTGTGCTGGGTGTAGTGGTTACATTGTTGTTCGTTACAGAGTTGCTTTTTGTCGAAACTCAGTTCTTTTTGTAATACAATTTTTTGCGCAATGGCAACACGATAAACGATTAAACGATTTTATTAATATGGAGCGTGAAATTAATAATATAATTGAAAAATTATGAAAATAATATGATTTTTCTTCAATAGTTTTATGAATAATATATTTAATATTCACTTTTAAAAACTAAAAAAATTCGCAATTTCGCTTTTCTGCATATGAAAATAATGATTTACAGGTTTGCATGTTTTCCTTCTATTTTACATACATTTTTGTTATTTTTTTGTAGAATAACTCATTGACACACTGAATAGTCGGCGTGTTCGGTGTACATTCCACCCAGCATATCATGTTCGTTGTGAGAGTCAGTAAAAGCTTCTTTTTTCGTGTTCGGGCAACAACAATTGCATGGTGTTCGCCGAGCAAAATTTGAATATATATAGTTTTAAATAGTTTCACATTTATTTACGTTTATTTTCATGTTCCAATCTAAGGCGAATTTTTCAACTATATTAAAAGAGTTTTGAAAACTTTTATTGATTTTTTCTATTTTGTCAAGGCTTGTTTAGAAGGCTGCATTTAAATAAATTGAACAGAATTGGCGAGTTCACCGTTCCCTGTTGTAATCCATTGGCTATTACAAACTTTTTACAACTTTTTTTTCGCGACTACATACTACAAATGATTTATTGTTAATCATGTTGTGTATTAATAGAACTAAGTTCAAAGGGAACTTAAAATTTACTTACTTACTTAGCTGGCACTACAACTGATGATCGGTATTGGCCGCCTCTACAAAGCTTCGCCAGTCACTTCTGATATGCGCGCGCTGGCGCCAGTTGATAAGGCCAAGTGCAGTCAGATTGCCCTGCACTTGGTCTTTCCAACGGAGATTAGGACGTCCCCTTCTGTGTGTTCCTCCACCGTGGTTCGAATAAAACACCCTTCTAGCCGGAGCGCTTTCTTCCATTCGCTCTACATGACCCAGCCAGCGAAGCCGCTGGAGTTTTATACGCTTGACTATGTCAGTGTCGACGTACAGCTCATACAGCTCATCGGTCCATCTTATTCGATACACGTCGTCCAAGCATACTGGACCGTAGATCTTACGGAGTATCTTCCTCTCGAACGCTCCTAACAGCCTCTCATCATTGATAGTCAATGTCCACGTCTCTGCACCATACATTAGGACGGGAAGGATGAGGGACTTATAGAGCTTTATTTTCGTCGGTCGAGAGAGGGCACTACTTCTCAATCGCCTACTGAGCCCGTAGTAACACCTGTTGGCAAGAGTTAGTCTCCGCTTGATCTCAAGGCTGACATTATTGTTGGTGTTTATGCTGGATCCTAGATATACGAAATCCTTGACGACTTCAAAAGTGTAGTTGTCAACAGTGACATTTTGTCCAAGACGCCGTGACTCTTTGTTTGTTGACACAAGGTATTTCTAGACCCACACGACGAGACTCCCTTTCCAGGTTGGAGAATGCTGCACTGACTGCTCGAGCGTTTTTGCCAATGATGTCAATATCATCAGCGTATGCTAGCAGCATGACACTCTTGTAGAAGATAGTGCCAGATATGTCGATGTTCGCAGCTCGAATTATTTTCTCCAGCATAAGGTTAAAGAAGTCGCACGATAGGGAGTCACCTTTTCACTGCACTGGTGGTGTTGGTCAGTGTCATTTTGCAAAGACGAATGAGCTTTGTAGGGATACCAAAATCAGACATTGCGGCGTACAAGTGATCCCTAATCGTGCTGTCGAAGGCGGCTTTATAATCGACAAATAGATGATGGGTGTCGATCTGTTTTTCTCGAGTCTTTTCCAGGATTTGGCGTAGTGTGAATATCTGGCCGATGATGGATTTACCAGGCCTGAAGCCACACTGATAAGGTCCAATCAGTTTATTGACGATGGGCTTCAGTCTTTCGTACAGTACGCTCGATAGAACCTTATATCCCATATTAAAAAGGCTTCTCCAATGGTAGTTGGCGTGGAATCACCTTTCTTATCGATTGGGCAGAGTACGCTGAGATTCCAATCACTTGGCATGCTTTCATCTGACCATATTCTGCATAGAAGCTCATGCATGCGTTTTTTGAGCTCTTCGCCTCCGGTCTTAAACAACTCAGCAGGCAGGCCATCTGCACCTGCAGCCTTATTGTTTTTCAGCCGAGCAATGGCTGTTAAGACCTCCTCATAGTCAGGCGGCGGTAGATTATTACCGCAGTGGCGGCATTATTACCGTCATCGCCATTAAGCAGCTGCGAAAAGTGCTCCCTCCATAATCTCATTATGCCCTGGATATCTGTCACCAGATTTCCGTCTTCATCCTTGCAGGAAGAGGCCCCGGTCTTCAAACCATCAGTCAGGCGTCTTATTCTTCCAAAGAATTTTCGGACCTCGTTCCTGTCCCGCAACATTTCGATATCATTGAACTCTCGTTTTTCTTCATCTCTTTTCTTGCGCTTGAAAAGACGTTTCTCCTCCCTCCTCAACTTTCTGTATCGCTCCTTAGCAGCTCGTGTTGGAACTGTCGGCAGTGTGGCTCTGTAAACTGCGTTTTTTGCTTCAGTAGCATTGCGACACTCTTGGTCGTAGCACATATTTCTCTGTCGACGGTGGTAGCCTAGCACCTCTTCGGCAGCCGTACGCATAGAGCGGGAAATGTGCGTCCACTGCGCGCACATATCATCAAGTTGAGGGGTGTTTTGCGAAAGGAGAAGTGCAAGTTGGTTGGCAAAGACTTTGGCTGTCTGTTGTGATTGCAGCTTTTCGACATCCAGCTTTCTCTTTGTACCTATCCGTACACGACTTGCTACACATATACGTGTGCAGACCTTGGCTGCAACCAAGTAGTGGTCTGAGTCGATGTTTGCACCACGTATTGTGCGTACGTCTAGTACATTGGAAGCGTTCTTTCCGTGGATCACAACGTGATCAATCTGGTTTCGTGTGTTTTGATCAGGGGACAGCCAAGTGGCCTTATGGATATCTTTATGTTGGAATCTGGTGCTACTAACTGTCATGTTTCGTGCGTCGGCGAAGTCGATCAGTCTCATACCGTTATCGGTGGCTTCGTCGTGGAGACTGAATTTTCCGATCGTCGGGCCAAAGAGACTCTCCTGCCCACCTTGGCATTAAAGTTGCCGCCTAACACGATTTTAACATCGTGGCGGGGGCAATGCTCATGAGTTTTGTCGAGGAGCTCGTAGAAGTTATCTTTGGTCGTTTCATCCTTCTCATCCGTCGGGGCATAGACACAAATTAGGTTGATGTTGAAGAATTTTGCCTTGATGCGGATAGTGGCTAAGCGCTCGTTCACGGTCGTGAACCTCGAGACTAGATGACGCAGTCTCTTCCCAATCACAAATCCAACACCAAATTCGTGTCTCGACGCATTACAGCTGTAGTAGATATCACAGGACGCTCTTTTGGAGCAACCCTGTCCCGTACATCGCATTTCCTGTAAAGCGGTGATGTCAGCTCTATATTATTGGAGGACATCCACCAGCTGGATAGAGGCACCTTCCCTGTAGAGTGTTCGGACATTCTAGGTGCATATCCGTAAATGGTTGTCCTTTGGGCGTTTGCGGGAGTCGTCAACATTAGAGGGGTTCTTTATCCGAGGCTTATTTTGGGGATTCATTGGTGGGTATTTTAACGTGGTGGGTTCCAAGCCCGACGCACAACCATTCATTCAAGGCCATGGAGAAGCCCGCCGCACACATTAGTTAACTCACTGACGGTTGTCAGATCGCTATCCAGGGGACGCCACGAGGAGTCTGTGTGTCGACTTGAAACGTAGAAGCGCAAGGATCGACCATGAACGCACCTGCGACTGTCACGAACTTTACCTTGTGTCCTACGCCCCAGTCCCCCCTTAACTTAAAATTTAGTAATTTATATATTAATCCAGGTAACCAAATACTATCATAAGCTTTGTCAAAACCTTTACAGTTTCTTATTTAAGTTCCAATTTATGTTTGAGACTAATGAATTAACTGCATTAATTGTTGAGTGTTTATGTTTAAAGCCAAATTGAAATTAAACAATTTAAAAAATTTTACTAATATTTGGGAGTAAGCTTATAGCACGCAGATTTTTAGGGTTCTTCACGTCTTTATCTTTCTTTGGCAAAACTATAACCTTTGCTAATTTCCATGCATGAGGAAAGTATGATTTATTCAGCATATTGTTAAATAATGCACATTATTCTAAAATTACTTCAATAGGAATGATTTTCAGAACTATGTTAGGTATGTTGTCAACACCCGATGATAATTTATTTCTCTACAGCATCACATCTTTTGTTCCGAAATAATCATCCGCTGAAGTCACATTTAAGTAATTGGCTTTTTTATTGTTGTTAAATACAGTGATAGTTGACCTGGTGAAACTAAATAAATTCGAATTTGTATAGAATTTGCAAACAAGTGCTGAAAATCTCTTTAAACAAGTACTGACTGCCAATTACGTTACGCTTTTTTCATAATATTTGTTTACGGATATTACGAAGTTCTCATGTATCAGTTTTTTTATTATTAATTTTAGCTTGACCTTAGCTAAATTAAAATCAGCTGATGAAAGAAGGCATTGTAATCTTTTGTGTTTTTTAATGGTCGTGAGGGCTTTACTCTTTTCTGACTGAAATGTTTTTATAGTTGAATTAATTAAGTATTTGTAATTTTCCTTGTTTTCTAATTTTGGTACTAAAGGGTGATTTTTTTGATACTTAGTTTCTGACGTTAATATTTCGGACAGTTCACGCATGATTTTTGACATGTGTCAAAGTAAAAAATGCTCAGTTTGGTTTGCCAATTCATCATGAATAGACTTACGCCTGAACAACGTTTGCAAATTATTGAAATTTATTATCAAAATTCGATCCGTCTTTTATCGCAAAATTGTCTCCAGCGACGAAGCTCCTTTTTGGCTCAATGGATACGTGAATAAGCAGAATTACCGTATTTGGGTTGAAGACCAGCCAGAAGTAATTTAGCAGCTACCAATGCATCCCGAAAAATGCACTTTTTGGTGCGGTTTATGGGCAGGCGGCATCATTGGGCTGTACATCTTCAAAGACGATGAAGGCCGCAACGTTACGGTTAATGGAGAAAGATACCTTTCGCCGATAACTCGCTTTTTTTTTTGCCGAAAATGCAATAATTGGACTTGGCCGACATGTGGTTTCAACAGGACGGTGCCACATGCCACACTGCATGCGAAACCATGCATCAATTGAGAGGCGAATTTGGTGAGCAGTTTTGGTATAGTCAATTGGCTTATAAGATCGTGTGATTTGACCCCGTTAGACTATTTTTTGTGAATCTATGTTAAGTCTCTTGTCAATAGAGACAAACCAAACATGATTTTTGTTTTGGAAGCCAACATTGAATGCGTCATTGGTGAGATTCCGGCCGAAATTTGTGAAAAAGTATGCCAAAATTGGACCATAAGAATGTACCACTTAAAGCGTAGTCGCGGGCAACAATTAAGTGAAATTATCTTTAAAAATTAAATGGCAGGAATTGATTTATCGATCCAAATAAAAATTTCATACAGATAGTTACACATAGTTAAAAGTTGAATAAGTTACTTCCTTTAAAAGTGTAAATGGTTCCTGATTTTCCTTGCTTGAAGCAATTATTTGGAGTGTATTATGGTCACTTGTATTATGGTTTTGAAGCCATTTATAGTATTAATTTCTTATTGAACCAAAATTCTATAGTCTACAATGCATAAATGCATAGTCCACAAACTGCATCTAAAATTCATTTCATTACAAGATAACCAATGTTAACATAGTGCCTTTATGTTTACAATTAGATCACCAGATACTATGTAAAAGTAGTCAAAAAGTTGTTGTAATTAAGCTTCGAGACATGAACTGTTGTTTCACGCAGGGTAATATGGTGATATAAACAATATGATAATTTAATAATAGACGTTTACAAGTATGTGAACGAACCTATTACATTGTTTGTAAAGGATTTATATTTTAAAAGGAAGAAAATAAATATGTAACAGAACGGACGTGTTTTTTAATCCTATCAGAAATGTCCAAAAAACGATTGTTGTATTAGTCGTACAAACTAGAAGGATTGCACAGTTTAATCAGGAGCGCCAGTGCTGTGATTTGTGGTGTTTGTGAGTGCAAGCAAACCATCTTGTTTGCGCTAATTAACTTGTTAATTTGTGAAATTTTAATAATACTAAAATTGAATTGTTTATTAAAAAACAGTAAACCAATAAAAATTAGGACACTTCCTAGGCTTGTACCATTTAAAAATTCTAAGATATCCCTGGGAGTTATATTACCCGCTTCAACCGTAGTTGGGTTTGCAATAGTAAGGTGACGAAGACTAAGACTTGCAAGCTTGTCACAGTGGCACAAAATGTGCTCTGCTGTTATTCCCATGTTGGCAAGATGTTTTCTAACTGAGCAGTGTCCAGTAAGAAATCCTGTGGCAGCTCGGATTCCGTTTCTGTTTAACATCAAAAGTTGTTTTGTTATTAACATTGATAAACTTGACATGAATGATTTTGCTGTCTATTGCTTGAGGTGTCGTCCCAGGCAGCCTGGATCTTTCTGTTCAACCATGTGTTAAGATTGAGGTTTACAAAACACCATGGCGGGCCGCAGAATGGGCCCAAACATGGGTTCGGATGCCCCTTTCCTGGCTAGCTCGTCAGCCATTTGATGTCTAGGCACCCAAATTAGCTGGACTCTATGCTAGCTTGATCAGTAGTTGAAAGCACTCCCATATAAGTTTTGAACTAATTTTGAAGGAGTTTAAGAGCAGTAGTCCGAGAGAATATAGATGTATAGATGTATTCTCTAAGACATAATTCAATTACATGTCCTTCCGCCTGAAAAACTTAGTTTTCTTGACTCATAGTTTCAATAATATTCTTTCTCGGCCTAACTCCATAAACGTTTCAACTCCCTCTTTTGTTTTTGATCCATCTGTGGTACACAGGACATTCCTTTTCCCAAGTATCTTTAATGTAACTTGAAAATTGTGTTGGAAGTTATATCGGAGTAGGCGCGAATCATTTATTGTGATGTTAAGGTTTTGTTTGTTGTTTTGTTTTGTTTTCTTAGTCAATTCTTTTCCAAGGCTTTTCTCTCAGTACCTTTGTCTTACAACATGAGCTTTGCAGTGAAGTTCAATGCCTCTTGTTTGATCACTAGGTGTAGTGATGGCAGGCCCAATGTCCAACTTATAATGCTGCTGTTGGTGTGGTTCTCATGACTCCTGTTACTGAGACGCAGGCAAGCATCTGAATTTTGAAGTTTTTCTTTAGTGGATTTTTGCTGATCCTTTTTTACCATACTGGAGCCCCGTTTGTCGTAATTGGCCAAACAATCGCTGTGTACATCCAAAGACTGAGTCCCCAGTTTTTACCAATTAGGCTTCTACTGGTCCAAAGCGCCGCTCTTGCCTTATGGATTATACTTTCTAGTTGAGGATTCCAAGTTAATTTTTCATCTAAAATTATTCCAAGGTATTTAAACTGGCTTGAAAATGATATAACTTCATTAAAGAAAACTGGTTTCCGAAGGCTTTCCTTGTTTCTCTTTTTAGTGAAAATAGTTATATTGGTTTTTTTGGGATTAATTTTGAGACCTGATTCTCCACACCACTCAGCTACTAAGTTTAACGCTTCTTGTAACCTATATGAGATTGTATCTTAAAATTTACCGTGAATAAGGATCGCGGCGTCGTCAGCGTATCCTTGCACCTCAAAGTCTGTTGAGGTAAGACGTCGAAGGAGCTCATCAACCACAATGGACCACAGGAGTGGGGATACATTTACTTGCTTTAAGTATATACTATACTGTATCCATTTGCATGTTGTGTTATACATTTTTGCAGTAATGCCGGAAAAAAACCCATCTACTCCTGGGGTTTTAAAAGGTTTGAACGAGTTGATTGCCCATTCGACTTTTTCCTTTGTAACTATTTTGCGGGATATTTTCCTCACGATTGGGCCATATTTTCTTCACGATTTGGCCATCTGGCTACCATACCGTTTTTTGGATTTTCAGGCTGGTTACATGGTATAGAAGCCGGAAAGTGTGTAACTGTGAGAAGCTCTAATGATTCTTTGCAGTTCGGCGTGTAGGTATCTTCCGGCTTTCTCAAAAGTCCGATCGAATTAGTGTGCTCTTTTGAATGGATCTTATGGATTTTCGCACATCCGCTTAGGTCATTTAGATCCGAGCAGAAGTTCTAATTTCTTTATTCTATTCAGTGAGGGATTTCTTATACTTGTCCCATTCACCTCTGAGTTTAGCATTGTTAAAGAGCTGTAATCAATTATTGCTGAGTTTAATGTGGCATCAGCAAGTTCTAAGTCGTCTATATTATGAATGGTATGATAACAATTGCCGACACTAGCCATGAGATGTTGGAAATACAATTCCCATCCTGTGGTCTTGGGCGCCCTATACGATTCATTGATGATCGTCCCAGTGTCTATATCATATAATATCTGTCGATGGTCTGACATGGATGTTTCTGAGAAAACTTTCCAATTTTTGATAAAGTTTTTTATAAACGATTTGGAAAGGGTGAAGTCGAGCACTTCTTCGATTTGTAAAAGTTGGTTTACTACTTAAGTTATTGATTTGTTGGTAATAAATTCTACAAGGTACTCACCTCGAATAGTAACGTTTGTACTTCATCAGATCGTTTGGTATGCGTTAGCATCACAACCAATGATGATATGTTGCTTTTTTAAATCGCTGAATTCCACAAGTCTCTTCAACGGCGGTTATAGTCTGTTGAGTCGCCAGGCAGGTAAGATGAGCAAATTATAAGTTCTGTCTTCCCTGTGGGTGTTTTCGACTCAATTTGAACTGCAACTTGATCCTTATTTGTGTGCTGTAGGATAATAAAAGCATTAATATGATGGCTAACCATAATGCAAGCTCTAGGTCGACCTTCGTTCACGTGGTCATATACTACCTTATATGGAAAACCTTCAATCTGCTTGTTAGATGTACGGCTCTTGGATTAAAGCGATGTCAAATTGTTTTTTTTGGAAACATTTCGCTAGGACAGCAGATGCTGCCTTAGCATGTTGTAGATTGACTACTTTTTTTTTTCTTTTTTTGCATGCTTTGTGGGTTCCTCATCCATGAAGTCGAAGATGTGGAAGTCGATGCCTGTACCACCTGGGTTATGGCACTCGTTTCCACTGTGCGCAGCTAAGCGATTATGGACAGGCAATGAATTTGATGTCGCAGCACCCTTTGCTGTGCCTACGTCCTCTAGTGCTTCTGGGCTTCGTTGCATTATTGGCAGTAACTGCGTTTCTACCAGAGGGACAATCCAGTCTGTTACAGGCAGTGCATTTGATTCACTTGGTCTAGCCTTACTGTTATTGACCTTCTGTGGTTTTGTGGAATTTTCACCCATAATTCTGAAGGTAATTTGGGTGAAATATAGTATACTTAGTAAGTATAGTTTCCCCGTATAGTTTCGCCTCCATGCGTTACCTTCTTTACTCTTAGGAATCGCCAGGTAGCGGTATACAGTCCTCCATTTTGTTTAGATAGGCGTTCCAGGACCACATCTGAAGGAAGAACGTTGTTGGGCGGAATGAAGGCGATACGAACGTACAATCTGGGCACGTCAGCAGCATCGATGACTTTGAGTGCTGCTCCAGTGAAAGGCCGTTTTGTTGGCACAATGCTAGAAACCCAAGTTTGTGTCTTCGTATTTCAGCATGTCAGCGAGAGCCAACCATCAACACAGGTGATGAAGCCGTAGTCTATTTTAGAGTACGGTAGTATGTCAAAGTGGTCGCTGTGGCGTAGTGGTAGTGCGTTGGACTGCTACGCAGAGTGTCCGGGGTTCGAATCTCGGCACAGGCAAAATCAAAAAAAAAAAAGAAAAAATAATTTTTCTACACGGCACCACCTCTTGTCAGGCAATGGCAAACCTACAAGAGTAAAAATTGCTATGAAAAGCTTTTCCTTCGCCGTTCGGATTCGGCTTTAAACTGTAGGTCCCTTCCATTCATGTACAAATATAACACGCACAACATGAGTGGATGCGAAAAGCTCGGCCTAGGCCCTCCATGGGCTGTTGTGCCATCAAAAGTAAAGTAAAGTAAGTAGTATGTCAATCACGGATATTAAGCTGCTTTTGATTCAATTTAGCTGCTCGGTATCGCGTCTGATTTCCGGATAGTTGCTGTGCATAATAGCAACCTTGCAAGCCACCACGACATCTCTGATAGTCTAAACACGAATGTTAACAAACTGGCGAAGGAATTGCCTAAGGAATCTCCACTAGAAACCCAAGGAACGGAGTCAATGGTTTTAATGCTGATGCAGTGCGTCCAGCAATTTATGACTTCGATGCAGCACATGATGCGATAGATGGCTGAAAACCAAAACGCTATGATGCAAATCTTATTATCACGCAGATAATTTTATATCTTTAGGTTTTAGTCAAGTTAATGTGGGTGTTAATGAAAATAATCCAGCTACGATAAATGTTTTGTGTAAACAATCTGATAGGTTGTATGTCGTTCACTTCAATGCGCGTAGTCTAAATCCACAGAAGATGGATTATGTTAAATTTGTCTTTGAAAATTCTCTTGTTGATGCTATATGTGTTACTGAAACATGGTTTAAGTCTTAATTGCGGGCGTCCCATTATAGCTTGAAAAATGACACATTGCTAAGGGGTGATCGTGTCTAAAAGAAAGGTGGTGGTGTAGCAACTGCAAATACCACCTGAATGTGAAGCTGGTCTGTCAATCGGATGGATCAGATATACAATATCTTATTGCTGAAATCTCTGATAGTAACTCTAAAGTTTTGGTTTCATGTGTTTACAATCCCAATAAGTGTTTCAACCTTGTCCCTTACTTTGATAAGCTATATGCCTGCCTTATTGAATATGATCACTACTTGCTATGAGAAAATTTTAATGTGAAACTGCTCTCGGATACTGCGAGGTTATGTGATCTTATTGCTCCTAAATGTATAATAACACTAGGCCTAGTCTATTAGACGTATTTGTTGTCTCTGACGCGACGCAAGTATTAGGATCCGACCAAATATTTTTTGTTTCGGACCATGACCTAATATTATGTGCTTTAAATGTTAATCTTAGCCCTAAAACTAAATCAACCACCTATTCGTTTCGTAATTTCAATGCGATCAACGTTAGCACCCTGTTTTCTGACCTTGCCTGTATCTGTTGGAATGATTGTATGTTTTTCAGTTCTGTGGATGACAAACTTGACTTTCTTGTAAAGTATTTAAATAAAGTATTAGATACTCACGTACCAATCCGTACTGCTCATGTAAAAGATAAATCCTGCCCGTGGTATGATTCATATGTTGAGATCGCAATTAAAAAACGTAATAAATTGCACTTTTTTTGGATAAAGAAGCCGACTAATGTGAACTGCGGCTTATACAAGATTGCCCAATTGGTCAGACTAGCGAAGCAAAAATTGTATTCGGCGAAGTTGATTACTTCACTCTCTTCGAAAGAGGTATGGCGGAACACTAAGAACTTAGGTGTGCACACCAAAAGTGATTTCCTCTGTCAGTTAACTCCTGACGTCTTAAATGATTTCTTTATTTATGTTTGTAAGCTTAGTCCGGTCAGGCCTAATGTAATAAATTGCACTTTTTTGCATGCTACTGTACAAATCAAATAAATCCTTTCAGTTCTCTGCGGTTGATGAAAGTGATGTGGTCAGATGTGTGAGGAAGATAAAATCTAATGCTGTGGTGAAGATGTTGTGCCAATTAAGTTTGTAAAGATTGTTTAACTGTTGCTTAATTAATTAACCGTTGCTTTACTACTTTTTTTTCAGGTATGTGGAAAATAGCAACAGTATTGCCAGTGGCTAAAAAACCATCTGCATGTGTAGTCAATGATTTTCGACCTATTAGTATTTTGTCCAGGTTATCAAAAATATGTGAAATACTCATGTCTAAGCAGATCTCTAATTACTTATTTGTCAACAATCTTCCGTCACCATTTCAGTCTGGCTTTTAGAAAGGTCATAGCTACTCCACTGCCATGGTGAAAATCAGGGATGATATTCGGGTACCATTTGACCAGGGTGATCTCATTCTCCTTTCCTTCTTGGACTTCTCTAAAGCATTTGATTCTGTGGATCATGTGTTGTTATGTGGAAAGTTAAAATCCTACTTTGGGTTTTATGAAAGCTCATTAAAGCTAATGAAGAGCTATCTTGCAGGTAGATTCCAACTAGTAAGAGTAGACGATTCATATTTCCAATTTAAACCGGTGGCTTCAAGTGTTTCGCAAGGATCTGTTCTTGGTTCGTTATTGTTTAGTATATTTGTCAACGATACATTTAATACTTGTAAAAATTTATGCACGCGTATGCTGATGATATACAGCTTTATTTATCAAGTCGTGTTGGCCTTGTTGATAATCTCTGTGCAAGAATAAATGATGATTTACTATCTATTTTTAATTGGGCTTCTGGCAATGCCTTTAGTTTAAATGCTGATAAGTCATTTGTTTTATCCATCTCTTACTAATATTGCCCCTTATATTTAGGAACTGTCCAGTTGAAATTCGTTGACAATATAACTAATTTAGGTTTCTGTATTAACTCGAGTCTGTCTTGTGTCGACCATACCAATAGTGTTTTAAGAAAAGTGTTTTTAACACTTCGTAGTTTAACCAAGTTTAACCAATGAATTAGCTGATATATTACAATTATTATTTAAACCCTGTTTGTTTTTGTTTTGCATGAGATTGCCTCTCTTTTTTTTAGTATGTTTGCTTACTTTAATAAATCTACATTAGTGTCTACATTAGAAAATTGATTGTTTTTATTTTATGACAATGTTTGTTTTTTGGGAACACATCGATAAAGAAGTTCTTTAATCGATTTTAGTTGGTTAATATTGATGTCTGCACTTATTCGTTTGTATAAGAAAAATTTATAGGCTGTGGCCATCTTTAATTGATTTTTTTTTGTAGCAAATTGGCTAACTTTAATAAATCTTAAATTTTCGTTTTCATACTTATTTTCTAAGTTATTCATATATGTATGTCATTAGTGTCAGTACTTGAGTCGATGGCACTCATGTTGTGCGTGTTATATTTGTACATAAATATAACAAAAAAACACAATATATAAGCCTTTACACGGTTGTAGCTCTCTAGTGAATTCAGAAGTAGTTATTGCTTCTTATTGAATTTGTATTGAATTCTTTAATTTAAGTAATTATTAGACCTTTTTTAATGAATTTTATTAGTTCTTTTGCTTTTTTTTGGATTTTGCTTTTATTTTGATTAATTTTTCTTGGTTTTTTTTAATTGTTTTCTCTTTGAAAATTTGAATTTTTTCGAGTTGATGTGGAGATATTTTTGACTGGAATCTGTCAAATTTGTTGTTTGTCCTTTATCATTATACTTTTGTACGTGTTTTTCAAATTTGTGTAGGCATTATTTTTCACACTGGAAAGCAGTCTCAGTATCGAGAATTGTAAAATAATTGCTCATTGACTCCATGTTGTTGTTTTTTCTTTTTCTTTTATTTTCTGTTATTTTAATAGAGACACTTGTTGAAGATGAGTTTGGAACAACAAGCTTACTCATTTTAAATAAATTGAAATTGTTTCTTTCGAGTGTTTTTTTTTTACTTTTTTGCCTTAAGTGGTATTTTTGCTTAGTGATATTAAAACAAAAAACACTTCTTTAAAAAAAATGTTTCCAGTTTCCGGAAAAATATATGTTGTTCTTCTTCTGTTGGATAGAACTGATGAAACAACTCCTCGCAGGCAAAAAGGATCTGTTGAGTCTAATTAAAAAAGAAATTCCAAAAATTTCAGACGAATCTAATTCTCTAAAACAATACGAGTTACAAAGAAAAAAGTACTTGCTAAATCACAGATAAGGAAAACTTATAGTGTATCCATGCAGAAGGTCCTTGCCGAATGTGCACCAAATTCAGTAATTCTCCGATAATCTTTCGGTTGTTAAGCGAAATTGTCTAGAAAGCGGTTGGACTCGACTCCATATTTCATATTTCTCCTTTCACAATTGCTAAAATCAAAAATCAGAATTAAGAATGTTCACTACCGTTTTATATTAACCAAAACTTACTTCCGCTCAAAAATTATACCGTAAAAAATGCAAAGTAAAATTAGAGCTACGCCTAAAGCATTCTTCTTGATAACCAAATATAAGCTCTTCTGAATTGCCAACTTAAGTCTCTTGTCATTTAAATCTGGGCCCGATAATATTTATTATTAAAAAATTGTGCCGAACTTTTATATAAACCTCTTGCCAAAATCCTTGACAAATGTTTAAAATCGGGTGTTAAATCTTATATCTCAAATTATAGAGGTATTGCTAAATTAAGTGTGATACCTAAGTTATTTGAATAAATTGTTACTACCCAAATTATGCACTCTGTTATAACATTGACACATTGCAATGTGGGTTCCTTATGGGGAGGTGTACAACGACGAACCTTTTAGAATTCACTACATATGTAATGAATGGATTTATTAATAACTATCAAACTGATGTTACATCTTCTAATTTCAGCAAAGCATTTGATAAAGTCATTCATTCCTTATTAAAAAACTAGTTTTGATTGGATTTCCGCCCTTGCTTTCGAGATGTATCATATATCACTAACAGAAAACAAAAGGTGATGTTCCGAAATGCCTTATCAATTCCGGAGTTCCTCAAAGGATCCATCTGGGACCTTTATTATTTCTTCTGTTTATCAATTATTTGCCATCTGTTATTCGAAATTGCAAAATTGTAATGTGTACTGATGATGTAAAGTTGTTCTTATCTTACAACTCTATATTCCAATAAAAATTTCTTCCAGAAGATCTTGATAATGTTTCAAAATGGTGCCGATTAAACATAATGTTACTCAATCTTGATAAATGTAAGTTTATGACATTTACAGAGACAACCAATTTCTGTAAAATATTCTTTACAGGATTAGACTCTGAGTCATGTATTGATCTTTGTTGATTTGGGTGTGACAATGGACTCCAAATTAAGTTTTAAAAAGTTCTATAGTAATTGTTAAACGCTGGTCAAAGGAGTTTAACGACCCTTATACAACAAAAACGCTATTCACTTCATTTGTTGTTGAGTTTGGATCTCCTATCTGAAATTCTCAATATAACTGTTATATAAGTAAGATTGAATCGGTTCAAAAACAATTTCTTATTTTTGCTGAATCTAACATTTCTTGTAAAACATTTTACTAAACGAAATAAACTTTAATATATCCTGTAGAAGCTCACGTTATTTTATTCCTTTTAAACTTAGCATATGCGGAACAAACTATGCTCAAAATTATCCTTTTCGTGGAATATGTAGAGATTTTAATGAACATAATAATCTAATCAACATTTCCGATTCTCTGGAACAGATCAAAACAAACTTACTTATATTAAATTGATAAACAGCTTTACAACTACAGTTGTAAAGAATGCTTATTCGGATATACGCGGTTCATAACATATTTTCGTGTAAAGCGGTTGCGTCGGTCATCGATCAATGCATTATGCGGACGTGTCCCTCGGCCGTGTTGGGCAGAAGGGTCCGTTAAGATTCGCATAGTAAAAAATAAATTAAAAATAAACAAAAAGTCCAGAAAAGACCTACCTTTTTGGTCACAGTTAGAAGATTTCCTGACGAGTAGATACGAAGTAGTAGAACGACTCAAAAAAATTAGTCCAAATAAGCAAAAGCAAAATGTTTTTAATCAAAACAAAAAAAAAGAAGGCTGTTAGTCAAATTCACACCTTTGTGGCTGATCCTAAAATGATATATACATGGCGTCTGTTTGTCCCAAATTTAAAAAACTTTTGATACACGATCGAATTGACTTCGTATATAATGTCTATAATAATCTCTATGAAAATTGTCTTGCTTCCACACATATGAAAAAGGATTGTGCAAGTAATTTTGCCTGTGTCTATTGCCAAAGCAAGCATCATTCCATGATTCACATAACAACAAGGACACAAACACCACAATTCAATAGTCAATTTCAAACGACTACAACTCATGCTATAACTGCAACATCTCATTTCACCAAAAGTCAAGCGCTTTACTCCATCAATGAAAACACGGTCTTCTGCCCACAACAATGGTTTCCATTGAATATTTAGGGGAATTATTCAAAGTCAGTGCATTGACTGACCAAGGGTCGCAAAGAACTTTTATTTCCTCAAAAGTTCAAAAATGTATACGTCTACCAATAGAACAATCCCTGCTCGCAATTTCAGGTATAGGAAGGAGATGAAATTTTTCAAATATCCAACACTAGCAAAATAACAAATTTAAATTCTTGGTTAGATCGGGTTCTTTTACTTACTTACTACACTACAACCAATGACGCCAGTTGATAAGGCCTAGTGCAATCAGGTCGCCCTGTACCTGGTCTTTCCAACGGAGATTCGGACGTTCACTTCTGCGTGTTCCTCCAGAGCTCTTTCTTCCATTCGCTCAACATAACCTAGTCAGCGAAGTACGATTGACTACTTATGTCAGTGTCCAATCAGTTTTTTAACGATGGGCTTCAGTCTTTCGCACTGTACGCTCGATAGAACCTTATATGCAATATTAAGAATGCTTATCCCACGGTAGTTGGCGCAGATCGTGGAATCATCTTTCTTATAGATTGGGCAGAGTACGCTGAGTTTCCAATCACTTGGCATGATTTCATCCAACCATAGAAGCTCAAGCATGAGTTTTGTTAGCTCTTCGCCTCCGGTCTTAAACAACTCAGCAGACAGGCCATCTGTACCTGAAGCCTTATTGGTTTTCAGCCGGGATCGGGTTCTCATCCAACCAAAAAATTTAGATTTATCATTTTAGTCCGACCACACCTTGGACTTAATGAAGCCAGCTTATTCTTATGGTGCGATTCCAAGATTATGCTGGCATAGTTAGAAAAACCACCTCACACTTGGACATACGTTGCAAATCGAATTTCCCAGACTCTCTAAAATGTTGGAAACATTTCATGGCGACATGTGGCTAGTGCGGACAAGCCCACTGACTTAGGAACTAGAGGTTGCAAGTCTCAAAAATTAGTATCTTGTCGTCTCTTGTGGAACGAACCTAATTTGCCTCAGAAATCTTCCGGTTATTGGCCTAATTCAATTCTCTGAAATGCAAGACTGCTAACTCTATCCCCCTGTCAGCTATAGTCGTCCGTCCAAAGAAAAAAATGATGGAAATCCTTGCATTTAATGCCAGGAAATGAAAACAACAACTGCATGTTAGTCATTACAGCAAATCTATATTATGCTTATTCCTTTAAACAGTATTTGCTTATATCAGCATATTTATCAGCAATGAATACTTCGTCAGCATGCTTCATAACAGTATTTTTAGGTTATACTTAACAGTTGCTAGGTTATACTTGCTTTAAAATGCTGTTGTTGTTTGAGTGGTTGTTTTGATCTGAAAACGTAATTATTGCAAAGCACATTCCTCATTTTTTGATATTTAATTGTCTTTTGGTAAAAGGTGAGGTCGTAATTAATGTAGGTCTCTCCATCTGAACCTCAAAGAGTCCACTTTGTAAGGTTCAAATACATGACAAGGCTTGTCATTTTGATTTCTGAGATTTCAATATTATTTTGGAGGATTGGTTTGCCAAATGAGCGAAGTCTTACTCTTGCCAAACTTGGGCAAGCACATAAATAGTGAAAGAGACTTTCCGTCTCTCTCTCTTTCTGGCAGCTACAAAAGGAAATATTGAATTGACCTTCCAGTGGCCTGTGAGAACAGCGGTAATGCGTGAGATATTAGTACGAGGACACTTTATCAATTGTTTTGTCCTGAGGTCATTATATTCTGGGTACGATTTCCTAGATGTGGCGCAAGTAGTCCGTCGCTTAAACTTCTGTCTGGATATAGTCAGGTACTGAGAAACAAGAGTGACCTTAATACTGCTAAACGGAATTGCGACAGATTCCGCTGTAGCAATGTCAAGGGCCGAACCCAACCTAGCTAGCTCGTCTTCCTTCTCATTTCAAGTAGAGCGAGATCCTCCCTGCATTGCAGAACTAATTTGGAATTTATAATGGAAGAATCTAAGGCTTTAATAGGAGCTTAATTGTCGGTAAAGATACCTATCTTGGCCTATTTATTCCTGATGTCGTAAAGTGATTTGCACGCCTCCCTCATTGCCAGAATTTTAATGGACCCTCTAGGAGTATCTTGATATGGCCGTACGTTCTTGTCAAGCTTCTTATTTCTTTGAGACTGAATGCTCTAAATGAGGCGATTAATTTTAGGTGTAAGTCTATTGGTAATAAGTGAGTAAGTAAGTTAAGAGTTTCAGTTGGACTAGTGCTAAGAGCCGCTGTAACGAGAATGCAAACTGATATTTGTATTTTACTCAGATTAGTATCGTTGTGCTTCTTAGTTAAAGCCGGCCACCAGACCAGGGCTTCGTATGTCAGAATTGGCCTTACAATGGCTGTGTATGACCACAATAATAGTTTTGGTTAAAGTCGCCATTTCTTACCCAGCATTTTCTTGCACGTATAGAGTGCTATACTCGCTTTTTTACTCTACGCTCTATATTGAGTTTCTAGCTGCGTTTGAGGTCCAAAATAACATATAGGTATTTAGCTTGTTGAGATAGCGTAAGTCTTACGCCATTTAATTTAATATTGAAGGTAGGTACTTTTGCCTAATTCGATTTTAATGGGGTTCATTTATTGACCACAGCTAGAAGCCCATTTACTGAGTGACGCCAAGGCTCTGTCCATAATTTCACTAATTACGGTTGGACACATGCCTGACATTAGTATCACAATGTCGTCCGCGTACGTAGCCACTTTAATGCCTTGTTTATTGAAGTAGTAAAAATATCACTGACTACGTGTATCCAGAGCAGGAAAGACAGAACTCCCCCCTCTATTCAGAGAGCATGTGGCTGCACTACTGCCAACCTAAGCAATGATTTTCCTTGTATTAAGCATGTGTTAATCATAGTGCTGACTACCTCAAGCAAGACCGTTTCTACTGTTTTGCCTTTGAGGTAGGCATGTTGTGATTTCGAGATGCACTACTAAGCTTATTTCGAAGGCGAGCATCTAGAATGCGTTGAAACTTTTTAAAAACAATGGATGCCAAGCTAATGGGTCTGAAATCCATAGCAGTTTCGTGCCCCTTTTTCTTAGGGATATATATATATATTTTTTTTGATTTTTTTAGTACAGTCTACACACAGGGTGTACCTCCATAAATGCAAAGCATCGTGTTGATTGGAAGGAAGATTGATAGGTAGGAGGGAGAAGAAGGGAGAATGAGAGAGAGGATAAAATCACAGGACACTGATAAAGAGATAGACAGCCATTGTGGCAAGGGTTATGCTTTTACCACAATGAACTTAAATTTATCAATGTCGACTATGACCGCTTGTAGAGCCAACGAAAGGGATAGGAAGGACAAGGAAAATGTACCGTTGCCTGCCAAGAGGTGGTAACGTGTAGAAAATTTTTTTTTTTTAAACTCTTTTATTTTTTATATGTGCCGAGATTTGAATCCCGGACCCTCTACGTAACAGTTCAACACACTGCTACTACGCCACAGCCTCCAGCTTATTGGGACGTATCCAAGTAACAGAATTTTCTTGGAGAAAACCTCTAACCAAGGAATCTTACACGTTTAACACAGATTCCATAACATGGCCGGAAATATTCCATCTGAACTGAAGTTTTTGATCGCCCAAAGAATACTATCTTTAGATACAATGATCACGGGAGATGTGCCAGCTCTTTGAACTCCAGAATCATTGCTCTCAATGTAAGCTAAATTGTCTGGGAAATGAGTGTTCATTAGAAGGTCTAAAAATTCAGCTGAAGACTTCGTCCATTCCCCATTGTCCTTCCTTAGAAAGGTTGGGCAGGAGTGTTCTTTGGATAAGAGTCTACCTAAGCAGGTCGACTCTTTAGTTGTCTCGATTGAATTACAGAAATCTTTCCAAGCTACATTCTTAGCTTCTCTGATAGATTTATTATATTCTTTGAGACAGTCTCCATATATGTTGAAAGTATCCGAGGCGAAAAATAAAAATTGGTGTTATTCCCATGTGGCTTATCAACAGCTGCGTGGAACATTAGTTAGTATTAATTCAAATGAGATAACAAAGATTATTTTAGTGTATTAACGGGGATACAAAAATCTATTAGCACATATAGATTATTGAAATCATTGCACATACAACGCACAGGGTCAAACATAGCATAATTTGTTTTACTTAACTTGATAGGTGAACACCAATGCATAGTTCATTTAAAATATATGGAGAGTCGATCCATCCATTCAACAATTTGAACACAAAACATACTTTCAACATATCTCTCCGGCTTTCAAGTGAAGGCTGCAGTGGTCGCTGTAGCGTAGAGGTAGTGCGTTGGACTGTTACGCAGAGTGTCAGGGGTTCAAATCTCGGCATAGGCAAAATAAATTTAAAAAAAAATTAAATTAAATAAAAAAAAAAAAAAATTTAATTAAATAAAAAAATAAAGTAAATAAATTAAAAAAAAATAAAAAAATGCAACAACAAAATTAACGGCCCACCTCTTGGCAGGCAATGGCAAACCTACCAGAGTAAAAATTGCCTATGAAAAGCTTTCCATTCCGCCGTTCGGATTCGGCATAAAACAATAGGTCCCTTCCATTCATGTACAAATATAACACGCACAACATGAGTGGATGCGAAAAGCTTGGCCTTTGGCCCTACATGTGGTCATAGTCGACCCTGATAAACTGAAGTTCGTTGTGGTAAAGGCATAACACTTGCCACAATGGCTGCCTATCTCTTTATCGGTGTCCTGTGTGATCACGTTCACTCTCTCATTCTCCCTCCTTCTTCCTCTCACCTATCAATCTTCCTTCCATTCAACACAATGCTTTGCATTCATAGGGCTACACCCTGTGTGTTGAACATTCGAATCATATTCTAAAATCGGTCGGACAAGTGAAATATACAACATTTTAGTAATATAAGGATCGTTAAATTCCTTTGACCATGTCTTAATAAAACCGAAGACACCTTTGGCTTTATTTATACATGTGTTTATATGTAAATTGAAGCGAAGTTAAGGGTCCATAGTCAACCCCACATCAACACAATTGAAGACTCTAGCCAGAGGTTTAGTGCCAATTTAATAATTTGCCACCAATTGCACTCTCCGTGAAAAAATCATAAATTTACATTTACCCATGTTCAAAGTCATCAAATTTTAAAAATTACCTGTCCAAAAGTGAAGTTAAATCGCTCTGTAATAGAATTTGAGTCGCGGGTGAATAATGTAAAAAAATGCTTTACATCATCTGCAAACATCAAAACTCTTGAGTATCGAATAATTGATGGAAGATCATTTATGAAGAGCGAAAAAAGAATTGGTCCAAAATAACTGCCTTGAGGGACCCCAGAGGTAACATCAATGTTCCGAGAAACAATGTCCTTAACAAGAACCCTTTGTTATCGGTTTACAAATATTTTAAATTTAATCCAGTCAATAAGCGCTTGAGGAAATCCAATTCGGTTATTTTCATTAGTAAAAGATTATGATTTACTTTGCCAAAAGCGTTTCTAAAGTCAGTGTAAATTACGTCCGTTTGAAACCTGTTAGAAAACTCCTTTATAATAGAACTCGAAAATTGTTACAGTGGATATCCCCTTGAAAAAACCATGCTAATTTAGGGAAATAGAGTATTTAACAGAAAAGGAGAGTTGATCGGCGATGACTGCTTCGAATTAATTTAGCTATGCCTCGATAATTTGAAACATCAGACTTTGAAACACATTTGTGAAGTTGAATTAAAAAATAATCTTTCCAACAAGCAGAAAAATTGTTTTGCGAGCTCAATGAAGGCAGCGAGTAGTGATAAACCATAGCACTATCATATGAGTCAGCAGAATAAGTAGACATAAAGAATTAAGCAAAAAAATTTGAGATTGTTGTATTATCATTTGACACACAATCTTTCCATTTAAAAAACGATGGGAACTCAGTATTTTTTCGTGTAATGTTCACAAAGTCATAAAAAGCCTCAGCCTAAAGGCCTAAAAGCCTTGATATGAATATCTAATTTAATTTCATTTATATATTCATTATAACATTAATGGTTCTGAATGTGATATTTGTTTCTAAGATAAGAATATTTAACATAGTCTTTTGAGTTTCCACACCTCTTAAAAACCTTAAAAGCTCGGGTCTTGGAATTTTTTAATCTCTGTAGCTCTCTAGTAGACCATACCGGACCACTCGCCTTTGAAATATTCTTTTGCTTGGGGACACACAATTCAAAGCATTTACAAAGAAAATTATTAAAGTTTAAAACACAGTTCCCAGTTTGTCAAAATTAGTTTTTTTAAAGTTATAGAAATTTTATTCGTTAATGTATAACTGTGGACGATTTAGTTCACTACGTAATACAAAAATGGCTCCAAGAGTGGGATGGTAATTATCTTCAGGGGACACAAATGGTCCGTAAGAAAAAACTGACATTTTGGATGAGTCATCAGTATATACCAAGTCCAGAATTTTATAATTTTTATTCGTAATATAATTTACTTGCTGTAAGTTAATCTCAGATAGTGAAACAAGAAACTCATTGCAATTTTCTCGTGTCGCACAAGTTACCATATCCTATATCGTCTTCACTCAGTTTCCAACTAACATGAGGCAAGTTGAAATCTCCAAAAACAATGAGGGAATTATTAATGTTCAGCTTATTATAAACGAACTTTACAAAGCAAGCATGCTGAAGGTAAATGTTTATTTCAGAGTTAGGAGGAATATAAGAACAGGTTAAGTAAAGATAATGCACTCCTAATCGTAAGCGAATATATAAGAATTCGAACTCTTTAACTTCTTGGGTACACATTTCTTCAGACACAAATAAGAATTGAACAGCAATAAGAACACCGCCACCAGTCCTATACAAACGGCCTTTTCGGAATATCTGATATTTATCACAGAAAATTGCAGAATTTTGAACATTGGGTTTAAGCCAAGTTTCAGCAAAAACTATCACTTCATGCGAACACTCAAAACTTTTTTGGAAGATTGAAGTCAACTTTGTGTTTTATCCCCTAACATTATGGTACAAAATGTGTATGAACTTTAGGGGATCATTTAGTTTTTTGGGATATCAGCAGGCCGAGAAATATGTACTAACAGCATTATTTAACCAAACTTTCGGTTGATAAACAAATTCTCTTACTTTCACACCGTTTGGCCAAAAAACTTATACTAACGATTTGATTGAAATTTTCAGCCGGTATCGAAATATTGAATGAAAAAATATTTCTCTCATATGAAAAGTTAAATTTTTTTATTGAAGAATTCGAGGATTTAATTCTGGACTCTATATAATATTGAATATAATATCAATGGATGTATCCGGGGAAAACCTGGAAATAAATACATTTTTCCTCGGAAACACAACAGTCAGATTTTTTTAGGCTTTTTGCAATTACACTACCTCTGGAAGTCTCGCTCGCAGATGAAACCACTAAATTTAGCTCCTTGTGTGATGATTTTGGAGTCAATTCATTTATCCCAGCTTCCGGAATCAATAAAGAACTAGGCGTCCTAGAGTTTATTTCTAAAGCGTCACAGTCAACAATTATGGTTTCAGCGGAAATAGTTGGCTTTTTGGCAGAAGATCTAGTTGTAGGTCTTTTCCTCTTAGATGAATCATCCACAATTTTAAAAATTATAATATTTAACAGTTTGGGAACTGGTTTACAACGCAAAAAGCTATTGATAAGCCAAAAACAAAAAGAAACAGTAATACCTCGAAGTAAATATAAAAATATGAAAAAGACGAATAAAAATTAAATAAACAAAATATAATATATACGATAATAGCAAAACATAAATTAAAATTAATTTAAAGGTAACAAAGCAATTTGTAAATAAAACACCAAAGCCAAATAATCACTGAAATGAGAAACTTCTCTTGTTCTCCAATTGTTTTGTAATATTAAATTTAATTTTTAACAGCGCGTAAATTAACACGTCCTTAGAGTTAAAAAATTTCGTCTTCTGTTATGTTATTATTAAGTATATAATTGAATGAAGACTCACCTCTATCATTGGCGCTCTTCGACACCTTATGTTTTTTTAGTGTCTGGTCGATCACATCACGTGACCGGTTTCTCTTCGCTGTATTTTTTTGAGTTCTAGATGTAAGGAATTCTTCATATTCCTGCATCACTTTTTGGTACTTTGTTTTGTCCTCAGCGTCTTGCTCCTGCGCTGCTTTTGCTGAGAATGAAGCGAGCCTTCGAGTGCCTCGACTTCAAAAAGCCACTTTCGGACTTTTTCATTGTTATTGGCAGCTTGCTCCCATTTGTAGCTTTTGCTGCAATTTTTTATGTTGATTGTTTTACATTGTCTATTAAAGGAGTACTGTGGCTGTTACACACCTTACTTCTCAATGACGCAGCCGTCTCTTGGCTGGATGGCAGTAATGTTCTTTCAACATATTTTCAATATAGATTCTAACAAACTTTGTTAAAACATATTTCAACATAACAACAATTTTCACCTATTAACGTACTCTGTTGTATATTTGTTTATTTGAATCGAATCATATTACCACTCACAAATCAATATCGCTTCGCTTCAATATTGGGTCACAATTTGCATAAATATAGTAGGTAAAACAATATTTACATATTTCAGAATTTCCTCAATTATTTCAAATTCAAACTATTTTTGCTGACGAATGAAATAATGTAACAAAGTTAAAATCAAAGAAAAAGTTGTTCAATAGGAAATAGAGAAAAACAAAAAATATAATACTTAGTATTTAAGCTATTGTAAAATTTGGAAGAGCAGAATTAATAAACTAGATTTTGGAGCCACAACATTGGTTTTTTATTTTAGTTAATTCCGAATTTTGCGTTGGTTGATTTTCGCAGCTCGAATTATTTTCTAAACCATAAGGTTAAAGAAGTCGCTCGATAGGGAATCATCATGCGGAGAGGTCTGTCCCAATTTTGCTGGTGTCGGTCGGTTTGCAAAGACGAATGAGCTTTGCAGGGATACCAAAATCAGACATTGCGGCGTACAAGTGATCAATAATCGTGCTGTCGACGAATAGGTGGTGGGTGTCGATCTGTTTTTCTCAGGTCTTATTGTTTTGCAGCCGAGAGAGAGCTGTTAAGACTTCCTCATAGTCGGGCGGTGACTCATTTTTACACAAAAGGCACTTAACACATATTTGCACTTAACCATCATTATTGAAATATTATTTTTACTATGATGAATTTACAATGAATTGGCATATCTAGTTCTAATGCGTACACATTCTCTGAAGGTGTTAGAAAAGACATTGGTGGACAATGCATTTTCAACTTCACCAGGGTTGTCACTCTCACACTTACAATGTCACAGTAAGATAATATCAGTACATAGCACTACCATATTAAAATGAATAGGTACATGTGCTTTTGTGACTGATGCAAACTTCTACATTTATACTATGTACATATAATAATCTTTTCGGTTCATTTATAAAGAAAGTGAGAGGTATTATTTTTTGAAGAAGGGGAATAGCAATGTGTGTGAAAACGATGCCACCAATCGTAGCTTTTATATTGAATTTTCTGTAAAATCTGAAATCAAAATAAAAGTTAATTAAATTATAGTTAAAATAATTTTACGACAGTATGACCCTATATGAAGACACATCATGGGTGGCTTCCCTGGCTTTAGGATCATGATTACTTCCGATATATGGATATGTTGGAACGTATTTTGATTTGAAGCTGCTATTAATTATTTTTACAAGAATATCAATCATTTCATGTGGTAACTGTTTCAAAATTTCAGTTATTAAATCATATCCTGGAGCCTTTTTACCTTTATATTTTGTTTAATTTCCATAATGATTTCAGGTTTGGTTGTACTATATATTATATTTTTGTAATACTTTCTTGATATTGGCATTCTATTTCATTATCAATATTATTACAATTGTTTTGTGTGATTACTTCTGCAAGTTATCTCACAAAAACTTCTGATTTTTCTGCATTGCTTTTGACCCAATCCTTGTTTTTTCTTTTTTTGAATTTCCCACACTTCTAGGGTATACACATATGTACCCCACATTCCATTGTCACAACTGCATATGTTCGACAATGCATCGAGTAACGTATATGCTAGCGCCGCACTTTTGGCTGGTTCTGAACGATGACCATCAATTTCAAGTGCATATTAAAATGTGCTCAATTTTGATGACCGTTCTGCGACACCACTCGTCAAACTCGAAATATGTAATTTGAATCCTTCTGCGGATTCAAATGCATGTGAGTAAGTAGGCGCATGTTTAAACCCATGCGAGTAAGTAGGTAAGATAAGATATAACTATTATAATTAGCTTAATATAACAGTTTGTAAAAACATATAAAAAGGCCAGCTCGCCGTTAATAAATTCAGATTTTAACTAGCACTACATGACGGCACTCTTGCTTTGTTTTGTCTCTTTAAAATTTCAAACTGCTTTGGACTTAGTCCAAGTAAACCTTAAGCGAATTCGTTCGCTAGTTAGTGTCAGTGAAGGCAAATCTCTGCCTCTGACGTCTTTCTAATTCTCATAAAAATCATTCTACACACTGCATCGATGGCTCTTTAAATTTTTGACTGGTATTTTGTCAGATTTCTTAAGTATCTGCTTATTGATTCATTTGTAAGAGACCTGATGTCGATACTATATTTATTGTTCTGCTTATTTTGTTTAGTGTAGCTTTGTCACTTGGGCTACGGGATTGATTCCCAACGACGACGCATTTTTCCCTTCTTTTTCATCAAATTTTTTGTTTCTCGGGGTATTTGTGAACGACTGAATAGTTTTGCGAAATGGGAGTACTAGTCTATGCTGCATTTTGAATACTTTTTGTGAAATTTGAGACTGCTTCCAAAAGATTTATTGTCTCTATTTTCATTTGCGTTTGTTCTTTACAATGCTTTTAAAGTAATCCCAATCAGTAAATTTATTGGTCAGGTTTGGTGGCGATCCTTTTTTTAAGAAGTTTTCACTTAGTGTTAAATAAATTGGTGAATAAAATCAACTAAAGTCCAGCCCTTCATTTATGTATGTATATGCAAATAGTATACAAAAATCAACTATAGAGTAAATCATATAACTTTTTCCGTAGACGAAGAATTACTACGTTATTACAAATTATTAAAAAAAGTTGTGTTTCAATTCAATTCGGTGGATTATTTTTGTTCTATTTAACTTTCATTCGTTTTTATATAATTTATATATCCCATTTATGTAATCAAACTGTTTTCAAAAAATGTATCTTTAAATTGTTAATAAAATATTACATGTTATTAAATACTAGTTGCCCAGCTGCTTCGATGTATGGAAAATAATTACTACGTCGACATGATCCACTTTTTTTTCAGTTCTTAACTTCAAAGTTCTTAAGATAGCATGATTGACATAACATTGACACTCACCCACACATTTGTGTTTGTACAAGGAACCCGGAAAATTTGTGTATCTACATACATTAAAATTTAAAACACAAAATTTGTTTGCTTCTGTTTTGACAAAAATCTTTGCTTGAAAGTATGTACAATTGCACTCTGTACTTCGATATTTCGTCAGCATTTACGAGTATGCAATTACGATGATGTTTTACTCTATTTTTTATATCGGACGCCAGTTTCGTCTCCCTTTCCTCGCGAAGAGTCGTAGTAGGAGCATTGCTCATTTGGTTTTTTGCTCTCTCGCTTTTCACATGTTCTCTTTATTATACCATATAATAAATCCGCACCAAATTTTTATATGGGCGCGCAAATGTATTTTATTATTATTATTGTATCTTTGGGACAATTTTACTACGATTTTTTATAAAATTCCTTTGCCATTTCATTACATGCAAATTTCTTGCTTGATAAATGTAGTGAGCTATCTTTATACTTATATATTATTAAGATCTTTGATTTAATGCTGCCTTTGCTTTTCTTCTTTGTTAAGAAAGTTGATCAATACCATACACAAGGGAGAAAGAGTTTTTGTTTTTTGCTCAATTTTAAAAACTGAAGCGCTTTTAAAACTTCACCGAAAGCTGGTTCAAGGTTCTCGACTTCTATATTAATAATGTCAATGGACATTAAGCTGGTAAATGGAACCACCTCCAGCTTGGTATCCACCATATTTTTGAACTGCTAGCATTTCGTTCTTTCAGGTTCTACCTTAAGTTTTAAATAGAAAAATATGGTCACCGTAGCAATGTAAAATTTTATCTAAAATTGTAGTATATATTACAGAGGTTCATCGCAACAAGTGCGTGTAAAAGTATATCCTGATATACTCGAATATGGTAGCATTCCTGTTGCAGTGCCACAAAAACGATATATACTTTTGATGAATCCACTGTCTGTACCTTTGTGTGTACAATGTTTTACAGCTGAAGATGGGGAGGAAACACCATTGGTCTTAAATATACGCGATGTGGAAGAAATTGTGCCGATAACGGTTAAAAATCCAAAGTTTCAAATAGAAGATATTATTGATCATTCTCAGTATGAATATCAACAAGTGGTTCTTACTAACGATGTCTCTTCAGAAGAATCTTTTCGGTCCGTGAATGATGAAAATTCTTCGTACAGTACTTCATTCATTGATGAAATTTTGGGTATGTCTTTGAATAAATTAAATAAATATTGCTAACTATGTAGAGTCCGGCCGATTGATCGGCATCAGACAAAAATGGCAGACCCTTTAACCGAACTTTTTAATAAAGTAAACTATAAAAAAAAAATTAAATAAATTAACATTTTGTTGTTCTCATATATGAACATTTCTAAAAAAATATCATGTCCAAACAAGAACGATCGATATACTTGGAGGGCAGTGTATCTGGAGTCTTTAATTTTTTTATTATTAAATTGTAGGTGATAGGCTACATCGCAGTGGAGGATTCAAATTAATCGAAATACTACTGATAGATTCGATAACCCAAGACTTTCTGTTTCCATTGTCCTCGTCCACCTTAGCCCATAGTATCGCTTCTGAATTTAGAAGGATTTTCTCTTTATGCCGGGCATATTTATATATATATAAATATATTATATCTGACATTTGTAATTTAAAGTAATGGGTGAAAAGCTTTTCACTTCGTAAGCTTTTCACATTCATGTGCAAATATAACACCCACAACATTAGTCTATGCGAAAAGATCGGCCTAGGCCCTCCATGGGCTGTTGGGCCATTAAAAGAAAGAAATAAAGGTTATTTTGCCACACTCTAATCCCATTCATATTATACATATAAGTTAACAATGCATAAGTTAATAGTGTCAACGTACGTAATTGGAGCTATTGCAAAACCAAGCAATTGAGCAATAGCGCATTGACCGCCTCAAATAAATAACCGCTGACCAAACACCTACACTCGCAAGTGCATGACAACAGCAATAATATCCGCTAATACAAAACCTAATTAATTAATAAGTTTCTTTATTAACCAAAAAACAAATTGTAACCAGTCCTAAAGTAACAGTCAAATAAAGAGCACCGTATTTCGGTGAAACTTTTTTAAAAAACCAAAAGTCTTACCAATTTAGTGGTCGCTGTACCATAGCGGTAGTGCGTTGGACTGTTACGCAGAGTGTCAAGGGGTCAAATCTCGGCACAGGAAATAAAATAAATAAAAAAAATAAAAATCCAACAACAACAAAAACATACAAGAGTAAAAATTGCCTATGAAAAGCTTTTCACTTCGCCGTTCGGATTCGGCATAAAACTGTGGGTCCCTTCCATTCATGTGCAAATATAACACGCACAACATGAGTGGATGCGAAATGTGGTCGCTGTGGCGTAGTGGTAGTGCGTTGGACTGCTACGCAGAGTGTCCGGGGTTCGAATCTCGGCACAGGCAAAATAAAAAAGTAGAGAAAATAATTTTTCTACACGGCACCACCTCTTGGCAGGCAATGGCAAACCTACAAGAGTAAAAATTGCCTATGAAAAGCTTTTCACTTCGCCGTTCGGATTCGGCATTAAACTGTAGGTCCCTTCATGTACAAATATAAGACGCACAACATGAATGGATGCGAAAAGCTCGGCCTAGGCCCTCCATGGGCTGTTGTGCCATTAAAAGTAAGGTAAAAGTAGAGCAAAAATTAAACATTGCCAAAAATAACTAAAGTTTTAAAACGACAAGAGCAATAGTAATAAAAAGCGTGTTGCAGAGGAAACAGGCCCCCAAGTAACCATCACGAGCAAACGGGAAGTGTAATGCACTTGCCACTTCGCCCGCGAAAAATCAACAAATTCATTAGAAAAAAACAACACGAGAGCCAATACCAGGCGAACTTGGAAGGAGAACCAAAAAAAACCCAATATACGGACCGGCAAAATACATCATATTATTCAATGTCCAAGATGACCACAATTAAAATTGTATTGTAAGCACTTTCACTCTTAATTTTGTACTATTCCGTAACACTATTGCAATATTTTGCATTGATTATTGAATTTTGTAAGCTCTAGACATTTGACTGCTTATAAAAATTTAACAAAAATAGGAAACATTTATCTACTGCAAATAACTTACAAGACATCGTTAATCCAAATAATATAATACGTCTTTCTGTACCAATCCCCGAAGAACAGGCACCTGCACCACCAAACATTAGTATGGATGAAAGTAATTCCATAATAGCATGAATTGCCGCAGAGGTATTTACGAGGCAGGGCACAGCATTGGTTCAAGCAGCAATGAACCCCAACTCTCAACGCTATGGATCAGACAATCGACGCACAACAGATGAACAACATTACGGACTTGGACAAGATTTCTGACATAGCCAAATGCCTATGCGAATTCTCTGGCAGAGCAGGTGAATTCAATTCCTAGAAAAAAGCATAGAGAAAATTCTAAAAATCTACGAACCCATCAAAGGTACGTCCAAATATTATGGCATATTAAACGTAATAAGAAACAAAATTGTGGGTAATACAGACATTGCATTAGAATCCTATAATACCCCACTCGACTGGTCAGCTATAGCTAAGTGTTTAACTTTACATTACACAGACAAACGCGACCTGTCCACACTCGAATATTGAATGACTGCCCTAATCCAAGGTAGGTCAACAGTAGAGCTATTTTATCAAGATTACTCCCATCTGTCATTAATTCAAAACAAATTAGGCTGCTTAGATCGTCGGTACAGAATCCCTTCAGATTCTTACCCAGATATACAGGGATAAAGCACTCGATACTTTCATTCGAGGACTCAAAGCCGAACTTCCAAAACTACTGAGAATACTCGCAAAAGAACCAGCTGACTTGCCACAGGCGCTACACTTGTGCCTAAAGCTAGAAAATTAGAAATGTTGAACCAATTATGCCAACAATCAACAGCAAGTGAGAAAAAAATTCTCACTCAAATCCAGTCCCACCCCTACCTAATAGGAATATCACTTCGCAACTCTACAGACAAAATTTCTATCCCCAAATAGCTTACATTCCTAACACCCAAACTCGCACACGGCCAAGAGAAATCAAAAACGCAACCCAACAATTAAATCAATACCCACAAAGACAACCAACCCCACGACCATTTGCTACCAAACCTTTACCCCAACCTATAGACATCGACGTAAGCCACCGCTCAAGAAGAATATAACTACAAATTACTATATAAATCAGGAAAAAGTAACGTAGTCGCAGACGTGTTATCGAGAATCCCATTACAATCGCAGGTCAACACAATGTCCACGATGACTCATAGCAACGATAGCCCAAGCCAGAACCTAGTAAATAGTGTCGAAGCCCCCATCAACGCATTCAGGAATGAGATCATCCTCAACACAGGTCCTATTATTCCCTATAAATTCCAAATTGTATTTCCGACATACCACAGACACACAATAACAGAATCGAATTACACCACAGAAAAACTAATTGCGATCCTAAAAACTAATCTTAACCCATCCGCTTTAAATGGCATAAAAACGTCAGAGCCAGTAATAGGTAAAATTCAAGAGGTTTACCCAGACCATTTTTTAAAATATAGTGTCAGATTCACTTGGCACCAAGTTGAAGACGTTGTCAACGAAGAACAATAACAGGGTATAATTATCGAGCAACACAAACGAGCCCATAGAAACAGCAAAGAAAATAAAGCCCCAACATTGGAAAAGTACTATTACCCCGGAATGAACAACAAAATAAAAAAAGTAGTCAAGCAATGCACCATCTGTAAACTGAACAAATATGACCGCCACCCCACTAACCCCGAACTCAAAGAAACACCAATCCCTACGCATCGTGGGCAAACCCTTCACATCGATATTTACAAAACCAAAAGCAATTTCGTTCTTACTGAAGTAGACAAGTTCTCTAAATATGCCCAAGGTAAAGTCATAAAATTCAAAGCCAAAGCCAGAGAACCGTTACGCCAGCTTATGTTCCAATTCGGCGTCCCAAAAGTTATCGTTATTGATAACGAGGAATCCCTTAACTCATCCTCAATAAACTTTATGGTTGAAGACCAACTAGGTATCCAAGTCTTTAGATCACCCCCCTATAAAAGTTCTGTCAATGGTCAGATAGAGCGATTTCACTCTACACTCTCAGAAATCATGAGATTCCTGAAATCAGACGGTACCCACAGATCATTTGTTGAACTCCTGGATAGATCCATCTACGTGTACAATTCTTCCATACACTCAACAACCGGAAAAAAAACCTATAGAAATATTCTTTGGACGAACCGCAAACATTGACCCCGAAGAGTACAATAAACACAGCCAGACAAGACTATTTAACGACTTAAAGAAAAACAATACAAAGATATCAGGTACCACAACAAACGTCGACATCCTATCATAACATACAACCCAGGTGACACAGTCTACGTTAAAATTAGCAGTCGCTTAGGAAGCAAACGGAACATTTAATTTCATTCACATTACAGACTTAAAAGCGTACAAACAATTTTTAAGTATTTCAAAAAAATAATAAATATAAGCCACTGCTAACACACGAAATTTCTCAATCGATAGACGTTTTAAATCAGATTAAACCATTTCAGTCAGGAAAAGAAACAGAATCTAATAAGAACGGCGTGGAAATACCAGGCCGGTAGCCCTGACCATGACAATTTACGAATTAAACGAAAATAGCAACCAACAAGTAACAATAAACACAGCCTTAACTGAGCGTATTAATGAACTTACAAAAACAACAGATCAACTTACGAACTCGATAAAAAGAAATGAATACGTCAATTATGAAATAGCCTTAAATATTCAAAATAGAATACGACTTATTAAAGAAGAACTAATAAACATAAGATATGCAATCGAATGGGCTAGAGCAAGTAAGTATAGTAAACTCCATGTTATTTAATAAAAACGAAATAAAACAAGTCTTAGAAAAACTTAAAAATGAGAACATGCCGTTCAGGAGCACTGAAGATGCATTAGAATTTACAAAAATCAAAATTTTATATAATGAAACAAACATCATGTACTTAATAAAAATTTCAATGACAAAAGACACAACATATGAAAAAATTGTAATAATAGCAGTTAAAGGAAATAAGACCATTGTCGATACTGCATTCAAATCGCTATTAATTAATAAACATGACATTTTTGGTATTCAAAACGAATGCAACAAATTTAATTTTATAAATATATGTAATCACAATAATCTGATAAACCTAGCAGATGACCTATGCTTACGTAGATTAATATTTGGCTTAAAACCTTTTTGCAATGTAATAAATAATCAACATATCCCCACAATTGAGGAAATCTCTGGATTCATACTCTTCAATAATTTTAATTTCTTTTAAGTTGTTATTTGAAAGACTCGTATCATAACCTAGACGGCACATTTTTAATAAAATTTCATAATGAAACAATTGAAGTAAACAATAAAATATTCAGCAACATCGAGATCCCCCAATAAAATATTCAACGACATCGAGATTCCCCAAATTAACGGCTAAACCATCAACCATCAACGGCTAATTCAACCAACACCCATAGAAACAAGTTGATTCAACGTATTATCACTAGAAGCATTAAAAGAATTACACATTAATAACACACATTCAATTAAAACGATTCAAGGCAACATGTTTACAAGTAAGGGAAAAAATTTAATTTATAATCCCACAACCAGAAGTAGCAGCACCAAGCTCAGTTATTAACATTTCACCAGAAGCAACAACCGAATTCCAGATGATCACAACATCACTTCCTTAACTCAACGACTTACCTTATTTTTGACGATTGCGGACAATCGTTTTAAGAGGGGAAGAGTTAACAATGCATAAGTTAATAGTGTAATTGGAGCTATTGCAAAACCAAGCAATTGAACAATAGCGCATTGACCGCCTCAAATAAATAACCGCTGACCAAACACCTACACTCGAAAGTGCATGACAACAGCAATAATATCCTTTACTTTACTTTTAATGGCACAACAGCCCATGGAGGGCCTAGGCCGAACTTTTCGCATCCACTCATGTTGTGCGTGTAATATTTGTACATGAATGGAAGGGACCTACAGTTTAATGCCGAATCCGAACGGCGAAGTGAAAAGCTTTTCATAGCAATTTTTACTCTTGTAGGTTTGCCATTGCCTGCCAAGAGGTGGTGCCGTATAGAAAAATTATTTTTTCTACTTTTTGATTTTGCCTGTGCCGAGATTCGAACCCCGGACACTCGGCGTAGCAGTCCAACGCACTACCACTACACCACAGCGACCACAGTGGTCGACGCAATAATATCCGCTGATACAAAAAATAATTATTAAGTTTCTTTATTAACAAAGAACAAATTGCAATCACTCCTCAAGTAGCAGTCAAATAAAGAGCACCGTATTTCGGTGCCTGGGACGTAGAACACAAGGTGAAGTTCGTGACAGTCGCAGGTGCGTCCATGGTCGATCCTTGCGCTTCTACGTTTCAAGTCGACACACAGTCTCCTCGTGGCGTCCCCTGGATAGCGATCTGACAACCGTCAGTGAGTTAACTAATGTGTGCGGCGGGCTTCTCCATGGCCTTGAATGAATGGTTGTGCGTCGGGCTTGGAACCCACCACGTTAAAATACCCACCAATGAATCCTCAAAATAAGCCTCGGATAAAGAACCCCTCTAATGAAGACGACTCCCGCAAACGCCCAAAGGACAACGATTTACGGATATGCACCTGGAATGTCCGAACCCTCTACAGGGAAGGTGCCTCTATCCAGCTGGTGGCTGTCCTCCAACAATATAGAGGTGACATCACCGCTATACAGGAAATGCGATGGACGGGTCAGGGTTGGTCCAAAAGAGCATCCTGTGATATCTACTACAGCTGTAATGCGTCGAGACACGAATTTGGTGTTGGATTTGTGGTTGGGAAGAGACTGCGTCATCTAGTCTCGAGGTTCACGGCCGTGAACAAGCGCTTAGCCACTATCCGCATCAAGGCAAAATTCTTCAACATCAGCCTAATTTGTGTCCATGCCCCGACGGATGAGAAGGATGAAACGACCAAAGATAATTTCTACGAGCTCTTCGACAAAACTTATGAGCATTGCCCCCGCCACGATATTAAAATCGTGTTAGGCGACTTTAATGCCAAGGAGGGCAAGGAGAGTCTCCTTGGTCCAACGATCGGAAAATTCAGTCTCCACGACGAAGCCACCGATAACGGTATGAGACTGATCGACTTCGCCGCCGCACGAAACATGACAGTTAGTAGCACCAGATTCCAACATAAAGATATCCATAAGGCCACTTGGCTGTCCCCTGATCAAAACACACGAAACCAGATTGATCACGTTGTGATCGACGGAAGGCGCGCTTCCAATGTACTAGACGTACGCACAATATGTGGTGCAAACATCGACTCAGACCACTACTTGGTTGCAGCCACGTATATGTGTAGCAAATCGCGTACGGATAGGTACAAAGAGAAAGCTGGATATCGAAAAGCTGCAATCACAGCGCGCAGTGGACGCACATTTCTCGCTCTATGCGTACGGCTGCCGAAGAGGTGCTACCGGCTACCACCGTCGACGGAGAAATATGTGGTACGACCAAGAGTGTCGCAATGCTACTGAAGCAAAAAACGCAGTTTACAGAGCCACCCTGCCGTCAGTTGCAAAGCGAGCTGCTAAGGAGCGATACAGAAAGTTGAGGAGGGAGGAGAAACGTCTTTTCAGGTGCAAGAAAAGAGATGAAGAAAAACGAGAGTTCAATGATATCGAAATGTTGCGGGACAGGAACGAGGTCCGAAAATTCTTTGGAAGAATAAGACGCCTGACTGAGGGTTTGAAGACCGGGGCCTCTTCCTGCAAGGATGAAGACGGAAATCTGGTGACAGATATCCAGGGCATAATGAGATTATGGAGGGAGCACTTTTCGCAGCTGCTTAATGGCGATGACGGTAATAATGCCGCCACTGCGGTAATAATCTACCGCCGCCTGACTATGAGGAGGTCTTAACAGCCATTGCTCGGCTGAAAAACAATAAGGCTGCAGGTGCAGATGGCCTGCCTGCTGAGTTGTTTAAGACCGGAGGCGAAGAGCTCAAAAAACGCATGCATGAGCTTCTATGCAGAATATGGTCAGATGAAAGCATGCCAAGTGATTGGAATCTCAGCGTACTCTGCCCAATCGATAAAAAAGGTGATTCCACGCCAACTACCTTCTTAATATTGCATATAAGGTTTTATCGCGCGTACTGTGCGAAAGACTGAAGCCCATCGTCAACAAACTGATTGGACCTTATCAGTGTGGCTTCAGGCCTGGTAAATCCACCATCGACCAGATATTCACACTACGCCAAATCCTGGAAAAGACCCGAGAAAAACAGATCGACACCCATCATCTATTTGTCGATTATAAAGCCGCCTTCGACAGAACGATTAGGGATCACTTGTACGTCGCAATGTCTGATTTTGGTATCCCTGCAAAGCTCATTCGTCTTTGCAAAATGACACTGACCAACACCACCAGTGCAGTGAAAATTGGGACAGACCTCTCCGCACCATTTGTTACCAAAAGAGGTTTCAGACAAGGTGACTCCCTATCGTGCGACTTCTTTAACCTTATGCTGGAGAAAATAATTCGAGCTGCGAACATCGACATTTCTGTCACTATCTTCACAAGAGTGTCATTCTGCTACCATACGCTGATGATATTGACATCATTGGCAAAAACGCTCGAGCAGTCAGTGCAGCATTCTCCAACCTGGAAAGGGAGTCTCGTCGTGTGGGTCTAGTGGTGAACGAGGACAAAACGAAATACCTTGTGTCAACAAACAAAGAGTCACGGCGTCTTGGACAAAATGTCACTGTTGACAACTACACTTTTGAAGTCGTCAAGGATTTCGTATATCTAGGATCCAGCATAAACACCAACAATAATGTCAGTCTTGAGATCAAGCGGAGACTAACTCTTGCCAACAGGTGTTACTAAGTTACTGAGAAGTAGAGCCCTCTCTCGACCGACGAAAATGTATGGCGCAGAGACATGGACATTGACCATCAATGGTAGGCAATTGAGAAGTAGAGCCCTCTCTCGACCGACGAAAATGTATGGCGCAGAGACATGGACATTGACCATCAATGATGGGAGGCTGTTAGGGGCGTTCTAGAGGAAGATACTCCGTAAGATCTACGGTCCAGTATGCGTGGACGACATGTATCGAATAAGATGGAACGATGAGCTGTATGAGCTGTACGCCGACACTGACATAGTCAAGCGTATAAAACTCCAGCGGCTTCGCTGGCTGGGTCATGTTGATCGAATGGAAGAAAGCGCTCCGGCTAGAAAGATGTTTTATTCGAACCACGGTGGAGCAACACGCAGAAGGGGACGTCGTAATCTCCGTTGGAAAGACCAGGTGCATATCGGAAGTGACTGGCGAAGCTTTGTAGAGGCGGCCAAGACCGATCATCGGTTGTAGTGCCAGCTAAGTAAGTAAGTATTTCGGTGCAACTTTTTATGAAACCAAAATTGTTACCAATTTAATAACTTATATAAATAATCAACAAACTGACTGATGACATATACTGATTTTAGTAAGGCATCCTTATTAAAAAACTAGGTTTGATTGCATTTCCGCCCTTGCTTTTGAAATGGATAGAGTCATATATCACTAACAGAAAGGAAAAGGTGGTTTTCCGAAATGTCGTATCAAAAAGCATTGCTGTTACTTTCGAAGTTCCTCAAGGGAGCCATCTGGGACCTTTCTTATTTCTTCTGTTTATCAATGATTTGCCATCTGTTACTCGAAATTGCAAAATTGTAATGTGTACTGATGATGTAAAGTGGTTCTTATCTTACAACTCTATAATCCAACAAAAACTTCTGCAGGAATGGTGCCGATTAAACTTGATGTTACTCAGTCTTGATAAATGATTGAAATCAAATTGCCTAAAAATTTTTTAAAAAAGAGGAACAACGTCGGAAAAGTGTTTATAAATTTGTTGATGTGAACAGAGAGAAAGATATATACTGGCAAAGTGTTTAAAAACTGCCGAAAGAAAACCAGGCTCCGGAAAATCTGGCAGTTTGGCAGACTCATGCAAAAGATCACAATTACGGAAATTGCCAAAGTGGCAAAATCCCATCGGCAACTCTGTGAAAAGTTTCAGTGCGACGGAAAAACGGTGAAAAAGTATCTACAGTCAATGAGGAAAAAATAAGAAAGGGACAACAAGCTGACTCAGGAAAGCCTTCAAAAAATACGACTGGTTAAAAATACATTCTTCACAAAGAACGACGTCGTTTGCGTTATGGCATTTTACTTTAGATGGCAAGGTGAGCATTTTTTTGATAGCAATAACGCTCCTGATGACAAAATTAAGTATGTGGAGCACACAAAACTCCCTAAAACAGTTTTGTAGCGGTTGGCAATCAGTCCATTGGCATGTAAGATCAAGTGTTTTTTGAATCCGGCTGTCAGTGCTGATTTGCCAAAAATTAAAGAATTTATCAAAACTAAGCATCGGGGCTTAAATGTGATCTAACATAAAGCCACTTCGGAGAGTATACGCAAATAATTTACCAATGAAAAATTTAATTACAAAAACTTAGAACGAGTTCCACAAAATGCCAACATCGATTTACACAACAGCTATGGAGAAAGTATCTCAAAACTGCCGCTCGGATGGGAGACCTATTTTTTCCTTACATTAAAACAACATAAACACTTAAATATTAAAACACAAAATTTTAAATGAACTTAGTTTTGAATCAAACGCGATTTTTTTAACTTTGTGCATATGTCATTTCGCATTCGTTATGTAATTAGTATTTTACTTGCTAGTGCCGCAACCCTGGGAAAGTCCTGGATAACAAAAAACACATCATTTAAAATAAGAGTATACATACGCATGCATGCTAATTTACTTCCTTATGGCTCTTCCACCAGCTACAAGTATTATGTAAAAAGTTTTCTCTCCGGCCTCAACTTCAATGGTAGCAGCAACAACAGTCCATTTTGAGCTAACAATTTCTGTTTTTTGATTAATGAAGAAAACAAATAATAAATCATATAGAGGATTTTGATATAAAATAAAATATTTATATACATATAAATATGTACATAAGTATACAGAGATTCAAGATATGTGAAAGTTTTCTTACGAATTTATAAGTTTATACGCTTTGCGAAACATTTTGCTATATATATTACACTTCAATGCCATTTTACATCGTACAAATTCGGGCTTTAATTTCATATTAAAACATAACTTTCTTTTGCTAACAATTGCTGATTCATGGTTTATACAATCTGCGTTTTCGAAATTCAACTTTAATTTTAACCATTTATTTAATCGCGACCATATTTTTTTGACAGGGTCAAGTGTAATTTCAAAATTATAAAACGAACCGGAAATTGCCGTTGTGTGTATGCATATAAAGCTTCAATTTCTGGAAATCTGTCGCTACTAATTTAACTTCCACAGTATCCATAATTTTCCCAAAATAAAATTATATTTGAGTTTAGTACAGTTGGATATTTAAAACCGAATTCTATACGGATATTTAGATATTGCAGAAACGCTGTTCAATGTATTTTTTTTTCAGACGCAATAAAGTTAATGATTCGTTCTCCGTTTTCACTACAAAGGGTGTTCCATCGTGTGTCGTTTTAATTTTTTGTGTAGTTGTATTAGCCATCGCATCACAGTTTATGTATATTTCCACCTCTTCATATGTGACATCGTAATGAGACTTTGCATCTAATATTTCCAATATATCAGTAACTTCATTTAATGTTTCAAAAGTATCTATTCCGTCAATTGCTTTAAAAATTCTTTTTAGTATGAAGTATTTTCATGAAAAACTGTAAACTGTGAGTTTACATCTCCGTCGCTCACAACATACGTAATTAGCTTTGTTTAAAAAAGAAAAATGGCTTGAAACGTCGTTAAATTTTTGCACTATCCCATATTTGTTGTGTGGATGCGAAAAAAAACGTTCCGTTGTTAACGACAAACACACTTGCTCAAAATCAGTACTAAAATGTATTCCTATAGTTGCGTAACTGATCCTTTTGAAACTGTCCACATATCCAAGGCGATGAAAATATTTTCTGAACTTTTATTAAGAATATTCTGTACAACAGCCTTTCATAAACGTTTTGCAGATCCAGAGCAGATCCTGACAAAGTTAATTTATATCTCAACATTGTAACGAACTTCTACCTTCTTCAAGGCACATATCATGTAAGGTGGTCGATGCATACCTAGGAATGCTTCAGTCTTAGCTCAGGATAAATCGGAGTGGGCTAGCCTCAATGATATGATGTGAAGATGTGTTTTTTTCCATAAGATGGAAAAATTCTAAAAAGTTAATTCCATAAGAAAACTATTGATCCATTATGTAACTAACCACATGAATAAGAAACTATTATTTAGAGGGACAAAGCTGAAAGTCCCTTGAAATCTGTTCCCACCCCAACGTATATACTTAGATGTATTACCATACTGTCGATATCCCATTGCTTCACTTATCTACTGTTCACCCTTACATTTCATCAAATAATAATATTTTAAAATTTCATTATTACTTATTTTTATTTTTACAAATAATGATTTTACATATTTTTGTAAATATTTCATTTCATTAACCTAAGTATTACTAAGTATTTATGAAGATTTTATTTAGTTTTAAGATACTATACTAGTAATACTACCAATAATTAAAATTCCTGATAAATCACCTATCGATAAATTTTCCCATTGGTCTAGTAATATTATGCGGTATAGTTAACTGCCCAAACAAAGAGAATATAAAAAAAACAGTAAAGAGAGTGGTGAATATTATTTTACAGAGAGTAGTTATAATTAAAAGCAAAGATAAATAAATGCTCGAGAGATATGCGTGTTGGAGTGATTTACAGTCACAAAAAAAAATATGTCAAACTATATAAATATATATTTAAATAATTTTAACACTTACATTAGTTTAATTTACGGTAAATTGCTACTTTACCGATCCGACGATGGGCCCAACTATCATGATGTTGTATGCTAAGTGTGGTGTGATAATTGTTGAACCTGTGATACTCGCTGTCATAATTAGATTTAAGTATAGATATACTTATATAGTAAAATTGTTGTCGATAAGCTAGTTAGGGATTCCTTCAACACCTTTTTTGATGAAATGAATATCTAAGCTGATAACGAATACGTTCATTATCTGATATAGGTCTATTTTATGTTGAAAATGTTACTACTCGTAACGGATGTATTTATGTTGATCTTATGTTGCATACCATGTATTCTGTGATGTCCGCTAATACCACAAGTAACGCAGTATGTTCTGGGAAGTATCCCTGGTAATAAAATATACAGCATCAATTCGCACAGCATTTATTTGAGGCTTCTGGTTTTGAGGTTTTTCGTAGACAGCAAAAATTGTAACTGGAAGTGTTACCGTTCCACCAAAATTTATTTAATTTAAACAAAATTTGGGGTGCAGACTAAAGTACGTCTTTACTGTTCAAACTCCAAGTAGTCACTCTTTTTGTTCTGATCGACAGTTAAATGTTTTCGACCAAAATGAGAGATAATACCTCTATTTTTCGGTGGATAAAAATTACGATCATTTAAGTACGTTGACCTTTTATCTACTATTTAAATGAACGTCATCTTAGGCTTCTGTATTCTTACTTACTTACTTTTAATGGCACAACAACCCATGGAGGGCCTAGGCCGAGCTTTTCGCATCCACTCATGTTGTGCGTGTTATATTTGTACATGAATGGAAGGGACCTACAGTTTAATGCCGAATCCGAACGGCGAAGTGAAAAGCTTTTCATAGCAATTTTTACTCTTGTAGGTTTGCCATTGCCTGCCAAGAGGTGGTGCCGTGTAGAAAAATTATTTTTTCTACTTTTTGATTTTGCCTGTGCCGAGATTCGAACCCCGGACACTCTGCGTAGCAGTCCAACGCACTACCACTACACCACGGCGACCACTTCTGTATTCACTTTGCATATATTATAGAAGGTGTAGGGTGTAGCTTTTTCATACTGCCCTATAAAAACTTTCTCCTAAGAACGGTAACAAACATTTATTTCGCTTATCCGAAATTTCCCATCAACTTCAGTTACCATTCGCATTGATGTTTCTTCAACCTTGTGGTGTATTCTAGCACATTTTCCCTCCAGCTTCTTGAAAATAAGAGTGGAGATGTTTTCGAATTTCGTCTAGATGTGGTGTTTAGTTAGCTGCCGCTGCTCAGCTTGTTGCCCCTCAAACTGTTGTTGCATCAGCTGCCGTTTCTCTATTTATTGCTGCTCAATTTGTTGTTGCATCAGCTGACACATTGCCTCGGAGTCCTTCTGGCACTCTTCCGCATTAGGATTCACTAAACTTACCTCTGCTTTTCATAAAAATATTTTGTTTCAACTAAATCATTAAACGGGAGTTACTGTACCGAGTTTTATTTTAAATATAATTATTTTCAATATAAATTAATTAAAAATATCCAAATATTAACTAGATCCAATACCCGATTTTGCCCACTATGTTGTTACCAATATAAAAAAGGAGCGATTTCTTGAGAAAACAGAAGCTGAAAAAAGAACTATTGAAGAGGGTTTAAAGTGTATACTACGTACTGATTATTTTTGTGGTCTTATTAAATACAACAACTATGCTCAAATGGATTGGAATGATTTACCAACGGACCCGAAGGAGATATATTGTGATAGTGAGATTATTTATCTTAATCCAAATACCGGTAAAAGCATCACTATACTACTTATACCAAATAATGTTGGCTATTTCAACCGTGCATTGAATATACGATTATGTCCCATCAACAAGTTCTCAAATGACGGTGGTGAATTCAAGGGTGAAATCGATGATCTGGTAAAATCAAAGCTCATGATTTCAAAACTATGGTTGGAGTATTATTGCCGGGTACCGGATATTGAATGGAATGATAATATCAATTTACTAGATCGTACTATTTATGCCGGAGAAAAATATGAGTTTAACATGGAGTTTGAAAACTATAGTAATGTTGGCGGCTTCGTTTATTATGATGTAGTGGTAAGATAATTGTACTGCCAATCTGGTATATTAAACTATGAGGTTACTTTACAGCACTTCTATTTTCAAAGATAAATATTAATACTGACATGAGAAGAGATAGTGGTAAAAAAGCATAAAAATAAACAAAGGGTATTTTTGTATGAATACTAACATACTAAATACTTTTTGAAATTGGTGCTACAAATAATAAGTATATAATGGGGTCGAGGGTATTAATTAATTGCCAATAAGGGTGGCGTTATTTGACACATCCAAGTGTAGACGAATTATTAAAAGCTTAAATGTAAAAGCTAGTGAAGAGCTGTAATATCTTTAACTGTATTGAAAATCTTAAACGGTTATGTGTGTGATGAATGATCTTGGAAATGGTTTGATTTTTTTAAAACATTCAACTTTCATGTTAAAGTACATGATTTTCCGACGGACATAGGCTATTTATCCGCCCATTACCACGCTCGCAAAAACAGTAAAATGCCTATAACTTTTGAAGCCCTCAACGCATTCACTTCAAATTGAAAACACATCAATAAGGAATGTATTTTTATTGTCATATTTTTTAACGAAATAATTAGTTTTGATATAATTTGCTTATCTTTCCACAAATGAGACAGTTTTTTTCTGAAACAAAGTGATCGTTCCGTGTAAATTAGCGAACCGCGCATAATTTGGAATAGAATTTCTTTCGATTTTTCATTATTCATGAATTTCATTGTAAAAGCAGAAGTGTTTGGTGAAGTGCGTTGCTGGATGTACTCAATTGAGTGGCAACAACGTGGATTGCCGCATGCACACATTCTCATTTGGTTAGTCAACAAAATTACACCAGATGAAATTAAGTAACGAGGCGGTGTAGCGCATTTTCTCATTTTCGATACATGAACGTTACCCAACCGTGCAGCATTTAGCTGTTCATCTAGAAAACGGACAGCGTGTGTATTTTACCTCGGAGAATGCAGCTTAAAGAGCGGAAACGCCACCAGAAACTACATTGACAGCGTTATTGTATGCAGAAGTACCAAGGTATTTTACATGGAATTCAGCAAAATAAAGAATTTCAACGTCGTAAGCAAGGGAATCGAGTTGATCGCCATGTAAATCTGTTTCAACTGATTCTTTAGGACGAATTTATACTGTTCATCCTAATAATGCTAAATGCTTTTATTTAATGTTTGTTAGAACGTGAAAACTAATATGACTCGAATACCTTGAATTCATACGTTCAAGCAAATGTTCCGAAATTAAATGTTCAGCAAAAAAGAGTATATGAAACAATTATGCGTGCTGTTAACGATGGAAGTGGTGGATTTCATTTTTTGGATGCTTTTGGTGGTACAATAAAAACGTTTTTAATATCATTGCTTTTAGCAACAAGACGTTCCCAAAATCGAATCGCATTGGCAGTTGCTTTGTGTCAATTAATTTTGTTGTCAGGAGATGTCCGACAAACTATGCCAATTATACCAAGATCAACCCCTGCCGATGAAATACATGCTTGCTTGAAATCATCGTTTTTGTGGAGACATGTAAAAATATCTTTTCTTTCAACAAATGTTCGTGTTCAATTGCAAAATGATGCATCAGCTGTTGAATTTTCAAAGCAATTGATGACAATTGGAAATGGTGCAATGCCAGTTGATGAGACTAGATTGATTACGTTGCCGCATAATTTTTGTAGAATTACACCATCGAAAGAAGAATTGATTTACAGTGTATTTCCCAACATAGTACAGCACTACAAAAATCATAATTGGTTAAGCGAAAGAGCCATTTTGGCAGCCAAGAATAAAGATGTCATTGAATTAAATTTTGCTATACAATCCAAAATACCTGGTGTTTTGGTTTCGTATAAGTCTATTGATACTGCTACCAATGAAGAAGATGCGGTTAACTATCCTACAGAATTATTGAATTCTTTGGATTCACCCGGATTACCGCCACATAACCTTCAATTGAAAGTCTGTGTGACTATTATTATGCTTCGTAATTTGAATCAACCGAAACTTTGCAATGGTGCGAGGCTTGCTGTGAAAAAATTTATGGTCAATGTTATTTTTGATTGGAAAATTCAAAGGTGAAGACTTGTTAATACCACGAATTCCGATGACTCCAACCGATTTTCCTTTCAAAATCAAACGTGTATTTCCAGTGCGAGTTGCATTCGCAATTACCATTAATGAGGCGCAAGGTCAATCTTTGGAAATTTGTGGAATCAACTTATCCAGTATTTTCTCATGGACAATTATACGTAGCCTGTTTACGTGTATGCAAACCATCAGTATTATTCATTTATTGCCAAGATAATAAGAAAACTAAAAATGTGGTTAACCATAGAGATTTACAATAAAAATAAACTTTAAATTTAAACTGCTTTGAATTACTTTTTTAATTATGTATTTATATGTCGCACAGTGGAATCGAAATAAAAAAAGTGAGTAATGCCCACGCTTTACTGTCTAATCTGATGACTTAAAAAAAATGCAGTTTGTATGTTTTATGAGGTACTGATTTCGAATTTGATATTAATTGTTGAAACTATATTTGGGGCCTTAATGGTGTCCAATACTAGGCCTGAAGTAATAATGAAGTAATTTCAATGAAATTTTTCGCAGGTTAATTTTAATCTCACAGAAAATCTAATAGGTGTCTTGAGCTGCAGCTGGATAAAGCTTTGAGCAATCCTAATTAAAATTGGCATGATGAATCTTTACCCAAAAAACTAAACTACGTTTACCATATATGTATACTTAGGTATAACGTGATTTCCTAAATAATCAAAATTTTAGTTTGTAAGAAAGTTATGATTTCGGTTTTTAATTCTACATTTTACTCCGAAAATAAATTCCACTCATCCACTTAGAAATACAGTAATCCCTAATTACTATTAATATAGACAAAGACACAAAAAACTTACCACTAACCGTTTTCATGTAGTTTATACAGAAATAGTTTAGTTTTCTTATTTAATTAATTACTTTTTGGTTAGTGGATCTGTTTCATTTACACTGCATTACAAACGATTAAAATTTAACATCAACATCAACAACAAGCGTTTCAACTTAGTCCCATGACACACGTAGCATTTTTGATGCCTCCACTATTGCCAGTTCTCTTTTGAATCTGCCGCTAGATATTTTGTAGGTTCAAACATTACATTTCATTTAAAAACATGCATGCATTTTTCTTAATTTTAATCGTTTTGTCTTCTTTATTCAGATTTTTTTCAAACAAGAATACATATAATATAATTTAATTTTGAAGAAATGAAAATTAAGCGTTCATAGATGAGTAGCCAGATGCAGTCACTTTTTTTATTTTTTGAAAAATAATGAAAAATTACAAGTTTACATTTTACTACAACTACGATGTCACTTATGTCACCCACAAAACTCGAAATGCATGCAGCACAATTTAAAGAAATTAGATATAAACATTCACTACTTACTTAATTACAACCGATGATCGGTCTTTGGGCGCCTCGATAAAGCTGTCAATATCGTCAGCGTATGCTAGCAGCATGACACTCTTGTGCAGCTCGAGTTATTTTCTCCAGCATAATGTTAAAGAAGGCGCACGATAGGGAGTCACCTAGTCTGAAAGATCTTTTGGTATCAAATAACGCGGAGAGGTCTGTCCCAATTTTCACTGCGCTGGTGGTGTCGGTCAGTGCCGTTTTCAAAGACGAATAAGCTTTGCAGGGATACCAAAATCACGCAATGCGGCATACATGTGATCCCTAATCGTGCTGTCGAAGGCGGCATTATAATCGACGAATAGATAGTGGGTGTCGATTTGTTTTTCTCCGGTCTTTTCTAGGATTTGGCGTAGTATGAATATCTGGTAGATGGTAGATTTACTAGGCCTGACACCACACTGATAAGGTCCAATCAGTTTATTGACGATGGGCACAGTCTTTCGCACAGTACACTCGATAGAACCTTATATGCAATATTAAGAAGACTTATCCCACGATAGTTGGCGTAGATCGTGGGCGATTCCTTTCTTATGGTTTGGGCAGAGTACGCTGAGGTTATAAGCACTTGATATGCTTTCATCCGACCATATTCTGCATTTCTATGCAGCACAAGCATGCGTTTTGTTAGCTCTTCGCCTCCGGTCTTAAACAACTCAGTAGGCAGGCCATCTGCACTTGCAGCCTTATTGTTTTTCGGCCGATCTATGGATGTTACGACTAACAGCATGACACTCTTGAAGAAAATAGTGCCAGTACTACTGTGCTTCAAAACCGCCAGTGATTGGGGTTTCCGGAGTAGATTCTGCAGTGACGGGATTATAGTCGTCATCGCCATGAGGCAGTTGCGAAAAGAGCACCCTCCATAATCTCATTAAGCTCTGAACGTCTGTCACCAGATTTCCGTCTTCATCCTTGCAGGAAGAGGCCCCTGTCTTTAAACCATTAGTCAGGCGTCCTTAGCAGCTCACGTTGCGACTGACTGCAGGGTGGCTCTGTAAACAGCGTTTTTCGCTTCAGTATCATCGCGACACTCTTGGTCGTACCACATATTTCTCCGTCGACGGTGGTAGCCTAGCACCTCTTCGGTAGCCGTACGCATAGAGCGGGAAATGTGCGTCCACTGCGCGCATATGTCATCAAGTTTGGTGTTCTTCGATAGGCGGAGTACGAGTCGATTGGCAAAGACTTCGGCTGTCTGTTGTGATTGCAGCTTTTCAACATCCAGCTTTCTCTTAGTTCCTATCCGTGTTCAGACCTTGACTTCAACCAAATAGTGGTCTGAGTCGATGTTTGCACCACGTATTGTGCCTACGTCTACTACATTGGAAGCGTGCCTTCCGTCGATCACAACGTCAATCTGTCAATCTAGTTTCATGTGTTTTCATCAGGAGACCGCCAAGTGGCCTTACCGATATCTTTATGTTCAAATCTCGTGCTACTAACTGTCAAGTTTCGTGCGGCGGCGAAGTCGATCAGTCTCATATCGTTGTCGGTGGCTTCGTCGTGGAGACTGAATTTTCCGATCGTTGGACCAAAGAGACTCTCCTTGCCCACCTTGGCATTAAAGTCGCCTAACACGATTTTAATATCGTGGCGGGGACAATGCTCATAAGTTTTGTCGAGGAGCTCGTAGAAGACATCTTTGGTCGTTTCATCCTTCTCATCCGTCGGGGCATGGACACAAATTAGGCTGATGTTTAAGAATTTTGCCTTGATGCGAATAGGCGCTCGTTCAGGGCGCAAACCTCAAGACTAGATGACGAAGTCTCTTCCCAACCACAAATCCAACACCAAATTCGTATTTCGACCCGTGACAGCTGTAGTAGATATCACAGGATGCTTTTCTGGAGCAACCCTGTCCCGTCCATTGCATTTCCTGTATAGTGGTGATGTCATATCTTTGGAGGACATCCACCAGCTGGATAAAAGCACCTTCCCTGTGAGGGTTCGGACATTCCAGGTGCATATCCGTAAATCGTTGTCCTTTGGGCGTTTGCGGGAGTCGTCAACGTTACAGGGGTTCCTTATCCTAAGCTTCATTTGATGGTGATGGGTTCCAAACTCGACGTAAAAGCATTCACCGGCGCACACATTAGTTAGCTCACTGACGGTGTCAGATAGCTATCCAGAGGACGCCACGAGGAGACTGCGTGTCGACTTAAGACATAGAAGCGCAAATATCGTACATGGACGCACCTGCGACTATCGTGAACTTTACCTTGTGTCCTATGCCCACCCGGCTCACTAGTATTTTATTAATATTCATGTATGCTTAGCGATGCTAAAGACAGGCAGCAGAAATTCATGCTAACAACGTTTCGGTTACATCCTATCAGTTTTTTATAATTTTTATCCACTTTTGATATTCTTATATGTATAATAAAACTAGCAGTGTAGTACTAATCTTTAAAGTTTACCTTTTTAAGCTTAACTTAAAATTCACATTTTTCATATACTTTTCTTCTGAAATACTATTGGTAAATTTATTTTTGAAAACTATAATCTTCATGTTTTTGGTATCCTTTACCAGTCTTATATATTTTCAATGTTTTTTATAAAATTTAGTTTTTGCAGACATTAAAGCTCAGAACCAACTAAAAAATACACCGACTACATACACTTCACCTCTACTTTCAAGTATATAGGTAGATAGTGTTACGTCGATGGTTACTAAAAATGTATCGACGAAAAGTATCGTGCTCATTCCTTTCTTTCCAAAAAAAAGCTCTACAATAATCGTCTTTTTTTTGGGGACATTTTTAATAATTCAAAAATTAAAACCAATCAATAATGTAATAAGTATATAATGTATATAATCCACATAAATTTTAAAAATCTTGTAACAATAGTATTGAAAATATTTATCATTTTCCACAATAAACATTAGTTACATTCGTTTTCATGAGTAACAGTATATGAAAGATACGTATGTGATATATGTATATATGTTGAATATATAAAACAATAATTCTTACTTTCAACATATAGCCATAGGAAATAGGCAAACTGCTGGCTCATTTATTTTGTTCTATGCCCCTCCACAATTTTGTTTTTTCATTTACATATATACATATAGTAAAATAACATATAGCATATTTAGTTAACATGTTTTCTCAATTTCAGCAAAGAAAACAACTATATCTTTTTTCCAATTAATATTTGAAAAAAGTAGGCGTAGTAGTATTTGCAAACCTTTTATAAAAATTATCATATTTTATGTGGATGCATGTACATATATGCCATTATTTATGAAACTCTTTCCAAAAAAGTTTTTTTTGGTATTTTACTTTTTATTAATAAGTATATATAAAGTGGGTGCCGCATAGAATTTTGCCTCAACTGCCGATTGACTCTAGCGCCGACCCTCTTCAATGTCACGTAGAAAAATATTACTACATTAAAGATAATCTTCGGCACTACTATTGTATTTTCCAAATTAGATTCGAAGAAAATGGCCCACTTCTCTTCAATACCATTCATCGTGCCTTTAAAAATATTTGATACAAACGTGTAAAATACGGGGTACAATAAAAATACAGTTTAAATATTATTAAAATGTTGTTGAAGCGCGATCTACATATGTATGTTCTTTTATAATTATATATATAATTATAATTTTCATCCCTTCTATTAACTTTCTCTATTTTCCTAGAGGCAAACAAAACGCACCCTTGAATTTTTTTGATCTGCCAATGCCAAAACTTAATTCAAGGTTTAGAAACAGGATGTGCCTGCTGTGTGTGCTATTGTGAATAAATTCGAGTCAACATATTCTCTATTTAATGTTAATGTGCCAGTAATGCGCCTCGTGATCATTTGAAGCTCCGAAACTTTTTCGATTGGGCTCTTCTAAAGAAGAAAATCTTGATTATCATTGAAAAATCATCTTCAGCGATGAAGCTAAATTTTGGCTAACGGCTTTGTCAATAAGCAAAATATGCATTACTGGGAAGCAACAAATCCACAAGAGACTACATTGCTTCCACAAAAGTGACCGTGTGCTGAGGATTGGACCTTCTTTTTTCGTCGATGAAAATAGTAGCCTTGTTACGGCAATGGCCAAAATTCAATGGACTTGACATCAGTGAAATGTGGTTCTAACAAGATGATGCAACATGCCACATTGCTGGTCAAACAATTGTTTTATTTTAGCGAAAGTTCGGTAATTGTGTAACCTTGAGAAATGGTCGGATCAAATGACCACCTCGCTCATGCGATTTAATTGATCGCTGCAAACGTTATTCCTCAGAGAGGAATAATAACTAAGAAGGAAATGTGGCACTTGACGAGCCCTTTACAACAATATATTATGTAAAATCAAACATCAAATACCAAAGTTATGAATATGGTGTTTTTTCTCTGTTTCCTGATACTCTTGGACTATCAATGAATTTCTTAGGCACCCAGCCACTTGAGTGGCGCATCCGCATAACGAACGGATCGATGCCCTAAACAGGCACAGTCCGGACTGTTCTGTGTGACGCGACACGCGGTCAAGTAACTATCCCAGTGGTTTTCAAAAAACAGCTACAGATTATATTATTATCATCACCTAATTAAGTCATTTAAATATTTTAAAAACAGTATTTTTAAATATGAGAATCAAATAATTCGATAAGCCATAATAAGCAATAACGGCTGTTGAAGTCATTGCACAAACAATGAAAAGGGTCCATTTGTTCATAATTATGTAATATGTCTGCTACTTGTACAACGGTTCGAGATGCTCAGGTTAACTTGATTTAAAAGAAATACTACATTTATGACGCAATTTAATAATGGGCCAAAAACATGACATTAAACATTATGAACTCTTCTGCTTTCTAGAGTTGGCATATCCATAAGTTTAAGATGATGTGTGTAGGAGGAAGATTTTTTGATGGATCCCGTCGAAAAATTTTTACCGCAAACAAAAGAAACTGGCTTTGAACAAATTCCAATCTGTTCCAATAGCAGTTATATTGGTGAGTCCAAACTAGAGAAGAGTACTCCAAGATTGGCCTTGCCAGAGACTTAAAAAGTGTTTTCGTTACATATGGATCATTAAATTCTTTTGACCATCTTCTATTGAATGCAAATATTCTCTTAGCTTTATTTACCATATAATAACATGTTAATATGTAAATTAAAGTGAAATTTAGAGTCCATAACAATGCACAAGTAAAAGAAAGTATGCACTCTTTCCAAGGTGTAATCAGTTATAAAGTAAACTCATGGGATTGGTTGTCTTCTTAAATGGATCATTGACTTACATTTCTTTAAATTTGAAAACTTTAACGTTTTAAGACATTAAGATCCGATTGAAGCAAAATTTATGCCTCTCTTCAGAATAATGAGTTTCACATCATCAGTGTTTAAGCCACCCTAATGTACATTTTCTTTCCTATTCTATTTCTCTATTTGCTTATTTTTGTTTTATTCTTTTTTATTCTTCGTTTCTACATTGATTCTGTGTTCTTCGCTCAAACATTTCACCACGTTCGGATGGGCTCTTCAATTTTTATTGTACATTTAAAAGTTCCAACTTTCTTTTCAATAAATTAATTTTATTAAATTTAAATAAAAATTCATTGTGTTTTAATTTAATTTTTAATAATTCATCCACGAATTATTTATGGTCCTTCGAGTCGGATCTTTCAATTAAATAATTCATCCCGGAATTATCCATGTTCCTTTGAGCCGGATTTACAAATAACTCAGCACAGAGTTATTCACTCAGCATATAATAAAGCTTGTGAGTCACGGATAAGATCATTATGAATAAACGGGACCAAGATGACTACACTAAGGAACTCCAGATGGAACGTCAATACAAGATGAGATGGAGCTCTTGAACAGCACCCTCTGATTTCTATTAGTTTGATATGAACGGATCCATTAAACAAGTACTTAGTTTATTGAACAGAAAATGATGATTCACCACGTCGAAAGCTTAACTGAAATTGGTGTAGATGGTCTAAAAGTGGTTGGATAATTCTTTAATTATATTAGTTGTGAATTTCAAAAGATTGATTATGGTAGACCTGTTATTAAGGAAGCTATGTTGATAAAGAGACATCAACGACCCCACAGAATGTTTCAATTGTTCTGTATACTTGAATAACACAAATTTTTATTGTTATAGTTTATCATCATTTGAGCGCTGATGTAATAGCGCTAACAAAAAAAAAAAACAAGATCAAGATCGCGTCGACAAAATTTAAAGCATTAGGAACACTTTCAATTTTTATTCTACCTAAAATTGATTTAATTGTAACTCTTCCATCTCAAATTCATTGTAGTAAGTTATACTGTGTACGGTTTGAGTTTCGTTTGGTATTGAATATATCTCGTTCGCAAAACAAATAAATTCAATTTATACCTTTTTTAAGTGCCACACCACTTTGTCCAAACAAATTCCGGGAGCCGAGTAGATAGATACATACAAAAACGCTAGCTCAGAATAAATTTCTGACAATTATTGTTCTAAGTGGTATGTCTGTTGCTAAAACAATAAAACCTATTCAGTGAAAATAAATAAGTTCTTATTATGTTACAGGTATAATTCTCGATTACATTTTCATATAATATTAATTATGCAAAGAACGGAAAAATATTAGTGGAGTTCAAAAACGTATTATTTTTGAAAAAAAACTTAAATACAAGAAATTTTTAAGAAAATGTAATTTATTTTTATAATATTCAAAACTAAACAATATGTAGATATTTCAAGAACTAGATAGTTCAAGAACTAACATCAAGATACAAAAAAAAATATCAGTTGGATGTTGTTCCTCCTTTTGCCCGTATTACAGCCATTATCCTTGACAGCATCGAATCAACCAAAATTCTTAGGTTGTCTTTGGTAATAACTTCATACCAAACTTTATTTAATGCTAAAATAATCTTTGTTTTTATTTTATGGGCTTCTGCCATAAGTACTTGATAGGATTCAAATCGCGCGAGTTTCCCGGCCAAGTCAGGCGTGAAATTTCGATGTCCGTGAATATTTTTTCAAGCTGTAAAAAAAGGATTTTATTTTTAAATGTTCTGTTTTTAATTTTACATTCTGTAATGGTAATGCGTTGGACTGCTACGCAGAGTGTCCGGGGTTCGAATCTCGGCACAGGCAAAATAAACAACAACAACAAAAATAAGTAAAAAAAATTATTTTTCTACACGGCACCGCCTCTTGGCAGGCGGCAAACCTACAAGAGTAAAAATTCCTATGAAAAGCTTTTCACTTCGCCGTTCGAATTCGGCATTAAACTGTAGGTCCTTTCCATTCATGTACAAATATAACACGCACAACATGAGTGGATGCGAAAAGCTCGGCCTAGGCCCTCCATGGGCTGTTGTGCCATTAAAAGTAAAGTAAGTAAGTAAGAATCAAACAAAATTTAGCATGCAAAATTTACCGATTTTGCACGGTGGCAAGGTGCAGAATCGTCCTGGAAAATTGCGTTCATACTGCAGGAAATGCTCTTCAAGAGCTGGCACTAAGTTTTCCTTTTTGAAATGCCCATATTTTTCAACATTCATAGTTCCTTCTAAAAAGTAGAAAGAACCACGTTGGTAGTAGGAGAGCATCCCCAAATCATTTGGCTCTGTGGGAATTTCACTGTTTACTGTTTTCTTCATAACGTTCACCATTGGAACGGCGCACGTACGGCAAATTATCGGCGCATAGCAGGTTCAAATTGCTTTCATCAGACCAGATGACATTTCGCCACTGCTCCAGTGTAAAGTTTTTATTGTTTTTAGCCCAAGCTAGACGCGCTTTTCTCATTTTTTCAGTCAACAATGACTTTTTTGCAGGACGCCTTCCATATAATAATATTTACGCAATGATAGGTTTCTAGCTCGGCCCGAATAGTTACTACACTTTTAAATCGATCCTTTGTGCTAATATTTTTTATAAGGCTATCAATTGTGTTACTAGTTGCACGTTTAAGACCAGATTCTTTTTTCCTCTCCAGGGACTCCATAGTATTCTTTTTTTTAAAAAAAAGGACAATTGGGGAATTTTTCAGAAATTATCTGGCAGCAAAGTCTTTGGTCCACTAATGTAAGTACAGCAACTTTTTTATCATGTGTCAGCTGCTTATAGTTTGCACTCATTACTGCACTTATTTCACAAAAAAAGGTTTCTACGGTAAACAAATGCACTGTTGTCAACACATTTGGAATAATTTAAACCGGGAAATCCCCTTTATCGTAGCAAGAAAAAATAAGTATATTACCCAAATTTTTACATAGTAAAAAAGTGTTGCCAGTGGTGCGGTTTTCTTGACCGCCAGTGTATATGTTAGAAAATTATATATATAGGTTATTGAAAACAGAAAGAAATAAAACTAAGATCACTGATGACGAATAATGGCTGGTACCGAAACGATCTTCTGATCTGCCTGTACTATATACCTTGTTGTTATTGTCTCTATGGAATAAACGTTCATAGTAGCTCATATATAATTCATATATGTATATAGAATATTACTCTAGTTGATGATTTTTTTTCAAATTTAAAAATATAAACAAAAAACAATTTATATAGATTAATTTTGGTAATACTATGAGATATAAATTTCCAGTGCTTGATTTTCAAATCAAATTCCCCCAACTTCCAATTTCTAAACTTATTAATAATTCACCCAGGAATTATACAACCTCAATGCCTTGAAGAGCAGCATAATTAAAGCAAATTGAACTTATCTGTTATGATTAATATCGAATCCTTTGGCGAAAGTGAAAAATGTTTTGATTTCATACAAAAAATTAATTGAAATGAATGTAGTGGACTATATGTACTAGTGGTCGTCGTGACGTATATGTTAGTGCGCTGACCTGCTACGCAGTGTCCGGGGTTCAAATATCGCACAGGCAAAGTCAAAAAATTATTTTTATACACGCCACCTCTTGCCAGGCAATAGCAAACCTGCAACAGTAAAAATTGCCTAAGAAAGACTTTCCAATTCACATTTCGGAATCGGCATAAAACTGTAGGTCCCTTCCATTCATGTTCAAAAACATAACAAGCAAAACATGACTGGATGGGAAAAGCTCTGCCAACGCCTAAATGGGCTGTTGTGCCATTAAAAGAAGAAGTGGAATGTGCTACTTTATTGAATAACTCATGCACAGTAATGTATGTACTGTAGTAGGAATGTGCAACTGGAGGAGAAAATCGATTTGCGACTTTTGATTTAGAGCCGGGAAAATCGGTAAAAACAAACTATCGATATCTTTTGCAAAAAAATCGATGAACATTGAAAGAAATTGGTAATTTTCCCTTCCATAGCACTAAGCAGAGACATCAATCACCTGCTCTGCGCTTGACACTAATAGCAAAGATCTTAATAATACATATAAAGATGTCTTATTCCCATACATTTACGTGTCCGCATAAGAATTTGGGGTGTATTTATAATAAATTAACAGAAAAGAACATGTAAAAAGCAAGAGAGCAAAAACCAAAAGGGAGACGAAAGTGACATCCGATATAAACAAGTGTGAAAAATATTACATTCTTATTGTCGTGTGTACTCGTAAATGGTGACGAAATATCAAAGCACAGAGTGCAATTGTACTTTCAAGCAAAGATTTTTGTCAAAATATATGCAAAGATATTTTGTGTTTTAAGTTTTAATATAGATTCACAAATTTTCTGTTTTCTTTGTACAAACAAAGACAAATGTGGGTATATTATTAAGATCTTTGGTTTCACTGTTTTTCCCCCTAAGTGTACTAAACTAGTGTATTTTTTTTATGTAAAACGAGGTGACCAATCTACAAAAACTACTAACTGCAATCCTCATCTCCTAGTCGAGCATAGGTCCTTACTTATTTGAATCTGACTCGGTTTGGTGCTTCAAGTCACTCCATTTTTATTTGGCGGAGACCCATTCGAATTCGAATAATATAATTTTTTTGCTTTGGTATAGTTGTATTAATATTCATGTATTATATTTCTGTAGCCTCGATCTGAAGATGGTGAAATGAGTTTTACTGATAGTGCATGGAAGCATTATAGCAGACCAGATAATATATTGATAGTACCATGCCGTATAATATTTAAAAAAATTGGCAATATTAAGTTATCAGGAGTGTAAGTAATTTACTACTTTTTTGTACAGTATTGACATTTTTGAAACCAACTTTTTTTTACTTATAGAGTTAAATTACTTGGCAATATAACAGGCATTCCTTTCCACATAACTGCAAACGTTTTACCGGCGAAAATACGTTGTGAGCCAAACTATGTCTACCATCGTCAAAACGTTATGGATTATACGAAAGTATGTGTTTTCATTTATAATGTTACACCAACCTCTACATGGTTAAGATTCAACTTAGTAAGTATTACGAAGGAGTAATTATATCTATTGTTTTATACACTATGGGGCCAAAGCCATAGCTTTGCTGGTAAAAATTCTGAAATATGGCTCATATATGTATTCATACTTAGTCGCTGGTAATCATTACGTCAAAGTTATCACGACAGTTCCATTGTCATATTTTTCTATTAATTAAATTTGGATTAAGCTGAAAACCTTTTTCTTATTTTATTTCGAAGATATTAAAAGTTGAGAGAATTTAGTTTGAAGTGGATTAGTAAAAATAGTAAGTGAAATTGGTGAAATTCAGAATTAAAAAGTGGTTTCCACCAGGTACGGGTGGCCGAGAATTCGATCCCGTATACCGAGTTTGTGACTCCGAATGTACAGTTCGAATTTTTGAAAATTTTTGAAGATGGAATTGGATATCTAGGATATTCTGTGACGCAACATAGCATTTAACCAAGTGGCCCCCACATCTCCGCAATCGAAAAGTACTCCATGCCGACAAACGAAAAAAACTTCATTCTTGTATTGGACTCTTCTCATATTTCCAACGTTTCTCCCGTCTTTTTCAAAAATCGCTAAAGCTTTGCAGGACTTTAATTTTGATGAAATTAATTAATTTTGCTGTTTTAATGCAAAAGAACACTGACGGAAGGTTTCATATCATAGCTTTGAACTCGAAATACTGGCAATAATTTACACACTTCATCGGTGGCGAGATTATCTGGAGGGTATACCATTTAGAATAAACACCGACTGTAATTCATTGATAATGACACTTGACCGAATACGTTTATCAAGGATTTGTGCACTCGCAAGGAAACTAAAGAATTTGACGGATTTGAACTATCTGAAGGACTTATCTTTAAACTAAATATTATGGACGAAAACTTCTTTACGTGCCGCAAGAAATAGAGGACAATGTCATTAGTAGGTTGATTCACGAAAAGATCACCATCAAACTTTCGATGAAACATACTGGTTTCCTTCAACGCGGCCAAAAATTGCAAAATTTATTAGAAATTGTTTAAAATGTCTCATGTACGCTGTCCCTGTTCGCGCAAATGAACGAAATCTAAATACAGTATTCCGACCACATTGACCATTTCGACCCCCAATATGCTATCGTTTCACTTCAAAACGATAGCATATTGATGCCTTCACTATGTTAAACATTATCCCGTCAATTCGACAAGTACACGCGAAGTAAACGCCGCTCTTGAAAAATATTTTAATTATTACATTGACCCAGGCGAATTGTTTCCGACCGGGGCACTTGCTTTACCTCACTTGAATTTGAGGACTTTTTGTTGAAACGAAATATAACCCACATAAAAGTAGCTACCTCAAGTTGCCTCAGGCGAATGGGCAAGTGGAGCGAGTAAATCGAGTTTTAAAGGCAAGCTGAGTGATCAATCACGCTGATTGGTCATGACGGTTGTTACAAGTTGAGTACACAATCAATAATGCAGTTCACGGCTCCACAAAGAATATGAGTAGTAAGCTCCTGTTTAGTGTTGAGCAGTGAGGAGAGCAAATCGATGAATTGTCAGAATATTTGCAAGAAAGGTGTACTGATGGTGGGGAGCGAGATATTCCCCAATTGGGATCTAAAGCTGCTGACTCAATCCAACGTTCGGAAGAATAAACTGAAAATTACTTTCTAAAATGTAGTACAGCCGCGATGAGTTACAGCGTTGGGGAGTTTTTTGTTATAGGAAATGTGGACACGGTAGTAGGCACTAACAAGATATTTTTGCCAAAGTACCGTGGACCATACATTGTTCAAAGCGTGTTGGGTAATGATAGGTATGTCATTAGAGGCATTGATATTTGTCAATTGACTCAGCTGCCGTATGACGGAATGCGAAAATGGTTGAGTGCTACTGTTAAGTAGCATGCAAAAGGCAACACACCATACTAGAATAAGATAATAAGGCCGATCAATTGTCAGATCGCCAGAGTTGTAAACTATATATATTGTAAAAGAGTGGCGTCACTAAAAACATTATTTAGATGAAGGGAAAAGTGAAGGAAGAACCAACCGCAACAAACTCCCTTTTTTTTACTTGACTTCTGGTTTGACCTGACAAAAAAGCACTGCCACACTGTAACTTCTATTGAAAATCGATAAAAAAAAAAGTAAATCTGTCGGTAAGCAAAATGTAATGTATATTTTATTATTTTTGTGTTGGTTTTGAAATATTAAATATACATGATACATAGAGACCACCGAGTGAACACCGCCTGTAGGCGGCCATTATCGTTGAATAGTGTGTTTTTGAAGTACTGCAAACAGTTGTGTTCAACGGAAATTAGCAAGAATCTTGAGTGATCCACAGACACCATTCACGTGTTTATCATATTTTTTTTCAGATGAACCCGGTTGCAAAGGAAGAGGACAAAAAATCTGTACGAAATGCAATATTCGTTTACTACTTGTTTATCTTATATGTAACAATAATGTTTTTTGACAATAAAACACATTGAAATGAATGAATTCAATAAAATACTTATATTAAAACGCATCCTCGTGGTTTATTTTTTATGCACTAACCAATAATCCCCAGTTAGAGGCGAGTTATCTGTTTCCGTACCCAGAGAGTTTTTAAGACTTACAACTAAAAAATGGGTTTCAGATTCGTGTTCAACACCCCAATATTTATTTTTTTTTTTACTGTCGTTACATGGGATCATCAGTGTTGAAAAAATTATACAAAACTGCTACATATGTATGTACATGTACAGGTTTATCCATTTTGTGGTTTCAAAAGTAAACGTAAATAAAATACATACATGCAGAATTTCAAAACCGAACATGTTTTGGTGTAATAAAAGAGAGAAAAATATGAAGATAAAATATTATCAAATAAAGAAAGGGAAGAAATAGCATATAATTTCCAGTCCGTCAAGTCGAATCGTATCCAATGAGAACAGTACAATACGATGTTTTCGATTCGAAACACACATTTCGCACCAATAATAAAGGGTGTTTTTTTTAGAAGTGTGGTTTTCAACTTGATTTATGCTCAGTTTGGTTTGCCATTTCATAATGAATAGACTTACTACTGAACAACGTTTGCAAATCGTGCAAATTTATTACCAAATCGAGATGGCTACCGATCCCGATTTTCACAAGAAAATTTTGTTCAGCGATGAAGCTCACTTTTGTCGCATTTGGAGTGATCATAATCCACAAGCCATTGTTGAGACGCCGTTACGTCCTCAAAAAGTCACTGTTTGGTGTGCTCTATAGGCAGAGTGAGTCATTGGTCCATATTTCTTTAAAGATGAAGCCGATTGTAATGCTACAGTCAACGGGGAACGCTACAGAGCCTTGATTAATGACTTTTTCGTGCCTGAATTGGATGGAGGATGTTGATGTGGACGACCTTTGGTTCCAACAAGACGGCGCTACATGCCATACAGCCAAAGAAACAATCAATTTATTGAAGGAAACTTTTGGTGAGCGCATTATCTCGCGTCGTGGGCCTGTGGCGTGACCTCCAAGATCGTGCGATTTAACACTGCTGGACTATTTTTTGTGGGGTTATGTGAAATTGCTTGTCTACGCAGATAAGCCCGAGACGATTGACGCCTTGGAAGAGAATATTCGGCGCGTTTTTACTGACATACGGCCTCAATTGCTGCAAAAAGTGGTCGAAAATTCGGACTCGGCTGGAATTTATTCGATTTGCCATTAAAATATAATGGCAAATCCTTATCTTTATAATAAAGCTAACATTATATGCTTGGCCATAACATTAAATTATATGTGTTTTATTTCTTCTTGAAAAGCATACTTCTAAAAAAAACACCCTGTACATAGCGTATTGCAACAATCAATCATTTTGAGATAACTTTCGACCACTTCTTTACCCACTGCACCGATTGCCATACGAATGCCTCTGATTTAAATAGTTGCCACATTTACTTATTTACATATTACCCTTAAATCCTGAAAATATTATTTAAAATATCCCAATCAACTCAAATTATGGGAATCGAGCGAAGTCCGCCACCGGGAGGTGGAGCAAATAACACCAATAATGAAAACCCACTTCCATCTACATCAAGTACGATTGATATTGCTTACAACCGTCAACGTTCAGCATCCCTAAGCGAGAATCTGATATACTACTGTGGGCAAAAGTTAGTAAGACTTTGTTCATAATTTCAAATTTTTTTATTCATTCTTCCAAATCTATTTCGTCCCCTTCAAATTTAATGGAACTTCTTTTTTGAATAATTTCACTCATTGTGAAAATCGCCGAATGCACTTTTTGTACTTCAGAAAGACAAGCGTATACTAAACACTAATGATTATTTTGATGTGACATTTGGCACAGATGTCACCGACAGTCATACCAACCTTAAAAAAATAATATTTTGATGAATGGGTTTCCGCGCGAAATTTAAATTAAAGGCAAAACAACGACAAAATCTCCCAGCCCATCATGCCACCTGATAATGTGCAGGGTAGTCAAAAAAATGGTCGGCAGAATGTAAGCAACCGTAAAAGGCGAAGAGAAATAAAACAAAATCTAAACAAATAACTTTAGACAACTACTGGCTAGGTAACTCAACATCTACAGATAATAGATATCGAGAACTTGAAGATGAGGAGCCTGAAAATGTCGAAATTAAAACTTCTGACGGAAATGAACAAATTCCCAAACCACCACCTATATTTGTAGATAACTTCGAAAACATCCAACTACTGCTTGATATGTTAAAAAATAATTTTAAGGAATTATATAATATTAAAGTTGTCAATTCAAATCAAAATTCAACCAAACACCGCGCAAGTCTATTCAGATATTATTAAAGAATTAGATGCCAAAGGCACAGAATTCTACACTTATAAACTTAAGGAAGAAAGGGGGTTTAAAGTGTTTTTAAGAAATATGCACAATTCTGTTGATACAAATGAAATTAAAGAACTTAAAAACCTCGGGCATTTTGTCTCAAACATCTTTAATATCAAACATAGGGTAACGAAAAAGCCATTGCCATTATTTGTTCTAGAATTAGTCCATAAACCTAATGCTGTAATAACCCAAGTACTTATAAATAACGCAAATCAACCTTCACAATCAAATCCTACCTATGCTCAACAGGCAAGAGTCAATACACAACAGGCAACAGTCAACTCAAATTCAAATACCTATGCACAACAAGCAAGAGTCAGTTCAACACACAAAAACAAACCATGAAGTAACTTCACACGTCGTACATCCTGCCCTACGAAGGATGATATGAATGAAATCATGTCTCTTCTTAAACAAGTAATGCAGCAACTTACCACATTAACAAATATTTTCATTCAAATGACTAATAAATCATTAATAAACTAAATATAGTTATTTTGAATGCAAATGGATTAGCCTAACATACCCTTGAGGTAAAAACTTTCCTTAAAAATCACTCTGTCGACATTTTGCTTATTTCAGAAACTCGGTTTACTAAAAAATCACTTTTCTAAGCAAAATTATAACTTTTACCAAACAATGCACCCTGATGGTACAGCTCATGGTGGATCAGCTATTTTCAATGTTACACATTATTAATCCACACCTTTTTACACAAATGAAATCCATGCAACGAACTTAATTGTCATTGACTGGAGTGGCACTTTTACGGTTTCAGCTATTTACAGTAAATTATAACTTTTACCATACAATGCACCCTGATGGTACAGCCCACGGTGGATCAGCTATTTTTATCAGAAGCAATGTTACACATTATGAATCCACACATTTTTACACAAATGAAATCCAAGCAACGAACTTAATTGTCTTTGAATGGAGTGGCACTCTTACGGTTTCAGCTATTTACAGCCAAACACAACATCAAAGCCTATGAAAAATTCTTTATATATAAAGGCCAAAGATTTTTCTCAGGCGGCGACTTTAATGCCAAACACACTAGTTGGGTGTCAATGCTTGTTACTCCAAAAGGCCGGCAATTACTGCTCGCTATACAAAAATTACATTTAAATGCAATATCCAGCGGGGAACCTGCATATAGGCCTTCTGACCCAAAAAAAAACACCTGATTTGATAGAATTCTGCATAGTAAAAGGTATACCTATACAGAACTCACAGTGTAAGTCACTCTATTAGCTGTCTTCAGATCATTCGCCGGAACAAATTTAATAACAAAATCATTGAACATTCAAATGCCTCTGAAAACGGAGGAGGATATCTCTTAAGTAGTAGAGCATTTTAATTCTACGATACAAAACGCGTTTTGGAATTCTATGCCTTCAACAAAAAAAAACAGCATTGCTCAACATGTTCCATGACAATAAGAAAGATTATAGCAGAAAAACGCCGAGCGAGTAAGCAATGCCTTCAATACAGGTCTCCAAGCCATAAATGAAATCTAAATTCAATCATCCGGTTACTAAAATGTCAGCTGAGCCAAGAATCAATGGTTTCAGAATTATTTAAGTAATCGGACGCAACTGTGAAAACCAACTATTCGTTGTGGAAAGCAACAAAAAAGCTCAAAAGGCCAATTCTGCACAATCCTCCTCTTGGTAAAGTAGACGGTACTTGGGCAAAATCAACTACCGTAAAGGCTGACCTATTTGCAAAACATCTCAGCGTAGTATTGCAACCAAATCCATACGATGACTTACACTCTCCCAGCTGGTTGAAGGAAGTGAATGATTTTCTAGCTGAAGCTCATCAACTAGAATTACCAATCAAAAAATTCCGTAAATCAGAGGTAATAAATGTCATACAGCATCTGAAACTGGGGAAAGCTCCGACAAAATTTTCAAAGAATTACCAGAGAAAGGAGTAACACACCATTACAATGCTGTATTAAACAGAAATACCATTCCACAGCAGTGGAATGTTGCACAAATAAGTATGATACTGAAACCTGCTAAAAGCGTAAGCGATGCAAAGTCTCACCGGCCAATCAGCTTACTGCCAGTCGCTTTAAAAATTATAAAGAGCCTCTTAAAAGATTATAACCAATAATCAAAATTCGACGCCTTTATCCTGAACACTAATTCGGTTTCAGAGAAGGTCACGCAACTATAGAGCAGACTCACAGAATAGTAGCACGAATGCACTACGCTTTAGAAAATTAGAAATATTGCACAGCAGCGTTGCTCAACATCTCCCAAGCTTTCGATAGAGTATGGCACGAAGGCCTTTTATACAAAATTAAGAAAATGCTCCCAATAAACTTTTACCTATTTATTAAGGCGTACCTAAGCGATGGAAAGTTCTTCGTAAAACACTGCGAAGAGGTCAGCGACTTTTAAAATATTCAAGCTGATGTACCACAAGGAAGTGTAATGGGCCCAGTTCTCTACCTCCTTTTTACATCAGACCTTCCTTTGACTGAAAGAGTCTTGATTGGAACTTTCACCGATGACACTGCTGCTTTGGCAGTTAGTGGAAGCCAAGTAGCTTCCAATCTACTTCAGAGAAGTGTTAATAATATTTCAGAATGGCTGAAATGTTGGCGAATAACTGCCAATGAAGCGAAGTCAACTCAAGTTACTTTCACAACCAGAAGAGATACATGCCCTCCAATTACACTGAATGGAAATCGAATTCCACAAGCAGATGATGCCAAGTATTTGGGTATTATTCTCGATCGGCACCTCACTTGGAGAAAACATATAATCACCAAACGAAAAGCGTTAGGTCTCCAGATGTATAAACTTTGCTGGCTAATATCCCAAAACTCGCAACTTATACTGCACAACAAACTCCTAATTTATAAAGCCATTTTAAAACCTGTGTGGACTTATGGTATTCAACTGTCGGGCACAGTAGCAAACAGCAATATTGGAATGTTGCAAAGATTCCAAAACAAAGTCTTAAGAATGGTTGAAAATGCACCATGGTACGTAACAAAAGTGGAGTAGATCTAGGTGCAAAATACGCCATATAGGCGGTTCTTCAGACACAATTTTACTTACAGCAGCTATATTTTCCGCAGAACATACATTACGATGATGCATAAACCTTTAAACAAGTGTGACGGTTTATAATCTTTCTTTTAATAGCACGACAGCCCGTGGAGGTCCTAGGCCGAGTTTTTCGCATCCACTCATGCAGCAAATGCGACCGACGAAGTGAAAAGCGTTTCATAGGAAAGTAGATTTGCAATTGCCTACCAAGAAGGTGTGCCGTGTAGAAAAAAGTTTTCTCTACTTTTTGATTTTACATGTGCCGAGATTTGAACCTCGGACACTGCGTAGCAGACCAACTCACTACCAACTTATCACTGTGACGGTTCCATTTTCTTCAAATTTGTTTAATATTTTTCCAATTTCTTACACATTAAGACGATGGTAAATGCCATAATCGCATCTTAAAGCGCGAAAAGTTACAACGCAAGATTCACAATTTTGTAGTAGGCTTAAAAATTTAACGCTTTGTTCAAAGCTTAAACGATAAATTTTTCGTAAACATAGGACCATAAACTAATAAAATGACAATTGTAATGTATATCTGTCATATAAGGGATGCCACCACAACGGTTATAGAACCACGAAATGGATAACCCTGTAACTGATGAAAGCAGCCCTAATATACGTACTAACATTCTTTTCAATAAATTTTGGGTTAAAGGATTGGCGAGTGACAATTCATTTACCATTAAAAAATGTTACAAATTAAAACTAAATAGTTTAGTTACTTCAGAAGATAAGAATATACTATATACATAGAAATAATCAAACAATAACTAAAAAAAAGCGCCAGCAGATGGTGAACAAACCCTTATTCATTAAAATCGTCCCAGCCTTTCTATTTTATAGTTTTTTTTTTTTTTTTGTTATTTAAAACAACTACGGTCAAAACTTCAAAAAACGATTTGTAAAATATATTTTCACAATCCATGTAATAAAAAACATGCACTTCATTGTGCTCTTATTTGTAAAAGTTTTTTTTTTGGGGACATAACAATTTTGTATTTATGTAAATACAAACGCAACTTTGAATTTAGCTTTTTTGATATGGCAGTCTTAAAACGTCTTTCAAGGTTTAAATTTTTATAATGGTGGCAAATTATAAAAAATTACTGCCGAAATTCTGAGTTGTTGCAACATTTCGCATTTCGTTCGTAATAATCGTCCCACCAGACATGATGCGCGTGCTATAGTGGATTAATTCGAGAAAAATTTTTCAATATTGAATGTTCCTGTGCCAGTAAGACAATGCACCGGGTGAAGTACCGAATATATCGCATTCGTAACTGCTTCAGTTCAAAATGAGCCAAATCAGTCGATTCCACGCCGTTCACAGTTATTGGGAATCTTTGCTTACACCCTTACAAGAACATATTAACGAAAGCAGTGAAGCCTCGTGATCATATGAAGCTCTGAAACTTCTCCTATTGTGCTCTGCAAAAGTAATCGTGTAATCTCGAGAAATGGTGACCTCAGGAACCATATTGAACTCGAAATTGCCAATGTCCGATAGATATGTGTAAAAGAGTTATGGAAATTGGCCAACAATAATCGATTAATGGAAGCTCATATGCACGATTCCATACTTACATAAATGTAACAAGTGTACTATACTTACTTACCTAACTGGCACTGCAACCGATGATCGGTCTTGGCCGCCTCTATAAAGCTTCGCCAGTCGCCTCGCCTATGCGCGCGCTGGCGCCAGTTGATAAGGCCAAGTACAGTCAGGTTGCCTTGCACCTGGTCTTTCCAACGGAGATTAGGACGTCCTCTTCTGCGTGTTCTTCCACCGTGGCTCGAATAAAACACACTTCTAGCGGGAGCACTTTCCTCCATTCGCTCAACATGACCCAGACAGCGAAGCCGCTTGATTTTTATACGCTTGACTTTGTCAGTGGTCGCTGTGGCGTAGTGATAGTGCGTTGGACTGCTACGCAGAGTGTTTGAGGGCCGAGGCGCAGGCAAAGTCAAAAAGTGGAAAAAATAATTTTTCTACACGGCACCACCTCTTGGCAGCCAAAACTACAAGAGTAAAAATTGAATATGAAAAGCTGTTCACTTCGCAGTTCGGATTCGGCATAAAATTGTAGGTCCCTTTCATTCATGTATAAATATAACACTCACAACATGGGTGAATGCGAAAAAGATCGGCCTAGGCCCTTATGGGCTGTTGTGCCATTAAAAGTAAAGTAAGTGACTATGTCAGTGTCGGCGTACAGCTCATACAGCTCATCGTTCCATCTTATTCGACATACGTCGTCCACGCATACTGAACCGTAGATCTTACTGATTATCTTCCTCTAGAACGCTCCTAACAGCCTCCCATCATTGATGGTCAACGTCCACGTCTCTACGCCATACATTAGGACGGGAAGGATAAGGGACTTATAGAGCGTAATTTTCGTCGGTCGAGAGAAGCCTCTACTTCTCAATTGCCTTCTGAGCCCGTAGTAACACCTGTTGGCAAGAGTTAATCTCCACTTGATCTCAAGGCTGACATTACTGTTGGTGTTTGTGCTCGAAAATAGATATACGAAGTCCTTGACGATTTCAAAAGTATAATTGTCAACAGTGACATTTTGTCCAAGACGCCGTGACTCTTTGTTTGTTGACACAAGGTATTTCGTTTTGTCCTCGTTCATCACTAGACCCACTCGACGAGACTGCCTTTCCAGGTTGGAGAATGCTGCGCTGACTGCGTTTTTGCCAATGATGTCAATATCATCAGCGTATGCTAGCAGACTCTTGTAGACACTCTTGTAGAAGATAGTGCCAGAGATGTCGATGTTCGCAGCTCGAATTATTTTCTCCAGCATAAGGTTAAAGAAGTCGCACGATAGGGAGTCACCTTGTCTGAAACCTCTTTTGGTAACAAATGGTGCGGAGAGGTCTGTCCCAATTTTCACTGCGCTGGTGGTTTCGGTCAGTGTCATTTTGCAAAGACGAATGAGCTTTAAATTGATACTAAAATCAGACATTGTGGCGTCCAAGTGATCCCTAATCGTGTTGTTGGCGCCTTTATAATCGACAAATAGATGGTGGGTGTATATCATTTTTTCTCGGGTTTTTTGCAGGATTTGGCGTAGTGTGAATATCTGGTGGATGGTGGATTTACCAGGCCTACAGCCACACTGATAAGGTCAAATTAGTTTGTTGACGATGGGCTTCACCTTATATACCTTATATGCTATACGGTAGTTGGCGCAGATCGTGGCATCACCTTTCTTATGGATTTGGCAGGGTACGAGGTTCCAATCACTTGGCATGCTTTCATCCGATATTCTGCATAGAAGCTCATGCATGCGTTTTTTGAGCTCTTCGCCTTCGGTCTTAAACAACTCAGCAGCCAGGCTATCTGCACCTGCAGCCTTATTGTTTTTCAGCCGAGCAATGGCTGTTAAGACCTCCTCATAGTCAGGCGGCGGTACTTCAACGCCGTCAGTGATTGGTGTTTCCGAAGTAGATTCCGCAGTGAAGAAATTATTGCCGTCATCCCCATTAAGCAGCTCCGAAAAGTACTCCCTCAATAATCTCACTATTCCCTGAACATCTGTCACCAAATTTCCGTCGTCATCCTTGCCGGAAAAGGCCCCGGTCTTAAAACCGTCAGGCGTCTTATTCTTTGCAAGAATTTTCGAACCTCATTCCTGTCCCGCAACATTTCGATATCATTAAACTCGTGTCTTTCTGCATCTCTTTTCTTGCGTCTGAAAAGACGTTTCTCCTCCTTCCTGAACTCTCTGTATCGCTCCTTAGCAGCTCGCGTTGCCACTGACTGCAGGGTGGCTCGGTAAACAGCGTTTTTCGCTTCTGTATCATCGCGACACTCTTGTTCGTACAACATATTTCTCCGTCGACGGTGGTAGCCTAGCACTTCTTCGGCAGCCTTACTCATAGACCGGGAAATGTGCGTCCACTGCGCGCATATATCATCAAGTTGAGGGGTGTTTTGCGATAGGAGGTGTGCGAGTTAGTTGGCGAAGATTTTGGCTGTCTGTTGTGATTGCAGCTTTTCGACATCCAGCTTTCTCTTTGTATCTTTCCGTACGCGATTTGCTACACATTCACGTATGCAGACATTGGCTGCAACCAATTAGTGCTCTGAGTCGATGTTTGCACCACGTATTGTGCGTACGTCTAGTACAACGTGATCAATCTGGTTTCGTGTGTTTTTATCAGGGGACAGCCAAGTGGCCTTATGGATATCCTTATGTTTGAATCTAGTGCTACTAACTGTCATGTTTCGTGCGGCGGCGAAGTCGATCAGTCTCATGCCGTTATCGGTGGCTTCGTCGTGGAGACTGAATTTTCCGATCGTTGGACCAAAGAGACTCTCCTTGCCCTCCTTGGCATTAAAGTCGCCTAACACGATTTTAATATCGTGGCGGGGGCAATACTCATAAGTTTAGTGTGTTTTGATCAGGGGACAGCCAAGTGGCCTTATGGATATCTTTATGTTGGAATCTGGTGCTATGTCATGTCATGTTTCGTGCGGAGGCGAAATCGATCAGTCTCATAACGATATCGGTGGCTTCGTCGTGGAGACTGAATTTTCCGGTCGTGCGACCAAGAGACAAGAGAGGATGCTCTCCTGTATAGCGGTGATGTCAGCTCTATATCGTTGGAGGACATCCACCAGATGGGTAGTGGGTTCGGACATTCCAGGTGCATATCCGTAAATCGTTGTCCTTTGGGCGTTTGCGAGAGTCGTCAACATTAGGGCGGTTCCATATCCGAGGCTTCGTTTATTTATTCATTGGGGAATATTTTAACGTGGTGGGTTCCAAGCCCGACGCACAACCATTCATTCAAAGCCATGGAGAAACCCGCCGCACACATTAGTTAGCTCACTGACGGTTGTCAGATCGCTATCCAGGAGACGCCAAGAGGGGGCTGTGTGTCGACTTGAAACATAGAAGCGCAAGGATCGAACATGGACGCACCTGCGACTGTCACGAACTTTACCTTGTGTCCTACGCTCCAGGCTCCCCCTCCCACCCCCCAGTGTACTATAACTGGAATAAATTTCAGCCCGATATCGCAATCATTCTGTGTTTTATTTAAATACAAAATGGTTATTTCCCTACTGAAAAATCTTTAATTCTATAAGATGCTGTTGTATCGCTTATGGTAAAAGTCATGCACAGTAAACGCAAAACAAACAAAAAAAAAGAGCAAGTTATTGATAACAGGCGTTACGTAAATTGGGTGGTTAACGCTTTTTCCAGTTAACGTAGGAATATCCAGAAGTGAACGAACCAACCCTTAGTGTTACTTTAATATTATTATAAAAACCGCTCTTCATATTTTATTTTATTAGAAATTCACAAAATATCAGCACATTGAACCGCATGGAGCTTTATTGGCGCCAACAGGCCAAGGCATATTTATTACTTTATTTTCAAAATTTTATGATCCCGTATTATATAAGAACACACTTTTGATAAAAATGGAATTTGGCAATCCAATTGTAAGTTTTTCACTGGAAAATTAAAAAATGCACCCTCCATATACATACATATTATACAGGAAGTACCCATCACCTACAATGTAGAAGGAATGCCTATATATTTTGAGCCGAATATAAAAGATGGTCTCAATGCCGGAATCATTTTAACGAATAGTGCAGATAAAGCTGACATACCGAACTTTTCAAAAATAATTAATGTAATTAATCGAGGTGAACGCTGCTATAACCTAAAAATAAATAAACTTAAAACCGGAAAGAGCGGCACATCTGCATGTGTTGAACATTTAGTCAAGGGGCGACTTAATGTAATACCAAAAATATTGATGATGAAACCTGGCACTGAGGACTTGATTCAAATAACAGCAAACGCATACGAAGAAACTACCGTCTATAATGAGTTTCGTGTAGAAATTGTGGATCAATTTAATAAACAACGAGTGGTGAATATACGTTTTGCTGTTACAGCCAAATTCATAGAACCTGAAATTATTTGGAGCCGAAAGGACATCTATTTTAAATATCGTAGAACGCATAAATTCAAAGAACATCCACAGCTCGGTATGATATAACTTGAAATATTCTTTCTTTATAAAATGAAGATAATTGCTTTATATCTATGTACATAATAGAACTAGTTCACTTAACAAATATCTCAAATGTGGAAATAGAATCGGTTAATTTAAAAGTCTTAGGCCCATTTAAAATAAAAGAGCTGCTTGAACATTATTTTGCCAAAGAATTAAATTTCAAAATGAGTGGCTTGGAAAGGAAAGAATTTACTATATTATTGAATAAAACGGCGCTTAGGAATAAATACTGTGGTGATGTAGATGGACGAATAATATGTATGGCTAATTCAAAGTTGCAGGTAACTCTCTTTCAGTTAAAATGATAATAATTAGTGATGGGAAGTATCGAATACTTTTGAGAATGGCATACTTCCGTATCGATACATTTAAGAATTGTGTATTTTTAAGGAGAATCGAATACTTTTTTTTACAAAATGTTATTTTTACTCCTTTATTACTTTTGGCAATATTGTTTCACTTCATTATGGTCACATTTTGTTGCGCATTTTTTTTTGATCTGCGCTTCACAAATGGAAGGCCGCGGACCAAAGGTTTTCGAATTTACATTAGACTATATCGTAAACAACATGAATTAAATGATATGCTTTCATAACTTATTTAACTTGGTTTAATGTAAAGTAGAAAGCATGCATAAATTTTTTTAAAAATTACGCTTTTAATTAAAAAAAAAATATTTTTCTTAAAAGTGATAAAATATTTGAAAATCTGTAAATATCTCAAAACCGTGATATGATGGCGAAAATCTGATCGTGATCAGAGCCCGCGAATAGTATCTCAATATACACTATTTTTATCGAATTTTATTGATATGAAATATTTTCACCTGTTGGAGTAAAAAAATATTTATCTTACACTCAAAAAAGCGAGGAGTAAACTGTACTGGTTTCTGGCTATTATCTCAACTCTTCTCAGTTACAGTTAATTGTATTGGCAAATACATAAGTTCTTCATGTGCTTCTACAGTTTACAGTCCCCTGAGAGGAAACCTGTGACAATTGAGTTGTTTCTTGCTCAGCTTAAGACAATAGGGAGCTCTTTAGGTGTCGAAATTCTCAAATAGCAGCTTTGATTGTCTAAGCTTTTGAGGTGTACTCAGTAGGACGACTTACTCTTCCCTTCCTCCTTCTTTAAAGCCTTCCTTATGGTTTGTTTTCCTATACCTGTCATAGATTCTGAGCCAATAGGTTGTCGCGTTCCTTACTAGGTGGTCAGCTACCTCTTTACCATAGATACCTGTGTGCCCATATATCCAGACTGTGGTGACCTTATTTGCCTTGCATGAACTGTATCCATTCCCATACTAGTTTTGAGGATATCTCAAAGAAATCTAGTGCTCTGATAGCATATAGTATGTACCTAAGTATTTATATTTATAGAAATAATATTCATGGTAATACTTAATAACAAAAATATTACAAATATATACATATATGTACATAAGTGGTTGCTGTGGCGTAGTGGTAGTGCGTTGGACTGCTGCGCAGAGTGTCCGGGGTTCGAATCTCGGCACAGGCAAAATCAAAAAGTAGAAAAAATAATTTTTCTACACGGCACCCACCACCACCTCTTGGAGGGCAATGGCAAACCTACAAGAGTAAAAATTGCTATGAAAAGCTTTTCACTTCGCCGTTCGGAGTCGGCATTAAACTGTAGGTCCCTTCCATTCATGTACAAATATAAGACGCACAACATGAATGGATGCGAAAAGCTCGGCCTAGGCCCTCCATGGGCTGTTGTGCCATTAAAAGTAAAGTAAGTACATAAGTATAATTACAGAAATTAGAAATACTTAACAAATATTAATAAATAAAACTAAACTTTTAATTGGTGGTCTTCTTCACAAAGCATTATTTGACTGGGTACATCATCAACTTCCTAGCAAAATGAGTTAACAGCATTTAACTGCTCGTCCACTTTTTCATATTTTTTAATTGCTATTACTGTTAAATACTATTACAGTTCAACAGAACATTATTTTGAGAACCCAATACTTATTACTTTAAGTATCGATTCTGCCAAACACTAATTATAATCATGATTTGCATTAGGCACCATACATCTTTTCTTTGATCATGAATACTTACTACCGATATATCTGTATTGTGATATCACTGTTTTTTGCTCCATTACATCTTTATACATAAAATTTAATGGATCTTCTTTGTTGTATAATTTCACTCATTGTGAAAATCGCCGAATGCACTTTTTGTACTTCAGAAAGACAAGCGTATACTAAACACTAATGATTATTTTGATGTGACATTTAGCACAGATGTCACCGACAGCCATACCAATCTTAAAAAAAATATATATATAGTACATACATATGTATAAGTATGTATGAGCTGTTCGTTTGAGAGCAATAAACTCAAAAACTAAGTATCCGATTGAGCTGAAACTTATACAATGTATTTGATATGAGGCCTGAAGTGCACGTCAACATTCACAACGAGGATTGGAGAAGTGGGCGTGGTACCTTTCATACAAACCTGAATTTTGATCTCAGGCACTGTTTTTATGTATGTATGTGTAAGATTTGTTCACGGCATTCTGTGACCAAAATTAGGGTTAGCTTGGAAAAGTATGCTTATTCGATCTCTGGAACTATATATGAAATTTCGTACAGCGACGTTGTTTGATAATGCCATACTTCAGAAAAGATTTGAGTTGGATTGGAAAGGGTGTGGGTGGGTGTAACACCTCTCTTAAGACCTCAATATTCATTATCTCAGGAAGCATGGTATGCAAGTATTATTTAACAATACCGTGGTTAAAGTGGGTGGTCGCTGTGGTGTAGTGGTAGTGCGTTGGACTGCTACGTAGAGTGTCCGGGGTTCGAATCTCGGCACAGGCAAAATCAAAAAGTAGAAAAAATAATTTTTCTACACGGCACCACCTCTTGGCAGGCAATGGCAAACCTACAAGAGTAAAAATTGCTATGAAAATCTTTTCAGTTCGCCGTTCGGATTCGGCTTTAAACTGTAGGTCCCTTCCATTCATGTACAAATATAACACGCACAACATGAGTGGATGCGAAAAGCTCGGCCTAGGCCCTCCATGGGCTGTTGTGCCATTAAAAGTAAAGAAAGTGGTTAAAGTGGAGTGAGAGTTCGTAATGCCAAGTGAGCACCTCCCATACAACCTGAATATTCATGACGAGATAACTCAGGAACTATTTGCAGTACGGTATATCTCTGGAACCATGTATATACAAGCCAGTACTGAAATTTTGTACAATAACTTTTTAATTCTTTTTTACTATTTTTTTATTACTACTTTTTCACTGCTATTTTATATTTATTTGTTATGAAGTAGAAATGCACGTAAATCAAAAGTGTTCAAGTTGTTCTTTTGTAATAGAAACAAGTTTTAAAAAATCAAAACAAACACACAAGTGGATACAATACATGTTTCCAAATTCACAATCTCAATCACGTGGTTGTGCCTATAATTTCGATATTTTATAATTTCATTGAAAATAAAACGTTGCTTATGGCATATTTTCTGTTGCCAATGAGAAGTTATCAATATTTTAAAGTAACAAGTCATAATGTGAGTGAGATTATTACACGTCATACATCTGGTTTTAATTTGTATTAATTGTAAATGGTTTTAAACGCAGTGGATATGCATCGATATAAGACAAACTGCCTCCTCTCCGTTTTCCTAAATTCTCCTTTTTTTATTACAAAATTTTACAACATTATGACAATGCGACGTGATATTTTGTAAATAAATCACTTAATTCATATTTATGTGTAGTATCTCATGTCGTAAAGCAAATTTCGTAAAAAAAATAAATTTTTTAACAAATTTAATTTAATTTATTTAACCCATTAAGACCGGAGCGTTACGATACGCAACACTTTACATTTACGTAAATTTAAATTTTTTCGTTGCGAAAACTCAAAAAACTCTTAACTCTGTAAATTTTTGTTCGTGGGGTAACTCTGTATCCATATATATCCCAACTGATTTGCATTGTTTTTATTGTGGTTTATTTACAATAGGTGTGCTGACCAGTGGCAAATGTACCATCGAGTACCTAGTGCCTGGATATAGACCTACTATATCTATTGCACTTTTTACCATGACTTATTCTTTTTAGAGTATTCTTGCTTCCATGCACTGCTCACATCGACGAATCCAATCTGCAGCAGTCAGATATTTTCTGCCGTTTTCGCTAGATGACCACCACTGCATCCACTGTGGTCAACCGTCTTTAATCACACTTTCTATGCGGCCAATTTACTGCAGAAATACACAAAATTACTCGATCTGGAAATTTTTCTGTGTGGAATGTGGCGCTGTCCTCTTGAAAACACATGTGACTCACATCATCGATAATGGGCAAAAATAATTAGGCAGAATGTCCCAATGTCAAACAGTGGCACTGGAATGTAACGACTACTCAACAACATTTGGATTTTCTCAGATGACCGATGATAACGACCAAAAATATCAGATTTTACGAAATGTGTTTTTCACTCAACGACCATTTTCGTAATAGGGCTTGATGATTACTACGATTGAAATTCAAGACATTTTTACAAATGGATAAGCTTCTACTACATATATACACATGTACGTATTTACATGTCAAAAACGTAAATGTCAAAACTCATATGCATATGCAAAATAGAAGTCACATATGGTTAACTCTGTAGTTGTTGTACTAAAAATTAGCAAGTGTAGGGTGCTGTTATTTATTTTGTATTTTGGCAAAGTTAAAAATAATTCTTTCTATCTTTTTCTTTTAATGGCACAACAGCCCATAATGGCCTAGGCCGATCTTTTTCGCATTCACCCATGTTGTGAATGAACATGAATGAAAGGGACCTACAATTTTATGCCGAATCCGAACGGCGAAGTCAACAGCTTTTCATATTCAATTTTTACTCTTGTAGTTTTGGTTGCCAAGAGGTGGTGCCGTGTAGAAAAACACATTTTGATTTTGTCTGTGTCGAGATTTGAACCCCGGACACTCTGCGTAGCAAGCAGTACTACCAACTACGCCACAGTGACCACTGGAAAATAATTATTGCCCGTTATTCTTACACTATTCAACATATCAATAATTATTTTTTTTACCATCAAATCGGTGTTTGATAAATTTGGCAGACTAAATTTGACTCAATACTTTGGTCGCTATGTTTCGCATTATCAGAGTTGGGTAAATTCAATTACATTACTTAGTATTTGAAATTTGTAATCAATTATATCAGAGCAATGGCAAGGAAATTGATTATTTTTCCAATTAAATAGTGTATTGAAATTGTATTTTGTTTTCGCAATTCTATTACAAGTAATTGTAATTTGTAATAAAAATTTTCAATTCCTGTGTAATGTAATTTAAATTTTTTCATTTTCATTGTAAGGCATTGAAAAGTAATTAATTACAAAGTAATAAATAAGTAATACAAAGTGATCCTGCACAAAGATTTTGTAAGGAGTTTTACTTGTAAACGCAAAGGTCTGGCCATTTCTTTTTTTTACGTATTTTCAAACTTAGTTGGCTCGGAGCTGGGTGACACCCGATTAGTAAAATATAAAACCTTTTACATATTTTTCTGATGTTATGCCAAACTAAAGACTTGAAAATAATTATTTAAATTTTAATTTGTTTCATACTATTGCTAAAGAGATCATTACTGTTGACAATAAAAATATTGAATCCGGAATTAAGAATCTTGCAACCGGATCTAGTACTTTTTACGAAAGATGTTGAAAGCTATACAATGATAGAAATTGAAAACATTGCTTGCCTAGAGGCACAATACAAATGGAAAAAAATTCAGGAGACTGTTTCTGAGGTAAGTGCAATAATATAATATAATTAAATTAGGTTAAAAAAGAGAAATCCACAATTTTTTTAACGTACATGAGATTTGCTTTAAAATGTTCTCAATAATGTGTAAAAATTAAATTTTGCTGAAAAGTTTTAATTAATAGTTTCACGAAAAGGAAGTTGCCTCTTGAAATGGTAAGGTTAGTAAAATCAAATGAAAAAGTTTTAAGATATTATTATTTTTGTTTTTGTTTTATCGAATACTAATGCAAAACGTGTACGCATTTAGACGTGTAAAATGTGCATTCAAATCGCTCCGAAAAAATTTTGTAAAAATATCATACTATTCTGTGATGTCATTATTTTTGCCCTTACCACTTTTGTGCCATTGACTGCCGGGCGTGGTACCGGTTCTTCTTGATATTGATATAAAAACAACGAATTTAGCTTCAAAAATAAATATTTAAAAACGAATTAGATCTCACTCAAAATTAAATGATAAAAAAAATAATAATTTACAACTACATATTTTTATACTCCCGGCGGATAAGTAGCTGAAAAGTAAATAATAAATTATCAGCTGCAGGTGACAGGAGGCTTTGTTTAGTATTTATTTATATCACTGCCAAATCGAGTAATTATTCTGCAACGTATTATCGACATTCAGGTCAAGCCTAAAAGTAGTCTTAAATTAATCAGCCTTCACCAGGAAGAAATAAACTAACCAAAACTCCAGATTAGGAACTAAACAAAATAAAATTGCTAGCCAAACATCAGTTGCGTACTTACCTGATTCCATATTAGGAAGACAACGGGCGTCTTCAATAAACGAACATTTTAAGTTACAACAACTTGATATAACAAATACTGCTATTTCTGCTGCAAACCTTAATAAACCGAAGAGTCAGAAATTAAATCTTTACAACAAAAATTTCTTGATTGGAAAAAATTGTTTCAAAAGCTTAAACAACAAAATATTTTCCTTAAAGCAGAATATGAAACAGATGATTGAAACAGATTGCGATAGAAACTGACTGGATTATAAAGAAAAACAGGCCAAAAACATAGGCAGAGTCTTCACCAGAAATAAACCCTCGAGCTAAAAATATTGAAGAACCCGCTGTATATAAGAGCAGGGAGCCACGTTTTCCTATCATGATATGAAATATAAGTCAATACAAAGATCTGCAAAGGTATCATTGAAAAAAATATCAAAAATAACTTTACGATGCGATTACTACGTCGATAATGGAATCGTCACTAAAATTCTATCTGATTCGCGTTTTAACTGGCATTCGAAAATAAGCAAAGCAGACCAATCAAAGTCTTTGCAAAAAAAATACACCATTCATGCGACGCAAAAGACATTATCAACGACTTAAAGCAACAGGTCTTTAATGCTTTAACTGCAGTTAATAAATATAATATATATATATAAATAAATATATATTTGAACATAACGAAGACACCAACGAAATATTCGCAATAAAACATATTCTACACTCGATAGTTAAAATTGAGGCTGTAAAATACCCCAAAGTTACCCCACAGTGTAAAAGTTGCCAGGGATTTGGCAACACTAAAAATTATTGTAATAAATTGACGAGATGCGTTAAATGTGCAGTCAAACACTAGTAAACTGCCAAAATGTTGCAACTGTAGAGAAAATCACCCGGCGAACTACCGTGAGTGTTTCATAGCTAAACAGCTTCAAAAAATAAGAGATATGCAAACAAACAATAGAAATAGTGCTAGTTAATGTTCAGGTACAGAAGGAAACGCTTCCAATACAATATTCAGGAAATGTTGCTAATAAAACAAGCAGCTAGAAGTAATAATACCGATAACTTCAACTATGCGAATAACACTCAAACCTCCGCCTCAAATGAGAAAGTTAAACTGAGTGAAGACATACTCATGCAAATCCAGAATAAGCTTCAAAAGCAAGAGGTGTTATCTAATACAATTTAAAACCTATTAGCTAAACTCGAACAAAAAATGAGTGCAAATTCAAGTATTCAATAAATAACAAATCTGTCTTGTATCCGAAACTCTTTTTACTACACATTTTTGTATAACTTTTAAAAATCACTTAATATATTATGTAAGACATCGAGATAACTGTGCAAGAGGCGGAAGTGCCGTTATTATAAAGAAAATATAAATCATGAAGAATAAGAGTAGCACCGCAATTTTTCAAACTATAACTCTCGCTATTAAATCAAACAAACACTATCAATATCTGCTATCTACAGCCCCTCAAGGCATACTATATCTTCCGAACAATATAAACAGCTAATAATAATGCATAAATTTAAGTTTATCATAGGCGATGCATACCTATTGCGGTTCACGCATTATAACAACAAAGGAAAGAGAGTTATATAAAGAACCAGGGCCCAAAGCTAACAGATTGGAGTTACTTTAATACACTGCTTGAAAAAAATGTAAATCTTATATCTCTATTGGAAATTTATAACGAACTTGAAAATGATTATGATGAAGTTCATTACAGAAATACAAAATGCAGCTTGGAACAGTACTCCAGCATACGAAGGGAGAACTGTAGGATACAATTACCCAAAATAAACTATGGATCTTGTAAAAGCAAGGAAAAAGCTAAGGAGAAGATGGCACCAAACTCGATCTCCTCATTATGGAAATCGACGAAATATTTAAAGAAACCAATCGGCCATATTCCCGCTATTGAAAGTTGTGAAGAAAAAGCCGAACCATTTGCAAATAACCTAGCCAACATATTTCAGCCTAATGATAAGCACAGAAATCAATTGATGCCTCTGGTATCAAAACGAAAACTAAAAGCAGAAATAAAAGATCTAAGAGATAAAAAAAAGCGCCCGGTTTCGACCTTATTACACCGGAAATATTAAAGCAGCTACCAGATACACCATAGCTATTCGTAAATTAGTACAGCAATTGAAAGCATCAATGAAATATATTCCTAGCTTATGGAAAATTGCAGAGATTAAAATGATTCCTCAGCCAGATAAACCGCAGGAAAATACATAGGAAATCGAAGGTAAAAAGTTATGTTCTACTATTTTCATGGATGTAGCACAGGCATTTGACAAGGTCTGGCACAAAGGCTTACTATATGATTTTGAAGTCTCACATCGCTATGAGATACGTAAAACAGGAAAATTTCTGCTCAAATATATCCGCTATAAAAGATGGTGTACCCCAGGAAAGTGTACTTGGTCCACTGCTATACCTTTTCTTCACTATGGATTTACCAATACCACGTGAAAGCAAGATTGCAACGTTCGCAGATGATACTGCAATTGGCAATTCCGTTGCAGAATCAACAAACAGCTCCTAATTCATAGCAAACTGGACAAAAATATGGCGAATCAAATTAAATTCCACAAAATTTGCACATGTTTACTTTACTAACAAACAGGTACAACACTTCCCTATCACGATTCTATGTGGTACCATATGCCAATACTGCAAAATATCTGGGTATAACGCTAGATGCGAGACTTCTATGGCAGGAACACATAAAAAAAAGAAAAGAGCTTGATATAAAATTGCAAAAATGGAACATCATTTAAGATATTCTACGGAATATCTTAACTGCCATGATGGATGACGTTAGAAACAGCCATATTCATCGCGATGTGAAAATTCCCACTGTTTCTGAAGAAATCAAAACCACGGCTACAGCAACATGTCAACACAGAAGCTGTAATATACTGAGCTCTTGCTGATAACCAAGATGTCTCAAAGGGCGAAATGTCACTGACTTGGCAGATATCTAGATTTTTAGTAATTTGATAAAAATTTATTTAGCTATTTTATTTTATTATTTGATACAAGCTACAAGCAAATAGTCGTAGCGTAATAAAAAATAAATGTTAGGGTTGCCATACGTGGGTTTCCATATCATATAAAATGTCAAACTATGTATGCTGCCGCCCTTATTTAAAAGGCGGTATCTACATTTTTGATCTAAAATTTGATTTGTACATCGTTGAATTCTTTATTAAAAGATTAATTCAACTATGCAAAAATAATAATTCCCGAGTGTGTATCTACAAATTTATTGCCGTATCTACACTTTTTCCAGGAAGTTAACCGAAGTTGCTGCCGAAATAGTAGTTTAAAACAAAGTTTCTATGCATATATGGTCGCTGAAGCGTAGCTGTTGTGCGTTGGACTGTTACGTAGTGTGTCCGAGGTTCGGATCTCGGCACAGGCAAGTTAAAAATAAATAAAAACCAAAAAAAAATGTTTTTAAAAATAAAAAATAAAAATTTTTTCTACACGGCATTACCTTTGGCTGGCAAACCTACAAGAGTAAAAATTGCCTATGAAAAGCTTTTCACTTCGCCGTTCGGATTCGACATAAAACTGTATGTCCATTCATGTATAAATATAACACGCACTACATGAATGGATGCGAGAAGCTCGGCTACATGCGGTCATAGAACAAAGTTTTTATGCATATATGGTCGCTGTAGCGTAGCGGTAGTGCGTTGGGCTGTTACGTAGAGTGTCCGAGGTTCCGATCTCGGCACAGGCAAATTAAAAATAAATAAAAAAATTAAAAAAATTTTTATAAAAATAAATAATTCAATTTTTCCTCTTTAATTTTAGGCAAGGAATGAAATATTCCTGCCCCGCTATGCGAAGCATGAGACTGACTTTGGCATGGAGGTGCATATTATGGAGAAATTCCAAATATAAAACATAATAGCGAGAATTCTCAGGAATGATGATAGGATGTCGTTCGTTGTAGCTAAGAGCGGCGTGAGCGAGACGACCATTCACTCTGAGAATATTCTCCTTGTCTAGAAAATGATTTAACACGAGAAGAGTGCTTTTCTTTTCTATTGGTTTTGCATCGAGTAATGATGCCTTTTCTCGCAGATAATATCGAGATTGAGCCAAGGATATGAATCGGGTCTTGGCCAATTGAATTTCGGCGTGAAGGATAGAGCTGGAAGTGGGGACACTAACTCTACGAACCTTTTCCTCCACATTGTGAAAGAACCGAGAAACATATCCTAAAACCCTTAGAGCTCGAGGAAAAGAGGAGAATCGATCGAGAATATCGATTTCCTGATCGAGAATGTCAATGTTGAATTTCTGGGAGTGGATTTAGGCCAATTATCTGAGGATTTTTGAAGCCAGTGAGGTCCAATCCACCAGAGACGACAGGATACTAAATCTTGAGGTTTGCAACCTCTAGTTCCCAAGTCCGCGGGGTTGTCCAAACTAGAAACATGTCGCCATGAAGTATTTCCAACATTTTGGAAAATCAGGGAAGTTCGATTTTTAACGTAAGTCTTCCATGTGTGAGGTGGTTTTTCTAACCATGCCAGCACAATCTGAGAATCGCACCATAAGAATAAGCTAGCTTCGTTAAGTCTAAGGTGGGATCGGACTACAGTTACTAATTTTGAGAGCAGAACAACTCCACATAACTCTAAGCGTGGTAGGCTTACCGTTCTCATGGGTGCGACCTTTCCTTTAGCAACTAAGATGTGCGGAGATAGAGAGTTGCACAATACGCTTTCTCTGAAGCGTCGCAAAATCAATGAATCTGGATTTGTTGGTTCGGGGAGAATCCGATCCAACGAGAAATTTCAATTTGGTTAATTGCTGGGAGGTATTCTACGAACTGAATCCACTGAGTGAAGGATCCAGGTTTGACACATTTATCCGAGTCAGTTCCATCTAGCCAAAGCTCTTGCAATAACATCTTGGCTTGAATCACAATTGGTGAAAGCCATCCTGCCGGGTCAAAAAGTTTCACGCCTGAAGAGGGAATTTGCCGTTTGGTGACCCCATTCACTAATGAAATTGGTGTAATGGTATAAGAAAATGAGTCAGAAATTGCATTCCAACGAATCCCGAGAGTCTTAGTAGAGCTTGTACTTTGAAACCGTAGGAAATCGGAATCTAACAGATCCTCTGCTGAGATATTTGCTAATATTGCAGGATGATTAGCTGTGATTTTTCTCAGAGGAAATCCAGCTGAGCCAAGACAATGAATTACTTGAGACAGTGATTCGATAGCTGTGTCTACATCATCGACATATGTATTTTCGACTAGAATTTTAGCCGCGAGAGGGCATTGTTCTTGCGTATCTTTTGCCAACTGATGGAGAGTTCTGATGGCTAGATACGATGCGCAATTAACTCCAAATGTTACTTAAGCTTACTTGAGCTTAAAATCTCGGACTCCATTCATGGAGTCGCGAAAGAGAATTCGCCGGAAATCTTGGTCATCTTTATGTACCAAAATTTGTCTGTACATCTTCTGCACATCTCCATTGAAAACTAATCGGAAAATCCGCCATTGAAGAATGAGAAGCATTACGTCTGGTTGAATAGTGGGACCAGTATAGAGAACATCGTTAAGAGAAATTCCTGAACTAGTGGCTTTTGAAGCATTGAAAACTACACGGAGTAGTGGTAGTTACTTTCTCAGGCCGAATCACAGCATGGTGGGGTAAATAAAATGAGAAGTACTTTCGAATGTCGAAGTGAAAAACAATTTACTCTTATACATAGGTTTGCCATTGCCTGCCAAAAGGTGGTGCCGTGTAGAAAAACTGTGTGGTTTTTCCTCTTTCAAAAAACATGGCAAATAATGTGACATTTAAACTGTCACATAATTATCAGTACTCTGAATTTAGAACTTTTTTTTGTAATTGACAAATTTGTTTTGTGTTCAAATATGTATTATATTAATCTTTTCCTCCCAAAACAAGCTTGAATGTAAACAAGCCGATTCTAATAAAAGTTTTTAGTTTTTTATTTTATATATTGGATGTACCCCTATGAATACAGAGCATTGTGTTGATTGGAAGGAAGATTGATAGGTGGGAGGGAGAAGGATATAGAATGAGAGAGGGAATGCAATCACAGGACAGCGATAAACAGATAGACAGTCATTGTGGCAAGTGCTATGCCTTTACTACAATGAACTTCAGTTTATCATTGTCGACTATGACCGCATGTAGCGCCGCCAAAGGCCGAGCTTTCCGCATCCACAATGATATATTAAAAATAGTTAACTTAAAAAAGCCATAGATAAAAGGTTTATTGAAAATATATACATACTTAGTTTTCTATTTTCAAAAGTATGTGATTCAAAATTCACCAAAAATATACGGTTTCTTTGAGAAAAGATATCCCTCATTTGCTGCAAGATTGTCATAACTATAAATCCTTTAATTCTGGGAAAAACGTATTTAAACTAATAAATTTACTTATCACTCCTTACAATTGATAACTACAAATACTCTTCTCATGTGAAGAGTACTTAAGGTGCAGTTTACACAAGATGAAGAACTAAATAACAGTTATTTCTGAATACTTAACTCAAAATAATTTTATTTCTTCGAATTGAGTGATATGAACTTTCCGATTTTCACTGAGCCATGGCGAAGAAATTTGTCGATCAATTTGACAAGCCTTAATGTACATATTATACATACATACATACCATATATGGTATGTATACCTACTACACGTTTATGTCTGGATTAACTCCCTCTTTGTGATTTTCGGTAATACTTTTCACGGATTTTTCTCCTATTTCACTTCTTGAACAATAACAGTGAAAAAATAAACGTAATTGAAATGAAGTGTGAAGAGAATTGCAAAAATATCGGCGATACAGCCGAAGCTGAGACTTCTTCTTCCTTCTTACTTTTTTTTGCCCAGAAAAATAATATCGGCGTAAGTGCGGACTATCTAGAAATGTATATTAACGTCTGTTTTATATTTCGACTTTTCCATTAGTTTTTTTATTTGTAACTGCAAAATTAATATTTAATATTAATGCAGCCTGTTCCGCAAAGTGTCAGGAGTTAAAATCTCGGCATAGGCAAAATCAAAAAAGTAGAAAAAACTATTTTTACACGGCACCACCTCTTGCGAAAGCTCGTCCTAGACCTTATAAGGAGCTGCTGTGCCATTAAAAAAAACCTTTTGAAGAATTCATGGCTTCGAACCGGCGAATTTTTCGGATCGGGCTCATGTTCAAAAAATAAAGTTAGTACATGTTCGAAAGTCTGAGTGTAAGTATCTAGTGCCACACTAGTCTCTTTTTTCGTGAGACAATCTTCAAGCTCTACCGGTATCATGAACAGATTGAGAAACACAGTGTACATATACATATGTACATACAAAATTGAAATTTAAAACAGTATTTGAATTGTGGCCTGGCGTTTCTGGAGTATTTTTCGCAGTTAATCACGAATCTGTAAAATTTTTTCGGGGTACGTCATGTGTCGAGTTATTTCTCTATTTTTTTTTTTACTTTTCTACACGAGTTTTTCGGTTTTAGCAGTTTAGATGTAAAACAATTTTGATAAAAAAATTTCGTGCATATTGGATTCGTTTATTGTAAATTAAAGGATTTTTTTTTCTATTTTCTATTTTGTGTAAAAAACTACTGAAAAAAATGTAAATGTTTATTTTATCGAAATTTGTATGTTACATGATTAAATTTACTAAAAACATATAAATTAAAGACAACAATTTGAAAAGCAATTATTTTGAAATTTTTGCTTGTCGTTAATATTAACGAAGTCACGAATATTCACCAGTCATAGAGGTAATGCTTTTACTTTTATAACTCCTAAAATTGCATAATTCTCTATACATATTTGATTTTTTAAAAACAAAGATCTGCCAATTTAGAGAAAAAATTGTAATAAAAAAAATTTTTCGTTCAAAGCACCAAAATTGCATAATAAAAAACGAAGATTTACAAATACACACGGAAACCTAGCGTGACCCAAAAATTTTGTTTTTTACTGATACGTCAACAGCGCCCAAAAATACTGAAAAAAAAATGGGCACAACTCGGATACTATGTTATTGTTGTAGGTACAGATAATCTATAAGGGTATGGTAAGAAAAAAATGTGAGCATCTGAAGAGTTGCATTTTCAACAAAGGTTGTTAAATGAAGCATTTATGAAATGAAATTATTAATTATGAAATTATGAAAAATATGAAAATTGTATTTAAGAAACCAATTAAATCTCATGTACCCCAAATTTTTGGACTTGGATGGACAAATGTTCTTGTTTAACATGAGCTTCAAGGTAATAATCACAATATTATTTTTTCAACAGTATGATGATATTTATGAATTCTCACGTACAATACTCTGCGATATTTTCCGAATGTTGGATTTAAGCGAGAATTGTCAATGTGAAATGGATTCTCTTTATGAGCGAAATATGACGGTATGGTATCAGAAATATCGTTGTAAACTACGTAAAGTGGATGATCCAATTAGAGTTTTGTGCATTATTAACGAAATCGTTGATAATTTGGATTTGGAACAAAAACGTTATAAGCAAAAATTTGAAAAAGTTTGTGATGATGCATGTTGGTATGAATTTGAACAAAATTCTTCAGGAACTTATGATAAAACTACAATTGTACAAGTGTTGGATACACTCAATTTGGAGGACAGCTATGAAATATCCGAAGAAAGCTCGGAAGATGGTTTGAAACAATGTTCAGTAAACTTTTATGAAAAAACTGGCATCTTAATGGAAAGTGAAAAGGCACAATGTATGATACATTTACCTGCAGTAAAAAAAGGTAAAAACTTACTACATACATATATTACAGTGTGAAGGCGCTGGCACATATAATCCGTTGGCTACATGAGAGCGATGTATACAACCGGTGTTGCCAGGAAATTTCAGAGATTGTAGCTACAAAAGTCAACAAGAAAATGCTAAAAATAGCAACAAAATTTACTAGCCAAAAGAAAAAGATACATTTTTTTAAAGAAACAACCACTTCAAAGTTGTAATTGTTCTAAACAATTGTGCATTTTCTTGTATGTATATCGTTACCTTAGCGTAGAAAGGCATGTAACTAAAACTTTTTTCAAAACATTTTTTTTATATTCTATTTCGAAACGTACTCAATTGCAACAGAATCTGCCCCAAAACTGGTACTACTTAGTGTCCATTCTAGAGAGAGAGAAACAAAAACTCGTGTTTGAAGATTAATCAAAAATCTATATATTTGAGCGGGCTCACTAATTAAATTAGTTGTATATTTCTGTTAACGAAATGGGTAGATATAATTTTGAACAACGTTGGAAAATACTAAAAATGTACTTCAAAAACCTTTTAAAAAAAAATTATTCGTTTCTTTTTTACACCAAAATCAAATTCCAAATTATAAGTGGTCCACCCTGTATATAGTACACATGTGGGTATTATATTTTATTTTCTGTTTGTTAAATACACGTGATATCAAACAAATAAAAATACCAGCATTTCGAAAGCGTTATAATTTATTCGATCATATTATACCATATTGTATGTATAGTACAATAGCACCAACTTGATTCCACTAGCAACTAGAACTCCAACATAAATGTATATCAAATGCAAAAACAATGCTTAAATTCATAGGGATGTACGTTGCATCAAATTAGAACAAAAAATATAACAGTTAACTAAAGCCGCCTGAACGACATGGAACAAAAAATATTTATAAAATCAATGAAAAGGTAAAAATTAACAGACATCACATTTTGTTTAATAAAATTAACAAATTCTTATAATTATCATTCACTTCATATCGGTAGGAATATAAGAATTTTTATGAAAAAAATATAATTATCATCAGACCAATACCGAAAACGAATCCGCAACCTCCCGGTTGAGAGTCTAATGCACTACCCACTACACTATCGAGGTCGCTTGAACTCCTTAATAAAAAAAGAAAATGGTTGTCAGGCGAAATAAATGAATAGCGGTATTCACGATCTGGAGTATGGAAGAAGAACATACAAAAACTTCCAATGCAGCCAGAATCGTTTTGAATTTGAAGTGCTGCCATCTAATTCACACTTACTTCCATACTTAACTGGCACTACATGATCTGTCTTGGCCGCCTCAATAAAGCTTTACTAGAAGTTTCTGCTATGCGCTCGCTGGCGCCAGTTGATAAGGCCAAGTTCAGTCAGATCGCACTGTATCTGGTCTTTCCATTCCAATGAAGATTTGGACGTCCTCTTCTGCGTCTTCCTCCTCCGTGGCTCGCATAAAACACCCTTCTAGCCGGAGTACAGCTCATACAGCTCATCGTTCTATTATTTGATATACGTCGTCCACGCATATTGGACCATAGTTCTTACGGAGTGTCTTAATCGAACGCTCCTAACAGCCTGTTATTATTGGTGATCAATGTCCACATTCTCGGCGCCATATATTAGGATGGGAAGGATGACCGACTTATAGAGCGTTATTTAAGTCGGTCGAGAGAGGACCTTGCTTCTCAATTGCCTACTGGGCCCGTACTTAAAACCACACAAACTAAAACTATAATATTTCAACTATTTTTTAGCCAAAGATATGTACAAAATAGGTCAAGATTAATCGATTTTATAAAAGAACACAGAGCTTATTGAAGCGTGCCCTTAGTCCCTAGTTAATTTGATTTATTTTTAATTTGGAAATTTCTTTTTCCCCCTGAATTTGGCAAATTCATCTTGTGAGATTATATTTATTGTATTAACAAGCAATACATTTTCATATCTACTGACTGGCACATACTCAAATACTGTATAAAGTTACAATGGGGCCTTGCCGTTGAGTTTTTGATATTTGTCTTATTTCAGAATCGCATTGATTTGTTTTTGTAATTATATCAAATGTGCTACAAATATTAAATTTATCAAAAATACAGAATACAAAGCCATTTATGCAGATCGTAAATACCGCTATTGTGATCATAAATACGTTTGGTTAGTTTACCGTCATTTAAAAAAGACAGTTTCTCAAAGTATTCGATACTGTGATATAATTAAAAACAATATACCAAATGAAAGGAAAGAAGAACAGTCATTGCTTTCGAATAAAACACCCTTCTAGCTGGAGCGCTTTCTTCCATTCGCTCAACATGACCCAGCCAGCGAAGCCGCTGGAGTTTTATACGCTCGACTATGTCAGTGTCGGCGTACAGTTCATACAGCTCATCGTTCCATCTTATTCGATACACGTCGTCAACGCATACTGGACCATAGATCTTACGGAGTATCTTCCTCTCGATAGCTCCTAACAGCCTCTCATCATTGATGGTCAATGTCCACGTCTCTGCGCCATACATTAGGACGGAAAGGATGAGGGCCTTATAAAGCGTTATTTTCGTCGGTCGAGAGAGGGCTCTACTTCTCAATTGCCTACTAAGTAGTAACACCTGTTGGGAAGAGTTAGTCTCCGCTTGATCTCCAGGCTGACATTATTGTTCTGTTTATGATGTATCCTAGATATACGAAATCCTTGACGACTTCAAAAGTATAGTTGTCAACAGTGACATTTTGTCCAAGACGCCGTGACTCTTTGTTTGTTGACACAAGGTATTTCGTTTTGTACTCGTTCACCATTAAACCCACTCGACGAGACTCCCTTTCCAGGTTGGAGAATGCTGCACTGACTGCTCGAGCGTTTTTGCCAATGATGTCAATATCATCAGCGTATGCTAGCAGCATGGCACTCTTGTAGAAGATAGTGCCAGAGATGTCGATGTTCGCAGCTTGAATTATTTTCTCCAGCATAAGGTTAACGAAGTCGCACGATAAGGAGTCACCTTGTCTGAAACCTCTTTTGGCATCAAATGGAGCGGAGAGGTCGGTCCCAATTTTCACTGCGCTGGTGGTGTTGGTCAGTGTCATTTTGCAAAGACGAATGAGCTTTGCAGGTATACCAAAATCAGACATTGCGGCGTACAAATAATCCCTAATCGCGCTGTCGAAGGCGGCTTTATAATCGATTAATAGATGATGGGTTGGCGAAGACTTCGGCTGTATGTTTTGATTGCAGCTTTTCGACATCCAGCTTTCTCTTTGTACCTATCCGTACGCGATTTACTACACATATACGTGTGCAGACCTTGGCTGCAACCAAGTAGTGGTCTGAGTCGATGTTTGCACCACGTATTGTGCGTACGTTTAATACATTGGAAGCGTGCCTTCCGTCGATCACAACGTGATCAATCTGGTTTCGTGTGTTTTGATCAGGGGACAGCCAAGTGGCCTTATGGATATCTTTATGTTGGAATATGCTACTAACTGTCATGTTTCGTGCGGCGGCGAAGTTGATCAGTCTCATACCGTTATCGGTGGCTTCGTCATGGAGACTGAATTCTCCGATCGTCGGACCAAAGAGACTCTCCTTGCCCTCCTTGGCATTAAAGTCGCCTAACACGATTTTAATATCGTGGCGGGGGCAATGCTTATAAGTTTTGTCGAGGAGCTCGTAGAAGTCATCTTTGGTCGTTTCATCTTTCTCATCCATCGCATGGACACAAATTAGGCTGATGTTGAAGAATTTTGCCTTGATGCGGATAGTGGCTAGGCGCTCGTTCACGGCCGTGGACCTCGAGACTAGATGACGCGTCTCTTCCCAACCACAAATCCAACACCAAATTCGTGTCTCGACGCATGACAGCTGTAGTAGATATCACAGGATACTCTTTTGGAGCAACCCTGTCCCGTCCATCGAATTTCCTGTATAGCGGTGATGTCAGCTCTATATTGTTGGAGGATATCCACCAGCTGGATAGAGGCACCTTCCCTGTAGAAGGTTCGGACATTCCAGATGCATACCCGTAAATTCTTGTCCTTTGGGCGTTTGCGGGAGTCGTCAACATTGCGGTGGTTAAATATCCGAGGCTTCGTTTGAGGATTCATTGGTGAAATATTTTGAGGTGGTGGGTTCCAAGCCCGACGCACAGCCATTCATTCAAGGCCATAGGGAAGCCCGCCGCACACATTAGTTAACTCACTGACGGCTGTCAGATCGCTATCCAGGGGACGCAACGAGGAGGCTGTGTGTCGACTTGAAACGTAGAAGCGCAAGGATCGACCATGGACGCATCTGCGATTGTCACGAACTTTACCTTGTATCCTACGCCCCAGGCCCCCCTTGTTAAATTTTTAGTAACATTAAAATACAAAATTAATCGAAGAGATTTTGCGTGGTTTTACGTTTAAGACGTTTAAAAGGTGTTTTTGAGGTCATCAGAGTTTTACACAAATTGTTGGGATGGTGTATTCGTCTTCTATATGAGATAACTTTAAATTTTATCTCTTCTTTAACTGTTGGAATTTTTAAGTCCCGGTGGAGTTGTTGGTTTGTGACGTATGGTGCATTTGCAATCATTCTTACAACTTTGTTTTGGAATCATTAAACGATTTCAATATTGTTTGCACCACATCCACAGTTGAATACCGTAAGTCCACACAGGTCTTAAAATGGTTTTATAAATTAGGAGTTTGTTGTGCAGTGTAAGTTGCGAGATTTGGCATATTAGTCAGTTTGTGCATCTGGTGCATATTGTAGTTTGTGCATCTGGAGACCTATCGCTTTGCGTTTTGTGAATATACTTATGTATGTTTTCTCCCAGTGAGGCGTCAATCTAAAAAATAATACCTAAGTACATCATCTACTAAGTACATCATCTGCTTGTGAAATTTATTTCCCATTCATTATAATTGAAGAACATATATCTCTTCTTGTTGTGAAAGTAACTTGAGTTGACTTCCCTTCATTGGCAGTTATTCGGAAATATTTCAGCCATTCTGAAATATTATTAATACTCTAAAGTAGATTTGAAGCTGCTACCGGACTTTCACTAACTGCCAAAGCAGCAGTGTAATTGGAGAAAGTTCCAATCAGAACTCTTTCAGTTAAAGGAAGATCTGATGTAAATAGGAGGCAGAGAACTGGGCTCATTACACTTCTTTGTGGTACACCAGCTTGTACTAATATTGTAAAGGTCGATAAATGAGTTTTACGAAGAAATTTCGAGCGCTTAGGTATTAATAAACAGACAGAAGTTTATTGGGACAATTTTCTTAATTTTTTTTTAAAGCCCTTCGTGCTATACTCAATCGAAAGCTTAAGATATGTCGAGAAATGCGCATTCGTTCTACTATTCTGTGAGTCTGCTCTATCGTTGCGTGACCTTCTCTGAAACCGAATTGGTGATCAGGATAAAGTTGTGTATTTTTGATTATTGGGCATTTACTTTTTAGGAAGAGGCTTTCTAAAATTTTTGAAGCGACTGGCAGTAAACCAATGGGTAAGACTTTGCATCGCTTACACTTTTACTAGGTATCAGTATCATACTTAGTTGTGCAATCTTCCATTGCTGTGGGATGATATTTCTGTTTAATACAGCAATGTAAAGGTGTCTTAGGACAGTTATTAATTTTCTTGTAAATTTTGGCGGTTATTAAATCATACACTTGAGCTTTTCCCAGTTTCAGATGCTGGATGACATTTATTACCTCTGATTTAGGGAATTTTTTGATTGGTAACTCTAGCTGATGAATTTCAGCTAGAGAATTATTCGCTTCCTTCAACCAGCGAGGAGAGTGTGAGCCGTCGTATGGATTTGGTTGGAATACTGCACTGAGATGTTTTGCAAATAGGTCACCTTTTCAGGTTTTTTTTTTTTTTTTTGCCTAATTGCCGTCTACTTCGCGAAGAGGGGTATTGTTCGGAATTGGCCTTTTCAGTTTTTTTTTGTTGCTTTCCATAACGAATAATTGGTTTTCACAGTAGTGTCCAGATTACTTAAATAAGTCTAAAACCCATGATTTCTTTCTTGGCATAGCTGTCGTTTCAGTAACCGAGTAATTGAATTTAAATTTTGTTTATGGCTTGGAAACCTGTATTGTTGCTACAGCTTTCTTGCTCGGTGTTTGTCTGCTAAAATCTCTCATATTGTCATGGATCATGTTGAGGAAGGTTGTTTTCTTGTTGAAGGCATAGAATTCCAAGCCGCGTTTTGTATCGTAGAATTAAAATTGTTTACTGCTTAAGAGATATCCTCATAGAGTGTTGATCACAGTTGCCAACTTTTAGATTGTTGAGAATGGGACAGACTCTCAATGAAATTGTATTATTAGTTCAACACATCAACCCATACGTAAAACAAACAACCTTTCTTTCAATTGATAGAGTTTCTACAACCTTTTACTTTGACTTATTTGTTACAAAAAAGGAAATGCTAGAACTAAACACAAGCCAATTTTATTTGAACAATCATATTTTTGTAAGCAATTTACAATATAAATCTAAGTACCTACAATGTGGTCGCCGTGGCGTAGTTGGAAGTGCGCTGGGCTGCTAATCTGAGTGTCTGGAATTCAAAGATCGGCGCAGGCAAATTAAAAAAAAAAGTAGATAACAAAATTTTTATACATGTGCATTTGGCATTCATGCTGTCTCTGCGAGTTATTTTTCATCGCCAGTAACAATTCGATGAAGATATGATTTTCTTTTGTACCTGGCGAGCAGCATTTCACAGGTGGTTTTTCTTGCTGTCTTTCAGTCAATTCATGCGGCACCCATCTTCCCACCTTCAAAATCAGTCCCATGGCTTTCAAACGTTGCGAAATACATTGTTGAGTAACATTTTATTGTTCTGCAAGCTGTTCTTGCATTTGACCATCATCCTCATCGAGTAAAGCTTGCAATTAGGCATCTTCAAACTTTTTAGGAGATCTTCCGCGTTCTTCGTTTCTTACATCAAAATCGCCACTTTTAAACTTATTGAACCGCTCTTTGCACTATGTGTTGTCTAGAGCGTGCTGGCTGTAAGATTCCACAAGCATTCGATGAGATTCCAAAGCAGATTTCTTCAATTGGTAACAGAAAATCAATGCTGTCCGCATATCGTAGTTTGTAGGCACAAAATTCAACATTTTTACGACCGAAAAAAAAATGTTGTTGTATGAAACTTGATTGTTTGTGAACTGAATATTGTTGTCAGAACTAAATGCGAAGAAATGATGCCAACGATTTAGTTTGACAGAGCGCGTAATTGTACCTAGCGACACAGAGATGTCATTTCCGGTTTCATACTTGTACACCTGTCGATACCATCCAAATAATTATTCAGTAGTCCCAAAATTTTTATGGAATGTTTACATGTAGTTTACAAGGTTTAATAGGCATTTGAGAGTTTACATGAATAAAACTATTATTTTTCTGTTTTATAAAAAACATTTTTTCCTAACTTTTTATAATTTAGAACTTATAATTAAGAACTTAGTGTAGATAAAGTAAAAGAAAAATTTTTCGAAAAACAAAATATTAGATTCATCATAGGCAGCGATTTTAACGCAAAGCATAGTCCAACGGAGTCCAATCGAAACTCCTTGGCGGCCAATGCACATCACCAAAACATCTAATAACGAGATTTCACACTTCCTACGCAAAAGATCGTAATAAAAATAAAAGGTTTTGTTGATATTTTCTTTTCAGAGTTTCTTTTTTGCTATCAGGATATACTCGTACATAACTTTCTGTGTGTTCTTGCGCACAAGGTAGAAGAAATTGTTTTTGTTCTTCCTGCGGTTTTTAATTTTAATTTTTTAAGTTGTTGACCATGTTCATTTTCTTTTGGCTATCTATCTTGTCTTCAAAAAGCAATAAAACGGCTACTTCCTCAGTGAAATAATATAAATGCTTGAAAACTTGCTTAAGGCTGCTTTGGAAACTAAGTTATTGACTTTTAGCTATCCTTTTTGTTTTCAGAAAACACAAATCTTGGAAACCTAAACTGCATCAAAGGAATAAAAATATTTTTAATTAATAATTTGCTCTTGCCATTTAATTCGCTTAATGCATTGGCACCACGGACCCTGATTTTTACGAAGTTCTCAGTGGTGTATGCATCCGAAAAATAGCAACTCGCTTTCTAGGCTTTTTTCCAAGAGCAAACACGCATCATTGAAACGGCATATGTTTGATGCTGTTTTTGAAAATTTGTCGATTGAAAATTCGTTAATATTATGTCCAAGCGCCTCCACTGTAGCATGAAGAACATAAACAGAGTCTGTTATGCCTTAACTGACATCTTTCTAAAGCTGCTACTAATTTTAGAGTAATAATGTTATTGCTTTTGGTTACTTACCATACTTACCTACTTAGCTGGCTCTACAATCGATGATCGGTCTCGACCACCTCTATAAAGCTTCGCCAGTCGCCTCTGCTATGCGTCCGCTTGCGCCAGTTGATAAGGCCAAGTGCAGTCAAGTCGCCTTGTACCTGGTCTTTCCAATGGAGATTTGGATGCCCCCTTCTGCGTGTTCCTCCACAGTGGCTCGAATGTAGAAAACACCCGTCTAGCTGGAGCGCTTTCTTCCATTCGCTCAACATGACCCAGTCAGCGAAGCCGCTAGATTTTTATACGCTTGACTATGTCGGTGTCGTGGTACATCGTTCCATATTATTCGATACACATCGTCCGCCCCTATTGGACCATAGATCTTATGAAGTATCTTCCTCTCGAACGCTCCTAACAGCCTCTCATCATTGGTAGTCAATGTCCACGTCTCTGCGCCATATATTAGGACGGAAAGGATGAGGGACTTATAAAGCGATATTTTCCACACTGATAAGGTCCAATTAATTTATTGACAATGGGCTTCAGTATTTCGCACAGTACGCTCGATAGAACCTTATATGCAATATTAGAGGGCTTATCCCACGGTAGTTGGCACAGATCGTGGAATCACCTTTCTTATGAATTGGGTAGATTACGCTGAGGTTCCAATCTCTTGTCATGTTTCCATCCAACCATATTCTGCATAGAAGCATGAGCTCCGTTTTATGAGATCTTCGCCTCCAGTCTAAAACAACGCAGCACGCAAGACATCTGCACCTGCAGCCTTTTTGTTTTTCAGCCGAGCGATGGCTGTTAAGACCTCCTCATAAATGGGCGGCGGTACTTCAACGCTGTCAGAAATTGATAATGCGTAGATTCCGCAGTGCCAGGAGTATTACCGTCATAGCCATTAACCAGCCGCGAAAAGTGTTCTATCCATAATCTCATTATGCCCGGGACATCTGTCCTTGCAGGAAGACGCACCGGTTGTCAAAACATTGTCAGGCTTCTTATTCTTTCGAAGATTTTTTTGACCTCGTTCCTGTCCACTAACATTTCGATATCATTAAACTAAGACGTGATGCTTCTCTTTTCTTGCGCCTGAAGAGACGCTTCATCTCTCTCGTCAACTCTGCAAATGACTGGATGGTGGCCCTATATACTGCAGTATACTCAGTAGAATCGCGACACTCTTGGTCGTACCACACATTTCTCCGTCTACGGTGGTAGCCTAGCACCTCTTCGGTAGTCGTATGCATGGAGCGGGAAATGTGCGTCCACTGTGCGCATAACTGTCATGTTCAAAATATTCATACTCAAAGCAGGTGATACTCAAAGTCGATCAGTCTTATACCGTTAACGGTGGCGTCGTCGTGGAGACTGAATTTTCCGATTGTCCGACCAAAGAGAATCTGTTGCCCATCCTGGCATTAAGGATTTGACACGACTTTAATATTGTGGCGTAGGCAATGCTCATAAGTTTTGTCGAGGAGCTCGTAGAAGTCATCTTCGGTCGTTTCATCCTTCTCATCCGTCGGGGCACGGTCACAGGCTGATGTTGAAGAATTTTGCCTTGATGCGGATAGTACCTAGCTGCTCTTCAACATTAGGGGGGTTTTTTATCCGAGGTTTCTTTTGGGGATTTTTTTGAGATATTTTAATGTGGTGGGTTCCAAGCCCGACGCACAACAATTCATTCAAGGCCACGGAGAAGCCCGGCGCACACATTAGAGCTCACAGACGGGTGTCAGATAGCTATCCAGGCGACGCCACGAGGAGGCTGTGATCGAATATGGACTCATCGTTAATGTGCGACTAACACGAATTTTACCTTGTGTCCTACGGCCCCAGGTAACCCAAATCGAATCATTTAGTTTTTATAAATTCTTCAGACACAATTTTTTCTAGTTTATAGTCCACACAATTATACCGTTTTTGGTATTTTTTTTATAAAAAAAAACCCACGCGCGACTGTGCCCGTAACTTGTTGGATCTTTTAATGAACTTTAACTGTTGAAACAAATTAGTGACGGTCGATGTTTCCATAATACGATGTTTTTCTTCCGATACATCGCATACGTACCAATTCTCAATCTGTGTATCTAAGTTTAATAAAATTTTCCATACCTAAAAATTTATTCTAAGTTTATCAGTTAAAACATCCCAAAAATCTCAAGAACAAAATCGTATGTAATTTTTTACAAATGTACGTATGTATGTACATTCCATTAGGTCGATCCCCATACAACAAAAAGTTGAATGGACCACCCCAAAAACAGCCAAAATGAATATAACTTTGTTGTTCGATTTTTATAAATCATATATTGTTGTAAAGGGTTTGACAAGTGCTTCATTTCCTTTCTAGTTGTTATTCCCCTACGAAATCATGTTTCACTAGCGAAGTCTGCAATTCAAAGATGTACCCCTTAAATGCAATAAAAATAAATATTGTGTGCGTCAGTGGGACGCACTACAAAAGTTTACTTCTTCAAAACGTTTGCCTTTTGGGTTTCCAGGTTAGGTTTAGTAATTTTATAATAATCAGGGTCTATTGCAGACATACAGGCGTGGCCTAAGGAATTTTTAACGAAAATTTTGAAATTGTTTAAGTATGTGCTGATTTATGCAAACAATAAGCACTGTATAATTCAGTTTGGTAATTCTCTGATCCCACGTATGCAACATCTGGATTAACTTAATTTTTATCGTTTCAACGCCCTCTGCTAAATCATCATCTCCGTCAAAATATTCATACTCAAAGCTGGTGAATTTAATTGCTACAACATTATAATTATAATCTTACTATCATCATTGTAATAATCATCATCATCGTCAAAATATTCCGGTTGTATGATCTCAACAGATGGAAAATTTGCCACTTGTCGGTCTGAGAACTCGCGGATGTTATGAGGTTAACTAGAAACTTGGCAAATCTCGTCTATGTTTTGTTGTGCTGATGCAAGTTGTTTTCTTTCCACGAAGGAAACTTTATTTCTTTGACAATTTCCGCTTTGCCACGATCATCTTCCTCTCATAAATATAATAACGATTCTAAAGAAGTAAATTTAAAAAATTAACGCATTTAAAAATCTCTCTTGTTCATTTAAATTCATAAAAAAAGGTTGTAGCTAGGATTGTAATTCAATTCAAATTTCATATATTTTATATTATGTATAACAAACTTAACCGAGACATCGAAAACATCGATGTTTTTGCCCGATTATTTTAAGTTTACAGTGTTGTCTCACATATTTCCGACAATGATAGATGGAATTCGGATCGGATAATAGAAAGAAATAATAATTGTGTATTATAAAAATTTCAAAAATCTTGTTGGTCTCAGATATTTTTGTTGTAATTAATAGTATGAGCTTTAGTAATATATTTTTTATATCTTACACAGGTTACGTCTGCAATGCTTCATTTGATCTCGATGTCGTCGGTAGTTGCCCGCAAAGATTTAATTTAACCCTGGTGAATCTGGATAAAGCTATTGAATTATCGAAGGATAATGTATATTTGGGAATTAGGGTATTTTATAAAAACTTTATGTACCCTGAAGTACAGTATATATAAAGATAAATCCGATCTCGATGGTCAGAAAGGCTAATACAAATAATACAATATATTCATCAAGATATGGAGGGATAAGATTTCTGCATGTAGAAAAATATATTTTGTATTTTATAGTCAACATAAAAAGAGATACGATGGAAAGTCGATATAAGTAAAAAATCGTGGTGGGGTGGGGTTCCTATTTTTCCCCATTTACATATATCCGTTTTTCGCGTTTAAGTATGTAATTATGTTGCAAAACTAATAATAGCGTGTATTCGCCACTATATACGAATATATGTAATATTCGAAAAAGAGAATGCCGGTGCTGATGTGCTGGAATACCACTAGCTGCTAGATGTATCATCAGCATCAGCTTGCGCATCTCAGCAGAACACCTACCGCTACAGCAACGGTAAACAGAGAAACGCAAGCCATGTTTCGGTGATGTTGCAAGGAGTGAATAGAGCTGGAAACTCTACTGTCTCCTAAGTATTACCGCTATTATCGCTCGATGTTAGATACGGTCCATGAGCTCCAGTTGTGTTCGTGAAGCTCCAGCCCGTAAGTGCGAATTAAACTCAAATTTATAGGTGGTGTAAATCGTGCTGAGATCAGTTGGAGTTAAATATTTTTTACACAGCTGCTTCTATCGACACGTCAAAAATGTGTTTATTCCAACGAACATCACATTGAATGGACATGCCCAGAACATCAAGAGTAGAAGTTTTCGCAATAGCTACCTTACCCATATCTAGGAGGTAAAGGGGGGTTGGAAAACTCGTGTGCGAGATAACAGCCAAAATTGAGTGTTACTCGCATTGAACACAACTCTATTCGTGAGACCCCACTCGGAGATTGACTGGTGTAACGAAACCTTCCATTCTCAGGTTTGAAGAGGAAAAAAAATAAATTCCAGACATTTTGTGGAATGTAAGGTAAATTTTTGAAAAAAAATGTAAGTATAAATTTATGTTTGTTCCCACCCTATTGTCCAAGATCAGTCAATCCGTTCGTTTGTCTGTATGTCGTCTATCTACTTATCGACTATCCAGGTCTATACCTTTTGGGTAAAAATTATAAATTCAATTCATTTTAGGTTTTTTTAATCTACGAGGGTAGATCAATAATGACCCGTGTTTGACAGGTGGAGTTGCTGAGGGAAATTGGCATTATCGTCGTGTACTGCCATCTGTCACACTAAATTTAAAACTGATTCGTAGGTTAGTTTTTATTTGGCAGTCATTAGTATCATACGTGTTTGGTGTCTCGCGATAAAATGGAAAAAGAACAATATCGATCCGTAATTCACTTTTTATTTTTGGATGGAAAAACATGCGAAGAAATAAAAGCGAAGTTGGAAGCTGCCTATGAGGATCCTTCACCATCTATGACAACCGTAAGATATTGGTTAAACGAATTTAAACGTGGTCGTACATCTGTTTTTGATGAGAGGCGCCCAGGCCGCCCGGCAGACGAGGAAATTGTTGAAACGGTCCGCGATATGATTCTCGCTGATCGCCGAACGAAAGTGTGCGAAGTAGCAGAGGCTATAGGAGTGTCGTAGGGAACGGTAATTAATATTTTACATGATAGGTTAAGCATGAGAAAGGTGTCGGCCCGATGGGTGTCGCGATTGCTTACGGTGGACAAGCGGATACGGAATTGACGCGGCCAAATTGCATGAATTGAACTACGAATTGCTGCCGCACCCTGCGACTTTTTTCTGTTCTTACTTACTTACTTACTTAACTGGCACTAAAACCGATGATCGGTCTTGGCCGCCTCTACATGGCTACGCCAGTCACCTCTGCGCGCGCTGACGCCAGTTGATAAGGCCAAGTGCAGTCAGGTTGCCCTGCACCTGGTCTTTCCAATGGAGATTAGGACGTCCCCTTCTGCGTGTTCCTCCACCGTGGTTCGAATAAAACACCCTTCTAGCCGGAGCGCTTTCTTCCATTCGCTCAACATGACCCAGCCACTGGATTTTTATACGCTTGACTATGTCAGTGTCGGCGTACAGCTCATACAGCTCATCGTTCTATCTTATTCGATATACGTCGTCCACGCATACTGGACCATAGATCGTACGGAGTATCTTCCTCTCGAACGCTCCTAACAGCCTCTCATCATTGATGGTCAATGTCCACGTCTCTGCGCCATACATTAGGACGGGAAGGATGAGGGACATATAGAGCGTTATTTTCGTCGGTCGAGAGAGGGCTCTACTTCTCAATTGCCTACTAAGCCCGTAGTATCACCTGTATCAAGTCTCCGCTTGATCTCAAGGCTGACATTATTGTTAATGTTTATGCTGGATCCTAGATATACGAAATCCTTGACGACTTCAAAAGTGTAGTTGTCAACAGTGACATTTTGTGCAAGACGCCGTGACTCTTTGTTTGTTGACAAAAGGTATTTCGTTTTGTACTCGTTCACCACTAGACCCACTCGACGAGACTCCCTTTTCAGGTTGGAGAATGCTGCACTGTCAATGGTTTTAATTCTTAAAATTGAGCTTGTATTTTCTACATTTTAAAATCAAAATTAAATGCATATTCGTGATTAATACTTACATATTAAAAATATTGTTATATTGGAAAATAGAAGTTGTTCAAGCCATCGTATTTCTACCATTCTTTCTTATTCCGTTTAGATAGATTTTGTATCAATATTTGTTCAATATTTTAAATTTTCATCCTAATTTATTTTGGTAACTACAAAACCAATTTCTCTGCGTTCCTATTTCGCATTTTAAGCTGCTCTTTTTCAATTTAAATAATTCACCCCAGAATTATACATTGGCCATTCGAGCCATAAAGTTATCTCTTTAAAAAAAGCTGGAAAAATACAATTAACATACATAAAATCAAAATAAATTACTCAAAAAACACAACTAAACAAGCAAAAAAAAAAAGAATTATAACACAAATCAAAAAAGTACAACCCAGTGGTCAAAAAATTAACTACCATAAATCACACACAACAGCACAGTAAGCAAAACCACAAGGAAAAAATATCCTTCCTTTTTTCCATATTGAAGTATGTAAGTACAAGTTTCTTTTTTTGCATAAGTTTTACTTGTTAACCTACTACATATAAATAAATAATATATTAAGTTTTCCCATTGTTTAAGCCATTCTAGTTCTATTTTTCTTTCCTATTTTAGTTCTCTATTTTCCAACACTATTTTTTACTGTCCTTCCCTTTTATGTAAATGAAAAAGGATCGACCGATTTTCTTTCTATTAAATAAATTTAAAAAAAACAGTTTTTTTCTATTTTTCTTATTTAAACCTCGTTAATTCGTAATTTCGTTATATCGAAAACTCCCGTAATTCGTAAAAAATTGCTGGTCGCTTGCGATTATTCTACTGTATTCATTTTGATTGAATATTTAAGAATTTTTATCTACCCTTAGATTGCATTTAGCATTTTTCGTGTTAATAAAATATAAACTACCTCTAATTATAGGAAATATTTCTAGTTTCCGGAAAAATATATAATTGCTCGTCGTTAAATACCACTATTTAAATATAACTATTTTTTTTCTTTTGTTGTATATTTATCAAAGTAATTTTAAATTTCTTAGAATTAGTTAATGTTGATAGAATTGCTCCTAGGGCAAAAATAATTATTTGAAAAAATATTTAGAAATAAATTTTAAAAATATCAAGCAAAGACAATTCACAAAATCAACGCGAGCCACAAAGGGGGCAAAAGAAAACCCGCTAAATCACAACAAAGGGCAAACATATAATATTTTTATTCAGAAGTTCATTGCCGAATGTAATAATCTTATGCAATATTGCACCAAATTCAGTAATTGTCCTATAGAAGATCACACCGAACCTCTTTTGGTTGTGAAGCGAAATAGTCTAGAAAGCGGTTGGACTCGAATCAAAAATGTCTACGATTTAGTTTTTTAGACAAACGACAGCTGACTTACCAGAAAATTTCAAAGTACCGGCTAGTGGTAAATACTGTAGCTGCCAAGAAACATGAAAACAAAATGGCTAGAATCGAAGATTAGTTGAAATTACTTCAACCTCAAACAACATCAAGGGAAGCCCCTGAAGAAAAACTTCAACCTCAAGTATCTCCAACATGAGATGCTTCCAAGTTTCGCCTTGCGATACAGACATTCTTTCTGGTGGTTACAAAGAATATTATTATCCATCCAAAACTTACTTCCGCTCAAAAATTATACCATCTCAAGCATAAAACGCAAAGTAAAGCTGTATCTGTCGTCAAACAGAATGCTTTTAGTAACGAAAATTTCTCTTCTACATGGGAAGCCTTGAATAAAATAATTCTGGTTGATAACCAAATAGGAGCGCTACATTATTCATTACAGTGAAGAAATACAAGGATTTCAAATGACAATAAATAACTGTCAGTGTATATTGGCCTCTCAAGACGTATCCATAGAAAACTTGGAACCTATCCTAGTATATATATTTTCTACCAAACTACCACACGAAATTACCAAACGAAACATTATCGCTTTGGGAACAACCCCTAAAGTCCCGAAAATACCTACTTCTGTGGTCACAGTTACAAAGAGAAGGCTCTTTATACCTTTGTGGCTGAACGCAAAATTACATATAAATGTTGTCTATGTAATGTCGCTCAATCCATGAAGAGTTGTCCTAAATTTACAAAACTTTCGGTACACGACCTCTTTTTTCTCACATTTGAGAAAGGATTGTGACAGTAATTTTCTTGTGGTTATTACCATAGGAAGCATCATTCAATGCTTCACTTAACAACAGGGGCACAAACTCAACAATCCAGTAGTCGATCGCAAACGACTACAACTCATGCTACAATTGCAACATCTCAGTTACAAGAAAATTAGGAACTTTCCTGTTCTTTAAATACATCGCAAGTACAAACGCTCTACACTAACAATGAAAACATGATCCTACTTCCCACAGCAATGGTTTCCATTGAACATTTAGGGAACATTTATTTCCTCAAAAGTTCAAAAATGTATTCGTTTACCAACAGAACTACCCCTGTTCGAAATTTAAGAAATGGGAGGTGGAATTATTTAAAAAAATTCCAATCAAAAATTTGTTCTTTCACGCTAGTTGCTGAAGTTCAGTTAGAGAACAAGTACATATGTACACATTCGATACAAATAGAACCAAACTCCAATGAATTGCTTAGCTCGCAACTAAAGCAAGAAGAAATCCCACAATCTCTTCCACTCTCGCCTGACGATCAAGCTTATTAGGATTTATTTAAAAAAATATAGATGACCAAGATTTCCAGCGGATTCAGTCTCGCAGCTCCATGAGTGCTCCTATTCAAAACTTTAAGATAAAAACTTTAACCTTTTGAGTTAATTGCGTACCGTAGCCATCATCTCTCCATCAGTTGGCAAAATATACACAATAATAATGCCCTCATATCTCTGGATGTCACGATATAAACACATCAATCGAATTTTTTTCTTTTAATGGAACAACAGCCCATGGAGGGCCTAGGACGATCTTTTTCACATCCACTCATGTTGTGCTTGTTATATTTTTGTACATGAATGGAAAAGACCTACTTTTTTATGTCGAATCCGAATGGCAAAGTGAAAAGCTTTTCTTATACAATTTTTACTCTTGTTCCCATTGTTAGGGTCGTGTAGAAAAATTATTTTTTAAAGTTTTTATTTTGCTTGTGCCGAGATTTGAACACCGGACACTCTGCGTAGCAGGGCAACGTACTACGATACGGCAACCACTAGCAATCGAATCACTGTCTCAAATATGTAATTCATTGTCCCAGAGATTACCAAAATTTAAATTATTCATGTTCATTTTGCGACGCTTCAGAGAAAGAGTATTGTGCAGGTCTCTCTCTCCGTACGTCTTCTTCAACACATCTCTTAGTTGCTAAAGGAAAGATTGTTCCCATAAGATCAGCAAGCCTCCCACGCTTAGAAATAGACACTTTATTTCGATAAGACCTTGGGATTAATGAATCTAGCTTATTCTTATGGTACGATTCCGAGGTTATGCTGGCATGGTTAGAAAAACCACATCCATTGCAAATCAAACTTCCCAAATTCTCTAAAATGTTGGAAACACCTCATGGCGACATGTTTCTAGAGGTTGGAAACGTCAAGAATTAGAATACTCTCGCCTCTGGCGGAATATAATATAATCTTCAGATTATTGATTTAAGTCTGGACCATTTCAAAGGTTTTCCACTTTTCTTGAAGGATACGCTGTCGTAATTGTGTCCACGAAATAAATTAATTTGTCATCTCTCAAAACTATGCTCCTGGCACTTTATTCCTCCATGTGCTCCCCCATGTGGGTTATAGAAATCTGCGGTCGAGAGTTTCAAAACTCATCACAGAAAGAACTTTAAATTTACTTTTGAAGAGTTCACCACTTTACTGACAAGAATAGGAGCTGCTGTCAGAGCGATTACTCCTGGGCAGTTTATCAGAGGTTCAACTCTCTTGACTCCGCCCAAACCTAACACTGAGAATCTCTTGTTAGCCGATAGGGAAAACTTAAGGTGTTTCATTACCAGTTCAGCCGCCGTTGGAAAGAAGATTATCTGAAAGATCTTCAAAGCAGTACAAAATACAGTCATGAACGCTAAAATGTGAAATTATGTATTTTCTCTCTCTCGCGTAAAACACTGATCTTGTGTAAAGTTTGAGTATTCCCATACTAATATTTTCGTCTTCCCAGTATATCCGGCTTAATCCGCAATAATGGTAGCTTCTACCGGTCAGACAGTAATGTTCGGCATTGTCAATTGTGCTTGCGGTACCATATATTGCGATACTGCTACGGTTTCTTCGCCATGTCCTTCAACCAGCGAGCGGAAGCGTAGCTAGTGCCCATGGCTACTGCCTTAATTGCTTGGCTCTGACACATCCACGGCACAATCTGGGTTCACAAACTGATGTAAGGAGTGCTCCCTGGACCACCATATTTTGCTTGATCCGGACTCCAGGCCAGCTCCAAAGAATTAGCGCGTGAAGGCCGGGAAAGTCGCCAAGCTCCAAAATCAAGCACCCCATCGACAAGCCTGTAACATCGTTCCGTCATCGCTTCATAGTGCCGCTATCCGCACCATCCTCCGCAGCCTCGTGACGTCCCGCTATCGAGGTCAGACGGTCAAGGAGTTATTCAGTGATGTCGTGAGGACCCTGAAGCGCCTCCACGAGGCAATGGATGTTGCACCTGAGCAAGGGGCTAGGATGTTTAAGCCATTCTCTATTTTTCAGTATGTTTTTGTTCTCTCTTTCTACTTCTATGTATTCATTTCTGCCTTTCTTCGTTTTGATATTCTTTGGAATATTTTTACATCATTCAGCCGCTATATAGATTTTATAACTTTAATTGTTTCTATATTTTTAATTTTTATCCTAATACAATTAAGTATTTTGTTAACTCCAAAACCGATTTTATTACAATGATCAGCAGTACAGTACAGTGCGCTATAATCGAACTAATGAACAAAACTGCACTCTTACAGTAACAAAATTTATATGCTGATGCAGTTGGATAACAATTGCAGTCGACATTTCGAAATGATGTATTGTTACAAAAACAATATTGCTGCAGCATACTCTAGCTTTCACTAGTCTTAAGAATTAAACAGCAGAGTAAATGTAAACTTGAGCAAACAAGTTAATTTGCAATAAAGAAATTATTTTTTATTAATTTACACGAATGATGTCATTTGTGATAATAACAATAAACCGCAATTGATTTTATGGAAGCAACTTTAATCATATATATATATATATATACTTCAAAACGGATTATTGCCTTTGATGTTACAGAAACCCAAAAAACTGAACAAATTTTGTCTATTAGCTTTAATTGCATATTATTGACGAAAATTATTATGCATAAAATAAAAGGGTCAGGAATGAAGTAAAAAGCTCGAAAACTACAATTACTCCATGGCAGTGATTTATCACTTTGAAAAGATTATCTCAAAATATTTAATGTATAATTGAGTTGGTTCACGCAACATCCTTTTTTTGAATTATCGCATGTAGATTTACTAATATATTCCAAATTTTTTGTTGTTTTTAGGCCCGGAATCGTCATATACCTATTTTTCTCCAAAAAAGAAAATGATATATCCTTTTTAATTTCGATAAGCTACACAGGATGGTACATATAACTTGCTCCTGGTTCATGTGGTTCCAAAGATATGGCTGATTATGTAGTATACCCAAATCAAATATTTGTTATTTATGTATAAAAAACAACTATAGTACTATTAATTAACTAATTAAGGGGGCCTGGGGCGTAGGACACAAGGTAAAGTTCGTGACAGTCGCAGGTGCGTCCATGGTCGATCCTTGCGCTTCCACGTTTCCAGTCGACACACAGCCTCCTCGTGGCGTCCACTGGATAGCGATCTGACAACCGTCAGTGAGTTAACTATTGTGTGCGGCGGGCTTCTCCATGGCCTTGAATGAATAGTTGTGCGTCGTTCTTGGACCCCACTACGTTAAAATACCCACCAATGAATCCTTAAAATAAGCCTCGGATAAAGAACCCCTCTAATGAAGACGACTCCCGCAAACGCCCAAAGGACAACGATTTACGGATATGCACCTGGAATGTCCGAACCCTCTACAGGGAAGGTGCCTCTATCCAGCTGGTGGATGTCCTCCAATAATATAGAGCTAACATCACCGCTATACAGGAAATGCGATGGACGGGACAGGGTTGCTCCAAAAGAGTATCCTGTGATATCTACTACAGCTGTCATGCGTCGAAACACGAATTTGGTGTTGGATTTGTGGTTGGGAAGAGAAGCGTCATCTAGTCTCTAGGTTCACGGCCGTGAACGAGCGCTTAGCCACTATCCGCTTCAAGGCAAAATTCTTCAACATCAGCCTAATTTGTGTCCATGCCCCGACGGATGAGAAGGATGAAACGACCAAAGATGACTTTTACGAGCTCCTCGGCAAAAATTATGAGCATTGCTCCCGCCACGATATTAAAATCGTGTTAGGCGACTTTAATGCCAAGGAGGGCAAGGAGAGTCTCTTTGGTCCAACGATCGGAAAATTCAGTCTCCACGACGAAGCCACCGATAACGGTATGAGACTGATCGACTTCGCCGCCGCACGAAACATGACAGTTAGTAGCACCAGATTCCAACATAAGGATATCCATAAGGCCACTTGGTTGTCCCCTGATCAAAACACACGAAACCAGATTGATCACGTTGTGATCGACGGAAGGCGCGCTTCCAATGTACTAGACGTACGCACAATATGTGGTGCAAACATCGACTCAGACCACTACTTGGTTGCAGCCAAGGTCTGCACACGTATATGTGTAGTAAATCGCGTACGGATAGGTACAAAGAGAAAGCTGGATATCGAAAAGCTGCAATCACAACAGATAGCCAAAGTCTTTGCCAACCAACTTGCACTTCTCCTTTCGCAAAACACCCCTCAACTTGTTGATATATGCGCGCAGTGGACGCACATTTCCCGCTCTATGCGTACGGCTACCGAAGAGGTGCTAGGCTACCACCGTCGACGGAGAAATATGTGGTACGACCAAGAGTTTCGCGAGGCTACTGAAGCAAAAAACGCAGTTTACAGAGCCACCCTGCCGTCAGTTGCAACGCGAGCTGCTAAGGAGCGATACAGAAAGTTGAGGAGGGAGGAGAAACGTCTTTTCAGGCGCAAGAAAAGAGATGAAGAAAGACGCGAGTTCAATGATATCGAAATGTTGCGGGACAGGAACGAGGTCCGAAAATTCTTTGAAAGAATAAGACGCCTGACTGATGGTTTGAAGACCGGGGCCTCTTCCTGCAGGGATGAAGACGGAAATCTGGTGACAGATATCCAGGGCATAATGAGATTATGGAGGGAGCACTTTTCGCAGCTGCTTAATGGCGATGACGGTAATAATCCCACCACTGCGGTAATAATCTACCGCCGCCTGACTATGAGGAGGTCTTAACAGCCATTGCTCGGCTGAAAAACAATAAGGCTGCAGGTGCAGATGGCCTGCCTGCTGAGTTGTTAAGACCGGAGGCGAAGAGCTCAAAAAACTCATGCATGAGCTTCTATGCAGAATATGGTCAGATGAAAGCATGCCAAGTGATTGGAATCTCAGCGTACTCTACCCAATCGATAAGAAAGGTGGTTCCACGCCAACTACCATTGGAGAAGCCTTTTTAATATTGGATATAAGGTTCTATCGAGCGTACTGTACGAAAGACTGAAGCCCATCGTCAATAAACTGATTGAACCTTATCAGTGTGGCTTCAGGCCTAGTAAATCCACTATCGACCAGATATTCACACTACGCCAGATCCTGGAAAAGACCCAAGAAAAACAGATTGACACCCATCATCTATTTGTCGATTATAAAACAGCCTTCGACAGCACGATTAGGGATCACTTGTACGCCGCAATGTCTGATTTTGGTATCCCTGCAAAGCTCATTTGTCTTTGCAAAATGACACTGACCAACACCACCAGCGCAGTGAAAATTGGGACAAACCTCTCTGTACCATTTGATACCAAAAGAGGTTTCAGACAAGGTGACTCCCTACCGTGCGAATTTTTTAACCTTATGCTGGAGAAAATAATTCGAGCTGCGAAAATCGACATCTATCTTCTACAAGAGTGTCATGCTGCTAGAATACGCTGATGATATTCACATCATTGGCAAAAACGCTCGAGCAGTCAGTGCAGCATTCTCCAACCTGGAAAGGGAGTCTCGTCAAGTGGGTCTAGTCGTGAACGAGGACAAAACGAAATACCTTGTGTCAACAAAAAAAGAGTCACGGCGTCTTGGACAAAATGTCACTGTTGACAACTATACCTATACTTTTGAAATCGTCAAGAACTTCGTATATCTATTTTCGAGCATAAACACCAACAGTAATGTCAGCCTTGAGATCAAGCGGAGACTAACTCTTGCCAACAAGTGTTACTACGGGCTCAGTAGGCAATTGAGAAGTATATATACTAAAATAATGCTCAATAAGTCCCTCATCCTTCCCGTCCTAATGTATGGTGCAGAGACGTGGACATTGACCATCAATGATGAGAGGCTGTTAGGAGCGTTCGAGAGGAAGATACTCCGTAAGATCTACGGTCCAGTATGCGTGGACGACGTATATCGAATAAGATGGAACGATGAGCTGTACGCCGACACTGACCGGCTAGAAGGGTGTTTTATTCGAACCACGGTGAAGGAACACGCAGAAGGGGACGTCCTAATCTCCGTTGGAAAGACCAGGTGCAGGGCAACCTGACTGCACTTGGGCTTATCAACTGGCGCCAGCGCGCGCATATCAGAAGTGACTGGCGAAGCTTTGTGGAGGCGGCCAAGACCGATCATCGGTTGTAGTGCCAGCTAAGTAAGTAAGTAACTGTTAATTTATATTCTCTATTTTAGTAATAAAACAAGTATATGACACATGGGATAAGTTGATAGCTTATTCTGAAAGATTTGAGATAAGATTTTTGAAATGGCATGTCACTCTCATGAAGTTGCAGAATCAAACCACAACAAACAGTGTCAGCAAGTCTTCGTTCATTCACCTGCAGGTCACTGTCCCAATAATGTTTACGCGGGCATATGCACCTGTAGTTCATTACACCAATATTAATTATATTTATTATATTATTTGCATACATACATTTGCCTAAACAATACAGAGTTTGCTCACATTTACTTATTCGGCATATCTACCTATGTATAACCAAACTACTTGTTAGTCTTAAGAACTGGTTGTAGTGTAATGAAATGTGAATAACATATGTAATAAACATTTCAATAAAAAAAATATATATCCTTATTGTAGGATTTTACAAATATTAATGAAATTTTTTTTTTCTTTAAATCAATAACCTAATTTGAAATAGAAAATTACATTTTCATTTCGGATTTGATAAGCTTGTATATTGGTATATTTATCGTCAGTTAATTCTCGAAAATATCGGTTCATTTTATAATTTTTGACTTACTACTGTGGGCAAAAAGTAGTAAGACTTTTTAATTTAAATTTCGTGCGGAAACCCATTCATCAAAATATTATTTTTTTAAGGTTGGTATGACTGTCGGTGACATCTGTGCCAAATGTCACATCAAAATAATCATTAATGTTTAGTATACGCTTGTCTTTCTGAAGTACAAAAAGTGCATTCGGCGATTTTCACAATGAGTGAAATTATTCAACAAAGAAGTTACATTAAATTTTGTGTGCGGAATCAAATTTCTGGTGCCGAAACGTTCAGCAAAAGGCCTTCGGTGATAATTGTATGTCGTGAGCAAGTGTTTTTGATTGGTACAAATTGTTCAAAGATGGTCGAGAACGCGTTGACGACGAACCACGTCCAGGACGGCCATCAACATCAACTGATGATCGACACGTCAATAAAATCAAGGAATTGGTGCTCGAGAATCGACGATTAACAGTCAGAGACCTTACTGGCATCGTTGGAATATCGGAAGGATCAGTGAAAACCATTTTAATACATAATTTGGGCCTAAGAAGAATGAACCATCGTGCAGATGGTTCCAAAATCACTGCATTGGTTTTACGAGACCATTTTGCCAAAAATTCGACTGATATCGTTCCGCAACCACCCTATTCGCCTGACTTAGCACCGTGTGACTTTTGGCTATTTTCTAAACTCAAAAAACCGCTTCGTGGACACCGTTTTGAGTCAATTGAAGACATTAAACATGAATCGCTAAGCGCATTGAAGGCTATTCCGGAAATTGACTTTAACAACTGTTTCGAGAATTGGAAAAAACGTTGGCACAAGTGTATTGGGGCCGGGGGGGGGGGGGGGGGGATTACTTTGAATGGGACGAAAAAGATTTGGAAGAATGAATAAAAAAATTTGAAATTATGAACAAAGTCTTACTAACTTTTGCCCACAGTAGTATCTATTGTACGACTAACCTGCTGATTTACTTACTCTGTTTAGATTATTTTATCTATCGGCAATTTGGTAGTTTGCCACTTTTTCGGAGTTTTCTTTTCTCTGAGATCAGAGTTTTAATTTATCTAGGGTAGTTAAGACCTTGTGTTTTCCTCTTTAATGTTAGGATAGAACCCCATTCTGCGTTTTGTATAATTTGTGTGAAGATCCATACGTCTTCTTCAAGTTATTTTTAATACTTTTTCTTCTTTAGTTTTTAGTGAGACATTCAGAATTATATTTTGGTTCAGAAGGTGTTTAACCCATTTTCCGTCTTCCTGTTTGTTGGTAAGTGTTGGAGAATGAATAAAATTTTCATCTATATGCAAGATGTTTATAGATATTTTATTCAGTATGAAAAAACTATTTTTAATTTAAAATTTTTTGCTTTGAGCCGTTTATTCATGGTCTTAAGATCAAAACAGAAGAGTTCTTCTTTTCTCAATAGTTCTTTAACTTCTACAGTTGTGTAGTCGTTTGGTGATTCTTTCCTTTTTCCGTCTTTGGCTGGCCTCCACCACCTGATGGAGGCGAACTTCCCATATCCATTTTTCCCTAACAAGTTTTTTTAATATACAGTCTGATAACTCCCTAAAGCTCTTCAACTGAGTTATATTGTTTTAATAATAAGTAAATAGATTAATATGGTTTGTGTCCTCGACAATTAGCTGATTGGTCTTCAGTTGGTTATATATTTTTGCATAAATTTTATAATTTTTACTTACGGTATTGGTAGAAATTCAATATGTAATGATCTTGTTTTCACTATCTTGTTATGATACGATCCAATAAATTTGATTTTTTTTATTTGTTCCATATATAAAAATTTGGATCCCGGGATGCATGAATTAAAATTTTTGAATCATACATATCTGCTTAAAGTCGGAAAACGCATTTTTCATCGTTTTTTATATTATTCAACCACTTCAAACAACTCTTCAATAGTGTGGTTCGAAAAAAAAAGTTGTAAAAGCCCGCCCCTCATATGAAAGCTTACCTCGAGAGGATTTCAGGACACTAAAAATTTTCGGCACCACCTCTTGGCAAGCAATGGCAAACCTACAAGAGTAAAAATTGCTATGAAAAGCTTTTCACTTCGCCGTTCGGATTCGGCATTAAACTGTATTTCCTTCATGTACAAATATAACACGCACAACATGAGTGGCACAACAGCCCTCCATGGGTAAAAGTAAAAGTAAGTCAGACCTTTGACCCCGTCTTCAGGGTGAAAATAGTACAACTACATTTTTTTACATACTTACCCCCAAATATTTTTTTATAATTATAAAGATCTCCAAAAGTTATTTTGTTTTTCCACTTGAAGTGATTAGATTCATCTATAAACAAATCGAGTTGGCTGTAGCGATCTCGACTTTCCAGTTTCGCGAAAATATGGCCCAAACGATTTAAATCGGTGACATCCATAGATGATTCACTTACTTACATAAATATACAATTTTTAAATTGTTTGAAAGTTGAAGGAATTTGTTTGGCAGTAGTGCATTTACATGGCATATTAGCTCTATGCCGCACATGCATTTTGAATAATTCATCCCCTTTTTCTGCTTCATACTTCATTGGGTGTTTAGTATTATTATTATTATCTTCCACGATATTATTTATTTTCCTTCTTATTGTTCATTTCGCCACTACTGGGATAATCGCACGTTTCCACATTTCACACTATTATTACAATTGCTGAGTAATTTTTTCGTTTCTGATTTTTTGGAACACTTGATGAACCTTGATGTTTTAAAAACAATAAATATTGGATTATGCCACGATTAAGTAGTTGGTAACTTGTTATTAATAAATGAGCTCGAAATGCATTTTACTATTCAACTTTTCATGTCAACTACACAATTAACTGCTCACAAATTTGTGAATCCCGTTGAAAATTAATTTGTTGGACAGATTATTGTTTACAGTTACAAAGCAATACAAAAATAAGTGCACTTATAAAATAAAGACAAATTGTGGATGCAGTTTACACAAAAACTTTGAAGTGCTATAACGTTTTTGTTTATAGAGGTATTGTTGCAACTCTTGAACGGCTCGGTCGTGTTTTTAATTACTGCGCGAGTTTTTAATTATTTTTCCCCAGCAAGGTAACTACTAAACCTAGAAAGGATACAAAACATTTTTTTATTTTCAGTGTAATATTTGTAAAAGCAATGAAATTGGAAAAATAAATAAATAAATAAATAATCGATCCAAATTTCATTCATTTTTGTAAAATTTCTGTTTTTTTTTTCATTTTTAAAAACTAAACTCTTATAAAAATCACCCTTTATAAATGAAATTTAAATTGCTGAGACACTTTTTAGTTTGATATAGTAGTAAATTTTTATAAGCAATTATAACTTGTTAACAATTATAACGATATGTTTATCGTTATAAAATACCCAAAAGTTTTCTGGTGCTATAGGAGATTTAATCCAAAACGTTGAAACGAATGATGAAGCACAAATATTTATTAATTTCCCTTTCCTGATAATGTTAAGTTAAACTGATTTCTGGATACTTAAATCTTGAATAAGATGAAAAATTATGACAAATGTATTTTTTCAACTTTAGAACTCATGAGCGAGTTCTAAAAATACAGCAATTGGCACAAAACTTTTTGGTATTTGATATTTTTAGAAGAAAGTACTCTACAGGCCAACAGCAAACCTCTAAGCTCAAAACTTGTTTACAAAAAGCTTTACTTTTCTGACGTTCGGACGATGCATTGAACTGTATGTCTGTTCCGTAAAAATTTAACTCACACAATATGAATAGATGCGAAAAGCTCGACCTCCGTTAACCATTTAAAGAAGGTTTAAGTTTTTTCCAACTAGACAAGACGACAAAATTGTGATTTTTAACTTAAACGTTTTAAACGTTGTAGGCAGTTTTGCTCTTTTTGTAATCTGATGTAATAAAACTTTTCTATATAAAAAAAACGACAACTTAAAGGATAAACTACTTCTAAATTGACCGTTTTAAAGTTTATACAGTGGAATAACTTTTTATAGTCAAAACTGAACGGATGATAAAACGTGTTTCCACTGAGTATAGCATATGGACTTATGGCGTTTAAAACGTTCTTCCGCTATTAAAAAAGACAGCTAAAATAAAAACTTTTTTGTGTGTAACTCATTTGATTAACTTCGGTGAAATATGTTAGTTTTATAAAATGTTGGCACAGAGCAATCATTATCCAGTTGTTGTTTTGACCAACACATCTATCAGACCAAACCATTAGTTTCCTTACTTCTCCAAGTTGTACAATATTGTAATTAGACGAAATGTATTTTAATAGACACGACGCAATTTTAGCAGCACCTCTTTTTGCAACACTTTCATGCCAAATGTACATTTGGGCTGAGTTCTGTCCCATCTTATTAACTGCAAAGTTGTAATTGGAATATTGACGTTGATAGTAAATATCAGAGTGCGTTAGATTAGGAGTGGAAATTACTTGCTGCAAGTCAATACAAATAACTACAGTGTTATTAGTATTTTTGGCCGAATTAGAATCATCTTGAAGTTGCAAATACGCCTTTTCTGCCTTTTTGTGATGAAGTTCGGCCAAATTTTGTATAGACTGCAGTTATTCTGTATTGTCGGCTGCTATCATATCAATATAAAACTTATCATAGGTTTTATATGTGTCGCATCTTGGAAATCCAAAACGAATTTGAAACTTAGTATGAAAAATATGTCTGTACGTATTGTAGCTTGTCGCAGAATCGAGATATTTGATCTTGTATAAGTTAAACATTTTAAGTAAATTTAAATAAGGACTTAAACAATTTTTTTTCGATGTTGAACGACCGTAGTGACTTTCTTGGCTTGGAAGGCTTGCTATGTGTTCCATGACGCTCTGTTTCTCAGCGTCGACAATTTTGTGTGGACGGTTTGTATGTTTGCCTCGCAGATTGGAAACATTGTTCCTATTGTTTAATTTTTCAACTAATATTTGAATTCTGCATTGAGTTATCTGGAACGTGTAGCCAAACATTTTTTTACATCTCTTATTCCATTTGAATCCAACAGAAAGTAATGACTGTTCATTGTAATTACGTTTATAGAAGTCAAAGTAGTACTGATGAATTTCCTCTAAATTTAATTTCGCACAACGATAATTACATGAGCAGTCGCAAGTCTATAAGCCAAAATAAAAATATATTGAACAACACTGCATTTACAACGTTCTTCCATATTTCCTTCACAGGAGAATTTTTATTTGCTATGGTCTTACCATTTCTTGAAATATATGACTAACCATTAACTCTTTGTCTTTTATTGTTGATATCTTTCCAATTTTCGAAATTTATTTTACGTTTTGAGCATTGATTGCATTTGCGCATCAAGTGCGATTGTTCACTTTTATTCATTTTACAAAGCACGTGCAACGTTCTTTTTTTTTACTCAGTTTTGTTTTTATATAATACAAGCGAGTAATTATAACGGGTATTCACGAAAAAACACTTTAACAAAAAATTTCGTTACAAAATTATTCGTGATTACGCTTCAATTGTCGACAGCTCCTCGAGCTTATCGATAAATTGCCTAAAATTTTTCTGAATTCTTATCCCTACCCACTCTTGAATCAACAACGGTTCTCTTCCACAAGTGCTTTCAATGTTTTCCTAAATGTTTAGAATTTAAAATAAAAACTTTTTTTTTATTAACATTTTTACTATTGTATTTCCCACAAATATAAAAACGCTCTTATTTTAAAGAAGTATATAGCACGATTTAACAAACATAAGTTTTTGAGATTAAGTCTAAAATTGTCGTTTTTACGATTTATTTTTCTGTGTGTAGGGATTTCGGTATGTGAAACAAAACCCAAACTATTTATCATTCATATACACTGGCGGTCACAAAAAGCGCACAACTTCAAAATAACATGAAAATACGAAAATAATGATTTTTATGTTGGGGAATATTTATTTTTTTTTTTTAAATATTATTATGATTTTAAAATTATGCAAAGTGTAAGAACGGAAAAATATTATTGAAACTCAAAAACGTATTATTTTTGACAAAAACTTAAGTACAAGAAAAATTTTTAAGAAAATGTAATTTATTTTTATAATATTCAAAACTAAACAATATCTATTAGTCTTTAAAGTGGTTTTCAAGAACTAACATCAAGCTACAAAAGAAAAATAACAGTAGGATGTTGCTCCTCCTTTACGCCGTATTCCAGCCATTATCCTTGACGGCATCGAATCAACCAAAATTTGTAGGTTATCTTTAGTAATAACTTCATGCCAAACTTTATTCAATGCTAAAATTCCTTTTTTTTTGATTTTCGGGCTTCTGGTCAGCAACTTTGCGCTTCATAATATTCCACAAGTGCTCGATAGGATTCAAATCGGGCGAGTTTCCCAAGGCGTGAAATTCCGATGTCCGTGAATAATTTTTCAAACTGTAAAAAAAATAAATTTATTTTTAAATGTTCTGTTTTTAATTTTACATTCTGTAAAAATAAAATAAAAGATAGAATGCAAAATTTACCGATTTTGCACCGTTGCAAGGCGCAGAATCGTCCTGGAAAATTGCGTTCATACTGCAGGATAAATGCTCTTCAAGAGCTGGCACTAAGTTTTCCTTTATGACTTGCCCATATTTTTCAGCATTCATAGGTCCTTTTTAAAAGTACAAAGGACCACGTAGGTAGTAGGAAAAGCATCCCCAAATCATCTGACACCGTTGGAATTCACTGTTTGTACAATACAGTTTTATTTATAATGTTCACCATTGGAACGGCGCACGCACGTCAAATTATCGGCGCATAGCAGGTTAAATTTGTTTCATCAGACCAGATGACAGTGTCCAGTTTTTATAGTTTTTAGCCTAAGCTTTTCTCATTTTTTTTCAGTCAACAATGGCTTTTTTGCAGGACGCCTTTCATATAAACCAGTTTCTCGCAGTCTGCGTACAATTTCAACACTAATATTCACGCAATGCTAGGTTTCTAGCTCGGCCCGAATAGTTACTACACTTTTAAATCAATCCTTTGTGATAATATTTTTTATTAGTCTATCAATTCTGTTACTGGTTGCACGTTTAGGATCAGATCCTTTTTTCCTCTCAAGAGACTCCATAGTATTCTTTTTTTTAAAAAACGGACAATTGTGGAATGTGAGCAACCCAATTTTTCAGAAATTTTCCGGTAGGAAAGTCATTGGTCCACTAATGTAAGTATAGCGACTTTTTTTTCATGTGTCAGCTGCTTATATTTTGCACTCATTACTGCACTTATTTCACAAAAAACCCTTCTGCGTTAAACAAATGCACTAGAATAACTAATTTCTGTTGTCAACACATTTGGAATAATTTAGATCGGGAAATCCCCTTTATCGTAGCAAGAAAAAATAAGTAAATTACCCAAATTTTTACATATTAAAAAAGTGTTGCCAGTGGTGCGGTTTTCGTGACCGCCAGTGTATGAAGTGGAAAATTTTCGCATTGTTAAATTTATTATAATTACTACATTAAATTGTTCTTCTTCTTTATTCTTTTATTGGTACAACAACCCATAGAGGGCCTAGGCTGAGCTTTACGCAGCCACTCAGGTATTATATTTAAATGAATGGACCTACAGTTTAATACCTAATCCGAACGACAAAGTGAAAAGCTTTTCATACGCAACGTTTACTCTTGTAAGTTTGCCATTGCCTGCCAAGAAGTAGTGCTGCAGTATAGAAAAATTGTTTTTACTACTTTTTTATTTTGCCTGCTCCGAGATTTGAAGCCTGGACACTCTGCGTAGCAGGCCAATGCACTACCAACTACGCCACGGCAACCACCAATTGTTCATAATTATTTAATTAGTATCACAAATTTTTGCACACAGCTTACTTACTTTTAATGGAATAGCAGCCCATGGAGAGCATTGGCCGAGCTTTTCGCATCCACTCATGTTGTGCGTGTTATATTTGTACATGAACGGAAGGGACCTACAGTTTAATGCCGAATCCGAACGGCGAAGAAGTGAAAAGCTTTTCATGGGAAATTTTTACTTTTGTATGTTTGCCATTGCCTGCCAAGAGGTGCCGTGCAGAAAAATTATTTTTTCTACTTTTTGATTTTGCCTGTGCCGAGATTCGAACCCCGGACACTCTGCGTAGCAGTCCAACGCACTACCATTGCGCCACAGCGACCACACTGTACACCAGCTGTATTAAAACTTATTAAGCGATTTATATGGTAAATATGGTAAAAAGCTGTGCACTTTTGCTGTATAATTACTTATTAAGCGATCTAGTATACGCCATATAATTTATAATTTGGAATTTGATTTTGGTGTTAATAAGGAACGAATAATTTTTGTTCAAAGTGGTTACTATTTTATTTGAAAGTACAATCCTTCCGGTTAATTGTGGAACACTATTTTATTCAAATGACTTCCTCGGCTGACCTTGCAGTAGCTCATACGAACAACTCAATTTTTCAATACATTTTCGATGCTGGATGGTTAGCCACAGAAATTTTTTTCAGTTGTGCGAATTGTAGGAGTACGCGAACGTGTTGTTTCATCTAATAAAGATCCACTTTTACGCACACGTTTCACAAATTGATCCAAAAATTGCGTGGAAGGCGATTCTGTTCTACCGAATTTTGAACGTAATTTTCTTACAGTTTTGGTAGAAGATTTGCTGTTTTATTAGTAAATTTTTAGTATTTTCCAACTTTGTTGTTAAGCGCCACACTCAAAAAGACTCAAATTCCAAATGTTAGATGGGCAACCTTTCAATTTTCTGATTCAAAATATCCTCACATTAATTTTTTTACGGCTGCTTCATAAATCGGGAAGGAAAGGTTAATGGACTAATTCAAAACTTCCACATCAATGTACCACCAAAAATTGTGCAAGTTAATCAACCGTGCGTAACTTTTACATTGGTTCATAGATTTTTATCATTTACAGCTTGTTTGTTTTTGCAAAAGTGTAGGTTTTGTAAAATTTATGAAATAGACCAGCTTATTCCATTTTTTTAACTTTATTTGGAATACATTTTTTATTTTGTAAAATTTTTTTAGAAAAACTTAAATTTCTAAAATAAGTATTTACTTAATTTTGCGTCAACACTTTTGATCCAACCGAATCATAATGTATGAACGAAGTATAAGAAATTTTAACAGCTTTAATTTCACATGCAGCGCAGCAGTAGACCAACCATCATTTAAAAAAAAATATGCGAAATTCACCTGACAATTTCTCGAACACCAAACCATGGAATATCGAATTAAGCAGCCGATTTTTGCAGAGGTATTTGATAGTGGTATTTAATGTAGTACATTTTAGTAGTAAACTATTGTAACCGATAAATGATAAGTGATATTTTGTTTTAGATGAAGTGGGTATATAAGTTCGGCCATACACAAACTTAGCTTCTAGGTTTTTTCATTTCAATTAGGTATGAAGATGCAAAATTTTTATCCTTCATAACTGAAAATTGGCATCCATCATATAATTGATTATGTAATTCCATTGACTGACATTCGGGATTGGATTATATGGACTATAAATGGGTTTAATCGAATGCTTTTTTTCTTTTTCCAGCCATGGTATGAGTTATTTAAAGTTAGTGTTAACGTACAAAATGTTACACAATACGCTATTAATCTATGCATTAAAGAAACTGATCAGCAAAAAAAACGGCTTCGTATTCCGAATGGGTATATCAAAGTCGTAAGCAATAAATTATTAAATTTATCAAAGCATAAGTGTAAACATGTAAAGGCTGAAGGCATATTAGGATTTTCTGAACAATTTATTAGAGAGATAAAAATTATTATTAATGGTGGTGATGAGAAACTGGTACGGTTGCATGGCCAAGGTATAATGCCTATTCTATCAGTAACTAATAAATTGAGCCGACCAGAACAAGATCCCTACGATATTATTGAGGAATACAAATTATTACAGCGTCTTTACTACTTTGATATATTCCGGATCATTACTGAAATAGACGAAGAATTACCGATTACCAAAGAAGAAGAGGATATCAAAGAAGCGCTAAGCCTTATAATGGAGTACTCTCAGATTTCGTTGCATACAACAAGTTCAACCAGTACTAGAACACGAGATATTCTATTTTTCAAATTGTTGAAATCGTATGTATTGGTTAATAATAATGAGGAACTCCCAAATGCATTAGTATTGGAACAATTACTTGAAACAGAAAAGTTTTTGAAACAACTGAACTTAAATACAGATACAAGCACATTGCTGCATATGGTGTATCAGAATTATGTGAAATTTCTGACCATTTATGATGAGAAAATGCCAATAAACTTAAAGCACTTCACTACACAGCCACTACCGTTTGAATTACATGGATATGTTTTAAATATGAACAAAATAAAAGTTAATCAATTTAGAAAATTTGAATTTAATGTAAATTTTGTTGGGCCAGGGAAGCTGATTGCTACAGCGCGGACTACAGTGAAAATACCAGGATTAGTTGTACGTTTTGAAGTTAAAAATAGGTATGTATAATATCATTTGAACCTATGCAAATTTTAATAAAAATACCTCAATTTCCATTAATAGTGAAGGCAAAGAGTTCATCTACTATCAGACCGAAGAAAAGGAGCCAGATTTCTTTGATAAGTCATATCGTAATATGTATGAACGTATAGTCGATATGGATAGAGATCCAAAACTAAAGCATACTCATTCATTCGATGTTGATCAACACTCAAACCATAAACGTGAAAGATCAGCCAAGGAGCGCAAACATATAAAAAATTACTACAATAGCTTAAATAAATCGGTTTATATGGAACATAAGCATCATTATATATTATGTAAAATTTTTACAAATAGTAAACAAAATTTTTCCGGTACTAATATGCATGTGAACGTACTGGTTAAGCCACAATCTATATTTTATGATGAGGGTCAACTTATTGAGGATTATCTTTACATTGATGTAAGTACAAATAGTTGATTAGTAGCTAATTAAGAAAAGAATGTGGGATATTTTAAGTATCTGCTTAAATTTATTTCGTTCCTTTGAATGATTAATAATTGATATTAAATTAATTGATATTAATAATTTTTAATTACAGCTTCATCTGGGTCCAACTTTGCCAATTTTATTACGCGGATTGATAACAAAGCGTTAGTTTCACATTATACATATAAATAAAAATGATATGTACAAATAAGTATGTACCTACATACACACATTGTTGATATTTTATATTGTATTTTATATACATAATTTTTGGTGTATGCATGCTTTCTCATTCAAATCTGTAAAATTTATAAGACATTACTTAATATAATTAGAACTAATCAGCAATGCATATTCAATTGTCTAAAAAAGTAGTGAAAAATAATTAAAACAATTAAGGAGCTTGTTACAGGAAGACCGGCCGCTTTGATCCAATTCATTATGCTGAAATACAATATCAATACAATAGTTATCAAGTTCTTTAAAAAAATTATTTGACGTACTTAAAATCATCGGGTTGGAATTCAAAAGGTTCTGTAGGTATTTCACCACAATTAGTAATGATTACAGACTCTAGCGGAAAGTCATCAGTATCGGTTTTAACCTAATAATAAGGAAATGTTCACATCGAATCTTTCATCTGTTCAAATAAATGTTTATCTAAATAGTTGATACTTACATCTTCAATCGCGTACACTGTATCTATGCCGTCAAGAACTTTACCAAATACTGTGTGCTTTCCATTTAGCCAATTAGCCGATACTGTAGTTACATAAAACTGACAACCATTTGTATTAGGTCCGCGATTTGCCATGCCTAAATATCCAGGTCGATTATGTTCTACATTTAACGATTCGTCATCAAAAAATTCACCATATAAGCTAATAGAACCGGTACCATCATCTAATCCAATATACATACATATACATATATTAATTCGTCTCTAACCAAACCTTATTTTTCGCTATCAATTCACTCACTATTTACAATATCACCGCCTTGTATTAGAAAACGATCTATGATACGATGAAACTGTGAACCAACATATGTTGTGCCGTTAATACCACGCAAGCATATATGTCGGAAGTTTGAAACTGCTTTTGGTGCAGTTTTACCAAATAGCCCAAAAATAATACGCCCCAAAGGTTTTTTCTGGTGCTTAACATCTATATAGATTTTTGAAGTTACCGTAAAACTAAGGCAGCTGCTCAGGGGGCAGATGATAAATATTGCAATTAATACGGTTATTGTTCTATGTAATTTCATATTATTTTTTAGGAATTATTGAGATTTATACCAGTACTTGTCCTTAGTATTATGAGATGATTCAAACTGAGCTATGAAAGCTTTACAATTTCTTGAATTCAGTAGGAATTTCTTTCTTTCACAGAAACCTTATAAATTTATTAAGTAATACGCACAAACCCATGCGAACATATGTACACTATATATATATACACAAATATACATTATGTGCATACATATATAGGTAGCATATTGGAAAATTGATTTTTATTTTACATCACATGTGCATGTGTACATATGTACGCCTGGTGACAGAGGTCAGTACTTGTTGTTTTTGTTAACTTGTGTTGGGCAGAATCTACATAACACAATTAGTAAGTACTCGATTCTCAAAAGAATCAATAGTACTCGATTCTAGAAAGTATCGATGTTGAGTACTCAAAAGTACTCAGTATCGAATAATAAATGCTGTATATAGTATAAAAAAATATTTTTTTTTTCTATGAAAATTTTCTTGGGTTTACAGCAAGAAATTTTTCGCAAATTGTACGAACAGCTTAGGTTAGGTTAAGTGGTTGTCCGGTAGGACACACTTAGACCAAATACGGCCCGCTGTGATACCACGTGGGTTTATCATCTTTCTCTTTTTATTTTTCAAACCATTTGGACCTTGGCCAGTAATAGCTGCCACCACTTTATATATTTGGCTTCTGCCAAGGGATATTAACTTTCTGGAGCGTTTTTTATTACAATGTATATCACTATAACCCATACCAATACAAGGTGTATATTGAGTTTATCGGCTACTTCATAGAGTAAAAGCCGAATATCAAAAGCCACCTTGGAGTTTAGTGATATATGTATTTGCTATGGTTTTTATGTCAAGTTGGCTATCACTCAAAATTAATACATCACCGACTGACACTATTATTACATTTTAGCTATCAGCTCAGCCAGAAAAATGCTAAAGTGATCAAGCAATTGGAAAGATAAGCTTAATTTAATAGAACAAGATGACCCTAGAAAGGTCACTGAAAAACGGTATGCAGCAGCTCATCGCGTTAGAATACGTATAATCTTATGAAGGAGTTAGCAGGTTCGTTTCCTTCACATGATTTTAAAACGACTTGAGCACTAACTAAGAATAACTGAACAGATTCGTACTATTATAAAACTGTTTCTCAAAGAACTAAAAGGGTACAAATCTCGCATATATTGCTCTCACCTGTGTCTCAGCATATTGCATTAAGAGTAAGTGTCAACATTGCGAGAAATTTGATGATAATAGGAGAAAATTTTGGAGCAGCGCATGGGAGGCTAAGCGTGTGCTTGTAAGTAATTTATTTTAAATTAATTTTTATTTAATTAATAAAGTAATTTTATTTAAAACTATAATGATGAAAATCTCATTACATTTTCTAGTATTAGACCAGGCCGAACTAAAAATGACCCAACAATTAAAGTCTCTAAAATATCTACCTAATGGAACGTAAAATTTAAAGTGGATTTTAATAGTGAATACATGGACCTACCCACAAGAATTAAAAAAAGACAGATTGCATAGAACCAAGACCCTTATTTACTAACCAATTACCTGCCAAATAAATGGCAACATTTACAAACTCTAAAATCTGTAATTCCATCTAAATATCATTCATTTTATGATAACTTGAGTCATGCAAATTAAAGGCTTTATCTTCATATGTACACTTATTAATAATATAGTTTTTAACTTCATGAAATTAAAAAAAACACATTTGAGTTTATGAAATTGTATTTTATTATAAAGTAATATGCTCTATTTATACATTTCTATATAAGAAAAAATATATATGGTATATAAGTAGAATAAAAAAGACTATCAATTATAGCACGCGAATAATTAACAATATACGTGTATGTACATTTGTAAGACTTAAGGTTAATTTTGAAATGGTATTGTAATAAATCAATTGACTGAGATTCACGCCGGGGTAACGCTTGTAAATTGTCCAAATTAATTTAGGAAAACACGGTTCAATTCGAGAAACTCATCGGGCATTGCGTGCGATTTATCGTCCATCAGAGCGATTAATACTCTAAACGCTAATACGCGTCCCGCAAGATGTCGTACACCAGCAGTACAATAAGCGACAGCCTGTTTTATTACGGAGAGCGAAAATTGTACATCCAGATTACGCCATGAACGCGCTAGCCGCGGCGGCCACATGCCCGAAATCATATTCAAACATTAATTTCAAAAAATTATCTTTAAAATAAAGCCAATTAAATGGATATTAAAACATTTTTTTGTGCTTTATTTCAATTTAAAGTTCTCCTTATTTACTTAGCTGGCACTACAACCGACGATCGGTCTTGGCCGCTACGATAAAGCTTCCAGTCAGGTCGCGTCAACGGAGATTAGAATTTTGTTTTGTTATAAAGTAATTTACAATACTTAAATACAATTATTATAAATAAAAACAGAAACATGTATCTAAATTTATCAAATTGCTACTTATGTGTTGTAATTTAAAATATATAATTCATAAGCATAAAAACTTAAATACTGCCAGTTTAAAGCACCCAGGACGACGTTCGTTTTTAATGCCAAGGGGTAAAGAGTTCCATAGTTTTATATCACTTACAAAAACCATTCTTGAAGACACAAGATAATTGATTTTATATTTTTGGCAACACTTGTTACACTGTGAGTCGTGATTCTTTGTTTGTTGACACTAGGTCCTCGTTCATCACTAGATCCACTTGACGAGACTCCCTTTCCAGATTGACTGCTGCACTGACACGCGCGTTGGTGCTAATGATGTCAATATCATCAGCGTATGCTAGCAGCATACATATTCTACATATATTTTCTACATATTCTTGTAGAAAATAGTGCCAGAAATGTCGATGTTCGCAGCTCGAATTATTTTCTCCAACATGAGGTTAAAGAAGTCGCACTATAGGTAGTCACCTTGTCTGAAACCTCCTTTGGTATCAAAAGGCGCAAATAATTCTGTCCCTATTTTCACAGCGTTGATGATGTCGGTCAGTGCAAAGACGAATGAGCTTTGCAGGGATGCCAAAATCAGATATTGCGGCGTACAAGTTATCCCTAATCGTGCTGTCGAAGGCGGCTTTATAATCGACGAATAGATGGTGGGTGCCGATCAGTTTTTCTCAGCTTACCCTGATAAAGTCCAATCAGTTTGTTGATGATGGAAACAGTCTTAATATAAAGAATAGAATGCAATATTAAGAAGGTTTTTCCCACGGTAGTTGGCGCAGATCGTGGAATTCGGCATAGTACCCTATACGACTATATCGACTATATTCTGCATAGAAGTTTATGCATGATTTTTGTGAGCTCTTCGCCTCCAGTCTTAAACAACTGCTGCAGGCCATCTGCACCTTATTGTTTTTCAGCCCAGCGATGGCTGTTAAGCTGTATGAGATGTACGCCGATATTAATATAGTCAAGCGTATAGAAATCCAGCGGCTTTCCTAGCTGGGTCATGTTGGGAGAATGGAAGAATGCGCTCCGGCTAGAAGTGTTTTATTCGAGACATGGTGGTGGAACACGCAGAAGAGGACGTCCTAATCTCCGTTGGAAATACCAGATGACCTGACTGCACTTGGCCTTATCAACTGGCACTAGCGCGCGCATGGCAGAGGCGACTGGCGAAGCTTTATTGAGGCGGCCAAGACTGATCATCATTTGTAGTACCAGCTAAGTAGAGAAGTAAGATAGCTTTTAAGACCTCGCCATAGACTGGCGGCGATACTTCAACACCGTCAGTGATTGGGGTTTACGAAGCAGAAATCACTACCATTGGTATGCGATGCTTAATACTCACTCGGAACGGTCATTTGTTTCTTGTCAACTCATTCAAACTGTTGGAAATGTTTGCAAACTCGGGAAAAAATTTTCTATAATAAGTTCATAATCCGATAAATCATATAGATACAACTTCGAAGTTCATGTAAATTCTTCAGACGAGGCTAGTCTTTTACTGTGGTTACCGTTTCTTCGTCGGTATGACTGACTTCCGTGCTAACCTTATGACCCAGATATTTCACTTCCCTCTGAAAGTGCCTCAATGCGTTTAAACAATTCTTTCAACTTTCCCAAATGGTCATCAAAGTCATGATGTCATTTAGGTAAGCCAAGCAGGTGTTCCAGTGCAGTCCTTGAAGCATGCGGACCATCAAGCGTTCAAAAGTTGCTGGCACATTACAAAGGCCAAAAGACAACACAGAAAATTGCCACACTCCATCATCAACACTAAATGCTGTTATATCTTTATCTTTTTCGTCTAATTCAACTTGCCAGTAATATTGCATTAATTAATTTTAAGAACTTTGTCTTCTAATTTTTAATCGAAGTTTGTAATTCGCGTCGCCGTATCTTCAAACTTTTATAAAACAATTTCTGAGCTGCATAAGCATCCGCTGCTCTATTGGTGCTATTTGAATTGTTTCAACATTAGCTGACTCATAATTTCCATCATGCTAGCCATTGAATCTGCCTGGCTCTCTTCCTTATTTGAATTCACTATGCTTACCTTTTCAAGGAATTTGTACTCATCCACGTTGATACCGTCTACGCTTTTTAAGCGTAGCTGTAGCTCCGATTTATTACTACTTGTTGGCAGACTCAACCAAGCCAACTTAAAAAAGTTATTTTGCTTTAAGCGGTTCGAGCTTCACTGTTTTTTACACAATCCCACTTCTGCCACCAATTGTTACGATTATATAGTTTCTACTGCTTATTTATTCTCAACAAATAAAACGATTCGATCACTGGATTATGTGATATGATTATTTAGTTTCTACTGCATATTTATTTGCAACAAATAAAAAGATTCAATAACTGGATTGTGTAAGTGAAGGAAACTATTGTTTAGTTTCCAAAAAAAAAACAATATATTTAGTTTTTAGAACTGAATGTTCGATCAGAAGTGACTTAACATAATTTGCAATTTTACTTAACACCGCGTTGACCGCGTTAAGCAAATTTTTTTAACTTTATTTAGTTATTTCACCACTTATAAACACTTAAAATTACTTTACAATTATCTTACACACTCTGTGTTTTCACTAATGCTTTCGAACCGTGACTGAGTGTATTCCGCTGTTGTATTTATTGCAAAGTTTCCAGATGATGCTATGTGTTTAGGCCTGTAGCCATAATTTTAAGGTTCATTAGGTTTAAGGTCATTTTTTTTAATCCTGGCAGCCCTTACCTGCTCGATATTCCTTTCGTTAAGTTTTTAGAGAATACCGGGGGTATTTCGTCAATCTTTAGACATTTTACCGAAATGTTTAAAGAATTTTTTATTACTAATCGAGAAGCCGACAGGAAAGTACATCCTAAGTTTCAACCATAATTTTTTGTATTTTACCCAATTATTTACGTTTATCATTAGAAATAAACTTGTATTAGAATATTAACTGTTGCTATATTTTCTTTTTCCTCTATTTTCAACTTCCCTCGAGATCCCCCCTCGTCCGGAGACTCAAAGCCCTTGCCCCATTTACATGGTACTTTGAGCCGGATACTAGGTAGTTAAAACATATGCTCATTGCAGAGCCCCAACGATCAACAGTACATCAACAAACAGCCAACAACATACAATCAAACAACATATGTAGATACCAGGCAGCAGTACATCAACATAGAAGCAAACAACATAGATACCAGCCTATGATGAAAAAATAACCGTTATTTTCAAAAGTATTTATTTATTCATCAACAACTATCTTGTCCCCTTCAAAGTAATCCCCCTCAGATATAATACACTTATGCCAGCGTTTTTTCCAATCCTAGAAACACTTCTGAAACGCGCTTTTTGGTATCGCCAACAGCTCCTGTTTCGATTTTTCTTTTATCTCCTCAATCGTAGCAAAACGCTTTCCTTTCATTGGTGTCTTCAGTTTTGGGAAGAGGAAAAAGTCAGCGGGGGCCAAGTCCGGTGAATACGGTGGTTGAGGCATGATAACGGTTTTGTTTTTGGCCAAAAACTTACGCACAAGCGACGTTGTTTTTGCTCAAAATTTAGCAATTTTGGAACAATCTTCGCTGCAGCACGTTTCATGCCTAAAACATCTGTAAAAATTGCTTGGCATGAGCCAAACGATATGCCAACATCATCAGCAACCACTCTGATAGTGATTCGACGATTATCCAAAATCATTTTCTTCACTGCGTCAATGTTTTCATCGGTTGTTGACGAGCTCGGGCGACCAGGACGAGCATCGTCATTGACATCTTCTCGGCCTTCCTTAAACCGGTTATACCACAATTGAACTTGTGTTCTGCTCATAGTAGACTCGCCAAAGGCCACAATCAACATTTCATATGTCCTTGCGCATTTAATTTCATTTTGTACACAAAACTGAATACAGTTTCTTTGATCCATTTTTTCGAATAGTAAAAAATCGAAGAGCACACCAAAACACGACTAACCTTTTTATCTGTCAAAAACAAACTGACAATCCAAAATGGTTGGTATTGCCAACATACTATATATAACAGACATGTGTACCAACATAACAGAAAAAAAATGCGAAAATCGAACATACGTAACTCACGAAATTTTAAAATAACGGTTATTTTTTTTATCACACCTCGTATATGTATATATGTGGCCCATATACCAGCCTGCACTAAATCAACAAACAACTCCTCATTATTAACTAAGATATGTGCATTTGTATTATTTATTCGGTGATTATTAAAAAAGTGCTAAAACAAAAAAAAAAGTAACAGTGAAGTAATCTAGCTAGACTTCATATATAATTAGCGCTATACCGTATTTTTTATTTTCCGTAAGGTATATACTGTTAGAAGTATATACCTAAGAATTTACCGCTTGTTCTAGGGGAAAAAAATATATATATAAATTCGCTCCCTCTTACATTCTCTAACCTGCATACATACCGTTGCACTCAAAAAATTTTTTTTATTAAAATTAACACATAAAACCAGAACAACCAATTGTACGAATTCTCAGAAGCAATAGCGGATAATAGGGTTAGATAACCCAGTGGGAAATTTATGCAACCTCGACATTTTTTAAATATTTGGGAATATTTGTGAAATATTCAAATATAATAATAGTCGGCTGACATCGGTGTATCCAACCCAGTGAGAAAATAACACGAAATTAGTATTACTGAAATATTTAAGTAAATTTTAGTAGAATCTAATTGTAATAAATATATAATATAAATTAATATGTGTAGAACTGTTTATATTTTTATTTACATATTGGCAATTTAATTCAATGCAAGTAATAAAATAATGGCTAATAATATGTTAATAATAACAACTCTACTCGCTCTGCTCGCTATTATTTTTATGTTACCACGACGATCTCTCTCGGCTTTTGAGTGATAACTCCTACGACGACTGCAACTTAGGCACAACTTTTGACAAATGACTCTCTCTCTCTCTGACCGCTTTACACCACTTTACATATATAATAATTTAAAATATTTTTTTTTTTTTCTACTGCCATTGCAATTGATTTCAGCTAAAATTTTCAGTCGTGGTTTTTCAAATTCTAATCAACAGTCAGCTCAAGGTTTTGTTCAATCTTTCTCCGGTTACAATAGAATCAGCTAGCGCATTAAAAAAAACTTCAACGCGATATAAACAATTGCATTTCGGCTCTGAAACTTAATTACATCGCTGTTAGCAATTGGGATGCTATTTTTACTTATCTTTGCTCTACGAGGTTACCAGAGAACACTTTAGCTCTGTGGGAGCAAACATTGAAATCGAACACCGAGATTCCGAAATGGGTTGATCTGGATGACTTTTTAACGAATCGTTTCCAAACGTTAGAAACCGTGATGGACCTCAGAAGCTCAAGTGGAAATATTGCGAATAGGTCGCAAGTTAGTACTTCAGATGGTACTAGGTCAAAGGCGAATTAGCACTCATCATGCCAACATGAATACCAATTTTTATAAGCTATGTCCATCTCAGCATCATAGTTTCAAAAATTTTCCGAAGTTTGGAAACATGGATGTTGGCGAACGTTTTTCTCTGGCCTAAAAAATTTATTGTTTGTTTAAATTGTTTAGCGTAGTCTCATTTAGTAAAGGACTGTAGAAGTCCTGTTAATTGTTCCAAATGCAAAGGCAAGTTCACGATGTAAACTAAAAAAACTCTTTAAATACCAATGGAAGCCCTGCCCCCTCGCAGGTACCTAACGACATTACTCGAGCCGATACTACTGACATTTCAGCTGGTCATTTATCAAGCACCGATAAGAGAGGAGTCTTGAACAGCGGTAGTGACCGTTTGCCACTTAGGTACGCTCGGGCGCTTATCGACTTTGGTTCGGAAGGTACTTTTATCTCTGAGCGTTTACAGAAACGTTTGCGATTGAGTGCGAAAAGAATCATGGCACAAGTTTCAGGGCTGAACAATACGGTTTCAGCTAAAAGTCGAAGGATGTGTTCTATCATCATAGGTTCCACGGTTGACACTAGCTGGAGAATTGAGGCCAATGCTCTTGTTCTCCCCAACTTATCGCAAACCTTCCGACTTGCCCCATAGATTCAGCGCTACTTGAGGCATTGATTTGGTTGATTCCAATTTCAATAAAAGTAGCCAGGTGGAGATGTCTACCCCTAAATAATATTGAACGGTATCAAAAGAAATATTCTAGGTTCGTTAATAGTTCAATCTCAAGGAACTACCCGGCGGAATAATGAAGGTCGTTACATCGTGAACTTGCCTTTTAAACCCGACATCTGCGGTGATATGAAGTTAAGTCAATCTCGTGGAATAGCCACTAAGCAGTTTCTCAAGAATGAAACATCTCTTTGTAGGCGACCAGAATTTAAGAGCCAGTATGATAATAACTGAGTATTTAGATATGAGACATAGGCATATGGTTGCATATCCCGCTTTTCAACCCTCCCTTGCTCATTATTATCTACCTCACCATTCTGTAGTCAAACCTGAAAGTGCTTCTACTAAAATAAGGTTGTTTTCAATGCTTCCTGTTCCTCATCAAATGGCATGAGTTTGACCGATATTCTGTTCTTCACACTGATTTGACCGTTCTCATTTTGAGATGGTGATTTTTCAAATACGTTTTTAATGCAGACATTGAGAAAATGTACCTCCAAATTTTAGTGGATCGAAAGCACACACCCTACCAACGAATAGTTTTTAGAAATACACCCGATATAGACTTGACAGATTATGAATTAGACACTGTGACGTTTGGAGTTAATTGTGCACCCTATCTAACTATTCGGACGTTGTGGCAGCTGGCTGAAGATGTAAAAGCAGAATTCCCCGAGATATCGAATATTCTTCAAAACTTCATGTACGTAGACGACGTACTTGCAGGAGCTCATGATTTGCGAATTGCAACCAAAACACGAGGTGAGCTGATCAAGGTACTAGCTTGCTGAAGCTAGTACCTTGATCATTTCCTGTCCATTTCCTCTTCGGAAATGGACAGCTAACTGTAGCGCTATTCTCGCTGATCTACCAAAGGCTTACTTGCTTAGAGAAGATTTTTTGGAACTCGACAATGAAATCGTTGCGAAGACTCCTGGGGTGCGTTGAAATGCGAAGTCTGATTATTTTTATTTCACTTCAAAGCCAATAAAAATTCAGCATTCTTTCACTAAGAGGGAAGATTTTGGCTAAAGAAGTGACGCGCTAGAGGGTCGTTGTTTAAGCCACCCTAATGCACCTTTTCTTTCCTATTCATTTTCTCTATCCTTGTTTCTTTTCGTTCTATTTCATTTCTTGTTATTGCTTTCTCTTAGTTCGTCTCTAGAACACTTTCACACCGGTCGGTTGGGCTCTTCAATATATTTATTGTAATTCTAAAAATTCCAATTTTTCATTTTATTAAATTAATGTTGCTAAATTTAAATACAAATTTCTTGTGTTTTAATATCCCATTAATTCACTTCTGAATTAAACATGGTCCTTCGAGTCATAAAGTGTTCCAACGCTTTAACGCACCACAAAAAAGTGCAACAACAACAATAATACAAAAAAATCAACCACAACAAAATCACACACAACAGCACAGCAAGTAGACCCGTAGGATAAAATTAAAGTAAGTAAAAGTTCTTCTTTTCTCATAAATTTTACTTGTAACTTACTATACATAATATTTTAAGTTTTCCCATATTTAAAATATTGTGTATAAATTTTATATATTATTTTATCAAATTTTGGGTCGATCGTACAAATATTCTTTGTATGTACATAATTACAGTAAATAAGTTACGTGTAAAACAACAAATACACACTTATTGCTGTAGAGAAAGTTCCTTGCTATTTTCTTTTGTTCTATATTCGGTTACGTCTAAACGATCAATAAAAAAAATATTACACTGTGTGCCATATATTAAGTTACACTCTAACTGATTAAATTATGGATTTTTATATTCTATTTAAATATATATTTTTTCATTAAAAATGTTATATAAGTATAATATATATTTATGTTGATTTTGTATAAAAACAATAAATAAATATTATAAACTCATTAGCCCATACCATTTCTTCCATTTCGGTGCTAACTTCTGCCACAAAGAGACAATCTTTTCGCTCGGTTGCCAAATGTTTTGACCCGGCAGGGTGGCTATCGCCTGTTATGAAACGACCGAAAATCTCACACCATCAGCTCTGATTAGCAGGCACGGATTGAGACTAACACATGAAGTATTCCGTCCATACAAGAACCAGCTTTTAAGAGAAACTTTCCACCATAGACAACAGCGAAATCACTCAGTGGAGGCAGTCCTCGCAGAGTAATCAAGTTCAACTTCCCGAATTTTGTTACTTGTAGAAGCTTACTGTGTTTGGCTTTTGGTCTCACTCCAGAGATGGACAATTCCGATCCTTATCTCTTGATGGCAAAAGGTTAAGGTGGCAAACAATAAGCCTTCTGCAACTCTGCGTAGGAAAAGCTTATTGTGCTTGCTTTTTGTTCTCACACTCAGGAGAAGGACAACTCCGATCCTCGTCTCCTGGTGGCAAAGGGTTGGCGGCCCTCCTGCAAGCAATAAGGCTTTCGCGATTTTAAGTCTCCTTCGAAAAAGCTTATCGAGCTTGCATTTGTGTTCGCACCTGAGAGAAGGACAATTCCGTTCCTTACATCTCTTGGCGATAAAAGGTAAAGTGCCCTCCTGCAACCAATAAGCCTTTCGAAGTTAACACTCTTCTCAGCAGTTTCATACTTCAAGCTCTATCCCTCATACCGAAATTCAAGTTATCAAGACACGACTTTGTGGCCCTCTGTTCCTCCCTCTTACTTTTACTTTTAATGGCACAACAGCCCATGGAGGGCCTAGGCCGAGCTTTTTCTCATTCACTCATGTTGTGCGTGTTATATTTGTACATGAATGGAAGGGACCTACAGTTTTAATGCCGAATCCGAACGGCGAATGGAAAAGCTTTTCATAGCAATTTTTACTCTTGTAGGTTTGCCATTGCCTGCCAAGAGGTGTTGCCGTATAGAAAAATTATTTTTTTTCTACTTTTTTTTCATTTTTTTTTATTATTTTTATTTTGCCTGTGCTGAGATTCGAACCCCGGACACTCTGCGTAGCAGTCCAATGCATTACCACTACGCTACAGCGACCAGCTCCCTGTTCCTCCCTCCCTGGAACAAATTATCGAAATTATCTACGAGAAAAGGCATCATTACTCGATGCAAAACCAATAGAAAAGAAAAGCACTCTTATCGTGTTAAATCATTTTCTAGACAAGGAGAATATTCTCAGAATGAATGGTCGTCTCGCTCACGCCGCTCTTAGCTACAAGGGACGCCGTCCTATCATCATTCCCGAGAATTTTCGCTATTGTATTTTATATTTGGAATTTCTCCATAATATGCTCCTCCATGCCGAAGTCAGTCTCATGCTTCGCATGGTGAGACAGGAATATTTCATTCCTCGCCTAATATTAAAAATAAAAGTGTTCATTTTCCACTGCAAAGCTTGTACTACCTACAAGCAGACAAGGCGAACCCAAATTATGGCTGCTCTCCCCCTGCGCTGTAATTTACCATTGACTGTTTCCCTACTAACATGTGAATCTTTCCAGTACTCCACAGTTCCAGTCTGCAGACTGTGTTTTGCAACACAGCTCAACATGACCCACTCCGCAGTGGTGATCGTTGTTCCCGGTCAAAGACCAGCCAATGCGATCGTTTCGGCACATCCTGCTAATGTCGCCATCCGTATCATCCACAGTCTCGAGACGTCCCACTTCCGACGACACAGGGTCAAGGAGTTGTTCGGTGACGGTATAAGGATCCTGCAGCGTCTGAAGGAGGCATTTAATTTTGCACTCGTGCAAGGGGGCCGGGATGTTTAAGCCACCCTAATGCACCTTTTCTTTCCTATTCATTTTCTCTATCCTTGTTTCTTGTGTTTTAATATCCCATTAATTCACTTCTGAATTAAACAGTCGTACTCTACAGGACTGGAAAACATTTTTGTTGCATTATCCCCAAATCAATGAAGTTAGGGTACCACGCTGGATCAAGTTCTCTCGAAATGTAAAGTTTGAATTTCATAGTTTCTGCGATGCTCAGTCAGTATAGATTCCACCTACTACACTCACCTGCTTTCTGCGAAAAATAAAGTAGCGTCGGTTAAAACTGTGTCTCTTCCCATATTAAAATTGTGTGGTGCAGTTCTACTGGTCAATCTGGTAGATTTTCTATTACCTCAACTTAGTATTGATCACTATACCTTAACTCTTTGGACTGATTCCACAATTGTTCTTGCCTGGTTAAAAAAAACACCGTGCTCATGGACTTTATTTGTAGCCAATGGAGTAGCTAGAATAGTAGAAAAGGTAGGCAGTCAAAGTTGGGGTCAGGTTGAATCTGTCGAAAATCCAGCAGATTTGGGGAGTCGAGGAGTGGTACCACAAGAACTTATCAAGAGGGATCTGTGGTGGCATGGACCATCTTGGTTGAACAAGGACAAAAGTCAATTGCCGAAATGTTCCGGAATAGGTTTCTATGAGACGTCACTTGAGTCAAAACCTGTAAGAGTGCATTTTTCTCTCCCGGTCGATTATGATGACATTTTAGATAGATTTTCATCTTTGTCCAGAGCCCTAGGTTTCTTAGTTTTTGTTTTCCGATTCTACCATTGAACCCATCCATTACATAAGAGAAAATAAAGTTACAATTAACATCAAATCGTAAGTGAGGAAATTGAACTTGTAAAGAGTTGTCTGATAGTTCAGTCTCAAAAGATGTGTTTTGTGCTGATTATATGGAGCTGCTTGCGAAAAGAGAACTCGCTAGCAAAAGTCCTTTGTTAAATCGGAATTCCTTCCTCGAAGCCAGAGGAATAATGCAAATAGGAGGTCGATTAGCTTTGGTACCAACTTTATCGTATGATGAACGGCATCCAATAATTTTGACTTATGATTGCCAATTTTCCAGACTACAAGTTGGGTTTAGCCATTTGATCTCACTACATGGTGGAAACCAGCTAGTCTTGCGTGTGTTGAGGACAAAGTATTGGATACCAAAAGTGAAAACTCTTGAAAACCCATAATTCACAATTGCAAAATTTGTGTAATTAATAGGAACAAACACAATTTATGGCGACATTGCCTCCTGAGAGAACAACAATTCCAAGACCCTTCACAACGACCGAGGTAAATTTCACAGGCCCCTTTAATATTAAGAATTATATTGGGCGAGCTTGTCTTATAACTGAAGGCTATGTGTGTGTTTTTGTGTGCTTTGACACCAAAGCAAAACATCTTGAGGCGACCAGTGATCTCTCAACGGCAGCTTTTTTAGCGGTTTGTTTCTCGAAGGGGCTGCCCGAAAAAGGTTTTTTCTGATAATAGCATAATGGTACTAATTTCGTAGGAGCTTCACGTGAACTAACTAAAGATTTCTCCGCATTTATAAAGTCAGCCAAGAATTTGATTCCTGACTACACTAGTGTAGAATGACATTTTAATCCTGCTGGTGCACCACACATGGGTGGCCTATCAAGCAGGCGTCAAGAGTTTCAGGATGCATTTCCGAAAGGGTGCCGGAGGTTTACGTTTGAAGAATTCTCAACATTGCTTTCTCGCATAGAAGCGTGCCTCAACTCGAGAGCAATTAGCCCGATTTCTGAAAACCCCGATGATGTCGCTCCATTGACCCATGGTCACTTTATAACTGGTTCCCCCCTATTGTTGATAGTTGAACCCGAAATTAATCAAAATCCGATATCCATAATTAATCGATAGCAAAAAATTAAAGCGATTCATCAACAATTTTGTCAAAGATGGAAATCTGAATATTTAAAAGAGCTTCACAAACGTTTCAAATGGAAGTATCCCCATAAGAATATAGAGGTAGGCGAACTTGTTGGTTTCAAAGAAGATAACTTACCACCCAATGAGTAGCGATTAGGGCGAGTGACGAAAGTTTATGCGGGTTCAGATACCAAAATTCGAGTTGCCGATGTTAGAATTGAACGTGTCACTATTACACGTCCGATAGTTAAGCTTGTCCAATCAACATCAATAACTTTTATTACAGACAAGCATTATGGGCCGTTGTGGTCGCTGTGGTGTAGTGGTAGTGCATTGGACTGCTACGCAGAGTGTCCGGGGTTCGAATCTCGGCACAAGCAAAATCAAAAAGTAGAAAAAATAATTTTTCTACACGGCACCACCTCTTGGCAGGCAATGGCAAACCTACAAGAGTAAAAATTGCTATGAAAAGCTTTTCACTTCGCCGTTCGGATTCGGCATTAAACTGTAGGTCCCTTCCATTCATGTACAAATATAACACGCACAACATGAGTGGATGCGAAAAGTTCGGCCTAGGCCCTCCATGGGCTGTTGTGCCATTAAAAGTAAGTAAGTAAATTATGGGCCGTTATAAGAGAAGTGCATCCCGAGCATCCAGGGTGGCAAGCGCTGAATGCCGCTTGTGTAAGGGTATGCACCTCATAAAGGACTGCGCCCAATTTCGCGCGATGATTCTTGTTGATTGACTAAAAGCTATGCGGGTGCACCGATATTGTTCGAACTGCCTTTCCCCGCGCCACGATATGGAAAAATGCATCAGCGAACAAAGGTGTCGCATTTGCTCCATGGACCGGACGCTTCGCGATCTAGATCCACAAGATCTAAATCGCGAAGTGTCACAGAGTTGGAGTATCGTCCACGACTCGTGCCTCGGCTGTTCGAGCGTAGACGAACAATGGCCTCCTCGAGGTGCTGCAGGGTCTTGACGACGTCCCCGAGTAGCTCCTTCACCCTCTGATCCCGGTAGTGGAATGTCTCGAGACAGCGGTGGATTGTCCGGGCGGCAGCCATATGAGGAGGCGCAGGCATGGAGGCGCCAGATGCAGGACGGCCAGGAACGATAGCTCTGGCTGGTCGTTGTGGTGCTTGAGGCCGGTGGCTGGCTTTACTTTTCTTGGCTACAGGCCTTGATTCCGGATGGATCAGCGTGTGGTGATCCAGGGAGCACTTCCTACACCGGTTGGCGGACTCGCATGTTGCCGAGGTATGCGTCTGAGTGAGGCAATTCAGGCAATATCCATGGGCCCTCGCCGCTTCCGCTCGTTGGTTGGGGGTCATATCGAGGAAACCGCGACAATACCGCAATGCGTGGTATCGGAAGCATAGCTTGCATTGGCGACAATTTCCTTCCTGACCAGGGGAAGTCATTAACGCTGCGGGTTGGGGTGGTTTGCGCGGCCTGCGGCTTTTGATTTAACCTGTGGAGTACTGGAAAGAAGTACAAATTAGTATGGGTTATACTCGTGGTTATAGAAGGAGATATTGATATTATCAGTTTTTTACGCGAGATAGGATGTGATATTACACCATTTTGGGTGCGTAAATCGACAACGCGAATGTGGTTGTCAGGACCACGGTGTAACTTGACGATACGGCCCAGACACCATTGATTTGGGGGAAGCAGTTCGCCCTTTACGACTGCGAACTCTACCTCTTCAGGGTCTTTCAGCGGATGTTTCCACCTTTTCCACCTTAGACTTAACGAAGCTAGCTTATTCTTATGGTGCGATTCTCAGATTGTGCTGGCATGGTTAGAAAAACCACCTCACACATGGAAGACTTACGTTACAAATCGAACTTCCCTGATTCTCTAAAATATTGGAAATACATGTTTCTAGTTTGGACAACCCCGCGGACTTGGGAACTAGAGGTTGCAAACCTCAAGATTTAGTATCCTGTCGTCTCTGGTGGATTGGACCTCACTGGCTTCAAAAATCTTCAGATAATTGGCCTAAATCCACTCTCAGAAATGCAACATTGCTGGAGCAACGCAAAATAGAGTCCTATTTCATTCTCGATCAGGAAATCGATATTCTCGACCGATTCGCCTCTTTTCCTCGAGCTCTAAGGGTTCCATTCATGTACAAATATAACACGCACAACATGAGTGGATGCGAAAAGCTCGGCCTAGGCCATCCATGGGCTGTTGTGCCATTAAAAGTAAAGTAAAGTAAGGGTTTTAAGATATGTTTTTCGGTTCTTTCATAATGTGCAGGCAAAGGTTCGTAGAGTTAGTGTACCCACTTCAAGCTCTATCCTTCACGCCGAAATTAAATTTGTCAAGACCCGACCCGAATCTTGATATTATCTGCGAGAAAAGGCATAATTACTCGATGCAAAACCAATAGAAAAGAAAAGCACTGTTCTCGTGTTAAATCATTTTCTAGACAAGGAGAATATTCTCAGAGTGAATGGTCGTCTCGTTCACGCCGCTCTTAGCTACAAGGGACGCCGTCCTATCATCATTCCCGAGAATTTTCGCTATTGTATTTTATATTTGGAATTTCTCCATAATATGCTCCTCCATGCCGAAGTCAGTCTCATGCTTCGCATGGTGAGACAGGAATATTTCATTCCTCGCCTAATATTAAAAATAAAAGTGTTCATTTTCCACTGCAAAGCTTGTACTACCTACAAGCAGACAAGGCGAACCCAAATTATGGCTGCTCTCCCCCTGCGCTGTAATTTACCATTGACTGTTTCCCTACTAACCTGTGAATCTTTCCAGTACTCCACAGTTCCAGTCTGCAGACTGTGTTTTGCAACACAGCTCAACATGACCCACTCCGCAGTGGTGATCGTTGTTCCCGGTCAAAGACCAGCCAATGCGATCGTTTCGGCACATCCTGCTAATGTCGCCATCCGTATCATCCACAGTCTCGAGACGTCCCACTTCCGACGACACAGGGTCAAGGAGTTGTTCGGTGACGGTATAAGGATCCTGCAGCGTCTGAAGGAGGCATTTAATTTTGCACTCGTGCAAGGGGGCCGGGATGTTTAAGCCACCCTAATGCACCTTTTCTTTCCTATTCATTTTCTCTATCCTTGTTTCTTGTGTTTTAATATCCCATTAATTCACTTCTGAATTAAACAGTCGTACTCTACAGGACTGGAAAACATTTTTGTTGCATTATCCCCAAATCAATGAAGTTAGGGTACCACGCTGGATCAAGTTCTCTCGAAATGTAAAGTTTGAATTTCATAGTTTCTGCGATGCTCAGTCAGTATAGATTCCACCTACTACACTCACCTGCTTTCTGCGAAAAATAAAGTAGCGTCGGTTAAAACTGTGTCTCTTCCCATATTAAAATTGTGTGGTGCAGTTCTACTGGTCAATCTGGTAGATTTTCTATTACCTCAACTTAGTATTGATCACTATACCTTAACTCTTTGGACTGATTCCACAATTGTTCTTGCCTGGTTAAAAAAAACACCGTGCTCATGGACTTTATTTGTAGCCAATGGAGTAGCTAGAATAGTAGAAAAGGTAGGCAGTCAAAGTTGGGGTCAGGTTGAATCTGTCGAAAATCCAGCAGATTTGGGGAGTCGAGGAGTGGTACCACAAGAACTTATCAAGAGGGATCTGTGGTGGCATGGACCATCTTGGTTGAACAAGGACAAAAGTCAATTGCCGAAATGTTCCGGAATAGGTTTCTATGAGACGTCACTTGAGTCAAAACCTGTAAGAGTGCATTTTCCTCTCCCGGTCGATTATGATGACATTTTAGATAGATTTTCATCTTTGTCCAGAGCCCTAGGTTTCTTAGTTTTTGTTTTCCGATTCTACCATTGAACCCATCCATTACATAAGAGAAAATAAAGTTACAATTAACATCAAATCGTAAGTGAGGAAATTGAACTTGTAAAGAGTTGTCTGATAGTTCAGTCTCAAAAGATGTGTTTTGTGCTGATTATATGGAGCTGCTTGCGAAAAGAGAACTCGCTAGCAAAAGTCCTTTGTTAAATCGGAATTCCTTCCTCGAAGCCAGAGGAATAATGCAAATAGGAGGTCGATTAGCTTTGGTACCAACTTTATCGTATGATGAACGGCATCCAATAATTTTGACTTATGATTGCCAATTTTCCAGACTACAAGTTGGGTTTAGCCATTTGATCTCACTACATGGTGGAAACCAGCTAGTCTTGCGTGTGTTGAGGACAAAGTATTGGATACCAAAAGTGAAAACTCTTGAAAATCCATAATTCACAATTGCAAAATTTGTGTAATTAATAGGAACAAACACAATTTATGGCAACATTGCCTCCTGAGAGAACAACAATTCCAAGACCCTTCACAACGACCGAGGTAAATTTCACAGGCCCCTTTAATATTAAGAATTATATTGGGCGAGCTTGTCTTATAACTGAAGGCTATGTGTGTGTTTTTGTGTGCTTTGACACCAAAGCAAAACATCTTGAGGCGACCAGTGATCTCTCAACGGCAGCTTTTTTAGCGGTTTGTTTCTCGAAGGGGCTGCCCGAAAAAGGTTTTTTCTGATAATAGCATAATGGTACTAATTTCGTAGGAGCTTCACGTGAACTAACTAAAGATTTCTCCGCATTATAAAGTCAGCCAAGAATTTGATTCCTGACTACACTAGTGTAGAATGACATTTTAATCCTGCTGGTGCACCACACATGGGTGGCCTATCAAGCAGGCGTCAAGAGTTTCAGGATGCATTTCCGAAAGGTTGCCGGAGGTTTACGTTTGAAGAATTCTCAACATTGCTTTCTCGCATAGAAGCGTGCCTCAACTCGAGAGCAATTAGCCCGATTTCTGAAAACCCCGATGATGTCGCTCCATTGACCCATGGTCACTTTCTAACTGGTTCCCCCCTATTGTTGATAGTTGAACCCGAAATTAATCAAAATCCGATATCCATAATTAATCGATAGCAAAAAATTAAAGCGATTCATCAACAATTTTGTCAAAGATGGAAATCTGAATATTTAAAAGAGCTTCACAAACGTTTCAAATGGAAGTATCCCCATAAGAATATAGAGGTAGGCGAACTTGTTGGTTTCAAAGAAGATAACTTACCACCCAATGAGTAGCGATTAGGGCGAGTGACGAAAGTTTATGCGGGTTCAGATACCAAAATTCGAGTTGCCGATGTTAGAATTGAACGTGTCACTATTACACGTCCGATAGTTAAGCTTGTCCAATCAACATCAATAACTTTTATTACAGACAAGCATTATGGGCCGTTGTGGTCGCTGTGGTGTAGTGGTAGTGCATTGGACTGCTACGCAGAGTGTCCGGGGTTCGAATCTCGGCACAAGCAAAATCAAAAAGTAGAAAAAATAATTTTTCTACACGGCACCACCTCTTGGCAGGCAATGGCAAACCTACAAGAGTAAAAATTGCTATGAAAAGCTTTTCACTTCGCCGTTCGGATTCGGCATTAAACTGTAGGTCCCTTCCATTCATGTACAAATATAACACGCACAACATGAGTGGATGCGAAAAGTTCGGCCTAGGCCCTCCATGGGCTGTTGTGCCATTAAAAGTAAGTAAGTAAATTATGGGCCGTTATAAGAGAAGTGCATCCCGAGCATCCAGGGTGGCAAGCGCTGAATGCCGCTTGTGTAAGGGTATGCACCTCATAAAGGACTGCGCCCAATTTCGCGCGATGATTCTTGTTGATTGACTAAAAGCTATGCGGGTGCACCGATATTGTTCGAACTGCCTTTCCCCGCGCCACGATATGGAAAAATGCATCAGCGAACAAAGGTGTCGCATTTGCTCCATGGACCGGACGCTTCGCGATCTAGATCCACAAGATCTAAATCGCGAAGTGTCACAGAGTTGGAGTATCGTCCACGACTCGTGCCTCGGCTGTTCGAGCGTAGACGAACAATGGCCTCCTCGAGGTGCTGCAGGGTCTTGACGACGTCCCCGAGTAGCTCCTTCACCCTCTGATCCCGGTAGTGGAATGTCTCGAGACAGCGGTGGATTGTCCGGGCGGCAGCCATATGAGGAGGCGCAGGCATGGAGGCGCCAGATGCAGGACGGCCAGGAACGATAGCTCTGGCTGGTCGTTGTGGTGCTTGAGGCCGGTGGCTGGCTTTACTTTTCTTGGCTACAGGCCTTGATTCCGGATGGATCAGCGTGTGGTGATCCAGGGAGCACTTCCTACACCGGTTGGCGGACTCGCATGTTGCCGAGGTATGCGTCTGAGTGAGGCAATTCAGGCAATATCCATGGGCCCTCGCCGCTTCCGCTCGTTGGTTGGGGGTCATATCGAGGAAACCGCGACAATACCGCAATGCGTGGTATCGGAAGCATAGCTTGCATTGGCGACAATTTCCTTCCTGACCAGGGGAAGTCATTAACGCTGCGGGTTGGGGTGGTTTGCGCGGCCTGCGGCTTTTGATTTAACCTGTGGAGTACTGGAAAGAAGTACAAATTAGTATGGGTTATACTCGTGGTTATAGAAGGAGATATTGATATTATCAGTTTTTTACGCGAGATAGGATGTGATATTACACCATTTTGGGTGCGTAAATCGACAACGCGAATGTGGTTGTCAGGACCACGGTGTAACTTGACGATACGGCCCAGACACCATTGATTTGGGGGAAGCAGTTCGCCCTTTACGACTGCGAACTCTACCTCTTCAGGGTCTTTCAGCGGATGTTTCCACCTTTTCCACCTTAGACTTAACGAAGCTAGCTTATTCTTATGGTGCGATTCTCAGATTGTGCTGGCATGGTTAGAAAAACCACCTCACACATGGAAGACTTACGTTACAAATCGAACTTCCCTGATTCTCTAAAATATTGGAAATACATGTTTCTAGTTTGGACAACCCCGCGGACTTGGGAACTAGAGGTTGCAAACCTCAAGATTTAGTATCCTGTCGTCTCTGGTGGATTGGACCTCACTGGCTTCAAAAATCTTCAGATAATTGGCCTAAATCCACTCTCAGAAATGCAACATTGCTGGAGCAACGCAAAATAGAGTCCTATTTCATTCTCGATCAGGAAATCGATATTCTCGACCGATTCGCCTCTTTTCCTCGAGCTCTAAGGGTTCCATTCATGTACAAATATAACACGCACAACATGAGTGGATGCGAAAAGCTCGGCCTAGGCCATCCATGGGCTGTTGTGCCATTAAAAGTAAAGTAAAGTAAGGGTTTTAAGATATGTTTTTCGGTTCTTTCATAATGTGCAGGCAAAGGTTCGTAGAGTTAGTGTACCCACTTCAAGCTCTATCCTTCACGCCGAAATTAAATTTGTCAAGACCCGACCCGAATCTTGATATTATCTGCGAGAAAAGGCATAATTACTCGATGCAAAACCAATAGAAAAGAAAAGCACTCTTCTCGTGTTAAATCCTTTTCTAGACAAGGAGAATATTCCCAGAGTGAATGGTCGTCTCTCCTCACGCCGCTCTTAGCTACAACGAACGACATCCTATCATCATTCCTGAGAATAAAAAGCCCAATACAATGTAATACTAGACATGACCAGATTGATGTAATAAACGTCGTTCTTATTTTCACCAAAAAAATACCAGTTGCACACCGGGATCACAAATAGCTGCCGAAAAGTTTATATTTAGCCGAATTTATGGGAAACTGATACACAGCCACAAAAATTTGAACATACATACATACTCAATTGATAGGCGTTAGTCTTCTCAGCTATACACTGACTTGTTAAAGCAGCGCAAAGTAATGAACAGCCATTTTTGTTTGTCTTGCTTTGCTCGCTACTTTACAATACATATTGCTTTTAAAGCAGTGTCGGGCAAATTTGATTTTCCTATTCACATGTGAATAGGCACACATTCTCTGCCGACGCAATGCTGTCACACTTAAACTATAAACTTCTTCGTGTAGCTTACGAACTATTGACGAACAATGGAATACGGGAGAAATTTGAGAGCAATTTTGTCAACGTAAATGACTTTCAGCATTCATGTTAGCAAGATCTCGCTGCGCAATTTTTTACAAAAACCACTAAAAAGTAAAAATAAATTATTTTTCATGAAAATATGAACGCATTATTTGTTTGTTATATTTTATTTGAAAAGGCACTACTCCGAATAAAACGCAGTATTCGCAAAGTGTAGTTTGCTATTTGTTGTCGAAAGTTCCCAAAAAAGGAACATTTCGAAACGTCAAGCGTGCGTGTTTTTTTTGTCTTGCATAGATTTTACAATGATGTAAGCTAATTTTATGCATACATACATACATGTATGCATGCGAAACAAGATCCTAGAAATATCGTCACAGTAACTTTTTTAAATAACTGCGTATGCACTATGTTAAACTCCGGGGTGAGTTATTTAAAATAGAAAGATACAAAAGGGGGATTTCAAATTGTAATTAAAACGCGAGCATATCGGGTTTAATATTTACAAAGTTAATTTATTGAAAGGAAAATTAAAATTACAATATAAAAATTTAAATAGGATTGACCGAAAAAAGTAGAAAGCTTGGGAGTAGAATAGAAGAAGAAAGATAATAGCAATAAAATATAAAGGAAAGGACCATTATGGTGGTTTAAAAATTCCGGCGCCCTTATACTGGTGCAAAATCAATTGCATCCTCGCTGTAGGGCCCTTATGACGTCCCCGAACAACTCATTGATCCTCTGACCTCAGTAATGGAACGTCTCGATACGGCGGTGGATTGTACGGATGGCGGCAGTAGCAGGTGGTGCCGGAACGATAGCACTGGCAGGTCGTTGGGGTGCTTGAGTTCGGTGGTTGGCAACTCTCCCAGCCTTCTCGCTCTTCTTCTTGCGGACGGGCCTCGACTCCGGATGAATAAGGCTACGGTGATTCAGGGAGCACTTCTTGCCGTGGTATACGTCCGAGCCGACAATTAAGGCAGTGGCCGCGAGTACCTGAAGCATAACTTGACTTGTGGAACATTGCCCATTATATCGGCGAACTGGACCTGTGGAGTACTGGAAAGATTAGTAGGGGAACAATCAATAGTTATAGAAGGGAAACTTCTGTTACATGAGAGGTAATATACACGATAACTCGTGATATTACACCATTTTATATGCGCAAATCAACAACGCGTATGTGATTGTCATAGACCATAGTGTAACTTGGCGATACAGCTCAGATGCCATTCATTTGGGGCTCGTCTTTTATGACTGCGAACTCTCCTTATTCAGAATCTTTCAGCGGATGTTTCCATTTATACCATTTCTGAAGATCCCTCTTGTACTCTTCTTTCCAGCGGCGACTGAATTGGTGATGAGACAACTTAATTTGTTTTTAACGGTTAGTGGGAAAGATATTCTCAGCGTTAGATTCGGGCGGAGCAAAGAGAGGCGCAGTTTTTATTTTTTTTTAATTTTGTTTACACTATGACTATTTACAATATAAATAACGAGTAGCTTGTATCAAATAATTAAATAAAATAACTAAATACATTTTTATCAAATTACTAAAAATTAATTTTTTCCCAATTTTATCAAGCTCTGTTCTTTTTGTTTTCATGTGTTCCTTCCATAGAAGTTTCGAATCTAGCGTTATACCCAGATATTTTGCAGTTTGGCATATGGTATCTGACGACATAGAATCGTGATAGGAAAGTGTTGTATCTGCTTGTTAGTAAAGTCAACATGTGCAGATTTTGTGAAATTTAATTTGATTCGCCATCTTTTTGTTCAGTTTACTATCAGCAGCTGTTTGTTGATTCTGCAGCGGAATCGGTAATTGCCAGAATTGCAGTATAATCTGCGAACGTTTCAATCTTGTTTTCACGTGGGATTGGTAAATCCATAGTGAAGAGAAGGTATAGGAGTGGACCAAATATACTTCACTGGGGTACACCAGCTTTTATACAGGTTTTTTTTTTGCCGAAAATGCAAGAATTGGACTTGGCCGACATGTGGTTCCAACAGGACGGTGCCACATGCCATACTGCACGCGAAATCATGCATAAATTGAGAGGCGCATTTGGTGAGCAGTTACTCTCACGTTTTGGTGCAGTCAAATGGCTGCTTGTGTGATTTGACCCCGTTAGACTATTTTTTGTGGGGGTATGTTAAGTCTCTTGTCTATAGGGACAAGCCAAACACGATTTCTGCTTTGGAAGCCAACATTGAATGCGTCATTTGTGAGATTCCGGCCGAAATTTGTGAAAAAGTTTGCCAAAATTGGGCCATCAGAATGTACACTTAAAGCGTAGTCGCGGGCAACAATTAAGTGAAATTATCTTTAAAAAGTAAATGACAGAAATTGATTTATCGATCCAAATAAAAATTTCATTCACTTTTGTAAAATTTCTGAGTTATTTTGATTTTCAAAAACCAAGCTCTTAAAAATCACCCTTTAGTATGATAACGGCAAGTATCCTTCTAGCTTGTTTAGTAAGCCTTTGTATCAGACCTTGTCAAATGCGGTACATCCAGGAAAATAGTAGAACAATCTTTTCACCTTTGATTCCCTTTTCAATTTCTGCGACAATTCGTTGCACTTGATTGAAATCGATGGTTTAGTATTAGCTTTTCCGATTCGACTATAGGAATAATTCTCTTGTGTAATATATTTTCGAAAAGCTTAGAAATAATAGGTAAAAGAGGGATTGATCTATGTATATGATGATACTAGCGGACCCCATGCATGTTTCACTGTGCATAATTAAAAAATTAATTCAAAGCAGTTTAAATTTAATTTAATTTTTAATATAATTGTAAAACTCTATGGTGAACCACATTTTTAGTTTTCTCATTATCTTGGCAATAAATGAATAATACTGATGGTTTGCCTACACGTGAACAGGCTACGTATAATTGTCCATGAGAAAATACTTAATATTCTAAGTTGATACCACAAATTTCTAAAGATTGACCTTGCGCTTTATTAATGATAATTGCAAATGCAACTCGCACTGGAAATTGAACACGTTTGAATTTGAAAGGCAAATCGGTTGGAATCATCGGAATGCGTGGTATTAACACGTCTTCACCTTTGAATTTTCCAATCAAAATAGTTGCCATAATAACATTGACCATAAATTTGTTCATAGCAAGCCTCGTACATTGCAAAATTTCGGTTGGTTCAAATTACGAAGCATAATAATAGTCGCACCGACTTTCAATTGAAGGTTATGCGGCAATAATCCGGGTAAATCCAAAGAATTCAATAATTCTGTAGGATAGTTAACCGCGTCTTCTTCATTGGTATCAGTATCAATAGACTTATACGAAACCAAAACACCAGGTATTTTGGATTTTATAGCAAAATTTAATTCATTGACATCTTTATTCTTGGCTGCCAAAATGACTCTTTCGCTTAACCAATTATGATTTTTATAGTGCTGTACTATGTTGGGAAATACACTGTCAAACAATTCTTCTTGCGATGGTGTAATTCTATAAAAGTTATCCGGCAACGTTATCAATCCAGTCTCATCAACTGGCATTGCACCATTTCCAATTGTCATCAGTTGCTTTGAAAATTCACAGCTGATGCATCATTTTGCAATTGAACACGAACATTTGTTGAAAGAAGAGATATTTTTACAATTAAATTCATCACCAACTATTACTATTGCAACTTCATCCAATGTTGGAGCATTAAATCTTTGGGCATGCTCTCCAGATGGTACTCTATCGGCCTTTATTACAATTTTGTGATTATCAGTAGGCATTTGGTCAAGAGCAGTACGGAAAAGTTGAACCAATTCATTATTCTCTTGAAGGAAAGTTCGTTCAATAACATCTCGCTTCAAATTTGAACTAATTGAACATCGACGATCAACTTGCTGATCAGAATTACCAAGGAAATAAATTTGTAAAAACTGATACTCTGAATCAGGAAAGGGCAATAAAGAACTCAAGCTGTGACATATTTGTGCTTGGATCTAGAAAAAAAAAACAATTAGAAGCGGGAAAAACGTTGTGAAAATCGTTTTCATAATTGTCAAATTCATTTTCATTGCGAGACCAATAGCATTTTTCCATGTTGTTCATGAAAATTAACTTGAATGTGGTCACAAAATTGTCACGAATAATATTCGTTGCACCGAATGAAGTCATTTGGAAACATGAATTGTAAGATTGAGTGTTTGCCAAAAAATGCTTTGATTCAGGTGCACCACCTAAAACCAATGAGCGTAATGGTTCTGGTGGTGGCTCCAATGCCGGTAATTTGACTTTTCCATTAGCACAATATAAACCTGGTGGCTCATTTTTGAATTTGTACGCTTTGCAATGATTACATAAGTCATCTATAGCACCAATATCTACAGTTTGATGTATAGTGTAATCAATCGTCGAATCATAATTGAACGCAGCTCGCTTAACATTCCTTGCTTTTTGAATATTCCGAACACCGTCTTGTGCTGTACGTCTTTGTGCTGCACGTCTCCTTTCAGTTTGTTCTCTATTCTGCATATTTCTTTCATTGTGCTGCTCTTCAGTCTCTGCAGCTCGAGCAGCTGCAACAGCTCTTGTTTGACGTGAGCGCCTACTAAGATTAGATCGTGGTCGGACCATATTGCTCGAAAAGCAACTATGTAATAACGCAATGCAAATGGCACAAAGTCAACATACAATGTTTTTTCAGTGTGTAAAAAGTCGTCAACAATTACAAAAAAAAAACGAAAGAAATTCAATTCGAAATTATGCGCGGCACGCTAATTTACACGGAACGATCGCTTTGTTTCAGGGGGCCTGGGGCGTAGGACAGAAGGTAAAGTTCGTGACAGTCGCAGGTGTGTCCATGGTCGATCCTTGCGCTTCTACGTTTCCAGTCGACACACAGCCCCCTCTTGGCGTCTCCTGGATAGCGATCTGACAACCGTCAGTAAGTTAACTAATGTGTGCGGCGGGCTTCCCTATGGCCTTGAATGAATGGCTGTGCGTCGGGCTTGGAACCCACCACGTCAAAATATTTCACCAATGAATCCTTAAACGAAGCTTCGGATATTTAACCACCGTAATGTTGACGACTCCCGCAAACGCCCAAAGGACAACAATTTGCGGATATGCACTTGGAATGTCCGAACCCTCTACAGGGAAGGTGCTTCTATCCAGCTCCAACAATATAGAGCTGACATCACCGCTATACAGGAAATTCGATGGACGGGACAGGGTTGCTCCAAAAGAGCATCCTGTGATATCTACTACAGCTGTCATGCGTCGAGACACGAATTTGGTGTGGGATTTGTGGTTGGGAAGAGACTGCGTCATCTAGTCTCGAGATTCACGATCACACTATCCGCATCAAGGCAAAATTCTTCAACATCAGCCTAATTTGTTTCCATGCCCCTACGGATGAGAAGGATGAAACGACCAAAGATGACTTCTACGAGCTCCTCGACAAAACTTATGAGCATTGCTCCCGCCACGATGTTAAAATCCTGTTAGGCGACTTTAATGCCAAGGTGGGCAAGGAGAGTCTCTTTGGTCCGACGATCGGAAAATTCAGTCTCCACGACGAAGCCACCGATAACGGTATGAGACTGAACGACTTCACCGCCGCACGAAACATGACATGACATAGCACCAGATTCCAACATAAAGATATACATAAGGCCACTTGGCTGTCCCCTGATCAAAACACACGAAACCAGATTGATCAAGTTGTGATCAACGGAAGGCACGCTTCCAATGTACTAGATGTACGCACAATATGTGGTGCAAACATCGACTCAGACCACTACGTTGTGATCAACGGAAGGCACGCTTCCAATGTACTAGACGTACGCACAATACGTGGCGCAAACATCGACTCAGACCACTACTTGGTTGCAGCCAAGGTCTGCACACGTATATGTGTAGCAAATCGCGTACGGATAGGTACAAAGAGAAGGCTGGATGTCGAAAAGTTGCAATCACAACGACAGCTGAAGTCTTCGCCAACCAACTTGAACTCCTCCTTTCGCAAAACACCCCTCAACTTGATGATATATGCGCGCAGTGGACGCACATTTCCCGCTCTATGCGTACGGCTACCGAAGAGGTGCTAGGCTACCACCGTCGACGGAGAAATATGTGGTACGACCAAGAGTTTCGCGAGGCTGCTGAAGCAAAAAACGCAGTTTACAGAGCCACCCTGCCGTCAGTTGCAACGCGAGCTGCTAAGGATCGATATAGAGAGTTGAGGAGGGAGGAGAAATGTCTTTTCAGGCACAAGAAAAGAGATGAAGAAAGACGCGAGTTCAATGATATCGAAATGTTGCGGGACAGGAACGAGGTCCGAAAATTCTTTGGAAGAATAAGACGCCTGACTGATGGTTTGAAGACCGAGGCCTCTCCCTGCAAGGATGAAGACGGAAATCTGGTGACAATGTTCAGGGCATAATGCGATTATGGAGGGAGCACTTTTCGCAGCTGCTTAATGGCGATGACGGCAATAATCCGGAATCCACTCCGGAAACCAAAATCACTGACGGCGTTGAAGTACCGCCGCCTGACTATGAGGAGGTCTTAACAGCCATTGCTCGGCTGAAAAACAATAAGACTGCAGGTGCAGATGGCCTGCCTGTTGAGTTGTTTAAGACCGGAGACGAAGAGCTCAAAAAACGCATGCATGAGCTTCCCCAGAATATGGTCAGATGAAAGCAAGCCAAGTGATTGGAATCTAAGCGTACTCTGCCCAATCCATAAGAAAGGTGATTCCACGATCTGCGCCAACTACGGGATAACTAAGGGATAAGCCTTCTTAATATTGCATATAAGGTTCTATCGAGCGTACTGTGCGAAAGACTGAAGCCCATCGTCAACAAACTGATTGGACCTTATCAGTGTGGCTTCAGGCCTGGGAAATCCACTATCGACCAGATATTCACACTACGCCAAATCCTGGAAAAGACCCGAGAAAAACAGATCGACACCCATCATCTGTTTGTCGATTATAAAGCCGCCTTCAACAGCACGATTAGGGATCACTTGTACGCCGCAATGTCTGATTTTGGTATACTTGCAAAGCTCATTCGTCTTTGCAAAATTACACTGACCAACACCACCAGCGCAGTGAAAATTGGGACAGACCTCTCCGTACCATTTGATACCAAAAGAGGTTTCAGACAAGGTGACTTCCCTTTCGTCCGACTTCTTTAACATTATGCTGGAGAAAATAATTCGAGCTGCGAACATCGACTTCTCTGGCACTATCTTCTACAAGAGTGTCATGCTGCTAGCATACGCTGATGATATTGACATCATTGGCAAAAACGTTCGAGCAGTCAGTGCAGCATTCTCCAACCTGGAAAGGGAGTCTCGTCGAGTGGGTCTAGTGGTGAACGGGGACAAAACGAAATACCTTGTGTCAACAAACAAAGAGTTACGGCGTCTTGGACAAAATGTCACTGTTGACAACTATACCTATACTTTTGAAGTCTTCAAGAATTTTGTATATCTAGGATCCAGCATAAACACCAACAATAATGTCAGCCTTGAGATCAAGCGGAGACTAACTCTTGCCAACAGGTGTTACTACGGGCTCAGTAGGCAATTGAGAAGTAGAGCCCTCTCTCGACCGACGAAAATAACGCTCTATAAGTCCCTCATCCTTCCCGTCCTAATGTATGGCGCAGAGACGTGGACATTGACCATCAATGATGAGAGGCTGTTAGGAGCGTTCGAGAGGAAGATACTCCGTAAGATCTATGGTCCAGTATGCGTGGACGACGTGTATCGAATAAGATGGAACGATGAGCTGTATGAGCTGTACGCCGACACTGACATAGTCAAGCGTATAAAACTCCAGCGGCTTCGCTGATGATATTGACATCATCGGCAAAAACGCTGAGCGAATGGAAGAAAGTGCTCCGGCTAGAAGGGTGTTTTATTCGAACCACGGTAGAGGAACACACAGAAGGGGACGTCCTAATCTCCGTTGGAAAGACCAGGTGCAGGGCAACCTGACTGCACTTGGCCTTATCAACTGGCACCAGCGCGCGCATAACAGAAGTGACTGGCGAAGCTTTGTGGAGGCGGCCAAGACCGATCATCGGTTGTAGTGCCAGTTAAGTAAGATCGTTTTTTTTCAGAAAAAAACTGTCTCACTTGTGGAAAGATAAGCAAATTGTATCAAAACAAATGATTTTGTTAACAAATGTGACAATTAAAATTTTAAATAAAAATACATTCCTTATGGATGTGTTTTCAATTTGAAGTGAATGCGTTGAGGGGTTCAAAAGCTATAGGCATTTTACTCTTTTTGCGGGCGTGGCAGTGGGCGGATAATAGCCTATGTCCGTCAGAAAAGCTTGTACTTTAACATGAAAGTTTAATTTAAAAAAAAAATCGAACCGTTTCCGAGATCATTCATCACACACATAACATTCATTTTTCTATATATACTTAGATATCTTCCTGCCTTATCTGGCTTAGGAATCATTTTAACCTCTGCGATTTTCCATAAGCTAGGAATATAGTTGATTGATGCGTTGAATTGCTGTACTAATTTACGAATAGCTATGGTATATCCGGTAGCTGCTTTAATATTTCCGGTGTAATAAGGTCGAGACCGGGCGCTTTTTTTAGATCTTTTATTTTTGCTTTTAGTTCTCGTTTTGTTAATAGAACTGAACTGTTGAACTGAATTCTGTGCTCTGTGATAGTTAATAGTTCATTACATTGCTCATAATTAGGCTGAAATAAGTTGGCTATGTTATTTGCTTTTTCTTCATTGCTTCTAGCCCATTTGCCATCACTACTGTTAATAGCTGGACCGATGGGATTCTTCAAATATTTCGTCGATTTGCATGATTAGTCCGATTTTTTATCATTTTTTATAAGACAAATCTCGGTTTTCAAATTCTTGGTAGCCTCATTAAGTCTTTTTTATCTATAGAAGATCGAGTTTGGTGCCATCTTCTCCTTAGCTTTCTCTTTGATTTTCAAGATCCTTAATTTCTATTGGAAAATTGTCTCCGAAAGTTTTCCTTTCGTATGCTGGAGTACTGTTCCAAGCTGCATTTTGTATTTGCTTAATGAACTGATCAAAATCATTCTCAAGTTCCTTATAAGTTTTCAATGGGAATATGAGATTTACATTTTCTTCAAGCAGTGCTTTGAAGTAACTCCAATCTGTTAGCTTATTAGTTATCTTTGACATATGCAGGAGAAAGACAATGAATTTAGAATGGCTTCTATTCTAGTCAGTAGAGTGGTGAACTTTCAAAAGTAAATTTGTGGAGTTTCCAGGAGTGCTTCTGAGATAAGTTTTGAAACTCTTAACCGAGACTCTTATGGGAGATTTCCAGGTGGGGCGCACTTGGGGGAATAAAGTACCCTTATCACTCGAATCTGCGTCCACCGATTGTAGCGAAGGATGCTCGGAACGGATCCATAGTTAGATTTGATCAGAGCTCCAAATAAATGGGTTTCCTGGAAAGTATACAAATACGGTTACGAAAATTTAAGAAAGGTAGAAATGCTCGTTTCACCCACTTGTTCTTAGTGGGTGAAACAGCCAATATATTTAGCTGCTTTTAATTCAAATTTTTAAATGTGGAATTGCGCCAATTTGTTTTGTATTTTCGATCATCAATACACCATTGAGTTAATCAATAATTTTTGTTTCCGTTTAATTTATACATATATTTTAAGCTTTTGAACATATATTTTAACAATTCCAGCAATAAATTCTCCCACCATTTCACATAGTAGTACGAACTTTGTAAACAAAATTATTTTCATTTTTGTAAATTAAAGTAGATTTTGTTTGAGGTAAATATGTACTTATAAATAAAAAGTGTTTGTGGTTTGTGTTTTATATGTTGTTGTTACAAATAGCAGTAGAAATTAGCTATCTTCCGTTGAATGCCCTGTAATGAACTTTTATGGATCAGATCTTGTGATGTCCAAAAGTGTCCAGTCAAGTCAACACACAGCCTCCTCGTGTAGTCCCCTGGATAGCGATTTGATACCCGTCAGTGAGCTAACTAATCTGTGTGGTGGGCTTCTCCGTGACCTTGAATGAATGGTTGTGCGTCCGTCTTGGAACCCACCACGTTAAAATATCTCCCAATTAATCCCCTTTCTCCTTTCTCTCATTGCCCCTCCTTCTTCTTCTCAACTATCAATCTTCCTTCCATTCAACACAATGCTCTGCCTTCATAGGGGTACACCCTATGTGTTAAATGAATCAATAAACAAAAAAAACAAAAAAAGTCTAGGATAAGAAACCCCCGTAATCTTGACGATGTCCGCAAACGTCCAAAGGACAACGATTTACGGATATGCACCTACAGGGAAGGTGCCTCTACCCAGCTGGTAGATGTCCTCGAACAATATAGAGCTGACATCACCGTTATACAAAAGAGAATCCTGGGATATCTACATACACAGTGATATCTTGAGTCGTGCCACGAATTTGGTGTTGGATTTGTGGTTGGGAAGAGACTGCGTCTTCTAGTCTCGAGGTTCACGCTCTAGCTGATATCATCATCAATCCAAAATTTTGCAACATCTGCCTGATTTGTGTCCATGCCCCGACGGATGAAAAGGATGACCAATGATGACTTCTGCGAGCTCCTTCGCTATCGACAACGGTATGAGCCTGATCGATTTCGCCACCGCACGAAACATGATAGTTAGTAGCACTAGATTCCAACATAAGGATATCCATAAGGCCACTTGGCTGCCCCTGATCAAAACACCCGAAACCAGATTGATCACGTTGTGATCGACGGAAGGCACGCTTCCAATGTACTAGACGTACGCACTATACTACTGTGGGCAAAAAGTATTAAGACTTTTTAATTTAAATTTCGCGCGGAAACCCATTCATCAAAATATTATTTTTTTAAGGTTGGTATGACTGTCGGTGACATCTGTGCCAAATGTCACATCAAAATAATCATTAGTGTTTAGTATACGCTTGTCTTTCTGAAGTACAAAAAGTGCATTCGGCGATTCTCACAATGAGTGAAATTATTCAACAAAGAAGTTACATTAAATTTTGTGTGCGGAATCAAATTTCTGGTGCCGAAACGTTCAGCAAAAGGCCTTCGGTGATAATTTTATGTCGCGAGCAAGTGTTTTTGATTGGTACAAATTGTTCAAAGATGGTCGAGAACGCGTTGACGACGAACCACGTCCAGGACGGCCATCAACATCAACTGATGATCAACACGTCAATAAAATCAAGGAATTGGTGCTCGAGAATCGACGATTAACAGTCAGAGACCTTACTGGCATCGTTGGAATATCGGAAGGATCAGTGAAAACCATTTTAAAACATCATTTGGGCCTAAGAAGAGTAAACCATCGTGCAGATGGTTCCAAAATCACTGCATTGGTTTTACGAGACCATTTTGCCAAAAATTCGACTGACTTAGCACCGTGTGACTTTTGGCTATTTTCTAAACTCAAAAAACCGCTTCGTGGACACCGTTTTGAGTCAATTGAAGACATTAAACATGAATCGCTAAGCGCATTGAAGGCTATTCCGGAAATTGACTTTAACAACTGTTTCGAGAATTGGAAAAAACGTTGGCACAAGTGTATTGGGGCCGGGGGGGGGATTACTTTGAATGGGACGAAATAGATTTGGAAGAATGAATAAAAAAATTTGAAATTATGAATAAAGTCTTACTAACTTTTGCCCACGGTAGTACGTGGTGCAAACATCGACTCATACCACTACTTGGTTGCAGCCAAGGTCTGCACACGTATGTGTGTAGCAAATCGCGTGCGGATAGGTACAAAGAGAAAGCTGGATGTCTAAAAGCTGCAATCACAACAGACAGCTGAAGTCTTCGCCAACCAACTTGAACTCCTCCTTTCGCAAAACACCCCTCAACTTGATGATATATGCGCGCAGTGGATGCACATTTCCCGCTCTATGCGTTCCACCGTCGATGGAGAAATATATGGTACGACCAAGAGTGTCGCGATGCTACTGAAGCAAAAAACGCTGTTTACAGAGCCACCCTGCAGTCAGTCGCAACTTGAGCTGCTAAGGAGCGATACAGAGAGTTGAGGAGGGAGGAGAAAAGAGATGAAGAAAGACGTGAGTTCAATGCGGGATAAGAAAGAGGTCCAAAAATTCTTTGAAAGAATAAGACGCCTGACTGATGGTTTGAAGACATCCTTGCCTCTTCCTGCAAGGATGAAGACGGAAATCTGGTGACAGATGTTCAGGGCTTAATGAGATTATGGAGGGAGCTCTTTTCGCAGCTGCCTCATGGCGATGACGGCAATAATCCCGTCACTGCGGAATCTACTCCGTAACCCCCAATCACTGAGAGCGTTGAAGTAGTACTGGCACTATTTTCTTCAAGAGTGTCATGCTGTTAGTCTTAACAGCCATAGATCGGCTGAAAACAATAAGACTGCAGGTGCAGATGGCCTGCCTGCTGAGTTGTTTAAGATCGGAGGCGAAGAGCTCAAAAAATGCATGCATGAGCTTCCCCAGAATATGGTCGGATGAAAGCATACCAAGTGCTTATAACCTCCGCGTATTCTGCTCAAACAATAAGAAGGGAATCGCCCACGATCTGCGCCAACTATCGTGGGATAAATATTCCTAATATTGCATATAAGGTTCTATCGAGTGTACTGTGCGAAAGACTGTGCCCATCGTCAATAAACTGATTGGACCTTATCAGTGTGGTGTCAGGCCTAGTAAATCCACCATCTGCTAGACATTCACATTACGCCAAATCCTGGAAAAGACCCGAGAAAAACAGAAAGACACCCACTATCTATCGGTCAATTATAAAACCGCCTTCAATTATAAAGCCGCACGATTAGGGATCACTTGTACACCGCGATATCTGATTTTGGTATACCTGCAAAGCTCATTCGTCTTTGCAAAATGACACTGACCTAATCATAAACGCAGTGAAAATTGGGACAGAATTCTTTGCGCTATTTGATACCAAAAGAGGTTTCAGATAAGGTGACTCCCTACCGTGCGACTTCTTTAACCTTGTTGTTGTTGCTGTTTCCATCTGAAAAACATAATAAGTGCAAAGCACAGTTTTACTACCACACTCCTCATTTGTTGTTATTTAATTGTCTTTTGGTAAATGTGAGGTCGTAATCAATGTAAGTCTCTGCATCGGAACCCCAAAGAATTATGTCCACTTTGGGAAGTTCAAATATATGAGTAGGCTTTTTATCTTGATTTCTGAGATTTCATTAATATTTTGGTGGCATACCAAATAAGCACAGGAAGTATTGAATGGAACATTAAGTATTGCTGCATGTGCTCCCACCTTCCGTTGGTCTGTGAGAACAGCGGTAATCTGTGAGATATTGTGACGAGAACATTCCATAAGTTATTTTGTCCTGAGGTCATTATATTCTGGCCACGTTTTCATAGACGTGGCGCAGGTAGTCAGTAGTTCCCTCTTCTGTCCGTCTATAGTAAGGTAGTGAGAAGCGAGAGTGGCGATAACACTGCTAAACGGAATTGCGACAGATTCCGCTGTAGCGATTTCAAGGACCGAACCCAACCCAGCTAGCTCGTCTGCCTTCTCATTACATTCGATGTTCCTATGGCCTGGACCCATTTGAAAGTAACTTCTAGCTCTTGCCCAAGTAGAACGAAATCCTCCCTGGATTGCAGAACTAATTTGGAATTTATAATAAAATAATCTAAGACTTTCATACCAACTTGACTGTATGGCCCCATGAGTCCTGATGTCATAAAGCGATGTGCACGCCTCCCTTATTGCCATTAATTCAGCCTGGAATACACTGACTCCGTTGGGGAGGCGTATGGATGAGGATTGTTGGAGGGACTCTGAGTAGACGTCTGCCATGCGCTACACGAGGTAATTGATTTTATGTGTAAATCTATTGATAATAAACGAGTGAGTCAATTAAGAGTCTCAGCTGAACTAGTGTTAAGTACTCCTGCAACGAGAATACAAGCTGATCTTTTTATTCAACTCATTTTAGTTTGGTTGTACTTCTTAGTTACAGACGGCCACCAGGCCAGGGCTGCGTTTTTCAGAATTTGTCTGTGGCTGTATTTATAACTAGAGCTAGAGGTATCGTTAATAAAGAAATAATTGCCGGTAATGTGTGAATCAAAACTTTAATTCGTTAACGTTAATTCGTTAATTAAATTAAAATTACCGCAAGTTAAAGTTTATCGTTAACTTTATGTATAAACATTTTTTTTTGCCAAAACCACTTTACTAAATAAAGTGTTATGACTATGTATAGAGAACAGGCATTCAACTGCACTGTTGGTGTTGTCTATTATACAGGGTGGACCATTAATATTTTCAAATTTGGTTTTGGTGTAAATACGACTATTTTTTTTCAATGTGTATTTTTTTCAAAACACAATCCTTCCGGTTAATTGTGGAACACTATTTCATTCAAATGACTTCATCGGCTAGCCTTTGCAGTAGCCTATATATATATTTTCGATGCGAATTTCAAAGCGTGGCAATGAACGCACACTACATCCATTGGCCCAATATCGAGGTATGGAACATCTTTGTAAGCTATTGTGGGATCGTATTAAAAAACAGCGTGATGCAACACGTCCACGTCCAGCACGCAACTGTACTATTTTAATACGTATCGTGTTATTACATCAGTCGAATCCCGCCCATATTTGATTTGAGGATTAGAATAGATCCTATGATCTAGGAGCCGAGTTATACCATTTTTAAGTATGGAACTTTTTGGACGCCCCTTTGCCCAACAATGTTTATATATGAGATGTAACTTAGAGTTGAACACACAAATCCTTGTGCCAAATTTAGTTAAAAAATATTTAAAGGGAGCCGAGTTATTGCACTTTGAAATATTGTACGCCCCTTTTCCAATTCCGCTCATATGTTACATTACGTCAAAAAATATTCAAACAGAGCAGAGTTATAGCATTTATAGATGTAGTGTATGGGCGGAGCCACACCCCTTATGGGATTTCCCAAAATTTTCTTCCATACAAACCTTATCCCAAGCAAATCAGGCGCGTCGACACCCCCGCAATCTCTCGGTGGTGGTTTTCTGCACTATAGCAGAACCTGAGTTTTGTTGGGCCGCCATTTTTTGACGAAGTCTACATTCTCGCTGCTCTCAGCTGCAGTTTTTGCTGCAGATTTTATCGTAACACAATCGCCATTTGTTTGTGCCTAGCATTTGTTTTTTTCAGTCTACTTAAGTATATACTCGCTCATCCTTTCAACTGTAGAAATTTCTACCAATTTTTGTTTGAAACTTAAAATTTTATATTTTTGAATTAAGTTGAAAATTATGATTATAATTTTTAATTTTTGGCTTATTTTTCGAGTTTTGATTAGTTTTGGGAAAAGTTTTTACTGAATATCCGGAAGACGAGAGAAATATGTTTTCACGGAAATAATTTAAAAATAGAGAACGGTAGGATGAAATAATTTAAACGGATCCTAAAACCTTCCTTGAATTTGAATAATGAATGTTAGGGTTAAACTTTTAATTTTCCAGTCAATTTTTTCCCAGATAAATTTATTTTATAAAAAAAAAAAAATTTATTATATCAATTTGAACGTACCGACAAAAAGGCATGCAACGAAGAAAGTTACGATGATAGCCTCGAGGAGGCACTCGCCGATCAAGATGACACTGATACCTATATACTGTGAAAGGTCGTTGATATTGCATTCAGTCTTCTTAGCAAATTTTTGCCGGCATTCGATCAAGTAGCGCCACAGTTTGCTTAACTCCTGGATGCGAATCGCTCGTGGTCGGATATGCAGTGGGGATTGTGCGTGTTCGATGATGTAATTGAATTCTGCGGCCTTACGTGTACGCCATAACAGCATTTCAAAAAGTGACTATTGGTTTCTAATCATATGCAGCTAAGTGCTTTATTTGTGTTCTTTTAATTAAAAAAATTTCAGGCAATATTCTTTAATTATTTATTTTTTTCATATAATTACAGTAGGTGCTATTTATATTATTTCCCTTGAGAACTTGTAATTTTTGGCTACAACTAATACATATAAGTATTTTGATTATAATTTAATAATTAAATCTAACTATGATCTGCACGTATCCTAATTGCACCGTTAAGGGTGATTCCGAATACTTTGTGACATGCTGGTTATGTGACGGGCACATAGCAGCACCCTTGACATAATTCAAGACAATAAGGGCTTTCATTGGTCGTGTTTGAAATGTACAAGTGCTTTGATGAACCTGTTGTGTCCTCTAGAAATATAATTTCAAGAGCTTCCAAAAATGAAAAATTCGGTGGTGAACAGTAGGTGTCAGATTTTGTGGTAGAGGTAGATGTGGACGAGACCCCAACTTTATCTTTGGCTTCTACTCCTGCCATTGTTGTCATAGATTCTTCACCGGTTGTTTTGAACACGCTGAACACTAATTCTCCAATTACTAGAATTCAAAATCTACATCTTTGCCTCCACTTAAAGAAGGTTTTACTAAGAAGTCTAAAAAACTAGATGTTATTCAGCCCAGGAAGTCGTTGTTCGTGAGTCGCTTTGCAGCTGACACTACTGAAGATGATGTAGTGGAATATTTAATATCTAAAACTAACCTTAAACGTGATTAACTGTATTTAAATTTAACTTTAATTATAAAAGATACTCTTCATTCTTCAAAAATTACTTAGCTTAGCGGAGTTCATTCCCCTCGCGCTTTTGTAGAGTGATCTGAGTCACCCTACTGCGGTAACCTACACATAATTGGGAGCTCCCCTCAATCGTCTGGGCGGGAGGTGGGCGTAAGATTCGACGAAAAAAAAAAAATATATAAATATATGAGTAGGCTTTTTATCTAGATTTTTGGTATTTCATTAATATTTTGTAAAAATGGTTTGTCAAATGACCGAAGTCTGGCTCTTGCCAAACCTGGACAGACACATAAATGGTGAGAGAGACTTCCCGTCTCTCCTCTTCCTGGGTCAAAAAGTACATAATTTGTTTTACAGAGACTTAACTTGATCAGGTTTCTAGAAACGCGACTAGGGACACCAAATCATAGTTCATTTAATAGATATGGAGAGTCGGTCCATCCATTCAACAATTTGAACACAAAACATACGTTTAACATAACTCACCGGCTTTCAAGTGAAGGCAAATTGAGTAATTATAAGCGATCTTTATAAGGAGGAAGCTTCGTCAAGGGGTTCCAGTTCAAACTTTGTAAAGCAAATAAAAGAAACTGTTTTTGAAGAGACTCCACGTTATTAATGTACATAACAACTGTATTGCTGCCACCATACATTCGAAGCATATTCTAAAACCGGTCGGACAATTGAAATATACAAATTTGACCATGTCTTAATAAAACCTAAGACATCCTTGGCTTTATTTATTTTATGAAAATTGAAGCAAAGTTTAGGGTCCATAGTCAACCCCAGATCAACACAATTGAAGACTCTAGCCAGAGGTTTAGTGCCAATATAATAATTTGCCACCAATTGCACTCTCCGTGAAAAAATCATAAATTTACATTTACCCAGGTTCAAATCAGGCTCAGTCATCAAATTTTAAAAATCACCTGTCCGAAAGTGAAGTTAAGTCGCTCTGTAATAGATCTCGGGTGAATAATGTGGCAAAAAAGCTTTACATCATCTGCAAACATCAAAACTCTTGAGTATCGAATAATTGATGGAAGATCATTTATGAAGAGCGAAAAAAGAATTGGTCCAAAATGACGACCTTGAGGGACCCCAGAAGTAACATCAATATTCCGAGAAACAGTGTCCTTAAAAAGAACCCTTTGTTTCCGGTTCACAAATATTTTAAATATTTAAAATTTAATCCTTTAAGCCCTTGAGGAAATCCAATTCGGTTAGTTTCATTAGTAAAAGATTATGATTTAGTTTGTCAAAAGCTTTACTAAAGTCAGTGTAAATTACGTCCGATTGAAATCCGTTAGAAAATCCCTATATAATAGAACTCGAAAATTGTAAAAGATTTGTTACAGTAGATCTCCCCTTGAAAAAACCATGCTAATTTAGGGAAATAGAGTATTTAACAGAAAAGGAGAGTTTAGGTATTAATTTAGCTATGCCTCGATAATTTGAAACATTAGACTTTGAACCACGTTTGTGAAGTGGAATTAAAAAAGAATATTTCCAACAAACTGGAAAATTGCCAGATTTTAATGATGCATTAAAAATCTCTGTTAGAGGCTTGTATAGAAAATCTGCACACATTTTAATAATACAGCTGGGGATGTTATCAAGGAAAAAATATGTTTTTAATGATTAAAGGCATATCGAGCGAGCTCAATGAAAACAGCGAGTAAGGATAAACCATAGTACTATCATACAGCAGAATAAGTAGACATAAAAAATTCATTATAACATTAACGGTTTAGAATGTGATATTTGTTTCTAAGAGAAGAATATTTAACATAGTCTTTTGAGTTACCACACCTCTTAAAAAAGTGAAAAGCTCGGGTCTTTGAATTTTTTAATCTCTGTAGTTCACTTGCAGACCATACCGGACCACTTGCCTTGGGAATATTCTTTTGTTTGGGAACACACAATATAAAGGATTTATAAAGAAAATTATTAAAGTTTAAAACACAGTTGTTCAGGTTGGAATAGCTGGCCAGTCCGAAGCATTTTTCTTAGTTTGTCAAAATTAGTTTTTTAAAGTTATAGAAATTTGATTCGCTAATCTATAATTGTGGACGATTCAGTTCACTACGTAATTCAAAAATGGTTCCAAGAGTGGGATGGTAATCATCTTCAGGGGACACAAATGGTTCGCAAGAAGAAACTGACATTTTGGATGAGTCATCAGTATATACTAAGTCCAGAATTTTATAATTTTTATTCGTAATATAATTTACTTGCGTAAGTTAATCTCAGATGGTGAATCAAGAAGCTCATTGCAATTTTCTCGTGTCGCACAACGTAACAGTCCTATACCGTCTTCACTAAGATTCCAACTAATATGAGGCAAGTTGAAATCTTCAATATTGAATGGAAAATTAAGTTAAGCATGTTCTCCCACCTTCCCGTGGCCTGTGAGAACAGCGATAATGCGTGAGATATTGGGACGAGAACATTCCATAAGTTATTTTGTCCTGAGGTCATTATATTCTGGCCACGTTTTCATAGACGTGGCGCAGGTAGTCAGTCGTTTCCTCTTCTGTCCGGCTATAGTGAGGTAGTGAGAAGTAAGTGTGGCCTTAATACTGCTAAACGGAATTACGACAGATTCCGCTGTAGCGATGTCAAGGACCGAACCCAACCTAGCTAGCTCGTCTGCCTTCTCATTACATTCGATGTTCCTATGGCCAGGAACCCATTTTAAAGTAATTTCTAGCGCTTGCCCAAGTAGATCGAAATCCTCCTGGATTGCAGAACTAATTTGGAATTTATAATGGAAGAATCTAAGGCTTTAATAGCAACTTGATTTTTTGCAAAGATAGCTAGCTACCTTGGTCCCATGAGTCCTGATGTCATAAAGCGATCTGCACGCCTCCTTTATAGCCATTAATTCAGCCTGGAATACACTAACTTCGTTGGGGGCTTATGGGTGAGGATTGTTGGAGGGACTTTCAGTAGACGTCTGCGTAAGTTATGTGTAAGTTTATTGATAATAAATGAGTGAGTCAGTTAAGAGCCTCAGGTGAACTAGTGCTAAGTGCTCCAGTAAAGAGAATACAAGCTGATCTTTTTATTCAACTCAATTTAGTTTGGTTGTACTTCTTAGTTACAGACGGCCACAAGACCAGGGTTGCGTTTGTCAGAATTTGTCTGTGGCTGTATATGAGCACGATGATATTTTTGGTTGATTTCGATTTATTCATTTAGACTCGCGTCAGAACCTAACTTGTTTAGAGCAGCTAAAATGGAATCTGTATTGACATTGTTAAAGTATCCTTCAATGTCTAGGAAAGCCACTAGACAGAATTGCTTGTGTGTAATTGATCTTTCAATAGTGCTGACTACCGTTTCTACTGATTTGCCTATGTTGTGATTTGGATATGAACGAAAGTTCATATCGAAAGTGAGCATTTATATAGAAATCGTTCAAAAGTTTTGAGAACAAAGGATGACAAGCTAAGGGGTCTGAAATCCATACCCGTTTCGTGTCCCTTCTTTCCAGACTTCGGGATAAATATTATTTTTACCTGCCTCCAGCTTGTTTGGACTTTTCTTGAAAAAAATCTCTAGCCAAGGAATCACCGTTTCACGCAGCTTCCATTACATGGCCGGAAATATTCCATCAGGACCTGTTGTCTTGTAAAGACTCAAATTTTTGATCGCCCAAAGAATATTATCTTTAGATATAATATAAGCTGAGTAGCCTGGAAAATAAGTGTTCATTAAAAGGTCCATTCCCTTCTTTAGAAATGATGGGCAGGAGTGTTCTTTGGATAGGAGTCTACCTAAGCGGGCCAAGTCTTTAGTTGTCTCGATTGAATTACAGAAATCTCTCCAATCTACATTCTTAGCTTCTCTGATAGATTTCTTATATTCTTTGAGACAGTCTTTATATGGTTAAAACTATTTATATTTGTGCAGATGTAGAAGATTGTTCTAGTAAGTTCTCTTAGTCGACTTATGTTTTCCTTCCGCCAAGGAGAAGTGGTATTTTTTCTGTAAATGATCGGACTCCTGCCAGCACTTTGAAAGCACTAACCTCTTTATCCAGATCTTTACAGAATTTTATTGAACTATTGTTTTGGGAACGAAATTTTGACATGACATATCTACTGAAAACTCTCCAGTCGGTTCTTCTAGGATATTTATATGGAGCAGGCTTCTCCTTCTTGATATTTAAATCGAAGAGTATCCAGCTGTGGTGAGAGAACGACTTCTGGTTGGACACCATCCAATTGCCGACTCTTAAAGAGATGTTGTCTGTACAAAATGTTACGTCTAAGACCTCCTCCCAAGCCGCCAAAGTTATTCGAGCTTGGATACATAAGAGGTGGTGTTGTTCCCACGTTGCATATGTTAAGATTGGTATTATGTATATAACTGAATAAAGACTCACCTCTATCATTAATTTCTAAGCATCCCCAAATCTTGTTTTTCGAGTTGGCAACGCAGCGCAATAGCCAACTCTAGTGATGATAACTGTCGTGCCACTTCGTCAGGTAACGCCGGATTGTCGTAAGGCATGTAGGATGAAGAGATATATACCTCCAACCAGTTTCCTACCTGCACGAATTTCACGACTTGACATCTGCATTGCTAAAGTTTGAATATAGAAAGACTTTAATGTGGTTTTTAGCTATTATGCAGGATCTAGGCTCACCATTTATTTGTGAGTAAAATATATTGTAGTTTTTGCTGCCATGGAACACTTTGACGTCAAGATCTCTGACTAAGGGCTCCAGAATGAGTCCGATGTCGATGTTTCCGACGCATAGGAAAACATACAAATTATCTGTAATACTTCTCAAGTGCCGCAGATTAATTTGGATTACTTTCAGCATTGTGCAGTTAGATGTCATCAGCCAACTCTAGCTTTTCCAGCAGGATGTTAGGATTGTCGACCACTTCTAGGTCATCGTCGTTGTACTTTTTATGCCGATTTAAAGATTTTGCGTTTAGCTTTCCTCGTGCCAAACCTCAATTTTAATGACTGTCCAGTCATCCATCGGCATCGTTGCGTTGAGGTATTCCAGCACTTCCGCAGTTTTAGCTCCATTACCGGCAACCAGATACGAGCATGAGGTGGGCAAGGAATGTCTTTGGCTGGTATCAACTTGAGCTCCAAGCCTTTCTAGACGCTGCTGATCTCAGAGATCTTCCAAGCATTTTAAGACCTTTTAACAATATCAGCGTGCACTGTAAGAAGCTTAGCGTGAAGTGGCTGCTGGAGCAGCGTCATCAATTGCTTAAGATGGTAACAAAGACATGGTAGTGCTTGTAAGCATGCAGAGAATTAGCAGAGTAGAAATCGAAAAAAGAAGAGCAACATTGCTACACTCTTATACCCCAGACAGACATACCCACAGCCATAAACACTACCACCATCCAAACACACACAGACACAAAGATTTGCAGCTTCTTTTTTATTTAGTTAAGTAACATTTGAATATAATGTAAAAGATTATTATATTATTAATTCAAAATATATAAATATATAAAACAGAAACTATAAATAAAGAATAAGATTTGATTTTTTTTCAGGACAAATTAAAATTTTGTAATAAAGTAGTGAAACTCACGGGGGCCTGGGGCGTAGGATACAAGGTAAAGCCATAGATCGGCTGAAAAACAATAAGGCTGCAGGTGCAGATGGCCTGCCTACTGAGTTGTTTAAGACCGGAGGCGAAGAGCTAACAAAACGCATGCTTGAGCTTCTATGCAGAATATGGTCGGATGAAAGCATGCCAAGTGCTTGGAACCTCAGCGTATTCTGTCCAATCCATAAGAAAGGTGATTCCACGATCTGCGCCAACTACCGTGGGATAAGTCTTCTTAATATTGCATATAAGGTTCTATCGAGTGTACTGTGCGAAAGAATGAAGCCCATTGTCAACAAACTGATTGGACTTTATCAGTGTGGCTTCAGGCCTGGTAGATCCACCATCGACCAGATATTCACACTACGCCAAATCCTGGAAAAGACCCGAGAAAACCAGATCGACACCCATCATCTATTAGTCGATTATAAAGCCGCCTTCGACAGCACGATTAGGCATCACTTGTACGCCGCAATGTCTTATTTTGGTATCCCTGCAAAGCTCATTCGTCTTTGCAAAATGACACTGACCGACACCTCCAGCGCAGTGAAAATTGGGCAGACCCCTCCGCACCATTTGATACCTAAAGAGGTTTCAGACAAGATGACTGCATATCGTGTGACTTTTTTTAACCTTATGCTGAAGAAAATAATTCGAGCTGCGAACGTAGACGTCTCTTTCACTATTTTCTTCAAGATTGTCATGCTGTTAGTATACGCTGAAGATATTGACATCATTGGCTCCAACGCGCGAGCAATCAGTGCAACATTCTCCAATATGGAATGGGAGTCTCGTCGAGTTGGTCTAGTGGTGAATGAGGACAAAACGAAATACCTTGTATCAACAAACAAAAAGTCACGGGGTCATGGACAAAATGTTACTGTTGATAATTATACTTCTCAAGTCGTCAAGGATTTCGTATACTTAGGATCCAGCATTAATAGCAACAACACTGTCAGCCTTGAGATCAAGCGGAGATTAACTCTTGTCAAAAGGTGTTACTACGGGCTTAGTAGGCAATTGAGCAGAGCCCTCTCTCGACCGACGAAAATAACGCCGAGACGAGGAAATTGACCATCAATGATGAGAGGCTGTTAAGAGCGTTCGAGAGGAAGAAATTCCGTAAGATCTATAATCCTATAGGCATGGTTGACGTGTATCGAATAAGATGCAACCATGAGCTGTAACCCGACACTGACCTACTCAAGAGCATAAAAATACAGAGGCTTCGCTGGCTGGGTCGTGTTGAGCGAATGGAAGAAGGCTGTTCGAGCTGCTGTGGACCAACACACAGAAGAGGACGTCCTAATCTCCTTAGGAAAGACCAGGTACAGGGCGACCTGACTGCACTTGGCCGTATCAACCTGCGCCAGCGCGTGCATAGCAGAGGCGACTGGCGAAGTTTTATCAAAGGCGCCAAGACCGATCATCGGTTGTAGTGCCAGCTGGGTAATTAGGTCACCATGCATTCTTTTCAAAATTTATTTATTTTTAAATACTGATATTGCTAAATGTCTCAAAGACAGCTTCCTTTAATGATATTAATAAAAAAAATCTTTGCAACTAGTGCAACATTATAAAAGAGGAATATACTAATTCGGAAATTGATAGATTACTTAATTTTTATTTTGCTGAACTGAAAAAATCAATTGTGAGAGACGACCACCGTGAACTTACTGAGCTATATACAAATATTATATTCCTAGGTGGCGATGTTAACAAGAAACTAAAAATCAGGCTTCCTGGTGCAATGCATCAAGCGAGATGAATGGAAAGAGAAAATTATTCATTAAAATATTTTTATTTCATTCTCAGCTTGAATTGAGCAGCGAAGATGAACAAGGACTTTAAGGACAAACAAAAATGAACAAAATACATTGCCAAAAAATATGTACCATCGAAAGAAGAAATGTGAAACTCAAAACTATGTCTTTTCAAACTTTTAAATAATTTTTTATTTTTAAATGGTTTTAATTTTACTTTTTACTGTTTTACATAAAGGATAAAATGAAAATATAACTTTTATGTTTTTTCTTTTGAATATTATAAAAATTAATTGAATTAAAAAAGAAATTAAATATCCTTCATACAGATTTTCCATTTCGACTTCGCGGTCTACACGGCACAGGTTACTATGGTCTTAGGATAATAATATTTTGGGATTGGGTAAAACATATCTGTTTTCAAAATATTTAAGGGCATGCGCTGCCACACTCTCAGAAAAAGAATTTGACTCATATAAGGGACACCTTAAAGTGTGCTCCATCTAATATTTGGAATTTTGAACTACTGTTTATTTTTAGTGTGGGAACTCTAATGCCATTCGTATTATCACAGAAAATTTGTTTTATATTTGCGGCTAACGAAATGGGTCGGTATACGCTTGAAAAATTTGGGGAAATAAGTACTTAAACTTTACTTGCAAAATGGTGAATCTTCTACCGCAAGTATAAAAAATTACGTTAAAAATTCGGTAGAAGAGAAGCGCCTTCCTTCTCCTTTGTGGAAGGAGAATAGGAATTTGAGTGGAAATAATTGAACTAACCGGGAAATCGGTTTCAAAACTTAGAAATTAGTTTATTGGAAAAAAACGGAGATAGACCGTAAGGTTATAGGTATTCGTAAGGAATGTTATATATAAAGAAGTAGAAAAGGTAGGAATAGGAAAGAAAGAATAAAAACAGAAAAGAAAAAGTATATAAAAGAATAGAAAATAATCAAAAAAGGGCCATTAGAGTGGCTTAAACATGGCAGGATATTTCTTGGATAACTCAACACGTTCTCGTTCTCAAATAGTGTGCACAACCGAAAAAATTTCTGCTGTTGCTCATAATGTGCAAGAAGGACCAACTCGCCACTTCTTTGTTGTGAAGTTTTCATAAAGACCTCGTTACGAAGTCGAACAAAGTTCAATTGGTACAACAGCTGAAGCCATATGACCATCCCAATAGTTTTTGGTTCGCTAATGGGCTCTGGAAAAATCATATTTTCTGACGAAGCTCACTTTGACAAAGGTGGTTAGAAGTCAATGTACCCTCAATTAGTAACTGTGTAGTTTTTGGGTTATTTTTCTTTGAAAACGAGGAATGAAGATGTGTTATAGTGAATCGTGTGCTATACCGCAAAATGATAACTGATCATTTATGGCCTATTTTAGAATATATGGACTTAGATAACATTTGGTTCCAACAGGATGGCGTGCCGTGTCACGCAAGCCGTGCAGTAATCGATCTTTTGCGAGGGAAGTTTGAAAATTGCGAAAATCTAGCCACGATTGAGGCTCTTAAGAATAAAATTAGTGCAGCCATCGGTCAAGTACAGCGCCATACAGAAAAATTTGGTTGATCGTATGGAATACTCCAAGGCCAACCGAGGAAGTCATTTGAATGAAATAGTGTACCACAATTTACCGGAAGGATTGTACTTTCGAATAATAAAAACAACATTTAATAAAAATTATTCGTTTAGTGGTCGCTGTAGCGTAGTGAGTTGAACTATTACGCAGAGTGCCCGAGGTTCGCATCTCGGCCCAGACAAAATCCCTTGCCTCTTGGCAGGCAATGGCAAACCTACAAGAGTAAAAAATTACCTATGAAAAGCTTTTCACTAAGCCGTTCGGATTCGGCATAAAACTGTAGGTCCCTTCCAATCATGTACAAATATAACACGCACAACATTGCATTGCATTCCCTTCCTCTAAGCTAGGTTAGGTTGAATGGGGAGTATCTGGTGTTTGCTCGCTCTTTTTTGCATAATGGATTGGATTCTTTCTAAGTTAATGGGTTGTAAAACAAACAAAAATAAATAAACATTACATACATAAACATTATATACATACATAATACACTGAAATCACCGAATAAATATAGAACTGCAATATATACTTCTACATTTTAAGTTTACGAGTAAGTTGCCAATATGGCAAGGCGTGCGGCATCTTTAGGGCTGTAGCCATAATTTTAAGGTTCATTAGGTTTAGGTCATTTTTTTGTAATCCTGGCAAACCTTACCAGCTCGATTTTCCTTTCGTTAAGTTTTTAGAGAATAGCGGGGGTATTTCGTCAATCTTTAGACATTTTACCGAAATGTTTAAAGAATTTTTTATTACTAATCGAGAAGCCGACAGGAAAGTACGTCCTAAGTTTCATCCATAAGGCGCTAATCCAGCAAAGGAAAATCGAAGTGAAAAAGGTACCCAATTATTTACGTAGATAACCAATGTTTAAGCTCTGGTGGCTTGGTGGAAGGAGAATGGGAATTTGAGTGGAAATAATTGAACACACCGGGAAATCGGTTTTAAAACTTAGAAATTAGTTGAAGGAATAAAGTGCCAGGTTATACCTTGAGGAGCATATTTCATAGAGATGAAAATGGAGACTTCGTTAAAGAAATTTAAGAAGAATGGAAAGAACCTAGAGTTTTATGCCGAATCCGAACGGCTAAGTGAAAAGCTTTTTATAGCCAATTTTTACTCTTGTAGGTTTGCCATTACCTGCCAAGAGGCAGGAGATTTTGTCTGGGCCGAGATTCGAACCTCGGGCACTCTGCGTAATAGTTCAACTCACTACCACTACACTACAGCGACCACTAAACGAATAATTTTTATTAAATGTTGTTTTGTTATTCGAAAGTACAATCCTTCCGGTTAACTGTGGTACACTATTTCATTCAAATGACTTCCTCGGCTGGCCCTGGAGTAGTCCATACGGTCAACCAAATTTTTCAATACATTTTCGGCTGTATGGCGTTGTACTTGACCGATGGCTGCACTAATTTTATCCTTAAGAGCCTCAATCGTGGCTAGATGGTTAGCGTAAAATTTATCTTTAACGCGATTTTCAAACTTCCCTCGCAAAAGTTCGATTACTGCACGGCTTGTGTGAAACGGCGCGCCATCCTGTTGGAACCAAATGTTATCTAAGTCCATATATTCTAAAATAGGCCATAAATAATGATTGTGGTCGCTGTGGTGTAGTGGTAGTGTGTTGGACTGCTACGCAGATTGTCCGGGGTTCGAATCTCGGCACATGCAAAATTAAAAAGTAGAAAAGATAATTTTTCTACACCTACAAGAATAAAAATTGCCTATGAAAAGCTTTTCACTTCGCCGTTCGGATTCGGCATTAAACTGTAGGTCTCTTCCATTCATGTACAAATATAACACGCACAACATGAGTGGATGCGAAAAGCTCGGCCCAGGGCCTCCATGGGCGGTTGTGCCATTAAAATAAAAGTAAAGTAAAAGGCCATAAATGATCAGTTATCATTTTGCGGTATAGCACACGATTCACTATAACAAATCTTCATTCCTCATTTTCAAAGAAAAATTACCCAAAAACTATACAGTTACTCATTGAGGATACATTGACTTCTCAACAGTCGCGAATGGATATTCTGCGCCCCATATGCAACTTTTTTGCTTATTAACGTAACCACCGTGGTCAAAGTGAGCTTCGTCAGAAAATATGATTTTTCCAGAGCCCATTAGCGAAACAAAAACTTTTCGGATGGTCATATGGCTTCAGCTGTTGTACCAATTGAACTTTGTTGGATTTCATACTGAGGTCTTTATGCAAAATTCGCAACAAAGAAGTGGCGAGTTGATATGGTTGGTCCTTCTTGCACATTCTGAGCAACAGCAGAAATTTTTCGGTTGTGCACACTATTGGAGAACGAGAACGTGTTGTTTTATCCAAGAAAGATCCTGCCATATGCACACATTTCACAAATTGATCCACAATCTTCTCTTCACCGAATTTTTACCGTAATTTTTTTATACTGCAGTAGAAGATTAACCATTTTGTAAGTAAAGTTTAAGTACTTATTTCCCCAAGTTTTTCAAGCGTATACCGACCCATTTCGTTAACCGCAAATATAAAACAAATTTTCTGTGATAATACGAATGGCATTAGAGTTCCCACACTAAAAATAAACAGTAGTTCAAAATTCCAAATGTTAGATGGACCACACTTTAAGGTGTCCCTTATATGATTCAAATTCTTTTTCTGAGAGTCTGGCAGAGCATACCCTTAAATTTTTTGAAAACAGATATGTTTTACCCAATCCCAAAATATTATTATTCTAAGACCATAGTAACCTGTGCCGTGTAGACCCCGAAGTCGAAATGAAAAATCTGTATGAAGGATTTAATTTTTTTTTTAACACAATTAATTTTTATAAATTCAAAAGAAAAAACATAGAAGTTATATTTTCATTTTAGTTTTTTTGCTATCGGGATATACATAACTTTCTGTGTGTTCTTTCACACAACGTAGAAGAAATTGTTTTTATTCTTCCTCGGCGGTTATAAGCCCATGAAAGTCTTACTGCTTTAAAAGAAAACACTGATTTTGTGGCTACTAAATAAAAAGCATTGCTCTTCCATTGTGAAGGAGAAAAGTGTCATTGGTTTGAGCGAGAAATCAGATTTTTAATCTTGATCGATACCAAATCATCTAGAGTTTTATGTAAAACAGTAAAAAGTAAAATTAAAACCATTTAAAAATAAAAAATTATATAAAAGTTTGAAAAGACATAGTTTTGAGTGTCACATTTCTTCTTTCGATGGTACATATTTTTTGGCAATGTATTTTGTTCATTTTTGTTTGTCCTTACAGTCCTTGTTCTGTTCATCTTCACTGCTCAATTCAAGCTGAGAATGAAATAAAAATATTTTAATGAATAATTTTCTCTTTCCATTCATCTCGCTTGATGCATTGCACCAGGAAGCCTGATTTTTAGTTTCTTGTTAACATCGCCACCTAGGAATATAATATTTGTATATAGCTCAGTAAGCTCACGGTGGTCGTCTCTCACAATTGATTTTTTCAGTTCAGCAAAATAAAAATTAAGTAATCTATCAATTTCCGAATCAGTATATTCCTCTTTTATAATGTTGCACTAGTTGCAAAGATTTTTTTTTATTAATATTATTAAAGGAAGCTGTCTTTGAGACATTTAACAATATCAGTATTTAAAAATAAATAAATTTTGAAAAGAATGCATGGTGACCTAATTACCCAGCTGGCACTACAACCGATGATCGGTCTTGGCGCCTTTGATAAAACTTCGCCAGTCGCCTCTGCTATGCACGCGCTGGCGCAGGTTGATACGGCCAAGTGCAGTCAGGTCGCCCTGTACCTGGTCTTTCCTAAGGAGATTAGGACGTCCTCTTCTGTGTGTTGGTCCACAGCAGCTCGAACAGCCTTCTTCCATTCGCTCAACACGACCCAGCCAGCGAAGCCTCTGTATTTTTATGCTCTTGACTAGGTCAGTGTCGGCGTACAGCTCATGGTTGCATCTTATTCGATACACGTCATCATGCCTATAGGACTATAGATCTTACGAAATCTATAGGACTATAGATCTTACGGAATTTCTTCCTCTCGAACGCTCTTAACAGCCTCTCATCATTGATGGTCAATGTCCACGTCTCTGCGCCATATGTTAGGGCAGGAAGGATGTGGGACTTATAGAGCATTATATTTGTCGGTCGGGAGGGGGCTCTGCTTCTCAATTGCCTACTGAGCACGTAGTAATACCTGTTAATCTCAAGTCTGACAATATTGTTGGTGTTAATGCTGGATCCTAGGTAAACGAAATCTTTGACGACTTCACAAGTATAATTTTCAACAGTATTTCGCTACACAAGGTATTTCGTTTTATCACCACTAGACCCACTCGTCGAGTTGCTTATGATGTCAATATCATCAGCGTATGCTGGCAGCATGACACTCTTGTAGAAAATAATTATTTTCTCCAGTATAAGGTTAAAGAAGTCGCACGATAGGAATTCACCTTGTCTGAAACTTCTTTTGGTATCAAATGATGCGGAGAGGTCTTTCCCAATTTCAACTGCGCTAGTGGTGTCGGTCAGTGTCATTTTGCAAAGACGAATGAGCTTTACATGGATACCAAAATAAGACATTGCGACGTCCAAGTGATCCCTAATCGTGTTGTTGGCGAATTTATAATCGACGAATAGATGATGGGTGTCGATCATTTTTTCTCGCACAGTACGCTCGATAGCACCTTATATGCTATACGGTAGTTGGCGCAGATCGTGGCATCACCTTTCTTATGGATTTGGCAGGGTTTGAGGTTCCAATCACTTGAATGCTTTCATCCGACCACTTTCTTCATAGAATCTTGTGAATCCATTTTAGGAGCACTTCGCGTCCAGAGTTAAACAACCCAGCAGGCAGCACATGCACATGTAGCGTCATTGTTTTTTAGCCGAGCGATGGCTGTTAAAACTTCCTCACAATCGGGCGGCGGTAATTCAACGCCTTCAATGATTGGAGTTTCCGGAGCAGATTCTGCAGTGGTGTGATTATTGCCCCGGTCTTCAAACCATTAATCGTCTTATTCTTTCGGTCCTCGTTTTGGAGCATCCTGTCCCGTCCATCGCATTTCCTGTATAGCGATGATGTCAGTTCTATAGCTTTCGAGGACATCTACTAGCTTGATAGAGGCACTTTCCCTGCAGAGGATTCTCAACGCACTACCAACTACGCCACAGCCACCACATATTTGGCAAACACATATACATATCTTAAATTTTTAAAAGTACTTTCTATATTTAACAATTCAATCCCTCACTTTATGGAAAATTTTTCGTTTACTTTATAGTTCCTAATTATAAGCTCTAAATTATAAAAAGTTTGAACAAATATATGTGTATAATTTATTGGGTGTATAACTAAAAATGAGGAATTCACAGTCGATGGCAATAATATGACTACTTTGATGTTTTAGCTACGTACGTCATGTAACTGTTGTTTTCGTTTTTTAATCAAAAATAAACAGCATAACCTTTTTGCGCTGCAAACATGTCAGCATACGTGCCAAAAAAAATGTGCTGCTCCATCGATTAAAACATGCGAATTCTGGTTTCGACACTTTAAAGTGAAGATTTTCACTCGGAAGACAAGGAAAAATTTCTAATGTGATGTATTGGAGCTGTTACTCGACGAAGACTAGTGCAAAACGCAATATGAACTTGCAATAACATTGGAAGTTACTTAAGAAGCAATTGCTAAGCGCCTGAAATTATTGGGATTCATTCAAAAGTAAGGAAATTGAGTACAGTACGGCTTGAAGCCGAGAGACGCCGAAAGGCACTTTTGCATGTCTAAAATGTTGCTTCAGCGCTATAAAAATAAGTAATTTTTACATCTAATTAATGGATTCATTACGACATGGCGCTAAGGCTCGCCCGCCGGTTTCACCAGAACTTGCTCGGTGTCACTCTTACAGGAATAAACTTTACTTCAGTTGAAAGTATCCAAAATGGGCAAGGAATCCATAATTGCTTGAAAGTTGACAAGATGTTAGGGGTTCCGATAGACACTACTTTGAAAATTTTTTTAATTAAATTATTTATTGAAATAAAGATAAGTAAAAAAAAATCCCTCATTTTCAAGTTATACGCCAATATATATAAAATAGTCGAATTCATGTAAACTCGTAAATGCCTAAAGCTTGTAAACTATAAAACACGAAAACGTTTAATAAAGATTTTGACAAATTTACACAGTTATAAACTTATTCGAGTCCGCTGAATAATTATCTACCCGATATATTTCACTGAAAATAGCCAAATCTAATAGGTTTTTATTCCCCTAAATAAAGGAGTAAAAATTTATCAGACGCATCGAAAACATCGAGTCAAGGTATCGATGTTTTCGAGGTATTTAGAGTAAAACATCGATGTTTCTCAAGTTATTTTTAAAACCGCTTTAAGTGTTAAAAACAGATTTATATTAATTTTTTTCTATATTATTGCAAAAGAGTAACTGAAAATAAAAAATTTTATTTCAAAATAAAAATATTCATTAATTTTACATTAATTAAACTTAAGGACAAGTCATTAATTACAAAGAATTGTGCACAATGCTCTTATTGATATTTCAAACAAAATTTCAGAGATGAAACAGATTTTGATTTTTGTTTAAAAACAAAAGCTTGTATTTAAGCGTGCATCTGCGCTCTGAAATTAACTGTCCCGCTTTGCTGAAGATTCTTTCAGATTCGCACGACGGTGCTGGGACGCAAAGGAACTTTTTTGCTATATTTTTAAAAGAGAACATATCCTGATTGCATTCATAAAAATAATAAGTATTATTAATATTTCTTTAAATATAACTATCTTCTTCTTACCTTTCAATATTCCAATGGATTGCATTCCTCTGCGCGATTTGTTTTTCCAAATGCTGTCTTTTAAGAATAATAGCGCAAGTCTTTGAAGATACGATTTTTTTTTAGCATCTTATCCTTAATAAAGGAAAAACACTTTGGCTCTGTTTGTGGTGGTGCTGGTTGAGAGGTTTGCGGATGTGTGGACAGATAAGTGAAATTACAATGGATATGGTTACTCTTTTATCCGCAGAAATGGAAGTGATAGCATCATGGAACGAGCCTCAATCCGCTTGCATTTAATAAGAATTTCCCTAAAAAAAAAGGTTGATTAAGAAGATCTTATACCCTACAATATAAAGCCAGCAAGTTTGTCGTGTGTGCAAGGCAAGGAAAATTCTTCATTTTAAGAATCTCGCTTGCCTTTCTCCTGGATCTTCTCGCCACGATCTTAAAATTTATTCGAAGGGTCTGCAATATTTGCAGCCGTATGGCTTGTTGGCGATAATAGTTTTTGCGTTGATAAAACAGCTGATTGTAGTGTGTACACACATGTGCACACTGCCGACCCTACAATATAATGCACGTTTCGTTGTTAAGTATTGAGTGACAAATATGCTAGCGCTGCACTATTGATACGCGCTACGCTCAAAGCTTGGAAATGGTTCGGTCGCTGCCAAAAATATGTAATTTTAATCCTTTCTTGGATTCAAAATACATGTTCGGCTGAGACAGCGAAATATTGCTATAGTGTAAGTAGATTAACTATAGATCGTAAGACTGTATCCAAAATAATATAAAAGAGCCGAACTGGCCACAAATAAATCAACTTAAGCCGGCAACACGTGCCTTATTTTGTATTTTTCTTCTTCCTGTCTTTAGCCCTCAAAAGCTATAGCCGGCAAAACAAATAGAGTAATCGAGGGCAAACTCTGCCGATTACAATCTACAAATATAAAATCATGTCTTTTCCCCTACATGATTTATGTTCGACTGGCTATTAATGAAATGAATGGTAAGTCGCAGTAAGATAGCCTTCGTTGGCTTTATACTATATGTCCAGGTATCTGTTGCTATGGCAACATGGTCAACACAATCAATTTGGATTTTTTGTTTTAATTCGTCTTATTCGTTGTTCAGTTCATTTCGAAGGTGTGTCTCGCACGGTACATGGTACCTTGGATCCAGCTCGTTTACAAGCCTGCGGAAACTTGAGTCGTTTGCAATATTAAATGGCTGCACATCAGAAGCAATCATTTGCATAACAATTTTATCTAATTTAAATTTTTTGCGGAATCATTTGGATACGATGAGTTTCTTTCTAAAAATTTATTTATGTCAAACTCCAATTCACTTTTTTCGTTTCGATTTTCGTTGTGTTGCCGCCTGTTTTGTATTGTTTTCCGCACTGTTTACAAATGGCCATATTATTTCCCTTCCCTATAATTTCAAAAACATTGTACGTACCATATTTTCATATATGCATGTGGTACCCTGTATCCGTTCACAATTATCCAAAGTAAAAAAGCTCACTCAAATGAAAGCTTTTCATTTGTTTGCAGTTATACCGTTTTAGAACTTCTAGTTTTAAAAAGGCATTGCAGCAAAGATACGATCATTAGCGTTTCAACTGCGGACGGTGCAGCATACAATTAATTAAGAGAAGACCTACGGAGGTGAACAGTAAATAAAAACCAAAGTGATGACCCCGAACTCGTATCAGGGGTAGCGGCATCGATAACGGGTCTCTGGAGCGGTTAATATTACTTTGAAAAAACATTTCACCTTTTATTCGCGGTTTTAAATAAAAATAAATTGCATCTATCCACAATGAACGGTAGCTCAGTGCCCTTAACACTGACTGCCACTGATGTGCAAAATATGCGCACACCCACTATGACAAACAACGTTGCGGTAGTCTACGCCAGGTTGCCGTTGCCCATCATGGCCAGCTCCAACATTGAAGTATGGTTCACAACAATGGATTTTTAGTTTGTAGCATCAGGCATTTCTACAGATAAGTAGAAAACTGCAACAGTGTTAGCGGAATTAGACCCAAACGTTATAGCGCAGTTGACTGACTGACTAGCAACGACGTCTAAATCGCATTCTATCGGAGTTGCCTCTTGGTGATAAAAAACCCTCAGAGTTATTCTATGAAATGAATCGCGTAGCCGGCAACACCTAGGTGCAATAAAAGGATTGTGGACGAAAAGCTTAACAGCTTAACTAGCCCAACCAGTCGTTGCCGCTTCATCTGGGCCTGGCACTGAATTCACAAGGATTACAGCCTCTATTGTTGATGTTATCGCCACTTACCACATCAACCAGGTACAGTAACAAGCACCCAATGAAATCAACGAATTGCGAGCAGCTGTAGTGGAATTGGGTAAGAAATTTGAGAATTTCCCGTTACACTCACGCTCCTAAAATCGTAGGCAATCTAACGTTCGACCACATTCACACAGCCGAGGCGACCGCAGATCCTCACCCGACATACAAAATACGACCTCCTCAAGCGCTGAGTGCTGGTATCGCCATAAATATGGTCGCAATTCACAAAAGTTTCGCAGTCCTCAGACATCAAAACATTTGATGCCACCGATTTGTTTGCCGACATACTAATGGAATTTCCACATATCACAAAACTTGCGCCATATGGTTCTACAACAAATTCAACAATATTTCACAGAATCGAGACAGCGGGGCAACCAGTGTTTTCCCGACCATGGCGTCTTTCGCCCGAAAAATTAACAGCAGCAAGAAACGAGTTTGAGTTTTTGATGAAAGCAGGCATCTATCGCCCGTCAAGCAGCAATTGGTCTAGCCCATTACACATGGTAAAATAATCTGATGGAACCTTGAGACCCTGTGGTGATTATCGTGCGTTAATCGCACAGACGCTCTCTATATACCTACAGACGCTCTCTATACCTTACCTAACTGATTTTACTAGTAATTTGCAGGGTAAGACGGTTTTTTCTAAAAGGCATTCCATCAGGTGCCAATTCACGATGATGATATTGCAAAAACAGCGATTACGACACCGTTCGGTCTATTTGAATTCTGCTTTATGACATTTGGTCTCTGCAACGCCGCACAAACTTTCCAGAGGTTGGTAATCGAAGTTTTGCGGAGTTTGGATTTCGTCTTCCCATACATAGACGATATTTGCGTCGATTCATCTACGCAACATTACTGGCACATCCCGCACCTAATGCCGAATTAGCCTTGTACGTCGATACTTCAAACACAGCTGTTGGCGCCACGCTGCATTAAAACATTGAAGGTCCTCTCCAACCATTAGAGTTCTATTCAAAAGCACTAACCAGTGCGCAACGAAAGTACTGTACGTACGACCGGGAGTTGGCAGCCGTTGATTAAGGTGTGCCACTTTCGATACCTGATCGAAGGTCGTAAATATTACATCATCACGGATCATTGTCCTTTAGTTTACGCTTTCCGCCAGAAGTTCGAATTTATTGGCCAGTTCACAACTGACATTCGCCATATACCAGGAAGTGATAACGCGACAGTCGACTTACTGTCTCGAATAGTCAGTCAATCGAATCATAGATTACGTTAAAATTGCTGCCTCTTAACGAAATGATGCCGAACTACAGAAACTCCTTAATGAATCAGGTACTCTATCTACTTCACTCGTTTTAAAAAAGTTTTTAATTCCAGACAGTAACACAAACTTAATATGTGACGCGTCTACTTCGCAATTTCGACCATACGTGCCTCTATAGTTTCGAAAGGAGATAATGTTCAAGCTACATAGTTTATCACATCTAAGTGCACGTGCCACGGTTAAACTAATGACTAGTAGGTTCGTGTGGTCAGGTATCAAAAAGGACGCAACTCTTTTTGTTCGCAATTGTGAAGCGTGCCAAAGAAGTAAAATCCATCGTCACACCATTTCGACTCCAGCAAAGTATGAGCCACCAAGAGAACGCTTCTCACGCATAAATATCGACATCGTTGGTGCATTTCCATTGTGCGAGGGACAGCGATATTGTCTAACCATCATCGACCGGTACACGCGTTGGCCAGAAGCGGCGCCAATGCCAGATATGACGACCGAAACTGTTGCAAAGGCGCTTTTATCACATTGGATTTAAAGATTTGGAGTCCCTGCACGTATTACATCGGTAGGCAATTTGAGTCTGGCATATTTTCCGAATTGATCACTGCAATCGGTGCAACACATCTCCGCACCCACATGGGGATGATAATAAAGATTTGGAGTCCCGGCACGTATTACATCGGATCGTGGTAGGCAATTTGGGTCTGACATATTTGCCGAATTGATCACTACACTCGGCGCAACATATCTCCGAACCCACACCATCCCCAGTCTTATGTCTAATGGCATGATCGAACGATGACACAGAAGTTTTGTGCAACGACCCGAAAAAATGGGTACATCAGTTACCATCGATTTTAAGCCCGACATAAATGCTTCACCTGCAATGCTTGTGTATGGTTCTACATTAAGAGTTCCAGGAGAATTTTTCTACTCCGCTACAACAAAAGAAGCCACCAGCGAGACCGTGTCACAATTTCGAATGGCCTAGTAAAAGCTACGCCCTACTCAAACAACACTTTACTTTACCTTTAATGGCACAACAGCCCATGGAGGGCCTAGGCCGAACTTTTCGCATCCACTCATATTGTGCGTGTTATATTTGTACATGAATGGAAGGGACCTACAGTTTAATGCCAAATCCGAACAGCGAAGTGAAAAGCTTTTCATAGCAATTTTTACTCTTGCCTGCCAAGAGGTGGTGCCGTGTAGAAAAAAATTATTTTTTTTGTTCTACTTTTTATTATTTTTTATTTTGCCTATGCCGAGATTCGAACCCCGAACACTCTGTGTAGCAGTCCAACGCATTACCACTACGCCACAGCGACCAAACAACACATCACTCAACACCGAAAACATTTGTGGCCCCAGCCTTGAATGCAGCAACACACGTATTTGTGCGAAACGACTCTGTGCGCCAATCACTCATGCATCCGTACGATGGACCGTATCCCGTACTTAATCGGACTTCTTCACAGTGTCGATACGAGGACGAAAAACGAACATAAGCATCGATCGACTCAAACCTGCTTTCTCAGCAAACACTGAGTTAGAAGACAAATCGCAGAACGCACTTCACCCACAGTCATCAAGAATATCATCGGCGCAAGCTACCAGAAGTCACAAACATGTCACAAGTTTCTTCGACGATACCCGTAGGTTTCCTCTAGCAGGGGAATACTGTGGTACCCTGTATCCGTTTACAGTTTGCCAAAGTAAAAAAACTCACTCAAATGAAAGCTTTTCATTTGTTTGCAGTTATACCGTTTTAGAATTTCTATGTTTTTAAAAGGCATTGCAGCAAAAATACGTTCATTAGTGTTTCAACTGCGGACGGTTCAGCATACAATTAATTAAGAGAAGACCTACGAAGGTGAACAGCAAATAAAAACCAAATGCACATCACTCACATACATACTTACATGGAGTCGGAGCAACATGGCGCCACCGCTGGTACTTATTCATATAGCTAGTGAAAAACAAAACCTACTTTTAAAGTACTTGTCTATCGTTTTTGATTTCCCTCATTCACAACCATTCCTAACCAACACCGCTGTAAGCTGCTACTAGTAAATTCTCCAGAAAGAAATATGTTTTAGGCAAAAAAAACAATACTAATTTTAATTACATGCTTTTCGCTCAGCTACGCACAGAAAAATAAAAAACCATCGATAGTGGTAGCCAAACATCGATATTTTCAGAATGTACAAAAACTTCGATGCATCGACAGTACCATCGATGTTTTTTCCAGCTCTACTATATACCGGTTTTTTCAGCTTTAAAATTCTCCCAGGACACCTGCTGTCGACGAAGCATTCTGGCTGCCGCTTCTCATCTTGCAGATCGCTGTTCAGATAAGCGGACGGTACATCCATATGATGTAAATTAAAACCATGCTCAACTGCTTAAACGACTAACATTCGAGTCGTACATACCGCACTACTAGCGAAAACATTTCACAGTAATTATTAACATAACGTTGGCTACAGCTCTTAGTGACTAATTGCGATATAAATCGTTGTATGCTAACTTCTTAATTGCATTTAACAGTATACACCCACTTACACACATCCTATAGGTTTATTCTCATGCGGTAAGTCCACCAGTTCCAAGTTTGACTAATGTGTGCTTTTTCTATGAATATTTCGTCTCGACTAATTATCATTTTTCTATTTTCTGGATTTAAACAACAACAATCGATACCATTTGTTACGTCAGAATAGCCAATCATTATGCATTACTTTCTCTGTCGGCGAAACTTATTCGACAGCGTCTTGTTTATTACAATAGCTATTGAACCAAATACATCCAGATGGTTTGATACCTGTCCATATTTAGTAGATCGTAGTTATGTTCAGATTTTGCTTGCCGAACACCATGCAACTGTTGTTGCACCGAACACGAAGAGAAAACTTTTACTCACTCTCGCAACGAGCACGATATGATGGGTGAAATATAGACCGAGCACGCCGAGTATTCAGGGTGTCAATGAGTTATTCTACAAAAAAGGAACAAAAATGTATGTTAAATAGAAGGAAAACATGCTAACCTGTACATCATTATTTTCATTTGCAGAAAAGAGAAGTTGCGAATGTTTTTAGTGTTTAAAAGTGAATATTAAATATATTATTCATACTATTGAAGAAAAATCATATTATTTGCATAATTTTTCAATTATATTATTAATTCCACTCTCCATATGATAAAATTGTTTAAAGTTTTTTAGTATACCATTTAGTGTTGCCGTTGCGAATAAAATAGTATTAAAAAACATGAATTTTGACCAAAAGCAACTCTGAAACGAACTCGAATATAACCACCACACCGAGCATGAGAGAAAAATATGATGAGTTCGTCGAACAGCGAACACCAGCATAACCACAACCTTACTGCTGGATTGGGCAAGTAGTAGTATATTGTATATTTTGAGTATTACAACGGAAAATGTATATTTGAACAACGTTGGGAAATATTAAAAACTTACTTGCAAAATGGTGAATCTTCTACTGAAAGTGTAAGAAAATTACGTTCAAAATTCGGTACACGACGCATTTCGTGGATAAATATGAAAAACGTGTGGGTGAAACTGGATATTTATTGGATAAAACAACACGTTCTCATACTCCTACAGTGCCAGGGATCAGGGACCATACCTAAATAGAGAGCTCAAACACCCAAAAAGTTTTTTCACTAAAAACTTGCTGTCTTACTACTATCGCACTTCGTATTCATTCCGGTGATATACCATGGTTATTTCAATATCGCCATTTGAATTTATCAATCATTCTGTTTCAGACTGGTGAAGCGTATGCAAGATGGAGCGTAGCAGTGTTATATTTGAATTCGAATGTATGTACGAGTAGTTTGTTTCATTCAAGCGTTTTGTTTTTAATGTATGCACCTGTGTTAACAAATAAATCTTTTCACATTTTTGAAGTTTTGTCTTTTCTTTTTGTGAGATTTAAAATAGAGATTTGCATGATTGTATTTATATATATAATTTTTTCTATTAATAACGATAGCGGAACTAAAATGAAGTGGCAGTATAGAACTTTTTATGTTATTTTGAAAATAATCAAAAAACTCAACTGACACTCATACTTATGTAAACAATAAGCGAATGATGATCCAGCTGGTGATGTCCTCAAAACATATAGAGGAAAAGCGATGGACGGGATCGGGTTGCTTCAAAGGAGCATCATGTGATACCTACTACAGCGGTCATTATTCGTGTCTCGACAATTTGTGTTAAATTTTAAAAGTGAATAATTTATTTAAATAAAAAATACAGAAATTCATAATTTCAGTGATATTTAATTTAAGATTACATTTATTTTAACCAACAGTATTTCTCAAAATTTTTTTATTCGCAACAAGAATATCAAAAAAATAAAAGCATAATTGTCAAGAAATCTTGTTGTGTGGAAAAGCAAGTGGAAAGACCAAAGAGAATTGGAAAACTACTTTCAAAAAAATTTGACGTTTGGAAAAGGGGGCTTAGTCAAAAACTGTCAATTTATTGAGTTTTTCAAACTTGCAAATGTGGTGTGTGGGCTATGCATTTTTTCGTACTGTGTTTCAGTTTCGTATTCGCGTACAAATGTTTCTCTCTTGTGTGTTTTTCCCTTCAATTTGTATTGATGGAATTGAAAGAGGAAAAATAACAAATAGTTGTAACTATTTGGTAAGTAAAAAAAACTAGTACGAAATTAAGAAAATTTATATCTAAAAAAAAAATATGTTGTGCAACAGTGGTTGTCACATCAGGTAGAGACACAAGAACAAGAGATTCTGCTACAGATGATAAACTTACCTTTCAACTGGTTCACAAACTTGTTTTTGATCGTTCTTTACAAACTCGATTGAACGATTTCGTTTCTATCTGTATTCTTTGACAGAAACATGGTTGGTGAAGTTTTATTGACATCTATTGTTCGGGCAGAATAACTATATAATATAAATTTTGTTAACAGTTGCTTTTAATTATAATTCTAAAAATATAGTATATCATAAGACTCATAAATTGTACCGAATACTTAAATACCCACTTCAGTTTTAAAGCTTAGGTTCTATACCACGCTCATTACATTCTCACATACCTAGAGTTGCTCGTAGCAACAAATCGTGGAACAAATGGCTACAGTAAAAGAGGATGGCGATAACTTACCGTCAAGTGATGCATGCCTTTCATCATTGAAACAACAGCGTTCTAGCATTAAACTGAACATTACCAAAGTGAAACTCAAGGTGGAAAGGGATGCGTTTTTGTACATGAATGTAAGAGACCTACAGTTTTATGCCGTATCCGAACGGCAAAGTGAAAAGCTTTTCATAGGCAATTCTTACTTTTGTAGGTTTGCCATTGCCTGCCAAGAGGGGGTGTCCTGTATAAATTTTGATGTTGTTGCTTTTTTATTGGTTTTTTTTTTATATATTTTATTATTGTTTTTTATTATTAAATTTTTTTTATTTTTTTATTTTTCCTGTGCCGAGATTCGAACTCCTGACACTCTGCGTAATAGTCCAATGCACTACCGCTACGCTACAGTGACCACAAATATAGCAACCAGTCACCATTTACCAAATTTTGATGCGACTTTACAGCAATTTTGGGAAACAGAGGGCTTTCCAAATCAAATATCACTATCAGAAGAGGAGCAACGCTGCGATAAGCATTTCACTGAGAATGTAACGATGTCAGCAGATGGTCGTGTACTTAATCGCACGACTTCCCTTTAGTGAATCTCCTGATAGTTTAGGTGAGTCTTTTGAAATTGCTAATCGCAGATTTATGTTACTTGAACGACTATTGGAACGAAATGCATCTCTCAAAAGAATGTATATTGAGTTTATGAACGAATACTTGGAGTTAGGTCACATGTCTCCATCAAGGAACACTGATTTAACTAGATCACGTTATTTTATACCCCACCATTGTATTTTCAAACCACACAGTGTAACAACAAACAAAGTTACGTATTGTCTTTGATACGTCATCGCGCACTTTGTCTAATCGTTCCCTCAATGATATATTGATGGTTGGCTCAACAATCCAACAAGATCATCATAACAGTCTTGTTATTTCGTTTGAATAGGTATGCACTCACCGCTGACATCTGTAAGATGTATTTCCAATTTCAAATCGATGAAGGTGATCGGAAATATCAACTGATTCTTTGAAGGAGTGACACTGAAAACCTTTGGAGGTTTTTCAACTAAGCACGGTCACCTTCGACACTACATCGCCTGCACTTACTTACTTACTTATAATGGCACAACAGCCCAGGGAGGGCCTAGGACGAGCTTTTCGCATCCACTCATGTTGTGCGTGTTATATTTGTACATGAATGGAAGGGACCTACAGTTTAATACCGAATCCGAACGGCGAAGTGAAAAGCTTTTCATAGCAATTTTTACTCTTGTAGGTTTGCCATTGCCTGCCAAGAGGTGGTGCCGTGTAGAAAAAATATTTTTACTACATTTCGATTTTGCCGATGATCGACAGGAGCCGATGATTTGGATGAGTTGACACAAATCAAAGAGGAAGTAACGAGCATTTTATCGTTAGCGAAATCGAAAGTGGCGCCAAACAACGCACAAGCATTGCTCAGGCTTGAGCTTAGTGCACCCGTCTGCTAAGCAAAAATTAAAAAAAAAATTCTCAAAATACACAAACCGTGTGTATTTTTGGACCGATTCCAAAATAGTCCTACAATGACTCAAAATGCACTCATCCAAATTAAACTGTTTCATGGTCAACCGAATCTCTGAATTGCAGCAAGATACTCAGGACATAATATGGAAGAATGTACCATCTGCAAGTAATCCAGCAGATATAATATCGAGATGTATTAGAAATCTCACATACAATTTGGTTTTCTGGTCCCAACATTTTACGTAATGATTTTAGGTCAACTCTAGCGATGAAAACTTCGAACTACTTCCTTTCGACAAGGAACATCTTAAAGCTGTTTAATTAAAATGTATCAACAGTGGCATCGGTGGATCTATCATCAACACTATAATAGAGCAAAATTCATCATATCATCGAATTTTGCGCATCGTCTGCTACGTGTACCGCGCGTTAAACAAGATTCCTGCCAACGCAATCGTCACGGTATCTCAAATTATTCACGTACCATATAAAGAGGGCCTAGGCCGAGCTTTTCGCATCCACTAATGTTGTGCGTGTTATATTTGTACACGAATGGAAGGGACCTACAGTTTAATGACGAATCCGAACGGCGAAGTGAAAAGTTTTTCATAGGCAATTTTTACTCTTGTAGGTTTGCCATTGCCTGTTTTATATTTTCTCTACTTTTTTATTTTGCCTGTGCGGAGATTCGAACCCCGGACACTCTGCGTAGCAGTCCAACGCACTACCACTACGCCACAGCGACCACTAGAAATTGAGTGTTTGAGGGCCAACAAGCTAATAAAATCTAGCATTCAAAAACATGAACTAGAAATAGGTGAGAACCTAACTCGTATTTTACGAGTGGGAGGGCTTTTGAGTTACGCACCAATATGATGCTAGGTTTCCAGCATTATTGCCTAAGGAGCACAGATTTACTAAAATGTTCATTGAGCATCTTCATCCAAAGCACATGCATGCTGAACCAAAGGTTCTCATCGGTTTACTTCGCCAGAGGATCTGGGTAACAAACGCTCGAGACCTTGTTCTTAAGGTTGCGCGTAACTGCGTGTATTGTTTCCGCTACAAAGCGTCCATTCTTGATTAGTGGAGTTGATTTTTGTGGCCCGTTATTTTTTTCATACCGACTGCGTGGGAAGCATTCATATAAAGTTTATGTAGCGGTTTTCGTATGCCAAGGCATCACCTCCAAAGCATGCCACATCGAACTTGTTTCTGATCTATCAACTAATTCCTTTTACTCTGTTTGAAAAGATTTATAGGAAGACGTGGTATTCCCAACGTTTTCATTGCGACAACGCAACAAACTTTGTCGGGGCATCCTCCAAAATGAAATATTTCCAGCAAAACTTCTTCAATGCAGACACAATGGACATCTTAATTACATACAGTAATATCACAGGCTTCGAATTTGTTTTTATCCCACCACGCGCACCGTATTTCGGTGGTCTCTGGGAGGCCGCCGTGAAATCTGCAAAGACACTATTGGTAAAGAATGCTGTTCAAGCCAATCTTACGTTCGAAGAGTTCAACACCCTTGCAATTGAAGCCTATCTCCAGCGTCGGATGATCCAAATGATGGAGAAGGAATAACTTCTGCGCATTTGTTAACTGGAAGAACACGCTGGCAGCGGATTGCATACCTAAAGAAACGATTCTGGCACCTGTGGATGCGCGACTATGTACTAAGTCTCCAAGAGCGTTCCAAGTGGCGAAATCCCGAGATGAATTTAGCACTAGGGCAAATGGTACTGGTTCACGAGGATAATCTTCCACCACGACAGTGGCTACTAGCACGCATCACCAATACGATTACTGGTATTTGCATTTTGTTGAATGGAAGGAGAATTGAAAGGTGGGTGGAAGAAGTAGGGAGAGAGAGGGAATGCAATCACGCAGGACACCGTTAAAAAGAGATAGACAGCCATTGTGGCAAGTGTTATGCCTTTACCACAATCAACTTCAGTTTATCAGTGTCGACTATGACCAAAGGCCAAGCTTTTCGCATCCACTCATGTTGTGCGTGTTATATTTGTACATGAATGGAAGGGACCTACAGTTTTATACCGAATCCGAACGGCGGAGTTTTCCATAGGCAATTTTTACTCTTGTAGGTGTGCCGTTGCCTGCCAAGAAGTGGTTCCGTGTGGAAATTTTGTTGTAGTTTTTTTTTTTAAGGTTAGAACCCCGGACACTATGCGTAACAGTCTAACGCACTACCGCTATGCTACAGCTACTGGAAAGGTGCGGGTAGTAGATCTTAAAACAATAAAGGGGCGCACTGCAAAGTCCAATTCATAAACTTGACCCGCTGCCAACTGCCGATGATGCTTGAAAGTAGGTTCTTTTAAAGAGGGGAGCATGTTCGGGCAGAATAACTATATAATATAAATTTTGTTAACAGTTGCTTTTAATTATAATTAAAAAAATTTTGTATATCATAAGACTCATAAATTGTACTGAATACTTAAATACATTTATCATTAATTTTATCAACCCTAATCTATCGATACTTATCGACAGCTATAACGGTTTATCACAGTTTGCCAATTCTCGAATTTTATATGTCTTGTAATGTGAATATACATATGTACATAAAATAAAAAGGCTCTTGCACTTCGGAAGACAACCGGGAAAGGTGTTTTTTTCTTTACCCAACATCATTAATGAATAATTAGTGCGTATTGTACAAAATTAAGTGGTATGTGTGGTTTGCCAAGTGGTCGCTGTGGCGTAGTGGTAGTGCGTTGGACTGCTATGCAGAGTGTCCGGGGTTCGAATCTCGGCACAGGCAAAATCAAAAAGAAAAAATATTTTTTCTAGACGGCACCACCTCTTGGCAGGCAATGGCAAACCTACAAGAGTATAAATTGCTATGAAAAGCTTTTCACTTCGCCGTTCGGATTCGGCATTAAACTGTAGGTCCCTTCCATTCATGTACAAATATAACACGCACAACATGAGTGGATGCGAAAAGCTCGGCCTAGGCCCTCCATGGGCTGTTGTGCCATTAAAAGTAAAGTAAGTGGTTTGCCAACTAACCTACAAACTGATGAACTGGTTTAAATAGATCTGAAAAATCAAAGCATTTAGTTTTTCTTCAAATGGTTGACAAAACATTGTTACAAAACTTTCCTTTACATATTTTATATGAAATCAACCGCGACAAGTTTGTCAACCAGTTGAACGATGAGTTTATAGTCTGTAGCAGGCTTAAGCTAAATGTAAACAAAAGTCAGGCATGACATAGCCAAAAATGGCGAACTTGCCTAATCTAGTAGCAAACATCAACATTTTTACTTAGTAAATGCTCGAAGTGTTTACGTTGAATTTCTATATATTTTATACGCCGAACGCTGTTATGCCGATACGCTGCATTTGTATTTATATTTCCTTTTCTTTCTTTCGCTAACAAGTCAGTGAGAAAATTTGGAGTAAAAGTAGGCTTTCAGATAGGAACACAATGGCACCGACATTTCATGTTTAAAATGATGTTTCCGACCAGAACACAATGAACGAGGCAAACACAAAATAACTATAATTCTAATATTCACAATTTCCACAGATTATTTAATTTATACCTATAAAAACAATAATTTTTCAAATAACTCTTCATTAATTACTTATTTTCAAAGAAAAGTAAGTAAAATAAGTTAGTTTTTTAAATAACAAAAAATATCTGGCATCACTTTTCATCATTCGTATCAAACTTTGTGATTTATCTAAACGTTGTTGGAATTTTAGTAATTTTATTATTAAATTAAAAATGATTCACGATATTTTGTTGTCTTGCCTGAATCTATATACAAAACGATTACCAATCGAAGAGTTTGTGGTAAAATTTTACATATTTGCATTGTGGTAACTACATTAATACATTGATTTTTAGATGTCAGATGCTATTGTAAAATTTTTACACCCTTGTGAGAAGAAAATTCTGCTGGATATTGTTGGTATTATAAACTTATTACGAGATATTGCAAAATTTTCTAAAACTTATGGATGTAACCAGAACGTGATATTAAATACGTCAGTGTTGGAAACAGATGGTGAGTTAACTATGGCGCAAGGATAATAAATGCATAAATCATCTTGGTTTAAATCAATAGAACTTCTACAAAGTGGTCTTTACCTTAAAGCATTTGCCAACGGCGTTGATAATGTACTAGAGAAGTATTTCACTGACATTACTGATATGGAGCGTCAATATTTACAAAACCCTACACAGTCTCTACTATTCATATATCAAAAGTTACACAGTTACGAGTCTTTGGCATTGTTTCTTCGTAAGTTAATTCGCGGCATTCGAATGCAAAAATTACACGGTTGCTCCATAATTCAATACCTTCATCAGAATACCCAACATGGAGATCAAAAAATTTATCGTGCTATGAGAACGTAAGTTACTGAAGAAAAATGTATTATAAATTGTTATTTTTTATACTTATTCAGTATTCAGTCAGCGGTGAATGTAGTATTTCTTAAGCAGCTTACACACTGGATTTTATATGCGAAAGTAGTCGATTCGTATGGAGAGTTTTTTATCCAATGTTCTGAATTACTCAATAATAAAACCATTGAAAGTGAAAAGGGTATATGTACTGGGAGTGGAAAACAACATACCCTTACTTCAATCTCTGTAAGATTTAACAACTAAATCTGAGTTTGATATCAAAAAATACTTTCTATCGAAATAATTTTTCCTTCAATTAGGATACTGCCAGTACATATGCAGATATATGGCACTACAACATCTGCTACGAGTTCTTACCACGTTCTCTATCTGCCAGCTGGGCAGAAAAGGTTTTATTCATTGGTCAAACTGTACTCATATTTAAAGTGGACACCAATAAAATAAATAGAAACGCAAAAATTTGGAATAAAGCCGAGAAAAATATTATGGATGGCGAGTCCTTGTGGAACGAGAAAGAACATATATATTTTGGCAAGATTCAAGCATTACAGGATGAAGACCTAAATGTATCTCATTATGAGCGCGTAATTGATGAAATAAATAGTTATGTGACGACACGACTTTCAGAAATTGCGGTGAATCAAGCCGATTTAGTGCATCAATTGAGGCTTATTAAAGATTTTTATCTTTTGGGACGTGGCGAATTATTTTTAGAGTTTATACGCCAGACATACATGATAAGCAAAGATGAGAACAAGGAAAATATGATACGTGACATCGTTAAGTCATTTGAGGTGTGTTATATTTATTCAATCCATTCAACTTCATTTATTTTAATACTTTTGGGTTTAACTTTACAAATTTTTTTAAGTTTTGTTAAAAAACCGACATGCACCGCTAACATCAACGATTCTAATCTGCAACAGAGTGCTGACAGGCAACCCAGTAGAATCGCTTTCTGGCATTTCCTACTGTTTTCGTATTCGCGAGATGACCACCACTGGAGTATTCCCTATGACTTCCCTGATTCGGTTTCTCGATACAACCAGCAGATTACTAGTTCGATTACCATTTAATGGCAGTTCCATGTTTTCTTACTTAAGCAGCTTCCGTCCAAATAAACCCGTGGCGTATCATGAAATCCACTCCAATGATAACCTCATCAACGAAAACTGTCGATATTATTCGCTTTGAGGTTTTTCCAAGTACTTGTGTATCCTCATCTCTTGCAGTACGTTATCTTATTCCTTGCAAGGGCTGTACTTTATCAACCAAACCACTTTTTATGATACACCTGTGTCCAAAGTCAGCACGTACTCTTTATTGTCTAATTTTAATTTGATGGTTACTCTATTTCACTGTCGTTCTATTTGCGATATAAGGACCTTGGTACAGTTAGGTATGGAAGTCAGCACATGCTCCTCTGAGCTGGCTCGTTTTAGTTTAACGAAGATGGCTTAAACTTAACAATTTTCACTACCTGTTTTTTCTGATTCACCACAGGATCTCACCTCACATTTAAACTTTGAACTTTGTAGTGAACTTTGTAGTATTGACCACAGTTTCTGGGGATCCGCTCACTTGCAATTGCTTTATTTGCTTCTCCTCCTCCGAAATTATCCCATCCATTTCGATTACCATTTGTTATAAGTCTTCGTCTAATTTCGGAATTCGCATTGACGTTTCCTCAAACTTCTGGTCCATTCTAGTTTCTTTCAGCTTCTCGAAAACAAGAGCAGAGCTGTTCTTGAATTTCTTATCGATGTGCTTAGTCAGTGTTTCGCGTTGTTGCTCCATTAGCTCCCGCTGCTCAGCTTGTTGTCGCTCACTTAGTTGCTATAACAGCAACCGCTGCTCAGCTTGTCACTTTTCAGTTTAGTGTTGTATCAGTTGCCGCATAATTTCCATCATACTGGCCATTGAATCCACCTGGAACTCTTCCGTATTCGGATTCAGTATGCTTAACTCTTCAAAGAATTCGTGTTCATCCACGTTGATTCCTTCTCCTTTCACAGCGCTAACTGTAGCTTCAGTTTATTACCACTTGTTGCCAGATTTAATCAAGTCTTTTTTAAGTTGCTCTACGTTTAGTTGTTTGAACGTCACTATTTTAACACAATCCCACTGTTGAAACCATTTGTTATGGTTATTTGTTTCTACTGTTTCTCAAATAAAAAAGTTCGGTCACTGGATTGTGGAAAAAACCAAATTATGGTAACTTTATTAAATTCACCACTTAACAAAACACTTAATAATTTCTTCACAATTATATTGCACTGTCTAACTGTGACTCACTGTATTCCACTGCTGGTGTCGTGTTTATAGCACAGATTTCATCGCCTTCAAAAACATTCTAGAGCTCTTCGAAGTTTCTAGATGATGCTATGCTTTATGTCATTAGCTAACTTAGCCACCAATTCCGAAAACTTTTTCATAGTTTCTATTCTAATATATTTCAAATTCGCTAGATTGCGAAGATGTGTAGTATCTAAATATGTGTGTATACCCCTAAAGATCACTCACATGTATACAATTAATAACTGCAAATACTTTTTTCGCGTGAAGAGTTCATAAGAAACATTTACAAATAAATTAAAAGTTTTTTTTCTGTGGATCTAGTGCTGTGGGGAGTAATTTCGATGCTCAACTTACGTGTCATCATCTTCATCCCGGGTCTTCGTTTCCTAGTTTCCTTTATCACGGTTTGCCACTTTTCTGATTGTTTCTCGCACTGCCTGATTCCGCTGGGCAGGTGGAGGCTGCATTCTTTGATCGGACATTGGTGGTGTAGGCAATTAACTTTTTTGTGCATTATTACCCATTTGTTGTGCAGTGTTTAGTTCTGACACACCAGGCTGTATGCCCAATGCTAATGTTCTTTTGTCTAATCAATGCCTGTTTTATTTTACGCAGTGTGATTCGATATTGTAAAAATTATTCGTATGAAGCTCTCATCTTTATTATGAACTTCTGTCTAAGTGAGCTGTGCGTGCTTGCTACTCTTCGTATCGTTTTGAGTGTGCCATAACCAGTCATTTCCTGTAATACTAGGGTGTGTTCAAAGTCGGGAGTACTCTAGTACTCGACTCTGCTGGTGTTGTTCGCTACTTGTTTTCTGTCACAGATGAGCACATAATCTTGCTGTTTTCCTAAAAACGTTTGCGTTTTCCTCTGTGTACTTTTGTCGGTTGTTCTGCCTGTTTCTCTGTTTGTTTGATTTTACGGTTAATAATTTTTGACAGTCACCCTAATTGATTCTGTGGTTGTCTATGAAAAAATGGAGGCCACGTTTATCAGGTGTTAGGGTTTCGTTAAGTCGTTAATTTATGCCAACAAGCCAACAACGTTAGATGAGCTCAGGAATAATATCGAATGTGTGGAATATGTGTGGAAAATTGGCTACAAAGAATCGATCATTGCAAACATGCATGAGGTGGTCATATGAGAGATAATGAATTCTATACTTAAATTTACCATGTGTACCACACTTGGAATATATTTCCGCCCGATCGATACCTTAATTATAACGGGCTTCATATTAGGTATAAAATTGTTTTGCCCCTATTGAAAAACCCTTTACGTATACACACATGTATGTATAATATATACATACTTATATATGTACATATCCATATGCGTCATTCCATATCAGAAAAACTAAAATTTTAAGTTCAGGGAACATTTTTTTCTTGCATTTTTGAGAGTAAAATAATATATTTTATTTCTTCAATGTGATGTTTTTGTTTTCAAGTTACGATTTTTAAAGTTTTAGAGTTAACTGATAACTCAAAATTATCCATGAGGGAAAAAATCAAAAATTATATTTGTTATTCAACCTATGAATTTAAAAATTTTATAAACAAATTAAATTTTCTTAAATTTGGACATTTTAATTTTTCATTCAATTATTACGTTTCTTTTCTTTTTTCAAGGATCTGTGAGATAAAAGCGAGAAAGATTATGAAACAACAGATATATTTTTGAATAAATTATAGAATTTAAAATTTCAATTATAAATTACAATTCCTTGTAATGGAATTGGAAAACTAATCCTTTTTCATGGTTCTAATGTAATTGATTACAAGTTTCAATTACTTAATAACGTAATTGAATTTATCCAGGTCTGATTGGCGATATCCACTAAGCTATATTATTAAACAGAAATAAATAATTAAATTTAACAAGTTTTTTGAGTGATTTTTAACAAGTCATAAGATTCAAAGATAAGAACAAATAAAAAAAATTAAATTTTTTCATTAAAAGGCAGCTGCCCATAGCGTTGGAGTTTCTGAGGAATTAGAACAATTTTCTTTAAATATTCCGAAGTCCTTCGTTGATGGTGCCGATAACACAAACGACTTCAGATATTTACAACATGTACAGTTGCAGTATAAAATCAACTGGCCTCTACATTTATTGTTCTCACCCAAAGTGATCGACCGCTACAATGTGCTTTTCCGATTTTTGTTATTGATCAAAAAAACGCAGTATGCATTGCACATGATATGGTGTACGCACACACGAGAGTCAAAACTAAAAGAACCGCAGAATGTTAAAGTTATGCATTTACGTAATCAACTCATGTTCTTCATCGATAATTTACAGTATTACATACAAGTGGATGTCTTGGAAAGTATGTTTAATATGCAATTGTGAAAACAAAAAATAACTACATTGCTCTATTATATTTTTACAGGCCAGTTTAGTATTCTGTTAAATACAATAATTACCGAAGCAGATTTTGAACAAATTCAACGAGCTCACAGCGTTTTTCAGGCCAACGTATTATCTTTGTGTTTTCTGCTTTCAGATGTAAGTTTACAAGATTAAAGATTAAAACTAGAAAATATAATTTTTTTTGTAAATACCTCATATTTAGGAGGAAGTGACGAGAATAAGTATACTACAAACGACTATTATAAATTCCAATAATCCAGTTTACATGGTTCTTAATGACATATTTCATTTATGTGAAGATGTGTGCAATGTTTTGGAGCCAAAAGTATTTTCAGATAAAATAAGTAAGGATTTCGATATGTTGGATGAACGGTAAGGAAAAACAAATGTCTTCAATAAATCTTATACTCTTTGTTTTTTCATAGCTTTGGTAATTTGATGGAACAGCTTATTCAGTTAATAGTTTGCTTAAAAGAGGCCCCTAGTACTACGCCATTGTCACAATTACTACTGCGTTTGGATTTTAACTATTGGTTCAGTTTAAAGAAGAATCACTTGGAAGATGACTGTACATAAGTAAGTTCATAGTAACGAATCTATGTATTATCTAAATTCTATTTGAATATTAATTTTGGTTAATAAAGTTTGTGTTTGTTTTCTAGCATGTGAAATATAACCACAATGTTTCAAAATAGTGCTTGCAAGTCAGAGTGGTATGCGGTTGTTAGCCTTCATGTAAATATGATTCCTGAGATTAAAAAAAATATATTGTATTAATATGTAGTACATAAATTACTAAAATTTAGTAATAAAAGAAAATTATTACCGTATGTTACAATTGAATAATTTGGGGAAATCGATTGAAGCTTGAAACCCGATTTCTAGAAACGCCACGGTAGATCTTGTTCATTAATGGGATTATTACATACAAGTGTAAAATCAAAATAGATTTTATAATTTAAACAGTTATTTCTTTGGTATTGTGAAAGTTATAAATGGTTTTCTTTAAAATTTGTTTGCATATTTTACAAATTGTAAATAACGGCTCCATTGTCTGAACGAAATTTTACACAAAAAATTTTAGTGAAAAATATAAATTTTGGTTTATTTCAATCTCACAATCAGAGTCCCAGAGAGGTCTAGTAGAGGGTCTTGAGTAGTAGCTGGAAAAGGCAGAGCAATCTTAATTAAATTTGGCATGGTGTATTTTTAGCAATAAGCTAAACTATTGGTTTATAAATTTGTGAAATTTTAGATTACTTACCATGTATACTTACAGTGAGAGACTAAAGTTTAAATACACCCTATAAATTTGTAGTTTAAAGAGAATGAGACAAATAAATAAAAATAAGAACAAAAAACATTGACTTCATTCTGAGAATAGCGGTAAATTCAACAAAAACAAAATAATGAAGGGGACAAAAGTTTAAATACATGCTTGCTTTCATGTAATAGCACTAATGATTTCGCTATTTTAGGAGAATCGATGTACCGTTATTTTTTTTGCTGACTTTTTTACGACATTTTTATTCACATTCAACAAGTTTTTGAGATAGTGAGGATCGGAGCGAAGTTAAAAATGGGTAAAGGAAAGCAAATAGAAGAAAGCGTAAAAAAATTATAATTGCACATTTTAAAGAAGGAAAATCCTATAGAGAAATAGGAAAAATTCTTAAGTTGTCATGTGCTAGTGTGCAAAATATCATAAGAAAATTTAAAATATATAAAACAGTTGCAAACAAACCTAGAAGTGGGCGTCCAAAAAAGCTTTCTCGAAGGGATGTGAGCCTTATTGTTGAAGAGGTGCACAGAAACCCGAAAATAAGTGCCCCTAAGTTAGCAGCAGGTATTGCAGAATCTACCGAAAAACTTGTACACCCTAAAACCATCCAAAGAGTGTTACATGACAATGGCTTTCGAAGCAGAGTTCCACGTAAGAAACCGCTTATATCGAAAGAAAATATGCAACTGCGTCTGTAATTTGCAAAAAAATACAAGGATAAGGATGATAACTTTTGGAGAACAGTTTTGTTTACCGATGAGTCAAAATTTAATATTTTTGGCAGCGATGGTCGTGCAAAGGTTTGGCGAAAATCCGGCACAGCGTTCCAAACAACAAATTTAATACCAACAGTAAAACATGGTGGCGGAAGCGTTATGGTTTGGGGAGCGATTGGAGCAGCAGGTGTAGGACGACTAGCTTTTATCGATGGTATTATGGATCGATACCTGTATAAAAGTATTTTGGAAAAAATTTGCAACCATCCGTGGATTGGATTTTCCAACAGGACAATGATCCTAAGCACACCGCACATTCAGTAAAGGAATGGTTATTGTATTATGCCCTAAGTCAACTTTATAGTCCTCCCCAATCGCCGGATTTAAACCCAATTGAGCATGTTTGGGAATTATTGGCCAGGAAAATGGATTATGCAGCGCCAACCAGCAAGGATTCACTAAAAGAAGCGCTAAAAAAGGGTTGGTCTGAAATAACACCAGCAGAAACAGAAAATTTGGTTCTTTCCATGCCACGTCGTCTTCAGGCAGTCATTGAAGCTAATGGAGGCCTAACCAAATATTGATATAATATTTATATTAGCTAATGTAGTTGATGCCATAATTTTTTTAGTACTGTATTTAAACTTTTGTCCCCTTCATTATTTTGTTTTTGTTGAATTTACCGCTATTCTCAGAATGAAGTCAATGTTTTTTGTTCTTATTTTTATTTATTTGTCATATGTAACAAAACAACATATTAAAAATTTTTTAGAACTGTCTCATTCTCTTTAAACCACAAATTTATAGAGTGTATTTAAACTTTAGTCTCTCACTGTAGGTATAACATTATTTTCAAAATTATCAACATTTCTGTTTAAAAGAAATTTATTATTAAAGTTTTTAATTCTACTTTTTCAAACTAAGACGTCAACATATACATAAATACACTAATCACTATGTAACTGCGTCTATAAAAATGACGAATATTAATTTTTATTAATAAATACAAAAAAGACGTATGGCGTTTTTGCTGCTATCACTATTGTCACTATCACTTCTGATTAAGCAATAACTTCTTTACGCCAAATGGCAAAAGTATTTGTTTAGCAAATGCAGCTTCATTCACAAGGCGCTTTATAATATGTATAAATTGTCTGTAAATGTATAAATATAAGAAATATTAGAGGAGAAAAATAAAATAATGTAAACAAAGTTTTAAATATTGTTTTTGGCAATTTACAATTTTGAATTACGTTTTAAACATATGTATATATTTGATAATGAGACACAAATCTTGAAAATGTATTAAGATTCAAGCTGTCTTTCATACGAGAATGATGTACTATATAATTTCCCTGGAAAAATACTTTGGAAATATATTAATGTTTTGGTAGTAATTAATTTTGTTTGTACTAAAGAACGTTACATATGGGTATAGATTTTGTAATTTTAACATAAGCTAATTTTTCTCAGATATTTTCTCTCCAATCCTTTCCATCCAAGCCAAGTGAGATTTCTTTAAAACTTCCCTTCATTATTTTTTTTGGGTCAATTTTATATCTTACTTAGCTGGCACTACAAGAGTGTCATGCTGCTAGCATACGCTGATGATATTGACATCATTGGCAAAAACGCCCGAGCAGTCAGTGCAGCATTCTTCAACCTGGAAAGGGAGTCTCGTCGAGTGGGTCTAGTGGTGAACGAGGACAAAAAGAAATACCTTGTGTCAACAAACAAAGAGTCACGGCGTCTTGGACAAAATGTCACTGTTCACAACTATACGTATACTTTTGAAGTCGTCAAGGATTTCGTATATCTAGGATCCAGCATAAACACCAACAATAATGTCAGCCTTGAGATCAAGCGGAGACTAACTCTTGCCAACAGGTGTTACTACGGGCTCAATAGGCAATTGAGAAGTAGAGCCCTCTCTCGACCGACGAAAATAGCGTTCTATAAGTCCCTCATCCTTCCCGTCCTAATGTATGGCGCAGAGACGTGGACATTGATCATCAATGATGAGAGGCTGTTAGGAGCGTTCGAGAGGAAGATACTCCGTAAAATCTACGGCCATTATGCGTGGACGACGTGTATCGAATAAGATGGAACGATGAGCTGTATGAACTGTACGCCGACACTGACATAGTCAAGCGTACAAAACTCCAGAGGCTTCGCTGGCTGGGTCATGTTGAGCGAATGGAAGAAAGCGCTCCGGCTAGAAGGGCGTTTTATTCGAAGCACAGTGGGGGAACACGCAGAAGGCGACATCCTAATCTCCGTTGGAAAGACCAGGTGCAGGACAACTTGACTCCATTTGGCCTTATCAACTGGCGCCAGCGTGCGCATAGCAGAGGCGACTGGCGAAGTTTTGTAGAGGCGGCCAAGACCGATCATCGGTTGTAGTGCCAGCTAAGTAAGTAAGTAGCTGGCACTACAACCGATGATCGGTCTTGGCCGCCTCTATAAAGCTTCGCCATTTGCCTCTGCTATGCGCTCAATGGCGCCAGTTGATAAGGCCAAGTGTAGCAAGGTCGCCCTGTACCTAGTCCTTGTACCAAGGAGATTAAGACGTCCTCTTCTGCGTGTTCCTCAACCTTGGGTCGAATAAAACACCCTTCTAGCCGGAGCGCTTTCTTCCAATCGCTCTACATGACCCAGCCAACGAAGCCGCTGGATTTTTATACGCTTGACTATGTCAGTGTGGGCATACAGCTCATCGTTCCATCTTATTCGATACACGTCGTCCATGCATATTGGACCGTAGATCTTACGTAGTAGCTTCCTCTGGAACGCTCCTAACAGCCTCTCATTATTGATGGTCAATGTTTACATCTCGGCGTCATATATTAAGACAGGACGGATGAGGGACTTATAGAGCGTTATTTTCGTCGGCCAAGAGAGAGGGCCCTGCTCAATTACTTACTGTGCCCGTAGTAACACCTTTTGGCAACAGTTAATCTCCCCTTGATCTCAAGGCTGACATTATTGTTGGTGTTTATGCTGGATCCTAGATAAACGAAATCCTTGACGACTTTAAAAGTCAACAGTAAGATTTTGTCCAAGACGCCCTGACTCTTTGTTTGTTGACACAAGGTATTTCGTTTTGTTCTCATTCACCCACTCGACGAGACTCCCTTTCCATATTGGAGAATGTTGCACTGATTGCTCACGCGTTGGTGCCAATAATGTCAATATCAGCAGCGTATGCTAGCAGCATGACACTCTTGTAGGAGATAGTTCCAGAGATGTCGATGTTCGCAGCTCGAATTATTTTCTCCAGCATGAGGTTAAAGAAGTCGCAAGAAAGGGAGTCACCTTGTCTGAAACCTCTTTGGGTATCAAATGGTGCGGAGAGGTCTGTCCCAATTTTCACTGCGCTGGTGGTGATGGTCAGTGTCATTTTGCAAAGACGAATGAGCTTTGCAGGGATACCAAAATCAGATATTGCGGCGTACAACTGATCCCTAATCGTGCTGTCGACGGCGGCTTTATAATCAACAAATAGATGATGGGTGTCGATCTGTTTTTCTCGGGTCTTTTCCAGGATATGGCTTAGTGAGAATATCTGGTCGATGGTGGATATACCAGGCCTGAAGCCACACTGATAAAGTCCAATCAGTTTGTTGACAATGGGCTTCAGTCTTACGCACAGTACGCTAGATGCAATATTAAGAAGGCTTATCTCACGGTAGTTGGCGCAGATCGTGGAATCACCTTTCTTATGGATTGGGCAGAGTACTCTGCGGTTTGGCATGCTTTCATCCGACCATATTCTGTACATATATTCTGTTCCTGGTGGGTTCCAAGATCGCCGCTGAACCATTCATTCAGGGCCATAGAGAAGCCCACTGCACACATTTGTTAGCTCACAGACGGGAGTCAGATCGCTATCCAAGGGACGCCACGAGAAGGCTGTCTGTTGGCTTGAAACATACAAGTGCAAGGATCGAGCATGGACGCAACTGCGACTGTCACGATTTTTACCTTGTGACCTACGCCCCAGGCCCTCCAATTTTATATCTTACTTTTAATGGCACATCAACCCATGGAGGGCCTAGGCCGAGCTTTTCGCATCCACTCATGTTGTGCGTGTTATATTTGTACATGAATGGAACCTAGAGTTTAATGCTGAATCCGAACGGCGAAGTGAAAAGCTTTTCATAGCAATTTTTACTCTTGTAGGTTTGCCATTGCCTGCCAAGAGGTGGTGCCGTGTAGAAAAATAATTTTTTCTACTTTTTGATTTTACCTGTGCCGAGATTCGAACCCCGGACACTCTGCGTAGCAGTCCAACGCACTACCACTACACCACAGCGACCACCAATTTTATATCTACTTTACACAATTTCTGCTCGAGATCCAAATAATTTAATGCAGTAACTTACGGTTTTAAATAATAATTTTGAGTCGCATTTCCGTTTTTTTAAACTACATGCATTAAATTTTTAACTTTCTGATCATTGTAATCTTCGGTATTCCATTTTAAATTTTTCTATATTACCTTTTTTAAAATAAGAAAAAAAGTTTAAGAACGACAGAATTCTTTTGATTTTTCAATCATTTATTTATAAATTTTTATGCGTGCTGTTCGGCTGTTGAGCTTCGAATGACCATATGAGTAAAAAGCCAGATCGAAGATGTCCGCAACGATTTTTTCCAAAAAGCTGTTGCTTTGTGATTTTTATGTTTATTGAAGTTTACTTCTTTAGAATCGTTTTTATATTTACGAGGGGGTAAAAGATGACCCTGTCAAAACGGAAATTGGTACGGAAATGAAGGGCAGCGCCTTCTATCAATTTGCACAAACCAGCACATGTTCGTTAAAATTCCTTCGAGCACGCCTGTTATGTCTGTGGTAGACTTTGATTTTTACAAGATTACTGAACCTAATCTGAAAACCCAAATCGAAAACGTTTGGAAGCAGTAAACTTCAGTAATCTCTCTCACTGAGACATACAATTTTTTTCTACTAATTTTTTTTTATTTTAAGAACTGTCTCGAAAATTATGAATATAACTTTGAAATTATGTAAAGTTAGTGAAATGAGCAAAGATCCCGGGCTTATTTCAAGATAATCACGAATAAGACTAAAAATACATATCTTTTAAAAAATTGTTGAGTGTATTGGTATCACCCTGTATAAACATTTAGTTGTTTACAAATAATTATGCATGCCACATAACGCTATTGCACTCTCTACATTCTTACTTAGTTCACCTGCAGTTATTTGGATAATGGAAATACTACTAATAATGTAAATTTAATATAAATACTAAGATGAATTTTTGAATAAAGCAGAGAACTTCAAAAGGACTGAATCTCTCTCTCATGGATAAAACTGTACTTATATCAATTCATTAATATTGGATTCCTTAATATAATAAACTCAAAGATTACATATAAAATATATAGGGTGGTGTTCCTAACATTTGGAATTTGAAATACTGGTTATTTGAGTGTGGTACCTCTAATACTATTCGTATTATGATGGAAAATTTGTTTTATATTTGCGGTTAACGAAATGGGTCGATATACGCTTGAACAACGTTGGGAAATACTAAAAATCTATTTGCAGAATGATGAATCTTCTACTAAAGTTACGCTCGAAATCGGTAGAAGAGAAGCGTCTTTGTGAAACGTGAACGTGAAATCTTTTATCTTTATTGGATAACGCTACTCGTTCTCGTACTTTTACAGTGCGCACAACCGATAAAGTTGCTGCTGTTGCTCAAAATGCGCAAGAATAACCAACCACATCAACTCGCCATCGTGCTGAGGAATTGAACATTTAACGCAGTTCTTTGTTGCAAGTTTTGCATAAAAACGTCGGTATAAAGTCGTACAGCTGAAGCCATATGACCTCCACAACGTTTTCAGTTCGCTAATTGGGCTCGGTAACGCTTGGAAGAAGATGATAATTTTTACCGAGAAATTTGGTTGATCGTATGGGCTTCTGCAAGGCCAGCAGAGGAAGTCATTTGATTGAAATAGTGTCCCACAATTAACCGGAAGGATTAAGTATGTACTTTCGAATAATAAAAACCACATTTAAAAAAATATTATTCGTTTCTTATTTACACCAAAATAAAATTTTAAATTATTAATATTCCACACGTAAACAAATAAACAGGTTCTGTTTTTTTGGAAAAAATAAAAATTAAATTAAATTGATTAGGACACGTGAGTCAGAATCCACATCTTTGGTTTTAAGACTTATCTTGATAAAATGTTCACAAATAGTTGCAAAAATTTACCGTAGAATAGGTTAACATTTTAAACCCCAAAATCATAACAAAACGAGAACAATTTGGTGATTCATAAATTGCCGCAAAATAAGAGATTTTGCGACAATTAAGAGGATACACCTTGTGAATCTCGCAAATGTAAACATAATACAAAATTTTGTTATTTTTTGGCAAGTTCATCTGTTAGAGTAGACCTATCTGTGCAAGTTAAGATATCAGATCACTTTCTAGTAACATATATCACCATTCGCGAGTTATTTCACCAGCATTCCCACAGAAATATGATACATTTCGTAACACCGTAGCCAAAACCAAATTTAGTTCTCACAGTCAAATTTATTACGTAAAAGCAAAGCATAGAACATACCATAGCTTCTAGCGAAGGTTACTGCAGACAAATTTCAGTTCCCACACGTGACAACATTTTTTGGCAAAATGCAACGTGATAAAAAAGTTACTTTATGCTTCTTGCTGGGAGCAGAATAAGTCGGAACCTAACTGTAATAGCGATAAGTCGGGTAAATCGTGTAAATTAATAAAGTAATAAAAAAAAAAAATAATTTTTTTTTAGTATCCCATAAAGGGAGCGGAAATCTAACAGTTTAATAAAAAAAAGACAAGATTTAACTATTGTGCCGAAAGTTAAAAATAAAATACAACGAGCGAAAAAGCTGGACAAGGTGCCCTTTGAATACCCTGAATCTGGCCACACAAAAAACAATAAAATAACCAAAAAAAAATTTATCATCTTTTTAGACTACGCCAATGAGAAATTAACTTTAATGAATGAATAACTACCTAAAATTGGACGACAAAGCAACGTGGGGGACTAAGGGTCACGAAGATAGCTGCAACGAGGAAGGTCAATAAAGAAGGAAGTTTGATCCAGCCATTTGAAATACATACAAATAATAGTGAGTTAAAATTAGTAAAAATTTTTTATAAATTATTAATTGTAAAGCTGGATTTTCGAATGGAAGAAGAATTAAATTTATCTCCGGAAGAGGTTGAATATTTGAATAGACAGAAAATAATGGCAACCAATGAAGAACTGAGAGGTTTAATAGAAGCTCAGTTAGGGCCTTTAGAGGCAAGGATAGAAGAATTAACCAGGAATCTCGAACGATTGACGAATTTAGACACAGTTGCGAATATGAAATGCAAACGATTAATGAATCAATTCGTTGTTATGAATCCCTTAACGTGATTCAATCAGTGCCAATTTTCAATGGCAAAAATACGTATGTCAGCTGGCGCGAAACAGCTTCTAATACGATTAAATTATATGTACTATAAAAGGCAGCCGCAAATATCATCCTGCTCTGACTATTATAAGAAATAAAATAACTGAGGATGCTAACGACATGTTGACAAATCACGGGACCGTACTGAATTTTGATGCTCTCCTTAGTAGATTAAATTTTGCGTACGCCGACAAACGGCCACTCCATATCATAGAACAGGAATTGACAATTATGAGTCAGGGTTCTCAGAGCATAGTCGAATATTACAATGACATAAATAAAAAGTTGACTGCAATAATAAACAAGACTATAATGGCACACTGGTCGAACTCTGAATTGACACAGGAACTTAATAAGAAAAATAGACAGCACGCTCTCAGGATTTTTATAACTGGATTAAATTTACCATTAGCGAATATTATATATTCCTTGTCACCGAGTGACTTGCCAATGCTTTAGCTAAAGCACAGGAGATCGAATCTTACTTACTTTATTTTTAATGGCACAACAGCCCATGGAGGGCCTAGGCTGAACTTTTCGCATCCACTCATGTTGTGCGTGTTATATTTGTACATGAATGGAAGGCACCTACAGTTTTCAATGCCGAATCCGAACGGCGAAGTGAAAAGCTTTTCATAGCAATTTTTACTCTTGTAGGATTGCCATTGCCTGCCAAGAGGTGGTACCGTGTAGAAAAATTATTTTTTCTACTTTTTGATTTTGTCTGTGCCGAGATTCGAACCCCGGACACTCTGCGTAGCAGTCCAACGCACTACCACTACACCACAGCGATCAGGTGATCGAATCTAACAATGTTAATAATTCATTGAGGTTAGCCCAAAACAAGTATATCGAATAATTTTCGAAAAAACTTTCCGGTCCACCCAGATCAAAAATTTGAATCAATGGAGGTAGGTAGTTCAGCGAACTTAGTACATAAACCCCCTCAATATAACAATTATAATAATAAATTCCGCCAATTAATGGCAATAATAATTTCCACCAACAAAATTCGCAGCAATATAGAAACACATTTGGGCAAAAAACAAACTTTAATAATTTTGAACAGGGTGTTAGGCGTCAACTTCCCAGTGTTTAAGCTAACTATCAGCCGTAGAATAAAACGCAGCGTATTAATATTCAAGTGGAGGCATTTTAGACGAAGGAGCGGGCTCCCTTATATATATATTTCGATCGTTTCGACCCACAGGACGAAAGGTTCAAATCTTACTCGACACAGAATCCACCAACTGCTACTGCCGACCAGGCCTTCTGCCAGGGCGAACTGAATTAGTCATTAAAAAAGAGTAAAAACTATTCATGGGTATTCAATTATTACCCATTATTATGAAACTATGCTATTTGGTTTAAGAGAAACATTTTATGAAATTAAGGATCTTGGTTCCCACCTTCTCGTCGGAATAAATTAATTAAAAAGGGCTACTATCAATTTATAAAAGAAAACATTAAATTATCACGGGAAAGTTGAAACATTGTTCGTTATTGACACAGTAAAAGCGGAAGGTCTCAATAATGTTAGAAATGAATATACAGAAGTTGAAAGGTTAAGAGATAAAATCATAAAGGAAATAGAAAAGTCTCATTCGAACATAAATATGAGTCTACCGACATAAGAGCAAAAATTCGCACGATTACTGAAACTCCTATATGGAGTAAGCAATATCCATACCCTTTGTCTGACAAGACATTTGTAAACAAGGAAATACAAAACTTATTGAATGACGTCCAAGTAAAAGTCCAAGTGAGTTACACTTATTTGGTCGTCCTAAAAAAGGGTAAAATGAAGACGGATCATCAAAATTAAGGATGGTCATTGATTATAAAAAGCTAAGTGTTAAATATCCCATACCTGTAATGTACTATTATCAAACCTAGGTAAGGCAAAATACTTTTCTACTATAGACCAGATACTAATGAAGGAATCAGATATTAAAAACGACATTTTCTGTTAACAATGGGATATATGAATTTGTAAGAATGCCATTTGGTCTGAAAAATGCTCCAGGCATTTTCAAAGGAGCAAGGGATAATGAGAATATATTGGTAAATTCTGTCATTGATATGCATATAGACAACATAATTGCTTTTTCAACTTCAATTGAAGAGCATACCACTCATCTTGAAAAAATCATGAAACGTTAAAAAATGCTCATATTTTATCGAGAAGAAGTGGAATTTTAGGTTATAAAATAGGCTATAATATTATAAAAACTGACCCAGAAAAAATTAAAACTATTCAGGAATATTTATAACCAACGACCTTACGACAGTCAAGAAAAAATTTTTAGAAATGGCAGGCTATTATTGAAAATTTACGTTTTAATCACAAAACCTCTTACAGTTTATTTAATGGTAAAAATTAATAAGTGAAAATGGGAGGATTTTCAAAATGGGTCACATTGGAAAGCCTATTAAATTTATTTCTGAAACCTTCCAAATGCAAAAAAGCTCACACTTGATAACGAACCAGGTTTCCCAACAGCACAATTCAAATCATTAATGCAGCGACTTAGAATTCAGCTTTGCTATTGTACGCTTCGCCTAGCACACGGTCAAATCGAAAGAGTTCACTCAACCATTATAGAAATAGACGGATGCTTGAAGGAAGAATTTTATCTAATTGACGACATAGAATCTTTTTACAGAGCTGCTCAACAATACAATCATTCGATCCACTCTGTCACAATAAACCATCAGATATTTTCTTAACTAAATTGTCCATAACTTAAGTGATACATTGAAAAATACTCAATAAAAAATGATACTACGGATAAAGTTAAATCATACCAATTAGGAGATATAATTTACCAGAAAAGAATAGGCCAACGAAATAAACTCTCACCTCGGTTTAAGAAACAAAAAGTAGTAGAAGACTTAGGAAATACCTTAAAGTAAGAATTAGATTAGATAGTAGATTTGTAGATTTCGCAACAGGATTATTCATAAGGACAACATCAAATCCTGACTACCGTAAATATCCTTTTTTTCGAAACAGGAAATAACGAACACCATATTAATACATTTGGGAATTTTCTATATTTGCCGAGCAGAAGTGCAAATCTTAGACTACTCGAATCCGCAGCTAATTTCAATTCACATGGAATACTACAAAACGGAAATTTCAAACTTATCTATATTTTGGAGTTGACCAAGTACAAAAGTACTATTGATGAAATTAAACTTGAAATAGTTCACTTTGATATAAAGCAAGTTAAAGAAACTCTAAAACGCATTAACCCAAGGAAGAAACGATCGAGTGGAATACACATAGTTCCTCTTGAATGGTGGGCCCAACCATCAAGATGTAGCACAATTTGAGATTAAGTCCGACACGAAGCGTCGAAAACAAAATGCAATTTCGTGGTCGTATTTTGTGATCTTAAAACACAATCAACGAAAAATCTTCAGATTGGCACAAAATTCTAATTATGTGAGAGTGAGGATTATTATTCGACTATATTTTCCTGATACAATTAAACCGAGAATCGTTTCTTGAAGCGTTAAGTGATCAGTGTTTGATTTAATCTGACCCACAGCAATATGTTCGAAAAATGTTTTGGCACCCAACACCAAGTCAATTTTTTGAGGTTTATGAAAACCAGGATCAGCTAGCTCAATATTTGATTGAATATTCCAACCACTAGTACGGGTTAGGCGATTGAACCTGTTTAAACGACCATATTTTTTTTGTGTGAAATTATTTTTTATTGATTCAAATTACAAAATTGTGTGGAAATAATAAAAATTTTAGAATACGTTCACTTTAGCTCAATGTAGCCACTTTTTACCTTTTTAAAAAATGAGTTGCATGCTGCACGAATATGATCTTGCGTTATTTTGGCCCATTTACATACAATGGCTTTCTTCAGCGTATCCATACTGGCATATTTTTTAGTCCTCATCTTGCTCTCCAAAATGGCCCAGATGGAAAAGTCCATCGGATTTGCATCTGACGAATTCGAAAGCCATTGTGCGGACGAAATGAAGTATGGAACATAATTTTTTTTAACCATTCTTGTTTCACACGAGCCTTATGAGACGGTGCCGAGTTTTGTTGGAACGTCCATGATGTACGACCGATCTTTGGCCTTTTGATTACCACTACGACGTGGATTTGGTTCAAGTAGAGCCTTCACTTTCCGAACCGTTTCATGTGATTTTGCTGTTTTTTTTCGTCCTCCACCATAGCGTTTGGCAATGCTGCTTGTATCATTATAACGATTTATGGTGCGCTACACAAACATTTTATTCACTTTGATATGTCTGAGCTCACGAACATTAGTTGGTTGTGATTTTCACTCAAATATAACGCAATCACACTCTTACGTTTGAATTCCATTTCGAATAACTTTGTAAACAATATAAACAGCTGCCATTGGTATGAATTTGGCATAGTTGCCAGATATACTGGTGTGAAGTTGGAAACACTTCAATCGCCTAACCCGTATGGTCTGGTTGGTAAGCTGATATTGATCGCAATTAATTTTGATCGTACTATTGCGTTTGACTTCCCGATGCCTACTACATTTAAGCATCTCTCATATTTTCTTATACGCTGCTTCTGAGCTAACTCTTCTAACATAGAATTGATTTGAGACCCAGAATCTAGCAATGTGCGAGCTAACACATAATCACCGGACTTGCTCTTGACCTTGATTACAGCTGTAGACAAATCACTTGATCTGCTACGTTTGACTCATGCATGAGATGCCGTTGGCTGATTTGGCAACTACACTTTTTTTTTTTTTTTGATATATACTGTATGTACATATATATATATATGTATGTATGTTTGTATCTGTTAACCCTTGTATCTTTTTCTGTTTATGGATTTATTCTATATAATTTATTTTTATATGCACAATTTTGTTCATCCTTAATATGAAGGTTTTTTTTTATTTTAGTTTGTGTGTTTTTATTATATACATATGTAGTATTATATGTATGGTATCTACATGTATGTATGCACGAGTATATTGGCTTTTGTTCACTCGCGAGTTTGGGAAAAAGGAGTTTTTATTCTTTATTTTTATGAGTGAATATTCAATTGAATTCGGGTTATTTTGTTTTGTTATTTTGTTGGTATGTGATTTTAGACAACAGTTCTGCATACAAAAATCTTTTTTATCTTGACGAGATGTGCGAAGGTTTTATGACACGATTGACACTGTTGCCTGGACACTGTTGTGAAAAAAACAACAGAAAATAATTATTAAATTTTGTTAAATCAAAATTTAGTTGAATTCGCTCTAAAAAAAAAAACATGTCACTGCGCAATATTCCCGTTTCGCAATATTTTATTTTAATTTCAATCAAACGCAGAGTGTAAATACGGTCAGCTGTCCGAGCTGTCGTCGCTATTCAGCTACTAGCGCCACCAGTTTACTATTAATTATTTAGGTTTGTGTACTAACTTAGCACAAACTTATCCAAAACACAGCAGCGGACCATGAGTGTCCAACATTCGCCCAAGTCAGGACCCAGCGGAATATATCAACAGCGACAGAAAAAATGGTAGTCGCAATTCATCAACAACAACAATTGCCACAGAAGCATCATCAGCAACTACAACAGTCGCAAGTTCAAGCACAAACATCATCAACAACAACATGGTCAGAAGCAATAACATCAAATGAACAACAACAGCAGAGCGATTAAAACAAGACCTATCAAAAACTGAAAACAATAGAGAGAAAACGAAGCTTCACACTAAGTAAACTTTTACCAAGCCAGCAAAACATTGAAAAGGTAAGTAACAGAGTTTCATTAAATAGTAGTACTATGTCTACAGAAAAATGTGAAAAAGAAGGCGTGACAATCCCGGTAATGCGAACAAAAAACGAAACAATCAAAGCTAAGCTCTTACTGCCTTAGTAACCCTGAACGTGCCAAATAGATACGAAATTCTTGAAGTAGAAGCAGAACAGAACCAAAGTAGCTCTACATTTAAGGAAAAGATATACAAATCACCTCCGATGTTTGTTGACAAGCCTCTTTATAAACTACTACATGACCATATAGATGGGCAGTACGATATAAAAGTAATAAGTGGTGATCAGACGAAAATACAAACAAACACGTCTGAGGCATATACCGCTGTAGTCAAACAATTGGAACTGAAAGATACCAAATATTTTACATATAAGCCAAAACAACAAAGGTCCTTGAAAATTGTACTAAAAACAAACATTCATCCACTGCAAAGGATGATATTAAAAATGAACTTTTCGATCTCGGCCATCTAGACGCCAGCAATATGGTCACATAAGGGCATATTGTAAACGTAAGCCTAGATGCATTAAATGTGCTGAAAGTCACCCCTCCGCCAATTGTCCAGGAAAAAGTAGATTTGAAGATGTAAAATGTGTTTTCTGTAATGGAAATCATCCTGTAAATTATAAAGGGTGTGCTTTGTATAAAAACTTACAACAATTAAAATACCCTCCCTTAAGAAAACAACTAACAACAGCCCCACATACTGAAACGAAAAATATCCTACCGCATCCAAAAGTACACCCCAAATCAAAATGAAACTGCAACAAATATTGTTCAACTTCCAAACAATTCACCAGATACTACTGTGGGCAAAAGTTAGTAAGACTTTGTTCATAATTTCAAATATTATTATTCATTCTTCCAAATCTATTTCGTCCCCTTCAAAGTAATGCCCTCCCCCCCCCCCGGCCCCAATACACTTGTGCCAACATTTTTTCCAATTCTCGTAACAGTTGTTAAAGTCAATTTCCGGAATAGCCTTCAATGCGCTTAGCGATTCATGTTTAATGTCTTCAATTGACTCAAAACGGTGTCCACGAAGCGGTTTTTTGAGTTTAAAAAATAGCCAAAAGACACACGGTGCGAATAGGGTGGTTGCGGAACGATATCAGTCGAATTTTTGGCAAAATGGTCTCGTAAAACCAATGCAGTGATTTTGGAACCAATCGTGCATTCACTCTTCTTAGGCCCAAATGATGTTTTAAAATGGTTTTCACTGATCCTTCCGATATTCCAACGATGCCAGTAAGGTCTCTGACTGTTAATCGTCGATTCTCGAGCACCAATTCCTTGATTTTATTGACGTGTTTATCAGTTGATGTTGATGGCCGTCCTGGACGTGGTTCGTCGTCAACGCGTTCTCGACCATCTTTGAACAATTTGTACCAATCAAAAACACTTGCTCGCGACATACAATTATCACCGATGGCCTTTTGCAACATTCTGAACGTTTCGGCACCAGAAATTTGATTCCGCACACAAAATTTAATGGAACTTCTTTGTTGAATAATTTCACTCATTGTCAAAATCGCCGAATGCACTTTTTGTACTTCAGAAAGACACTAATGATTATTTTGATGTGACATTTGGCACAGATGTCACCGACAGTCATACCAACCTTAAAAAAATAATATTTTGATGAATGGGTTTCCGCGCGAAATTTAAATTAAAAAGTCTTACTACTTTTTGCCCACAGTAGTATGCGTAAATGATGTCATTGCTACAACAGATAATGCAGCAACTTACCACCATGACAAACTTATTAATAAATCTAACATCAAACTCTTCTCAAAATCGGTAAATTAAAAATAGTTATCTGGAATGCAAATGGTTTGTCACACCACATTCTTGAGATTAAATCGTTCTAAGACATAAATGGTTGCTTTGGCGTAGTGGTAGTGCGTTGGACTGCTACGCAGAGTGTCCGGGATTCGAATCTCGGCACAGGCAAAATCAAAAAGTAGATGAAATAATTTTTCCACACGGCACCACCTCTTGGTAGGCAATGGCAAACCTACAAGAGTAAAAATTGCTATGAAAAGCTTTTCACTTCGCCTTTCGGTTTCGGTATTAAACTGTAGGTCCCTTCCATTCATGTACAAATATGACACGCAAGTTACATATCTAAATAAACCTATACACAAAGTCGACGAACTTGTAATAAGTGCTGATGCAACTCTAGACAAGTTCGACGACTTCTTAAATAAAATAGGTCAAAATAAATAAATGCTAATTGCAAATTTATTTATTTTGAGTACATTAATCTAATTATTGCATTATCAACATTTTCACTTTAATTTTAATTTTGTTTAATCAACATTGTAGTTTCAATTTTAATATTGTTTTGCTGACAATATAATAATTACATAGTTTTAAGAAGATATAAAATAAGAAAATAGAATTGTAAAGTTTAGTCTTGTTTTAGAAGTCAAAGAATAAAAATAATCTTCTTCTTTTTAAAAACCCAAACGTCGGTCTTGAATACTTATTTGGCGCAGTCGGTAGGATCCAAGTTCAGTGAAAAGGATCCAGTGATTCGAACATACGTTTTCGGAAAAAAAAAACATATAATAAATAAAATTGTGCAGTGAAAACTAATAAAGTGAACACCACATATAAAAACTATAATAGAAAAAGAATTGTGCAGTGAAAACTACTAAAGTCAACACCACAAACGAAACTATAATAGAAAAACAATAAGTGCAGTGAAAGCTAATAAAGCCAACACCACAAAAAAAAAAAAATAATAAGCAAAATTCGGAAAAATCAAAGACAACAAACGTTTGACGAAAGAAGGATGGCTCAAGAACAAGCTCAAATACCCCCAGTAGAGTTGGTGGAGGAACTGGCCAGAAGAGAACTGCAACTAGAACAATTGCGGAATGCATATCTGGAACTCCAAAACAATCAAATACCTAATACCCAGGAAACGAATACCATATTTAAAAATGTATCCCATTTACCGGTATTTACTGGAACAAACGAAATCACCATAAACTCTTTTATAAGTAGTACAGAATACCTTCTCTCAGCAATCAACAGGGATGACTTAAAAAAGGAAGCCATAAAAGCCATTTTTTATAGAAACATTCAAGGAGAAGCAAAGAACACCGTAATAAACATTCAACAGCCGGACAACTGGGAGCTAATTAAGAAGGTCCTGAAGTTAAGATACCGGCCAAATACGGAACCACACCATATATACAAAAGAATAAACAACTTGAGGGTAAATAACGTAAGTGAACTAGCAATAGAAATTCAAAATATTAAATATAAGTCTGACGAATTAATTACTTATTATCGTGGTGACCATTGTATCGATTTGACTAACATAGATAGTTTACTAGTTAATACGACTAAGGAAATGACTCAGGGAATATTACTAGATAAAATCTACGACGAACGAGATTTAGGGAATATTATGGACATAATGACTAGAAGAAGATTTGAGGATAGTTGTATTCGACCAGAATATAGAAAATCTAGGGCTAGAGAGGACATAACATTTAGACAAAATCGGACACAAAACGGACACAACTATAATCAACGGACGAATTATAATAGTAGTTTTAATCAGAGATACAACCAACAGAATGACTTTAGACGGAATTATAGACAGGAGAGGGACAATAATGGAAACAATAACGTGGATAATCTTAACAATAATATTAATAGAAACCTTAATAACTCGGGACGATATAGAATTCAAAATAACAGGGATAATAATGTGTTGAATAATTTCCAGAAGTTCGCTCAGGTAGGAAACCCTAGGCCAAATTCCGGCCAATATCGCTGGAATCAACCTAGGCAAGACCGAATCGAACAAATGGAAGTGGATAATGTGGAAATATGCGATGATAATATTGATAATAGGAGAAATTTTCAAAGATCCACCGGGTCGGGAAACCTAAGGCCAAATTTCAGCCAATCCAGCTGGAATCAACCTTGGCGGGGCCAAAACGGATCGGTAGAACAGGGCCATGGGGAGATAAATAGTGTTCAATTGGCAGGACACTCTGAGCCAAACTTGTGTCAGTGCAATGTAGGTCAACTCAGCCAGGATCAGTTTTTTTTGGAACCCCATCGGATTGTCTACCCACGATAGAAATTACAATTAATAGAGAGAGATACATGGCATTAATAGATACGGGAGCAAAAATAAGTTTAATTGATAAGAAGATAAATAGTTTTGAAAAGATTTTATTAAGGGAACCAATTGAGTTTAGTACAATAACCGGGAAAGATGTAATTAGATATGAGGTGCTAACAGATGCACCTAATGAGTTTAATTTACCTATCTGTTCAAAGGTTAGATGGAAATTGGCTGAATTGAAGGGACGAAAATATAGTTTTATAATCGGGTCTGATTTGATGAACTGTTTTTACACTATAATAAATTTAATAGATGGATATATATCAATTAATGAGAAAATTAGCAGATTTTTAGTAAATCCATATAGGGACATTGAAATTTGTACATTGGAAGCAAGGAGATTCGAATGGGATAGAATTCAACTGGATCATTTAAATACAGAAGAACATAAGGAAATAACGAACATTTTGGAAAGATTTAAGAATTTATTTTTTAAAGAGGGTGATCAGTTGACAAGTACAACAGACATAAAACATGAAATTAGGACGACAACGAACGAACAGATAAATTCAAAATTGTACAGATACCCTCCACAACACGAGGAAGAGGTACGAAGACAAATAAAGGAAATGGAAGAGCAGGGAATAATTAGAAAAAGTAACTCCAGGTATTCGAGTCCTTTGATTGTAGTACCCAAAAAGGTAGATAATTCGGGACAGAAAAAATATAGAATTGTAGTTGACTATAGAAAACTTAACGAAGTAACAATAGACGATAAATTTCCACTTCCGAATATAGACTCAATACTAGACAAACTAGGACGGGCTCAATATTTTACGACGATAGATTTAGCTAAGGGATATCATCAAATATTGATTAAGGAACAGGATAGAGAGGAAACAGCCTTCGTAACACCACAGGGACTTTACGAATTCATACGAATGCCATTCGGACTGAAGAACGCACCGGCGACCTTTCAGCGATTAATGAACGAGACACTAAGGGACTACATAAATAAGACTTGCGTTGTATACCTTGACGATATCCTCATTTTTAGTACTTCACTAAGAGAACATGTGAGGGCTATAACGGACATATTTAAAGTACTGGAACGGACTAACTTGAAAATACAAATTGACAAATGCAATTTTATGAAGAAAGAAACCCAGTTTTTAGGTCACATTCTGACAAGTGAGGGACTTAAGCCGAATCCGGAGAAAATTAAAGTTATTAAGGAGCTAGAGATTCCTAAAACTGAAAAGCAGATAAAAAGTTTTTTAGGGCTAACGGGTTATTACAGAAAATTTGTAAGGGACTATGCCAAGGTAGCACAGCCAATAACGAAATATTTGAAAAAAGGTGTAAAGATAAATATTAAAGATCCAACATACATAGAAGCATTCGAAAAATTGAAAACCTTAATTATATCACACCCAATTCTAAGATACCCAAATTTTGAAAGGAAATTCACTCTAACCACAGATGCGTCTAACTACGCAATTGGTGCTGTCTTATCGCAAGAAGGGCACCCAATATGTTTTGCATCCAGAACGTTAAATAACCACGAGAGAAACTATTCGGCAACGGATAAAGAGTTTTTAGCTATATTATGGAGTTTGAATTATTTACGACCATATCTTTATGGGAGAAAGTTCCAAATTCTAACAGACCATCAACCAATCAAGTTTTTACACTCAAAATATAAAGGAAAAGATATGTCTCCAAAACATCAAAGATGGCTTTTGAAACTAGGAGAATATGATTTCGAGATAGAGTATATAAAAGGAAAGGAGAATAGAGTAGCAGATTTTTTAAGTAGAATAGAAAATGATAATGAAGAAAAGGAGAAAAATAGGGAAATTGTTCCTGGGAATTCGGATAATGAATCAGATTCTAACATAATAGACAATATAGAAGATGATGATGTATCTATGGTAACAGTTCATTCAGCAGAGAAAAATTTGCATGATCATTTTTATATTAAAGAGGAAATAGTCAATAAATATAAAACACAAATTATATTAACAAATAACAAGGTTGAAGAAATGAAAATTTTACACGGTAAAAGAATTATTTTTATAGCAGAAGCAGATTTTAAGGAAATGGGAAAAATATTTAGAAAATATATTAACAAAGGAAAAATAGGCATATTTTCAGAATTGTCCGAAAATAGTTATAATATGGTTCAAGAAAAGTTAATAGAAATGTTCTCTAATGACAAACAAATATAATTTATAAAATGCACCATGCGAGCACAAGATATAGAAACCGAGGTAGAGGCAGTTAAACAAATATCTCTTTACCATGTTAGAGAAAGTTTGCATTCAGGCATAATTGAAACATATAATCAGATTAAATTCAAAATATACTATCCAAAGCTGATGGAATTAATTCAGATAATCATTAATCAATGTGAAATATGCCAGGAAGTAAAATATGATAGGAAACCAATTAAGCCATAATTTCTGATTACGGAAACACCATCGGAAAAAAATAAAATTATACATATAGATACTTATGTAATTAAGGGGAACCATTTTTTAACAGTAATAGATAAATTTTCCAAATTCGTAGCAGCTTACCCACTTAACGATAGAAATCACGTAACAATTATCGAACAGTTAGAGGATCACTTTGCTAAAATAGGAAAACCCGGAAAGATAGTGGCGGACAATGAATTTAAAGCCATCAGAGTAAAAGAATTTTTAGAGAGGGAAAACGTTGAATTACATCTAACTAAACCCAATAGTCATACAGGTAATGCGGACATAGAGCGTTTGCATAGCACAATTGCTGAGAAATTTAGACTATTGTATAAAACAGATAAGGAAATCCCGACGAGACAATTAATTCAGAGGGCTATTCGAAATTACAATGAACGCTATCATTCGAGCATTAAATGTACACCTAGTGAGGTCCATTTAGGGAAAATTGAAAATAATACAGTTAGAAAGAATCTAGAGGACAACAAAAGAAAAGCAATAGATAAATTGAACAAGAATAGGGAAGACTATACAGAAAACAGGGAAGAAGGATTTGTTAAAAATTATAAGGCCATCAGACATAAAGAACAACCAAAGTACAGAAAACTTAAGTTAGACAGAGTACATAATTGTAATATTAAACGACCTTTAAAATTTTCAGATATGGACAATACTGATGACAATACTAATAGGGATACCGATAATTAAAGGAATGATGACTATGGAACGTCTGACAGAGCAAAAGGGATTTATAGATATTTTCGTGAAAAATCAAGAAATTGTTAAGGAATCGGACATAATATTACATATAGTTAACTTAAACGAAATAAAGGACATTCTAAATAACATAACGGAGAATATTATTTTAATGAAAGTAGAAAATAAAAATTTGCTTCAGTTGGATTAATGGACACCAGAAATAAATTAATGACTTTAATACCGAAACAAAACAGACAAAAAAGGGGACTCATAAATGGAAAAGTATGTCTAAATGGTTATTTGGGACAATGGACGAAGAGGACAGACAGAACATACAAAACCATCTTTTAAATATTAATGGAATAATGGAAAATAATAACCAACAAATATTAATTAATGATTATTTTAATGACACTTTAAATCATTAAAAACTAGTTATAAGTAATGATAGAAAAACAATAGAAAAAGAAATAAATTCTATAAGTAAAATTTTGGAAATAGAAAATAAGAAAAATATATATTTGGAACAAATGACTAACATACAATTGTTGAAAAATAAAATATAATAGTTACAAGATAATGTAATATCTGCACAACATAATATTGTACATCCAAATATTTTAACAAGTCATGAAATACAAAAGTATGAAATTGATTATAATAAACTTAAATATATACAACTCGGAACAGCAGTTTTAAATAACTCTCATTTAATTTTCGGCATTAAAATACCAAAAACATTTGAAATATTAAAATTAAGATCAGTTGTTCCTATACCAAATAAAGAAAATATAGAAATAGATTACAATATTGAAAAAATTTTTAAACTCGATAATAAAATTTATAAATTTGAAGAAAACAAACATTTAAAAGATCTAAAAATAAGCACACATTGTATAATAAAAGAAGACTGTCAATTGATAAAAAATAATGATTTTGAGATATTAGAATTAGATATAGACACAATTATAATTAAAAATTCAAAAAATATTAATATAAATCAAACTTGTAATTCTGAAAAAATTGTGTTAAATGGGAATTATCTAATCAATTATAATAATTGTTCAATTAGAATAAAAGATTACTATTTCTCAAATATTGTGGAAAATATAGAACAAAAACAAATATTTAACAGCATTGAAATCTTAAAAAAATTTTCTAATAAAATAACATTTGAACAAATTGAACTAGAACATCAATCTAATGTAAGAAATATCAAAGATTTAAAATACCACAAAAAAATAATGTACAGTTTTAACATTTCAATTTTAATTATAATAATTATCATCATTAATATAATTTTTATTAAACACAAATATATAACTGTAAAATTAAATAAAAGAATTCAGGAGAATTCTTATCTAAAAGGGGGAGTAGTTACATATCTAAATAAACCTATACACAAAGTCGACGAACTTGTAATAAGTGCTGATGCAACTCTAGACAAGTTCGACGACTTCTTAAATAAAATAGGTCAAAATAAATAAATGCTAATTGCAAATTTATTTATTTTGAGTACATTAATCTAATTATTGCATTATCAACATTTTCACTTTAATTTTAATTTTGTTTAATCAACATTGTAGTTTCAATTTTAATATTGTTTTGCTGACAATATAATAATTACATAGTTTTAAGAAGATATAAAATAAGAAAATAGAATTGTAAAGTTTAGTCTTGTTTTAGAAGTCAAAGAATAAAAATAATCTTCTTCTTTTTAAAAACCCAAACGTCGGTCTTGAATACTTATTTCGCACGACATGATTGGATGCGAAAAGCTCGGCCTACGCCCTCCATGGGCTGTTGTGCCATTAAAAGTAAAAGTAAAGTAAGTAGACCTAAATGAAGTCGACATACTTCTGATATCCGAAACACACTTCACTCTCACTAGCCATTTTAAAATCAACAACTATAACTTTTACCACACAATTCATCCACACGGAAAAGCATACTGGTGCAATACTGGTAAAACGTAATATAAAACATCATGAAACAACATCCTTTTGTATGCAACATATACAAGCTACAAATATTGTAATAGAAGATTGGATAGTATCTGCTTTATACAGCCCCCCAAAACATAATATAAAAAAAGAGGAGAATGAAATATTCTTTAAGACACTTGGCAACAGATTTATAAGTGGTGGAGATTACAATGCAAAGCACACTGCTTGTTTTAAAGTTTTAAATGTCACTCAAATTTTGACCTAACATCAGACTATTCCCCTGTGATAATTATTCTTAGCAAAACGCCAAAGGAAGTAAACAAGCCATGTGTGCTCCATAATTATAAAACCAATTGGCCTTTCTTTAGAGAGTTAGTTGACACAACGATTAATCTGAAACTGCTACTAAAAAAAAACACCCAACGACATTACAGAATCAGTAGTACACTTTAATTACTGTATTCAACAATCTGCTTGGGCTTCTACTCCAGTACTTAAAAAATCCTACACAAACAAGTATTTCGTTTCAATCATGGAAAAGATAAAAGAAAAAAGGTTAGCAAGGAAAATTTGGCAAAAAACACGGTTCCCAGGCGATAAAAAGAATTTCAATGCTAAAACCAAAGAGTTAAAACAACTGTTAGCTGAGTACAAAAACATTATACTCAAAAATTATATTGAAAATCTCGAAGCAACTTTTGCAACTGATTATTCTCTTTGGAAGGCAGCAAATAAATTGAAAAGACCAACACAATTACAATCCCCAATACCCAAAAGTGACCACGAAAAGGCACAAATTTTCGCAAAACATCTAAAAAACGTATTTATTCCTAATCCTAGCGAACCACCAGTGAAAATATTAGATGAAGTATCCGAGGTCTTAGCTCAGCCATATCAACTAGATTTACCGATATCTCGATTCACAAAAAACGAAGTGAGGTCAATTATAAGCAAATTAAAACCTGCGAAGCCTCCAGGATGTGATCTGATTACAGGAAAAATTCTGAAGGAATTATCAGAGTAAGCAATAACCTTTCTACAATGCTGTGTTGAGAACTAGCTTTGGCCCACCACAGTGGAAGGTTGCACAGATAAAAATACTTCAAAAACCCGGTAAAAATGCTGAAGACAGAGGCAGATTTTAATATGTTGAGGCCCTAGGCAGAAAACAAATTTTGGGGCTCTCTTAAGTTTTTTTTTTGTACTTGTGGCTCAATTTTCTAATTTTTGACGAAAGAAACAACAATTTTGATAGACAAATATTTTGTTAGAAATTATAGACCATTTATATTATTCTTTTTCGTGATTTATTTCTTGCAAAACTATCAATTAAGGAGCCATAGTTGATTTTTTTTACTAACTCGCTTTTAATGGCCATGATGGCTAAGTGATAGGTAGTTTTTGACCCGCTTAAGAATGCTAAATGATCTCTCACCAGATTCATTTGCATCTGGTCAATGTCATCTTTATTGTTTTCAACTAAATTTGATACACACTGAGAAAATTTTTTTTCAGGCAAATCAAAATCAACAAATGTTAAGTATCACAAATTAAGTAAAATGTTTCAACTTTGAATAGTTATTTCCCACGTAAAATTATGTCATTATCTGAAGTTTCATAGATTTGTATTTTTCTTTTCCTGTTTCGATTTTTTGCTGCTGGGTATTCTGTACTACCAGCTAACTTGATTGCTTCTTTCTCCATTTCGTGAAAATAGGCATCATCAGTTCGAATACTGAGTATGAATTGCTGATAAAGATTTCAATAAATTAGTTCGTTTTTGTATGTTACATTCTTTGTTTTGTAACGATTTATTGGTGGCATTAATTCTTTGCAATAGTGTATTCCAAAAAATCAATAACAATGCCGTCTCTAAATCTTCAACACTACTAAGTAATTTTTTCGCCTGAATTTTTGTTATGGGCTTTTCAGATGGGTTAATAAAAATTTCACCAATAACGGTTCTCATGAAAGAAAAATTCTTTCGTACAGTTAATACAGCTTCAACTCTGGATGACCATCGAGTGTCACATATACGTTTTAAAGTTTAAGAAAGTGTAAAGATTAATTTTTTATCAGGTTTCATTAGCTGATCCCATCTCTTTTTCGAAGAGGAAAAAAAAGACGAATAAATTTTGAATAAAATCAAAGAATCTAATAGCTTTAGAAGAACATTCTGCAGCTGTATTTCCAACTAAATTTAAGGAATGTCCTGCACAAGACCCAAAAACAGAATTTTTGCTGTAACTTTTAATTTTAGCTTGGAGACCGTTATAAATGCCTGACATGTTCGAAGCATTGTCATACGTTTGTCCCCGGCAATTATTAATGTTCAACCCTAATTCGGACAAGCTGGACAAAATAGTTGTTTCTAAATATGTTGCATCATGATGTTCGATCGGAATAAAACATATGAACAGTCTTGAAATTTTTGATCTAAATCTACATTACTTTATTTTACTTTTAATGACACAACAGCCCATGGAGGGCTTAGGCCGAGCTTTTCGCATCCACTCATGTTGTGCGTGTTATATTTGTACGCCCCAGCGACCACTAAATCTACATGCCTGATAATAACAGTTAACTGGTCAGTATGGCTAGCATCAGGCGTAGAATCAACTATAAGAGCAAAATAGTTACTTACTTTACTTTTAATGGCACAACAGCCCATGGAGGGCCTAGGCCGAACTTTTCGCATCCACTCATGTTGTGCGTGTGATATTTGTACATGAATGGAAGGGACCTATAGTTTAAAGACGAATTCGAACGACGAAGTGAAAAGCTTTTCATAGCAATTTTTACTCTTGTAGGTTTGCCATTGCCTGTCAAGAGGTGGTGCCGTGTAGAAAAATTATTTTTTCTACTTTTTGATTTTGCCTGTGCTGAGATTCGAACCCCGGACACTCTGTGTAGCAGTCCAACGCACTACCACTACACCACAGCGACACATAGCAAAATAGTTAGCTCGTTTTATTTCACCAACACTGATAAACTGAAGTTTATTGTGGTAAAGGCATAACACTTGCCACAATGGCTGCCTATCTCTTTATCGGTGTCCTGTGTGATCACGTTCACTCTCTCATTCTCATTCATAATGCTCTGCATTCATAGGGGTACAGCCTGTGTGTTAAAATTAACAATAAAAAATAAAAAAGTGGAGTTTTGTACACTTTTGCCCATACACGTGGTTTTAGATAATTTAAATAATTAACATGTCCAATCCAATTCAGCCAAATATTCAATATACAGCTTTGGAAGAATTAGTATGTCCTCTATACCCTAAGCCCAAACTTCCCAAAAGTCTAACTGTAGCAACGACTCGTTTTAATACCTCACGCCAAAAAATTGCCTCTTTTTCTATTGCTTCTAAAAGTTTGGAATCGACACGACCACTTATTTTAGCACGACGAACACAAGCACACATACAACTTTTATGTTCTTTCGACTCGTCATGTCTTTTCAAAACGTCTACAATATTTTACCAATCGGATATCCTGAAACTAAAACATTAGATTTTTTACTAAATAGTTTACAAGGAAAGCAATAAACAGATTTCGTTGTTTCAAAATAAATCAACCACTCTCTTCGCTCTTGGACTCCGTTTATTTTAGTCATATAAAAATGTGCATCATTTAATTTTCGGTATATTTGTTGATCATTATTATTTTTATAACATTTTTTAAAAGATTCTAATGTTCTAAAATGTAATAAAATGTTCAATCAAATCATTACTAATTATTTTTGGCCATAAACCAATGTCAGTATAGGATAAGTATTTGTACATTTTATTACTTCACTCTCAATTTCAATCTATATGTCATTGGTAATGGCAAAGCAATTATCACTTGCACTTTCTTCTACACAAATACTCCTATTTGAAAGATTAACATCGTTATCAGCTATTACACGTTCTTGAACTTACTTTACTTTACTTTTAATGGCACAACAGCCCATGGAGGGCCTAGGCCGAGCTTTTCGCATCCACTCATGTTGTGCGTGTTATATTTGTACATGAATGGAAGGGACCTACAGTTTAATGCCGAATCCGAACGGCGAAGTGAAAAGCTTTTCATAGCAATTTTTACTCTTGTAGGTTTGCCAGGAGGTGGTGCCGTGTAGAAAAATTATTTTTTCTACTTTTTTTTTTTTTGTTTTTGCCTCTGACGAGATTCGAACCCCGGACACTCTGCGTAGCAGTCCAACGCACTACCGCTACACTACAGCGACCAGCGTTCTTGAACTGTATGTTGAAAATCGCCATTTTTTTGTGACACAGGGCAATGACATCACAACTCTACCATATATGATATAAAAGCCGGTGTTCCTCAGGGCAGTGTTATGGGCCCAATGTTATATCTACTTTTCACTGCTGATTTGCCGAAAACTGATGGAATTGTTGTTGGAGCCTTCGCAGACGAAACTGCTGCCTTGTTAATTGATGATAATCCTGTCACTGCCTCACTCAAACTCCAAAAATGTTTAAATAAAATATCCTTGTGTCTTAAAAACTGGAAAATTGTGGCGAACGAAACCAAGTCGGTGCAAGTAACATTCACAACACGGCGCAATACTTGTCCACCTGTGCAATTAAACGCAATACAAATCCCCTAAGCAAACAATGCGAAGTACCTAGGAATGCATCTGAATGCGAAAACAAACTGCTCCTTTATAAGATGATCCTTAAACCCATATGGACCTACCGCATACAACTGTGGGGTACATACGCCAATTCAAATATTGAAATATTGCAAGGCTATCAGTCCAAAATACTTCGCATGATTGTGAACGCACCTTGGTATGTTACCAACTTACAACTACATCGTGATTTACAAGTACCTTTTGTCATAGATGAAATTAAGGCAAAATCTAATTCGTACAAAATACGAATTTTCAGATTATCAGTGTCGACTATGATTGCATGTGCAATAAAGGCCTAGCTTATCGCATCCACTCATGTTGTGCGTGTTATATTTGAAAATGAATGGCAGGGACCTATAGTTTTATGCCGAATTCGAACGGCGAAGTGAAAAGCTTTTCATAGCCAATTTTTATTTTTGTAAGTCTGCCATTGCCTGCCAAGAGGTGGTACCGTTAAATTTTGTTGTTGTTTTTTTATATTTATTTTTTTTAATTTGCCTGTGCCGAGATTTGAACCCCGGACACTCTGCATAATAGTCCAACGCACTATCGCTACGCTACAGCGATGAATGTATGTACATATGTTTTTATTTTTGTCTCAGCAATTTCGAATTTATCAGCATGTCATGGTCATATCACGCGATCAGAACAAAAGTGAAACCTACATATAAGGTCCGTTCCCATACTACAACGCATTCACTCAAAAGACAGACAAAAAAACGTTCTTGTACTCGAAAAACATGTAAATGAGAGCGTCGATGTCTTCTTGTGCGAAATAGCATATACTTTTTTTTTATGAAAATAATTTGCAATTTTAAATTAAGAAACATCTAAGAATTTCTGAAAAAATACTTATTTTTTTAAAGGAAAATTATCAAAAACTTCTTAAAAACTTATGTCTGTACATTTGTTTTTTTAGACAGACAGTTGTGTGAACTGTAATAAACGTGTGCGAGAGTAATGCCATTCGTTTTGATGTTATCGTTAGTGCTTGGACACTTTAAAGATAATTTTGCAAATACTTTTAATAAAAAATAATAATTATTAATAATGCCCTGTGTATGCAACCAGAAGGTTGGCCGTGGTCAGCCTAAAGTACAATGTTCTAATTGCAACGAATTTTTCCACCTTGTTTGTGTAAATCTGTAGCAAGCTGATTTTGAGTTTATGCAAAACTCTTTTACTTGCAAAATTTGTGCGGCTGTCAACAAAAACAATTATAATTCTTTGATTTCTTCAAATGAAAAATAAATTGAAGCAAAGCACTGCAGCAAAGACTCATGCTCAAGAACAACAACAATCAAAACCGGTTTTAATCCACCGAGCTATGAAAACAAACTTGCTAGTGATAACAAGCAACGAATAACTCTTCAAAGTCGCTTTAACGAAATTTTTTCTCTTAAAGCTGAAAATGCCCGTGCGCTATCAACAATACCATCTTCACAAAATGCTTTTAATGCAGAAAATTTAAAATATAGAACATGAAATTAGCTCTGTGAAAGAAAAATTAACTGAAAGTGATAATTCACCCGCGGTTTATTCTCTTGCGCTTAAGATGATAAGCTCTTTACAAGAAGAAAATAATTCTTTAAAGGCTGATAAAGTGGAATTTGAATCGAATTCTATTACGCATAAATCGGCAGATAATGACACTGCTGCCGAAATTCTTTCTCTTGCTAATGAATTCAAAGTTCTTCGCGATTTTGCAAATGTTGCTTTCTGCCACTGCGTACTCTGCTGCCGCGAACTCTGCTACTGTCACTGCTGCTGATTTTTCTACAACTCCCACTATTGGTGCTTTTCCTTCATTTGCTGATACTGCTGCTGCTCCTGAGCCACAGTACTTATGACTCCACAAGACATGTCGATGGATATCCCTCCTCAGTTGCTGCCGATGATCTTATTGTGCCAAAAACCCAATGGGTTATTGCTAGAAGTCGAAATTCAACCAGAAGAAATGCTAATGTTGTTGTAGGTCAAAATGAAGCCGCTGAATTAGTTGTTATTGTCATTCGCAAATGGGTACATTAATCTTCGTTTAAACCTACAGTAACAGTAGATGATATAATTACTTATGTGGAAAAACATGCAAATATACCGAAGGAACACATCGTATGCTACAAATTAGTTTAAAAAATGCTGCACCTGAATCTTTGAAGAGCATTAACTTTAAACTTGGTGTATTGCCTCGTTACTACAATGAAATACTTGAACCATCGCTATGTCATACTTCGGTTAAAGTTCGACCGTTCCGTTTTTTCCAATGCAAAGAAACCAAATAATGCAGAAATAACAAATATCTCAAACTTAAAATCTCTTAAAATCTACTACCAAAACATTTTTGGTGTAAGGACAAAATCCACTGCTATTTTACGCGCTTCTTCGCAGATGGATTATGATATCATAGTGCTTGTTGAGACTTCGCTCATCTGTACTTAAGCTAAATAATGATGATACGTTACTAGATCAACTATTTGTGTTTTACTTTGTGTTTCTTATATTCCTCCCAATAGTTCAGACTCACTGTATTTAGCTCATGTAGACAATGTTTTGAATTTAGCAAATATTGATAAGTCTAATGCGCATATTTGTGTGTTAGGTCTTTAATTATGAAGGAAAAGTTCATTCCTGCTAACGTTAATGCAACACATGAAATGTATTTGATAGATAGTTTTTTCTGTTCTGATCTTACTCAAATTAATAATTTTTTTAATAATTGGAATCACGTTTTAGATTTGCTTTTCATAAGCTTACTTTACTTACTTTTAACGGCACAACAGCCCATGGAGGGCCTAGGCCGAGCTTTTCGCATCCACTCATGTTGTGCGTGTTATATTTGTACATGAATGGAAGGGACCTACAGTTTAATGCCGAATCCGAACGGCGAAGTGAAAAGCTTTTCATAGCAATTACTACTCTTGTAGGTTTGCCATTGCCTGCCAAGAGGTGGTGCCGAGTAGAAAAATTATTATTTCAACTTTTTTTTTTTTTGATTTTGCCTGTGCTGAGATTTGAACCCCGGACACTCTGCATAGCAGTCCAACGCATTACCACTACGCCACAGCGACCACTAAGCTAAGCTTTTCATAAGCAGTTCAATTAAATATAAGTTGGAAGAAAAAATGTTTCCGATTACCTCTTCGGATATGCACCACGTCCTGCTCGTGTTTCACGTTGAGTTTTATGAATTTTTAAAATTGTATAATTGTAGAATTTTAAATTAATAACACACTAAACTTTAATTTTAATGTTTGTAACTTCTATGCACTTAGTTCAATTATTGAGAGTACTGATTGGAGTAGTAAATTTGACTGCAATGACACTGCTGCTTCTTTTAATATTTTCTGTCTAGAAATTAATAATATGTGTCGAGAAAATGCACCTTTAGTACGGCCAAAAGTATACAAATTACCATAGTATACATAAGAGCTAAAGAAATTGAAAAATTTAAGAAACAAGTTTTTTAATAAGTATAAGTCCACAAATGACCCCAATGATAAAAACAAATATGTATTTTATATGAAGGAGTTCGTTGTTCTTGAGAAGTTTTTGTATAATAATTTCATCCTAAGCTTTGAATATAGCATAAAATCTAATCCAAAATCTTTTTGGCAGTTCTTAAAATCAAAAAAAGCGATATTCCTCTGATATTCCTTCCGTGATGACATTCAATGGGAATTCGTCAATCTCCTTTTTTTTATTATGTATTTATTTATCTTTGGATTACAATATCCTTACAGACTTAATAACAATATAAAAATTAACATACCATATTAAAAATAATAAATTTAATAAAAAGAAAAAATTAAAATTTTTTTAGAAAAACAAATATTAGATTCGATATAAAGTATATTTAGCAATTTCTTGAAAGAACATTTTGAAAAAGAGATATCTAAATTATTTTCAATACATAATTTATTATACAATGATAATGCACGGGTAATAGGCTCATTACGAGCATAAAGAGTTCTATGAATTTGATAATGAAATAACGAGTAATGCCGTAACGTTCTAGCTGAAAAATTAAAATTTACAATCTGTAATAGATGGGTACATTCGAGTTGGCCAGAGATAAGATCATGAACAAATGTCAACGATTGAATCTTTCTTCTCGTTTCAAGAGTCTTCAAGCCTAACAGCAAAATTCGAGAATCATAGGAAGGCAAAGATTCTCCAAAACTCAAAGTATGAAGTGCAAACCGTGAAAATGATTTTTGAATTTTTTCCAATCGAAAACAGTGAATTGAATAGTAGGGACTCCAAATAAACGAGGCATACTCTAACCTTGACCTTACCAAAGCAATATAAAGACAAGTCAGAGTATCAGAAAATTCAGAACTATTTCTGCAAGCAAAGAATATGATTTTGGAACTATGTATGTAATTTATACGGTCAACAAAGGTAAATTTAGTGTCAAAAATTACTCCTAAGTCTTTAATTGACTTAACATTAAGTAAATATGTACCAGTAAGGGCATAAGAAAAAGTTAAATATATTATTACCCTTCGAGAAATTCATTGAATAACACTTGTTGAAATTGAATGGTAAAAAATTTAATAAACTCCATGACAGCAGATTACAAAGATCAGTCTGTAAAATAGCAGCATCGTTTAAATTAGCAATATTACTGAAAAGTTTTAAATCATCAACATAAAGTAAAAATTTTGCAGAACGGAAACATTTACCAATATCATTAATAAATAATGAAAAGAGCAAAGGGCCAAGAATGCTCCCCTGTGTTACCCCAGAAGAAGCAGTAAATTGATATGATTTAACACCATTTATCTCCACGAAACAGACTCTACATTGAAGATACGATTAGATCCAGCTCAGAAAGTGAGAATTTTAGACAGTTTTGCTAATAAAACATTATGAGGGACCTTGTCGAAGGCCTTAGAAAAATCTGTATAAAGAACATCAACTTGATGTCACAATTCAAATGATATAATGCAAAAACGCGAGAAGACTGCTAAGTTAGTCATAGTTGGCCGACCAACGAAGAAACCGTACTGTCCAAGGATAAGAATAACCTATTCTTAATCACACTTTCCAAAAGTTTAGAGACATTCGATAGCTTGGAAATAGGTCTATAGTTGGAGACATCTTTCTTGTCTTTAATAATTAGTGTAATACTTAGCAGCCGTATTCCAACAGTCAATAAAAGTACCAGTCCTTAGAGATCTATTGAAAATATCACGGAGAGGCTTACATAAAGACAAAGCATATTTACTAAGCAAAATAGATGAAATACCATCATTATCAGCTTTAACAGAAATTTTCATATTAGTCATGGCATCAGTAATCTCTTCCTCATACAAAACAAATGAACCAATATTCAAAAACGAGTCTACATTATCAAGAATCGAAACATGGAAATGTGAATTACCAGTTACATAGTTAGACTTAAAAAAATCAGGGAATAAATTAACCGTATCTTCAATTGTAAAAGAATGAATACCATTGTAATATGTTGAAGTAGGAATACAAGTCGTCCCGCTTGGATTGAATAAAATGTCAAAAAGACCTAGGATTCAATTTAATATTGCTCTCACAGCGTAAAATATAATGCTTGTAGAGAAATTTATTTAAAAAATTTAATTTCCTCGTATAAGTACTGAACGTACATTGTGTAGTACTGGGGATCATTAGTTGACTTAAATACTTTTATATTTTTATTGCGCAGATTTTTTAAGTTTTTAAGACCCTTTGTGTACTATGGCAACTTATACACTTTAGGCGCAAAATGAGGGATATGCTCAGAGCATATAGAATGCAATTCAACTTTAAATAACTCAAAACAGTCCGCAACATTCCGATTGAAAAACATATTCCAGTTAAGATTATCAAAAATATTAATTAAGAGCTCAAAATTGCATAATTTAAAGTTAAAATAATTATTCGATGGCATACATTGCACCAATTCATAGAACTCAAATTCTAAAACTAGAGGAACATGGTGAATACCTAATGAAGAAATAGGACATAAACATTCTGAAACCTGAGTTTTAAAGTTTTTAGAGACAAATATTAGATCTAACAATTTGTTAAGTAAATTAAAAAATAAATTTATTTGAATTAAATCAATGCTATATAAACTATCAATAAAACAAATTTCATTTCATTATTTATTGTAACGCAGATTTGATCAAGTAGCGTATCACTATTTTCCAGCATACAAATTGAAGTACAAAGACTGCGCTTAGCAGCAATCAAAACGCCTCCACCCTGAGAGAGACCAGTTTTAATAGCATCTCTATCCTTGCGATAAACATGATAAATGTTACACTTAAAGAATTCAGAATCAAAAAAATCTGCATTCAGCCAAGTTTCAACGAAGAAAATTATGTCAAAATCACCTTGGGAGGTCCAATTAAAAATAGAATCGGCTTTTGTTCTTATTCCAGACATATTATTGAAAAATAATTTAAGTGTAGTGCGAGTTCCAACTGCATTGCTATTATTATGAACATAATCAACAGTTCTAGACAGAGTACATGAATTATTATCATGAACAGGAGCTGCAACCAAATTGACAGGCGAGCAAGATGGAAGAGCAGTCATCAACACCGCAGGCAAATCTGCGTCTTCGGTAGATTCATAACTTCTTTCGATAAAAAAAAGAGAAATTTCGCACACGTACATTAGCAGGCCCCAAATTTGGATTAAATACTTTATTTAAATCACTTGAAGATATTAATCATTTAAAGCTGACTCTCTTTAAAGTAGTAACGTCCATCCCTGTTTTAAGAAGTCGGTAACAAGTGATTCTATCTCTAAAAATATCTGTTTGCGCACATATGTAATCAACTACATTATCAGAGGTATCCGTGGGTTTGAAGTAAGAGAGATGAAGAGCTCTTTTAGACCCGGCAACATCAAGCTCATCATTAGCATTACATCCAACAATAGTTTTATTTTATTTACGATTATTTCTATTTGATTTTTTACTACTTTTGTTAGGCTGTGGTTATATTCAAAGTTTACTCGGCGAACACCATGCAATTGTTGTTGCCCGAACACGAAAAAAAGGGATTTTACTCATTCTCATACCGAACACGATATGCTGGGTGAAATGCACACCGAGCACGCCGAGTATTCAGGGCTAGCAATGAGTTATTTTACAAAAAAGGAACAAAAATGTATGTAAAATTGAAGAAAAACATGCAAACCTGTACATCATTATTTTCATATGCAGAAAAGCATAGTTGCGAATTTTTGTAGTTTTTAAAAGTGAATATTAATTAATATATTATTCATAAAACTATTGAAGAAAAATCATTTTATTTTCATAATTTTTCAATTATATTGTTATTTACGCTCCATATTAATAAAATCGTTTAAAGTTTTTTGGTATACCATTTAGTGTTGCCGTTGCTACAAATATAGTATTACAAAAAAAAAACTGAATTTCGACAAAGAACTGTGCAACTGTGTAACGGACACCAATGTAACCACTACACCCAGCACGAAAGTAAAATATGATGTGTTCGTCGAACAGCGAACACCAGTATAACCAGCATCTTACGCTCCGTATTCCACTCAAAAGCCGATGTCACACGCAGAGGAGAGAGAAAATTATCATCAGACAGTGAGTTGGAAACGAAACAGATTCAGCAGCAGCAGCAGGCAACACAGCAGAAGATGAGCATGGCATAGCAGCAGCAGTAACAGTTAGAGCAGGAACATCCAAAGTACACAAAACCGGTTTGGAGAGAGCACGTGAGTTTAAATCAGCAACAGGGGAAGAAGGTGAAGCAGTAGGCAATGGAGACAACAATGCAGGCAATGAGGATACCACAGCAGCAGGGGGAACAGGCGGCAAATGGGCCAACCGTGCAGCAGCTGGAATAGCAACAATTTCGGCTATGCCTATGTTATTGCAAGCTTTACAACTAGAGGGCAACGACACTTTTTTCGGCAAATTGTTTTTATCATTATTTTGCAAAAAACAAGCATTGTCCGCACTCAAAAATGTTTTGATGACATTGACGTCAGTAACTAATTTATTTAAAATGCCAATAAAATTTGTAGAGCCGCCAATACATCTCGAACAATTAAAAACGACATTACTTAGAGTTATTATTGATACAATAATACAGATTGTCATCAATATCAACACACGATTATGCAGATTGTTACAAATATTGCAGCACAGAGCTGCATCCTTAGCAGTTGATTTGTTGCAAATCGCGCAACGAGATCGAAGCTGAGACATACCGGAAAAAAAGATAACCGGTCAACTAAGTGGCTGTCTTAATACTCGAAAAATTTAATTCAACTTTTTTGAAATGGATAAAGTCCTATCTATGGCATGTTGTTATCGATGGCATAAAATCTAAATCATTTGTCCACACGTCGGGTGGACCGCTCATTCTCCTTTTTTATAAATGATATAGGTTCTTTACTTACTTAACTGGCACTACAACCGATGACCGGTCTTGGCCGCCTCTACAAAGCTTCGCCAGTCACCTCTACTATGCGGCCGCTGGCGCCAGTTAATAAGGTCAAGTGCAGTCAGGTTGTCCTGCACCTGGTCTTTCCAACGGAGATTAGGGCGTCGCCTTCTGCGTGTTCCTCCTCCGTGGTTCAAATAAAACACCTCTCTACCCGGAGCGCTTTCCTCCATTTGCTCAACATGACCCAGCCAGCAAAGCCGTTGGAGTTTTATACCTTTGACTATGTCAGTGTCGGCGTATAGCTCATGCAGCTCATCGTTCCATCTTATTCGATACACGTCGTCCACGCATACTGGACCGTAGATCTTACGGAGTATCTTCCTCTCGAACGCTCCTAACAGCCTCTCATCATTGATGGTCAATGTCCACGTCTCTGCGTCATACATTAGGACGGGAAGGATGAGGGACTTATAGAGCGTTATTTTCGTCGGTCGAGGGAGGGCCAGTAGTAACACCTGTTGGCAAGAGTTAGTCTCTGCTTGATCTCAAGGCTGACATTATTGTTGGTGTTTATGCTGGACCCTAGATATACGAAATTCTTGAAGACTTCAAAAGTATAGAGGTATAGTTGTCAACAGTGACATTTTGTCCAAGACGCCGTGACTCTTTGTTTGTTGACACAAGGTATTTCGTTTTGTCCTCGTTCACCACTAGACCCACACGACGAGACTCCCTTTCCAGGTTGGAGAATGCTGCACTGACTGCTCGAGCGTTTTTGCCAATGATGTCAATATCATCAGCGTATGCTAGCAGCATGACACTCTTGTAGAAGATAGTTCCAGAGATGTCGATGTTCGCAGCTCGAATTATTTTCTCCAGCATGAGGTTATAGAAGTCGCAAGATAGGGAGTCACCTTGTCTGAAACCTCTTTTGGTATCAAATTGTGCGGAGAGGTTTGTCCCAATTCACTGCGCTGATGGTGTTGGTCAGTGTTATTTTGCAAAGACGAATGAGCTTTGCAGGGATACCAATATAAGATATTGCGGCGTACAAGTGATCTCTAATCGTGCTGTCGAAGGCGGCTTTATAATCAACAAATAGATGGTGGGTGTCGATCTGTTTTTCTCGGGTCTTTTCCAGGATTTGGCGTAGTGTGAATATCTGGTCGATGATGATAAGGTCCAATCAGTTTGTTGACGATGGGCTTCAGTCTTTCGCACAGTACGCTCGATAGAACCTTATATGCAATATTAAGAAGGCTTATCCCACGGTAGTTGGCGCAGATCGTGGAATCACCTTTCTTATGAATTGGGCAGAGTACGCTGAGATTCCATTCAATTGGCATGCTTTCATCTGACCATAATCTGCATAGAAGCTCATGTATGCGTTTTTTGAGCTCTTCGCTTCCGGTCTTAAACAAATCAGCAGGCAAGCCATCTGCACCTGCAGCCTTATTGTTTTTCAGCCGAGTAATGGCTGTTAAGACCTCCTCATAGTCAGGCGGCGGTACTTCAACGCCGTCAGTGATTGGGGTTTCCGGAGTGGGTTCCGCAGTGGCGGGATTATTGCCGCCTTCGCCATTAAGAGCTGCGAAAAGTGCTCCCTCCATAATCTCATTATGCCCTGGATATCTGTCACCAGATTTCCGTCTTCATCCTTGCAGGAAGAGGCCCCTGTCTTCAAACCAAGAGTCAGGCGTCTTATTCTTTGAAAGAATTTTCGGACCTCGTTCCTGTCCCGCAACATTTCGGTATCATTGAACTCGCGTCTTTCTTCATCTCTTTTCTTGCGCCTGAAAAGACGTTTCTCCTCCCTCCTCAACTTTCTGTATCGTTCCTTAGCAGCGCGTTGCAACTGACTGCAGGGTGGCTCTGTAGACTGCGTTTTTTGCTTCAGTAGCATCGCGACACTCTTGGTCGTACAACATATTTCTCCGTTGACGGTGGTAGCCTAGCACCTCTTCGGCAGCCGTACGCATAGAGCGGGAAATGTGCGTACACTGCGCGCGTATATCATCAAGTTGAGGGGTGTTTTGCGAAAGGAGAAGTGCAAGTTGGTTGGCAAAGACTTTGGCTGTCTGTTGTGATTGCAGCTTTTCGACATCCAGCTTTCTCTTTGTACCTATCGGTACGCGATTTGCTACACATATACGTGTGCAGACCTTGGCTGCAACCAAGTGGTGGTCTGAGTCGATGTTTGCACCACATATTGTGCGTACGTCTAGTACATTGGAAGCGTGCCTTCCGTCGATCACAACGTGATCAATCTGGTTTCGTGTGTTTTGATCAGGGGACAGCCAAGTGGCTTTATGGATATCTTTATGTTGGAATCTGGTGCTACTAACTGTCATGTTTCGTGCGGCGGCGAAGTCGATCAGTCTCATACGGTTATCGGTGGCTTCGTCGCGGAGACTGAATTTTCCGATCGTCGGACTAAAGAGACTCTCCTTGCCCACCTTGGCATTAAAGTCGCCTAACACGATTTTAACATCGTGGCGGGGGCAATGCTCATAAGCTTTGTCGAGGAGCTCGTAGAAGTCATCTTTGGTCGTTTCATCCTTCTCATCCGTCGGGGCATGGACACAAATTAGGCTGATGTTGAAGAATTTTGCCTTGATGCGGATAGTGGCTAGGCGCTCGTTCACGGCCGTGAACCTCGAGACTAGATGACGCATCTCTTCCCAACACCAAATTCGTGTTTCGACGCATGACAGCTGTAGTAGATATCACAGGATACTCTTTTGGAGCAACCCTGTCCCGTCCATCGCATTTCCTGTACAGCGGTGATGTCAGCTCTATATTGTTGGAGGACATCCACCATCTGGATAGAGGCACCTTCCCTGTAGAGGGTTCGGACATACCAGGTGCATATCCGCAAATTGTTGTCCTTTGGGCGTTTGCGGGAGTCGTCAACATTAGGGGGGTTAAATATCCGAGGCTTCGTTTGAGGATTCCTTGGTGAAATATTTTGACGTGGTGGGTTCCAAGCCCGACGCACAACCATTCATTCAAGGCCATGGAGAAGCCCGCCACACACATTAGTTAACTCACTGACGGTTGTCAGATCGCTATCCAGGGGACGGCAAGAGGGGGCTGTGTGTCGACTGGAAACGTAGAAGCGCAAGGATCGACCATGGACACACCTGCGACTGTCACGAACTTTACCTTGTGTTCTACGCCCCAGGCCCCCCAAACAAGAAATTAACAAAATATAAAAGGAAATAATAGGCACAAGTAATTGTTCATATTTTGATCGGTGACTGCGTCAGAACGCTCCGGTGTAACAAAACATTTGAACAAAATACAAAAATATAATTATATACAATTGCACAAATAAAAAAAAAAGAAGTTGATATTTTGATCAGTGACCACGTCAGAACGCCCTGGTGTAACAAAATATTTAAACAAAATACAAAAAATATAATTGCACAAATACAAAAAAAAAGAAGTTTATATTTTCATCGGTGATCGCGTCAGCACGCCCACGTGTAACAAAATATTTAAAAAGAATACATTGAAAAATAATCGTATACAAACAGGAAAAATCTAAATTCAGCACAGCAAGCACACACATATTTTAGCCTTAACATTATTAATTAGAATATAAGGTACAACCGTTCTCATATGTTTAAGAGAACTAAAACCAGCAAATTTCTCTCATATCCCAAAATAGTTAAAACCAGAAGTTTGAATTCAATACCAGAAACTGCGGAACTGCAAACATCCCTAGATTTTTCAATTAGCCTTAGTAGTTGGAATTCATTCCCTGAACAAATAGACAACATAGAAAGGAATAAAGTTCAAGTAGCCGGACACTCTGAGCCAAACCCATGTCAGTGTCATGCAGGTCAACTCCGACAAAGCCAATAAAGTTTTTTTCAGAAACAGCCTCAGACTGTTTACCCACCATAACGCTTACAATTAATGGGAAAATAGATATTACTTTATTATACACAGGAGCAAATTTGAGCTTGATCGACAACAGTATAAACGATTTGAAAAAATAAAATTACAAAAGCCAATTGAATGTAGTACGATAACAAATAAAAAAGTGATTAGGTACGAAGTAATGACAAATGCATCTAACGAATTTAATGTTCCATTTTACGCTAAAATCAAATGGAAAATAACATTGGAATTGATAACTTAATTGTTTCAATACAATGATAAATTTAACAGATGGATGTATATCATTAAATAATAGAATAAAAAAACTTATAATCAACTAATTAAAATTGTACATTCAATATATAAAGGAAAATACATGTCCCCAAGACATCCAAGATGGCTATTAAAATTAGGTGAATATGATTTCATCATAGAATATTTAAAAGGAAAAGAGAATCCTGTAGCAGATTTATTAAGCAGGATAGAAAATAACGTAAGTCAAGAAAAAGATGGATGCATGGAACCTAATAAAATAAATGATTTTAAAAATTCAGAAGACCAGGAATCACAATTAAATATTATAGATAATATTGAGGATTTTGCATCAATGTTAACAATTCATTCAGCTGAAGAGAATCTACGAGATCATTTTTGTATTAAAGAAGAAATAGTAAACAAATATTAAATACAAAGATTTATCAGATTTATATCTCAGATTTATCAGAACATAGTTACAATGTAGTTCAGCAAAAATTAATAGAAATGTTTTCTAATGATAGGCAAATAAAATTTACAAAATGCACAATGAGAGCACAAGATATTGAAACTTAAGCAGAAGCAGTTAAACAGATTTATTTTTACCACGTCAGAGAAAGTGTGCACTCAGGTATATAGGAAACTTACAATTATATTAAAAATAAAATATACTATCCCAAACTCATGGAGTTAATCCAATTAGCTATCAATGAGTGTGGAATATGTTCAGAAGTAAAATACGATAGGAATCCAATAAAACACAAATTCGCATATACAGACATACCATCAACAAATAATTAAATAATGCATATCGATACTTATGTAATGAAAGGATTCCATTTTTAACAACAATAGATAAATTCCCTAAATTTGGAACAGCCTATCCACTTAACTACAGAAATCATGTAACGATAATGGAACAATTAGAGGATCACAGTGCAAAAATAGGAAACCCACAGAAAATAGTAGCAGATAATGAATTTAAAGCTATTAGAATAAAAGAATTTTTAGACAATGAAAATATTGAACTGCATCTTACTAAGCCTAATAGTCACACAGGATATGCCGATATAGAAAGACTGCATAATACAATTGCAATAAAATTTCGGATATTATATAAAACAAATAATGACATCCCCATCAAACAGTTGATTCAAAAAGCAGTTAGAAATTACAATGAAAGATATCATTCCACTATTAAATACCCTCTATATGAAGTTCAACAAGGAAAAATTGAAGAAAGCAAAATTAAACGCAATTTAAAAGCAACTAAAAGAAAAAGAATTGAGAAGCTAAACAATAATAGAGAAAAATATAACGAAACAAGAAAAGAAGGATTTATAAAAAATTATAATGCGCTTAGTCATAAGGAACAACCAAAATAGAAAAAGAAAACTAATTTAGGAAAAATACATAAGTACGTGCAATATTAAACTACCTTTAAAATTCTCAGACTTGGATAATACTAATAATACTATAATACATAGCTATCACAGAATAGAGGAACAATGATTTTGACAACGTTAACGGAACAAACAGGATATACATAAAAAATCAAGAAATTGTGACTGAATCGGACATATTGCCACATGTAGTTAACCTAAACGAAATAGAAGACATTTTAAACAAAATGACAAATAACCTTATTTTAATAAAAACTAAGAATAAAGACTTACTTATAGACAAAAATGCGGACTGGTCAATGCAGTTGGAAGTATGTCAAAATGGTTATTTGGAGCAATGGACGAAGAGGACAGACAGACTATACAAAATCATCTCTTAGAAATTAATGTAACACTATTGCACCTAAGACGTACCTACTATTTCCCACTAATGAAGGAACTTATAACGAAAACAACAACCAACTGCGAAAAATGCAGAATACTCAAATACGATAGGCAACCACAGAAACCCAAATTCGAAAAACCCGAGACCTCATCTAAATCACTAGACCTACTACACATAGACATCCATACACTTAACAAAAACCAAATCTTGACGATCATAGACAAACTGTCAAAGTTTGCCTCAGCCCAAAACCTCCCTAACAGAACTAGCATTGCCGTAACAAAAGCAATGAAAAACTTCATATGCCTATATGGCATCTCGAAAACAATCATTTGTGACCAAGGGGCGGAGTTTACCAGCAACGCACCAGTGGAGAGATTGGATAGATGGATGTGAAGAAGGCTGAGAACCTGACCTACGAGTGCAGGACAGTTCCTCAAGCACTCAGGCTATGTAGCCCATTGTACTTAACGCCTAGGAAAAGAAGAAGGTGCAAGTAAGGGGTTAGAAAAAAAGAGGGGAAAAGTCGAAAAAGGGGTTATAGGGGGACTACGTTCTCTTCCGCAAATTTTCCGGATTCTCTCACAAATCTCAGAAGGTCGCACAAGGGAAAGGAGTGAACTTTGTCCATTCCTGTGACAGTTGAGAGATTACACTCCACACTAACGGAAATATTAGCTAAAGAAAATTATTATATTAGCTAAAAGAAAAGAGCACAAATTAGATCTGGACCACGAAGTTATGCTAAACGAAACTCTAATCACTTACAACAACGCGATACATTCAGCAACTAAACTTACCCCGCAGGAACTTTTCCGGGGCAGGGCACCCGAATTCGACAACAATATAACATTCAACTCAGAACACGACCTGAAAAAACTAAATGAATTTCAAAAAATTCTATATCCAAAAGTAAAATACGCACTTGAAACACAAATAAACAGTAGAATAGACAACTTAAACGGAAATAGAGAAGAACCCCAAGTTTCTAAACCAGACGAAAGCATCTTTAGAAAGGAATGCAGACGCAATAAAATAACTAACCGATTCACAAAACACAAAAACATAATAACAAGCTTACACTAGTAACAAACTCGCTTAAAGCACAAACCAGCTTCAACCTACAGATGCTAGAACGATTTAAGAACATTACAAATCACATAAATACGGAAAAAAATTAATACAGGTTTTTTTAATAGGAACTCAGAAAATACACTATACAGAGCAAGGACAAATGAAGAAGAAAAGAGAAGAACACATATTACTGCACAAAAGCTGTTCAACGCGAAAAAGCAGAGGAATTGATATGCATCGGAACCTGGTATCAAACAATAAACAACGTGGGAAACATCGAGAAAATCAACCAACCCGAACCCAATTATCTAATTTTTATTAATAGTCCAAAATCACTAATCACTACTACTTGCAGGAACGAAACTTATACATTAGAGGGTACTAACTAATCCACTATCAGAACTGCTACATCAGAGTCAACGGCGTAACATACGGTCACAATACTCAAACCTTTTGGGACGACATTTACATTCCAACACCGTCTGCACACACCATCGTTCGAATTCAACGAAAAACATCCACACCCTCCAAAAACTAAAAGATTACGAATTCACCCACCACAAAGACGTCCTAGAAATACAATCTTCAACCGCCGAGAGATTGAAATACAGCACCATCGTCACACTAAGCCTGGTGATCATACTAGGCATAGCAATCGCATTGATTCCACGAAGAAAAATAACTAATTTCATCACCAACGACGCACACCACGACCCCCAGCCCAGTATCGCTCAGACTACAGCGAACTCTAAGGGGGGAGAAGTTACATCCCCAATCTCACCGACAACAACCACATCACCAACAACAACAACAAACGCACCACCGAAGCCTATGAGAGCAACGTCATTAATTATCCATTAGGAGCACAATTTCTCCAGGATCATTTTTACGTCGATGATGGGCTGGGTGGCTCATCCAGTTTGGCAACGGCCATTGAAACTCAGCGACAGCTCATTCATATCTTGAAGAAACATGGCTTTAATTTGCGCAAGTGGTCTGAAAATCACCCTCACCTTCTCCACAACATACCTCACGGCGACAAGGAAGTGAATCTGGACTTCAGAGACGACAGCATCGACTCAATACAAACACTCGGACTAATGTGGTTACCAAAGACTGATCAGTTTTTTGTCAAAGTAAAATTGAATCCAGTCAATGTGGTAACAAAGACCCACTCGGAATTTTGGATCCGGTAATTGTCAAGGCAAAGATGTTCATTCAGAAGTTATTGCTACTGAAGGTAATGTGTGACGAAGCACTATCGGCAGAACTCATCAATATATGGGCAATATTCCGGACGAACTTGGCCAACCTGAACAATTTCCAAGTCCCAAGACACATCTTCAGAGGTCCCTTTAGCAACACAACTTCTCGTCTTCTCTAAACAGCTTATCACCGTTTCTCGATAACAAGCGGATAATACAGGTTGGTGGTCGGCTCGAGGCATCAAGTATATCGTATGATTGCGGCCAAACAATGGTCCACTCACAAAATTAATATTGGTGAGGACCCACGAAGAAAATCTTCATTGTGGACCACAGGCGCTACTGCAAGATCCAGACAACGGTTCTGGATCATAAAAGGAAATATATTTGCAAAGACGAAAGTGCACGGTTGTGTAAGATACACGAGAGCCAAGCCACGCATGTTAAATCAACTGGTGGGAAATTTACCAGCAACCAGGGTCACCCCAGAACTGCCATTCATAAACACTGTTGTGGACTGCTGTGGACCTTTTTGGGTGCACTACAGTATAAGAGGACAACGAGCCACCAAGGCGTACATTGCCGTCTTTTGTTGCTTTGCAACAAAGGTGGTACACCTTGAATTGGTTACCGATCTCACCACAGAAGCATTCATAGGGTCAATAGGGAGATTTATATGTCGTCGTGGTCACATTAAGAAACTATACTGCGACAATGCCACCAATTTTGTTGCTGCCAAAAACCAACTTGTTGAGCTAAAGGAGACAATTCAGGCAGCAATTCAGAGAGCTCCATGAAAATTACAACAGCATATAACAATAAGGGCATAGAGTTCCATTTCATCCCTCCACGGGCGCCACATTTCGGAGGACTATGGGAAGCAGCAGTGAAGTATGCAAAGCACCTATTAATCCGTAGCGTGTCAACGTCATCGCTTACACAAGAAGAACTGGATACGAATATTTCTCAAATCGAAGCTATTCTGAACTCAAGGCCAATTATTCTGATGTCAGATGATTCAAACGACTTATCAGCTCTAACTCCTGGACGTTTTTGATTGGTGAGCCACTAACAGCCCAAGTCGACAGCAGAGCTGCAGCTCCAAGAAGAGGCAAGAAACATAAATTACCAAACATCAGGTAAAACGGCAAGACAGCTCACAACGAGCCAGGGACGACACTGAAGTATCCACAAAGAAACCCAGGATATCATTAACGTACAGTCGAGTTGTGATGCTAGCAATTCTTCTCATGTGGCCAACTCGTGCTTTGTAGTCCAATAAAAGTCAACAAATTTGATTCACCTGTTGGTCTCCACTTTGTACACATCGGATCAAGTCAGATCATCGCCAGTGAATGGAATCTGGTTATTTACTACTACCTCACCCCATTGCTTACTGCAATTCAGCTAATGATCAACGGTACCGACGCCATGCAGCACATATGCTCACAATTGCAACAAAAATCTTCGTGTGAATATTGGGTCATATACTACTGTGGGCAAAAGTTAGTAAGACTTTGTTCTTAATTTCAAATTTTCGTCCCCTTCAAAGTAATCACCCCCCTACCCCCCCGCCAGGCCCCAATACACTTGTGCCAACATTTTTTCCAATTCTCGTAACAGTTGTTAAAGTCAATTTCCGGAATAGCCTTCAATGCGCTTAGCGATTCATGTTTAATGTCTTCAATTGACTCAAAACGGTGTCCACGAAGCGGTTTTTTGAGTTTAGAAAATAGCCAAAAGTCACACGGTGCTAAGTCAGTCGAATTTTTGGCAAAATGGTCTCGTAAAACCAATGCAGTGATTTTGGAACCATCTGCACGATGGTTCACTCTTCTTAGGCCCAAATGATGTTTTAAAATGGTTTTCACTGATCCTTCCGATATTCCAACGATGCCAGTAAGGTCACTGACTGTTAATCGTCGATTCTCGAGCACCAATTCCTTGATTTTATTGACGTGTTGATCATCAGTTGATGTTGATGGCCGTCCTGGACGTGGTTCGTCGTCAACGCGTTCTCGAACAATTTGAACAATTTGTACCAATCAAAAACACTTGCTCACGACATACAATTATCACCGAAGGCCTTTTGCTGAACGTTTCGGCACCAGAAATTTGATTCCGCGCACAAAATTTAATGGAACTTCTTTGTTGAATAATTTCACTCATTGTCAAAATCGCCGAATGCACTTTTTGTACTTCAGAAAGACACTAATGATTATTTTGATGTGACATTTGACACAGATGTCACCGACAGTCATACCAACCTTAAAAAAATAATATTTTGATGAATGGGTTTCCGCGCGAAATTTAAATTAAAAAGTCTTACTACTTTTTGCCCACAGTAGTACTTTCGACACACCAACACAGAATTAGCCTTGGACAACAGTTTACAACAGCCCCTCATCGTCAAAGGAGAGGAGCAATTAATTTTGTTGGAAACGTGGCTAACTCATTATTCGGAGTGTTGAACTCAGAATACGCAAGCAAAATTACAAAAAAAAATTACAGCCGTCGAAAACAATGAACATCATTTAGCCCAGAGCTAAGGAACAAACATCGATTATTGATACCACAACCAACATCATCAGGAGCGCTCATATAACAGCCCAAAAGAATTTACAAAGGTCGAAAAAAGACTCACTGAAATTGGAAACCGGATTCATGCTGACGAACAAGATTCACATAATGAAAGGCTGTTCCAGGTGTTCCTTTACTTTAGTTTTACTTTTAATGGCACAACAGCCCATGGAGGGCCTAGGCCGAGCTTTTCGCATCCACTCATGTTGTGCGTGTAAAATTTGTACATGAATGGAAGCGACCTACAGTTTAATGCCAAATCCGAACTGCGAAGTGGAAAGCTTTTCATAGCAATTTTTACTTTTGTAGGTTTGCCATTGCCTGCCAAGAGGTGTTGCCGTGTAGAAATTATTTGTTCTACTTTTTGATTTTGCCTGTGCCGAGATTCGAACCCCGGACACTCTGCGCAGCAGTCCAACGCACTACCACTACGCCACAGCGACCACTCCAGCTGTTCCCATCATTGGCTATTCAGTTGACCACCACGTCGGCAAACATACAAAGGGTACAATCATCCATTATCAATGTTCACCATGAAAAAATCAATCCCCAGTTATTATCACCACAGCAACTTGACAATGAACTTGCAAAAATCGCAGCACATCTGCCGGCAACAAGGCAAATTCCTGGTTATCACGGAAATCTTCTGTCAATCTACAAGATAATGACAGTCAAGGTAGGCATCACGAAAAAACATTTAATTTTTGAAATAACAGTCCCATTAACTGGACCAAATCAGTTTGAATTATAGTGGTTGATTCCCATTCCCACCTGGGTGAATAACACTATGGTGGCCATCAGACCAACAACACCATTACTGGCCAATACTTTCCATCGTGGCAAGTACTTTCCAGTCAATATGTTTCACAATCCTGCACCAAATTGGAAGAAGAAGCATACTTGTGTGTCAACAGTCAACAAATATACAACAAGAGGGCCGCAACGTGCGCATGCGAAGTCAAGCTATTCAATAATGAAACGAGTGCACATTGTAAATTTATGCAAGTTGACGATCATGTATGGATCCAAACCAAATGGAAAAACAAGTGGATCTTTGCACTATCCTCTCCAATACAGATGACAGCAGTATGCAACGATCCAGTATCACAAATACCACTGGGAGGTTCCGGATTTCTGCAGTTAGCTCCTGAGTGTGTGATTAAATACAACCACTTAACGTTAATGGCAAATGAAGTATTGTCATCAGCCCTAAGTGCTTCATACAGTACTTGATCTGCTATACTTTTTTTTTTAAATTACTGAAAATTATAATTTTTATAAAATATTTTGATATAATTAGACTGTTTACATCTATCAATTCTACTAAAGGCTGTGACTCAATTGGAATTTCGTTACATTTAATAATACCGACGACACTAAGCTACTACAAAATTATCTAAATCAACTGTTCTGTTGTGTAGCTTAAACTTAATTAAACTGAGCTGTAGGCCTTGGCACATAGTACTCATTTCTCAATTAGTTTTAGTATTTTATATTAATTCTAATAAATAAAAAATAAACTGAATTTAAATAAATGTAAGCAAATGTCTTTTTCACGAAAAAATCGTTTATTATTTAACTATGAAATTGATAACTACAAACTTGAAATCGTTTCAACTTAACAAGGCCTCCTGTGTACTGGGTTTCATTAAACGCTGGGCGAAAGAATTTGACGGCCCATAGTTACCAAACCGTTATTTGTTTCTTTAGTTCGGCTATGCCTTGGAGTCAATCCAAAAGCAGTTTTTTCTTTTCTGTTTTCATGGCTTACCTTGGAACCCAAACTTAAACCCTGAATAGTATGAAAGTCTTTGGAAACAAATTTCCATTCGCGCTTCTGTAGAGTGATTCGGGACAGTCTACTACGGTAACCTACAAGTAGTTGGGAGATTCGACGAAAAAAAAAATTTATTTCAAAAATTACTGATGCGAAAACTATCATCATTCGGCAAAAAGCAAGCCTAGTTCCCATACAAAATTTTATAGAGCAAGTCAGTAGAAAAATATACTTTGAAAAAAATTATTTATATCAAATAAAAGAAATTTAATTGCTTTAAAGTAATGTAAAATTACCTCAAAAAAAATGAAAATGGGTTATTTTTTATATGAAATTAAATTGCCCAACAATTAAAATAAAAGTGTTCATTTATTTATCCAAGCAAAGTAACACCCAGGATGACGACATTTATTATCAAATAATGATAAATATCCAAAGTAATAAGTATTTTGTAAACATATGTAGATTTGGAGCGTGTCCTAAACTACTGATCGACACTAAGTCAACGATAATTGTTTTATAAGCATCATTTGTCAAAATATTGATTTTACGATTTTTGTTGCCTGTTGTGGGAATTAAAGAAATTATACGAAAATTGGTGTTCTTATATTTGGATACTAAAACTTAAAATAAGCAAGGGTTTTGCCTATATTTATCCCAATGTACGGCGTTCTAGTGATCTGGATAAAAATTTCCAATGAAATGTTTTGTCGCTTCTCGATGGCTATATTGTTGCCTCAGATTTCAAAATAAAAAATCGTCCTAAATTATTAAAAAAAAAAAAAAATTGTCAATAAAATAACCCACAAAAAAAATTAAAATTAACCAAACAAAAATATGAAAATGAGTGCAAAAACAATAAAAAATCGCCCAAAAAATAAAATAAAAATGGTCACCAATGTGGGTTATTTCCCTTATGAAAAATTGCCCAAAAATACAAACCGGTGAAATTGAAGCAAAGTGACACCCAAAATTAGAAAAAATTCTGTTTCCGTTAATTAAATGCATTATGTTTCATTGTACATAAAACAAAAGGAAGGTTTCGCGTTTTTTCTAAAACTTTCTTCGCTTCGAAAAAATAATTAATTCTCTGATAGAAAAACAATCCTTTTTTAATGAGAGAAAACGCGTTTTTCGATAGAATAGTGAATAAGTGATAGTGATCCTGAAGTGATAACGACTTCAATGTTACATGAATCTGTAAGTCTGACATCATTGCTTATTTAATTTTTTATAATGAAAAATTGCTCAAAATATGATTTTTCTGATTTTTCATATACTTATTATGTTCCATTTTTCGCTATGAAAAATTACCCAAATTTGTATGGAATTTTTTAGGACAATTTTCATTTTAAGGCGAAATCAAAATACAGTTTTTATATATGAAATTTATTATATACCCTGTTGAATACAATATACATTTAAAACGTCGTTCAGCAAATTTAAATTTCTTATGCAGTTTTAAACGTTGACTAGAACTACAACATGTACTATGTCTCGACTAACTCCACTTTTTTGTGGAAAAAAAAAATTAAAATGGATTGTAAATTGTTGTGTTTATTTTATATATCCCAGCGTAGATTGGGTTTTGAAAATGGAGTTTAATATTTCTGGTTCAATGTAATGGCTAGAAAAGTAGAAGTTAATTAAATTATGGAAAAAAATTTCCATAATATTATAGTTATTTACATAAACATAAAGATTATAGCTGTTTCTCAATCAATCTTAAGGGCCTTTAAAGAAAATATTCAAAATACCGTTATCTCGAAAACTCGAACCAAACTGGCAAAACGGTTGATATTAATGAGTTCTTTAGCACCGAATTTGGTAATGTAATAATTCCATCAATGTTTTCAATCCAATGGCATCAGTTGTGTAAATTTCGCGCTGGTAGTATGGAATAACGTCTAAGGAGCTATTATAATAACCAAAGTGGCTAAAAAAATGTTTTTAAATCATCAAAATTTTAATCGAAATGCATAACAAATTAAACTCACCTGGATTCCCATGGAGTTATGACGCCATCATTGGGGCCTCCAATTAAAACCATTTTGTCCAAACGCGTTAATGCATTCTTGAATTCCGTTGAGTTACTACTTTTTATTTCGTTGTTTATAAAGGGCAAAAATATACTGAATTTAATATATAACTCGTGATCGTGTGGATCATTCCAATAGTTGCCCACAGAAGTGTGTTGCCCTACCTTCGAATAAAACAGTTCGTATGCAGTCTTAGCCACCAAGTCAGGAAAAATTAGATGTAGAAAGCTTGCTAAATTCGGATTTTTAAATTTTACGATTGTAAGACTAACTAAAATACATACTTCCGTATTGACCTGCCTGTGGTGATGATAACGAAACAAAAACCTTTACATTGTGTCTTGGCATAGACTGTATTACCGCTCGAGCTAAAAGGCCTCCTTGGGAATATCCTAATACGTAGTATTAAAATTAATTATATCCGATCTTATACCTATGTACTAGAACGCTGCACGAGCATCTTACGAACACAGGATTAAATACCCATTTGACGAATGCAACGATGCTTTTATGTACTCACATAATCCTTTACGTATTTACGAGTAGTAATTGTCATCGAGTCATCATATTACTGGTAATACTGTACAAGTTAAAAATTGGAGCAAAGGTTTTAATGGATGATCTTATTTAATTATTGACCAAGGAATTCAATGATATCAACCGTTGTGGCAGAATCGCTCGAGTTTTCGCGATAACGGAATTTGAATATTTCCCTTGAAAACTCTTAGAGTTCATTAAGAAAGGATCTTATATCATAACTTTTGAAACGTGAATGCACCAGTCATCCAAACGTTGAACGCCAATTGCGTTATCGATGAGTGCTTTTAAATTACCCCAATCAATCAAAACACCATCATTCAGACAAACCACCAATTCATCATCTCGCCTTAGTTTTCGAATGTTTGGTCCGTTTAACATATCTAAAGAGAAATTCAACATTACAATCAATGAGAATCCATAAAAAAAATCAATCCAATAAAATCTTCAATAATTCTTTAATTTTGTCTTGATTAAATCGATGGAAAACTAGTTTCACGTTCCTGATACTGATAAAATTTCTATTTAATATCCCACACACCAATATAGCAATATATGCTAAATAAGTATATGCTCTGCATTCATTGGGGTACACCCTATGTGTTGAATGTATCAATCAAAAGTATTCTTTGGTTATACTCGTAAAAGTGAAATTACGCAAATTTTCCACAGATGTTCATCATATTTTACGGTTGATAGTTTTCATTGAAGCGTAGCTTTCTTTAGTAATTTGGCTGAGTGCAATTGGGGCAGAGCTCTTTGAATTATAATAATATAAAGAAGCACTGCTTTCAAACTCTTTCGAATAATCAATAAACAAGCGCTAATCATCAGCTTTATATTGATATTCGGTGAACATTGATGACATTAAACCATGAATATTAGCGCAATACGTGAACGTTTTGTTGTTATTCCGATCGAAAAAGTCAAAAAATTTAAGCCCAAGAGCGCCGAGTACTGAAACGCATGTTGTTTAAATGTTGACTGTTTTCAGGAGTTGAGCAAGTACAATTTGTTTCATTTGCGAAAGTTTTAGTTGACGAGCCATAATACAGGGTAGACTATTTATAACAGGGTTAACGAAACACTTATCTGTATCGGCTCCCTACAAATAATAGTAATAATAACTGTAAAGCATCTTCCTTCCTCTGAGCAACAGCAGCAATTTTTTCTGTTGCGCTCACTGTAGGAATACGAGAATGAGTTGTTTTATCCAATAAAGAGCCAGTTTCACGCAAACGATTCACAATTGATCCATAAATTGCGTGGAAGATGCTCCTGTTCTACAGAATTTTGAAAGTAATTTTCTTACAGTTTCTGTAGAAGATTCACCATTTTGCAAGTATATTTTTAGTATTTCCCAACGATGTTCAAGCGTATATCCACCAATTTCGTTAACAGCAAATTTAAAACTAATTTTCTATCATAATACGAATAACATTAACTCTAATGTTTATCGACCAATGTCGTTAATAGCAAATATAAAACTAATTTTCTATCATAATACGAATGACATTAACTCTAAAAATTAGATTAGTTTTTATTTTTGCTGTTAACGAAATTGGTCGATATACGCTCACACTTAAGACAACTAGTAGTTCAAATTGCAAATATTGGATGGACTACCCTTTATGGTATTTAATCGGTTTTGGGAAATTTCAATGTGTGTGATGGCATGGTGAAGTTACCCCTGATGGCTGATAAAGTGAAAATTATGATTCTGGTACAGATGCGTATGTTGGTGATGCGTACTGTTCAGTGTGACTTAGTTGTCTGGAACTCCCTTAGAATACGGTAAAGATCTTTGCAGCTGACTTAGCTCTGTTCACACATGCATATTAATTATGTTCTTCATGAATATCTGGATCGATCCAAATCATCAGAATGTCATAGTTCATACTTCCTCTAATTTCCTTTGCTCATTCATTTTATCTATTTACACAACTTTTGCAAGAAAAAATTGGAAACTGTCCAACTAACATTTCTAATCACTGGAATATTGAAGTATCATTTGTATCATGCAGCAGTTTCTTCATTGTTTTTTCTACAATTTGGCATTATAGTCTAAACTCAACACATTCATATCTAAATTTAGGCTAATCCAAACTTTAATCAAAAGCTATCAATGTAAAAAAAAGTTCTCCTATCGCAATTATTTTTTGCTTTGGCAGACAAATATGCACCAATTACGAAAATCTACTCAAAATGAATTAACAACAGTAAGTATGATAACGGTTATCACCTATTGTGTTTGTGTTACTTTTTTTTTGAAAATATTTTTTTCTTAACTACAACTTTGCTAATTCAAAATCTAACAAAGGTTGATTTAATATCCGTTCAAGAAAATGATAGGATTTTATTCAGCCATTTTATAGAATTTAAGCAACAAATTTGTGATATTTTTGCTAATACCAAAAAAAATTAAATATGGTAAAAATTTGACAAATTATCTCACAAATGATATCATATAAAGCTGTTTCTCAATGAACTCTAAGGGTTTTCAAGGGTAATATTCAAATAGCGTTATCTCGAACTGGAGCTAATATGGCAAAACCGTTAATACCATTGAATTCCTTGGGCCTTAATTAAGTAAGATCACCCATAAAACCTTTACCCAATCTCAGTGTAATCATTATTGTTGTGGGCAATTTGCAAGCGGTGATAAAAACTATTTTTGTTTGTTTTTTAATTTAATAGAAAGTATGACTACTCACATTGATCTATGAAATATAAATATTTAACTGAAGAAAATTAAAAAAATTTTCTTATGAAACGAATAATTTATTCATTTACAAATACATTTACAGTTGAGCTGCGATTATCCCTGACTCGTTTGATAGGCAACATCTACTAAATCGAGATATTTAAACTCTTTAGGAATCTTTTTTAACTTCTATTAACCGTAATTATTATACATTTTGTCCAAACGCGTTAATGCATTCTTGAATTTCGTTGAGTTACTACTTTTGATTTCGTTGTTTATCAAGGGCAAAAATATGCTGAATTTAATATATAACCTAAGTTATTCTTCATGACTTCACTGTATGTTACCGTAGTTGTAAATGAGTATATTTAAACACATTTAATAATTCCGACGACACTAAGTTACTACAAAATTATCTAAATCAACTGTTTAGTTGTGTAGCTTAAACTTAATTCAACTGAGCTGTAGTCCTTGGCACCTAGTACTCATTTCTCAATTAGTTTTAGTATTTTATATTAATTCTAATAAATAAATAATAAACGGAATTTAAATAAATGTAAGCAAATGTATTTTTCACGAAAAAATCGATAATTATTAAACTATGAAATTGATAACTACTAACTTGAAATCGTTTCAACATTCGTGGATCTCCGTTTTAATATTCACATTAACAAAATTTGACAATTTGAAAATTTTCATTTTGAGGCGAAATTTCCTAAAGCCTGTTACAGTTGTTATATAGTAAATTTATTATATACCCTATTGCATAAAATAGACGTTTAAAACTTCATTCAGTAAATTTAAATTTCTTATGCAGTTTTAAATGTTGACCAGACCTACAACATGTACTATGTCTCGACTAACTCCACTTTTTTGTTGAAAAAAAAAATTTAAATGGATTGTAAATTGTTCTGTTTATTTTATATATCCCAGCGTAGATTGGGTTTTGCAACTGGAGTTTAATATTTCTGGTTCAATGTAATGGCTAGAAAAGTAGAAGTTAATTAATTACTATGAAAAAAATTTCCATAATATTATAGTTATTTACATAAACATAAAGATTATAGCTGTTTCTCAATCAATCTTAAGGGCCTTTAAAGAAAATATTCAAAATACCGTTATCTCGAAAACTCGAACCAAACTGGCAAAACGGTTGATATTAATGAGTTCTTTAGCACCGAATTTGGTAAGATCAACCATCAAAACCATTGCACAGATTTTGAAATTGCACAGTGAAATTAGTGATTTTCGAAGGTCAGAATTACAATAATTTTTTCGTGAAGTATAGTTCAATTATTACAAACGAAAGCAATTCACATAAACTTAATCTAAATATGGTAAAATAACTTGACGAATTACGCGACAGTTTGTATGCCACGTAAGATGGTGCACAAACGGCTTAACAACGATTAATAGCCTGCCGCTTTCCATCAATGTTTTCAATCCAATGGCATCAGTTGTGTAAATTTCGCGCTGGTAGTATGGAATAACGTCTAAGGAGCTATTATAATAACCAAAGTGGCTAAAAAAATGTTTTTAAATCATCAAAATTTTAATCGAAATGCATAACAAATTAAACTCACCTGGATTCCCATGGAGTTATGACGCCATCATTGGGGCCTCCAATTAAAACCATTTTGTCCAAACGCGTTAATGCATTCTTGAATTCCGTTGAGTTACTACTTTTTATTTCGTTGTTTATAAAGGGCAAAAATATACTGAATTTAATATATAGCTCGTGTTCGTGTGGATCATTCCAGTAGTTGCCCACAGAAGTGTGTTGCCCTACCTTCGAATAAAACAGTTCGTATGCAGTCTTAGCCACCAAGTCAGGAAAAATTAGATGTAGAAAGCTTGCTAAAATCGGATTTTTAAATTTTACGATTGTAAGACTAACTAAAATACATACTTCCGTATTGACCTGCCTGTGGTGATGATAACGAAACAAAAACCTTTACATTGTGTCTTGGCATAGACTGTATTACCGCTCGAGCTAAAAGGCCTCCTTGGGAATATCCTAATACGTAGTAATAAAATTAATTATATCCGATCTTATACCTATGTACTAGAACGCTGCACGAGCATCTTACGAACACAGGATTAAATACCCATTTGACGAATGCAACGATGCTTTTATGTACTCACATAATCCTCTACGTATTTACGAGTAGTAATTATCATCGTGTCATCATATTACTGGTAATACTGTACAAGTTAAAAATTGGAGCAAAGGTTTTAATGGATGATCTTACTTAATAATGACCAAGGAATTCAATGGTATCCCTGACTCCATTGATAGGCAACAACTACTAAATCGTGATATTTAAACTCTTTAGGAATCTTTTTTAACTTCTTTTAACCGTAATTATTATATATTGTTACGATTACCTAGTTCTTGCAACAAAAAAAAGAGATTATTGCGCCTTTATTTAATTTTATTTACCACTCAACACACTTAAAATCTATTTACAATTATTTTTCGCACTTTGTGTTACTTAGACTGTCAATCTGTGACTGTTTCCATTCCGCTGCAGTATTTATACCATATATGGTGGCCTTGGTTTAGTCACCAGTTTATTAAACTTGATTCAAAAGATTTCACTTACTTATTGTCGTCACTATTGGACGGCAATCTGGCAATCTGATGTCGACACCAAATTATTTCCGCAGGGGTAGTTGCATCATACCGCGCTGATCAATACACCATGAGAAACATAGGTATTTGCTTATCCCAATCCTTCTGATTTTGGTCCACTACTTTTCTTACGCACTCCTCTAGAGTTGTATCGAAACGTTCTAGCATACCATCAGACTACGGGTATAATGGTGTTGTACAAGTTTTCCTGATGCATAATGCGGCACAAGTTTCCTGAGAATTGAAGGACATAAAACTTCTTCAGTGATCGGAATGCAACTGATGAAGGCATTGATTACCTTTGTGGCTTCCTGATTTGGGTACACCTCTGGCCACTTGCTGAAGTACATACATATGTAATCAATCACTAACAACACGAACTTTATTTATATCCATTTCGATTCTCTCAAACCACACTCTCACATGTTGTACTGGCGCATTTTACCAAGACTTCTTCTTTTTAGTGCTTTGCCGTCGTGCACTGCTCACATCGACGAATCCAATCTGCAACAGAGTCCTTACAGCAAACCATATAGAATCACCTTTTATTTTTTACCATTTTCGTGTTCCCTAGATGAACACCACTGCACTCATGTGGTACTCTTGATTAGGTTTTTCGGCACAACCAACAGATTTTCGTTAGACTACCATCTTCGCTGTCCCATACTCGGTAGAAATAACCTTTTAAATGCTTAATGTTCGCCAATACGCTTTTGAAATGGGGCTCTTATCTTCCAAATCCTCCCCAAGAGGGCGTGACGTTCCTTTCCTTGCTGTCCACAATTACAGCGTGATTATCATCGGCTGTTTAGTCCTCACAAACTTTCTGCTAGAAGCGCGTTTATTAGCCGGATATCAACAATATCTTCCTTTTGTTCGGCTCTTGAGCAATGCTTGCAATTCTCTTTACACAGGCGTCGTGATAAAGCATCAGCATTCTCATACTGATCTCCTTTCGATATTCAATGGTGCAATCGTAGTTTTTTAATAGCCCTATCCATCGTGCTAGCTAAACTTCTGGACTTTTGAACTGTAAAAGTCATCTCAGCGCGGGGTGGTTAGTTTTGATGTAATAAGCGATTACTTTCTCTTGATCGTGGATTATCTGTGAAAGCAGAGCTCTAGCCTATTCCAAAACCACTAGCATCGGTGTCCAATATAAATTTCTTCCCATTTATTAAAAAATGATAGAGGAAAAATCTTTTAGTTGCTGGAAAGCTTTTTTTTGTTCCTCATTCTATTGAAAAGGTAGGATTTTCTTTGTCACTTTATGCAAACTGCTGGCAATGTTTGCAAACTCGGGAACAAATCCCCTATGTATAGTAAGTATGTACATAATCCAAGAAAACTTCAAAGTTCATGTAAATTTTTCAGACGTGGCCAGTATTTTTCTGCGCCTATGTCGGTATGAACGCCTATCGTGCTTATCCATATATTTCACTCCTCTGGAAAAAGCGCATTTCTTTGGATTACGTTTTAGCCCAGTTGCCTTCACGCGCTTAAAGATTTCTTCCAACTTTTCCAAATGGTCATTACAGACTTTTCCTATGACATTATCTAGGCAGGACCGGATTAAGGTGTATTTAGTTTCGCGGTTAATTTTCATAAACTTCTTACATTTTTACCGATATAAAGTGAATGAAAATTAAAATAAAGTGTGCAAGTACAACACTTTGCAGGCAATGGTAAAGCCACTAAGTGATAAAAAATTGCCGCCCCATTCGGAACCGCGTTAAATTGTAGGTCGAACTTCGATTCCAGTCACAATTTGCTGTTCAGGCCTGTATCACTGGATAGCCACCAAAACAACAAAAATAAAAACTCGATAAAAAAATATGATGAAGCAACATAAACAATGATATTAAAATTTTTAGTTAACAAACCATTTTCCATTTTCTTATAACATTTTTTAATCTTGTCAATATCACTACCCAAACGGCAAAATCTGCAGTGAAAGCAAAATACACAGCAAAAATGCAGTACAACTGTTTTAAAATAAAGAATTCTACTTTTCCTAGAATTTTTCGATAAAACTCGCTGTATAACTCTTTAGGCAGTTAAGTAATTCAATATGGCCTATACGGCAATTATTCTTGTATATATGTACATATTTAATTAACTTAATAGGTATTATAACAGCAAAGCTGAGCAGCTTTTACATAGTTCTGCCAAGTTCTGCTTGTTAAGTAGTTATACATCAAACACGAACAGCTTCTATATAGATCGGTCTTTACCATATAAATAGCTTAATAATAATATACATACAAGTGTATACCCGAAACTATAGAAAGGCGTTGCCGTATACAAGGCCATCTATTCGACAATTTCTTCGATTCCAGTCTTCTTTACTTTAGGCGCTCAATAGGCATGCCAATGTAATAGCTAGGGCTAGGAATCCAAAGGTAGCGAGTTCGAATCCAGAGTGAATGTAATGAAATAAATTTTAAAATAAAAAAATAGTAATAATAATTTGGAAAAAATTCCAGGGAGTTGTGAGCAACAACTTTATATTTCAGATGTTGAGTTCAGCTCCATGTGGGTTAAGTTCAGCATCCAGTCTCATTTGCTGCACTTCTGTTTTCTTTATAGAAGCCCGAATTCTGATAGGTATTTTACTTTTAATAAGTTAGATTCCCTTCCTGATTCGATTGCTTCTATTCTAAAACATATTCATGGTTTAATGCGACTTGCAGATCAGCAGTTACATCCAAAGAGGCCGCTTTCGGGAACTGGCAGTAGTAAGAATGCCAATACTGAACAGTTGTGTAAGCAGGAAAGAAATCGCTGGCATAAAGTACAATTCCTTAGGGTGGTAGAACTTTTGGTTTCTTTGTAAAGAGAGTAAAGAACCAAACGTCTTCGGCAATTCCAAATCTTTTTACAGGTGATTGCCTCGTCACTAGCTCGGTTGATAAAGCGAACAATTTTGCACACATTTCCACACAGAATTCTTCTCTGCCAGCTAGCGGTCAACCACTGCCCGTTGTCGAATCTGTATCTTGTGTTATGCTACATGTCTCAGATACATTTTCGAACGCGAGTAGTTAAAAGAGTTCTTGCATATGTTAACACGGCTTCGGGATCCGATGGCATTTCAGTCCATGTATTACGAGCTTGTGCGATCTTTTCAACATTTCATACACAACTGGTGTATTTCCGTCTTGTTGGAAAGTTGTACAACCAGTTCCTAAAAAGGGCAAGACTACGGTCCCTGGGAATTATCGCCCCATTATAATCTGTTCTACGCTATCCAAAGTTATGGAAAGCGTAGTCAACTTAGTCAAATATCTTGAACAAAATGAATTGCTTAAGGCCCGCCAATACGGTTTCCGTCGAAATCGCTCTACGGGCGATCTCATGACAGTCCTCACCGAGCACTGGTAGCATAGCGTCCATGGCTTAGGTGAGAGCATGGTGGTTGCTCTGGATATTTTAAAAGCATTTGATAGAATGTGGCATAAAGCACTGGTGTCAAAACTGATTGTGAATGGGGTCGGGTGTAACTAAAAATTTCTAAGCGGCCGCTCTATCCGTGTTGTGATAGACGGCATTGTTTCGGAAGATCTTGCCATTAATGCTGGAGTGCCGCAGGGTTCAGTCCTCTTCCCTACCCTTTCACCTTGACTGATCTCCGCATGATCTACACCACTTATATACCCACTAAATTTGAGGTTAATTCGTTCCTATGGGCTGGAACTTCACGAACGCAACTGGAGCTCCTGGACCGTATCCAACATCTAGTGATAAAGCTAATAGGAGGCGTTAGAGTTTCTAGCTCTATTGACTCCTTGTAACATCGTCGAAACGTTGATTGCGTCTGTTTTACCGTTACTTTCACGGTAGATGTTTTGCTGAGATGCACAAGCTGATGCCGCCAGTTCGTGTTTTCACCAGTTTTCACGCCTTCGACGTAGACACGGTGTTCCACCGCACTACGCAATACAGAGAAAGTTCTTTTATCTGTCGTGCATCTCGAAACTTTCCCAGCACTTTCGGTTGGATTCTGCAGGGAAGAGCCATTTGCTGCTGGTAGATCGATTCACATGGTGGATGAGAGTAATGTCACTTCGTAAAATCGCAGCCGAAGAAGTCTGCCTAGCATTCTTTGATAACTGAGTAACGCATTTTGGCTGTACACGACAATTCATATGGATAGAGGAAGGCAATTCATTTCACATTTGTTTCTTTACCTTACGAAAGTTTTGGGATCGCAGTTGCCTCAAACAACATCCTTTCATCCTCAAGCTAATTGCATGAACGAACATCTGCAACGCACACTTAAATCAGCCTTGACAGTGCACGACAATCTTCAATGGACAAAGACATTCACCACTGTACTAATGGGGCTTCGTTCATAGTTAAAAGAAGATATTCAAGTATCGGCAACAGAATTCGTATCATATGTGAAAGATTGGAAACGCATGGAAAAGTTTTAAACCACTTATAATCGTATTATGTCTGAAGAAAAGCCTATTTCAACAAGCAATCACTCAAACCTTTTGTTCTTAAAGACCTGAAAGATTGCACTCATATTTGAGTACGATGATCAAACTCGATTCCATTAATAGACTAAAAACACATTTCCCGCTCTATGCGTACGGCTGCCGAAGAGGTGCTAGACTACCACTTACTTATACTTACTTAGCTGGCGCTACAACCGATGATCGGTCTTGGCTGCCTCCACAAAGCTCCGCCAGTCACTTCTGCTATCTTTCCAATGGAGATTAGGACGTCCCCTTCTGCGTGTTCCTCCACCGTGGTTCGAATAAAACACCCTTCTAGTCGGAGCGCTTTCTTCCATTCGCTCAACATGACCCAGCCAGCGAAGCCGCTGGAGTTTTATACGCTTGACTATGTCAGTGTCGGCGTACAGCTCATCGTTCCATCTTATTCGATACACGTCGTCCACGTATACTGGACCGTAGATCTTACGGAGTATCTTCCTCTCGAACAGCCTCCCATCATTGATGGTCAATGTCCACGCCTCTGCGCCATACAATAGGACGGGAAGGATGAGGGACTTATAGAGCGTTATTTTCGTCGGTCGAGAAAGGGCTCTACTTCTCAATTGCCTACTAAGCCCGTAGTAACACCTGTTGGCAAGAGTTAGTCTCCGCTTGATCTCAAGGCTGACATTATTGTTGGTGTTTATGCTGGATCCTAGATAAACGAAATCCTTGACGACTTCAAAAGTGTAGTTGTCAACAGTGACATTTTGTCCAAGACGCCGTGACTCTTTGTTTGTTGACACAAGGTATTTCGTTTTGTCCTCGTTCACCACTAGACCCACACGACGAGACTCCCTTTCCAGGTTGGAGAATGCTGCACTGACTGCTCGAGCGGTTTTGCCAATGATGTCAATATCATCAGCGTATGCTAGCAGCATGACACTCTTGTAGAAGATAGTGCCAGAGATGTCGATGTTCGCAGCTCGAATTATTTTCTCCAGCATGAGGTTAAAGAAGTCGCACGATAGGGAGTCACCTTGTCTGAAACCTCTTTTGGTATCAAATTGTGCGGAGAGGTCTGTCCCAATTTTCACTGCGCTGGTGGTGTTGGTCAGTGTCATTATGCAAAGACGAATGAGCTTCGCAGGGATACCAAAATCAGACATTGCGGCGTACAAGTAATCCCTAATCGTGCTGTCGAAGGCGGCTTTATAATCGACAAATAGATGATGGGTGTCGATCTGTTTTTCTCGGGTCTTTTCCAGGATTTGGCGTAGTGTGAATATCTGGTCGATGGTGGATTTACCAGACCTGAAGCCACACTGATAAGGTCCAATCAGTTTGTTGACGATGGGCTTCAGTCTTTCGCACAGTACGCTCGATAGAACCTTATATGCAATATTAAGAAGGTTTATCCCACGGTAGTTGGCGCAGATCGTGGAATCACCTTTCTTATGGATTGGGCAGAGTACGCTGAGATTCCAATCACTTGGCATGCTTTCATCTGACCATATTCTGCATAGAAGCTCATGCATGCGTTTTTTGAGCTCTTCGCCTCCGGTCTTAAACAACTCAGCAGGCAGGCCATCTGCACCTGCAGCCTTATTGTTTTTCAGCCGAGCAATGGCTGTTAAGACCTCCTCATAGTCAGGCGGCGATACTTCAACGCCGTCAGTGATTGGGGTTTCTGGAAAGGGTTCCGCAGTGGCGGGATTATTGCCGCCTTCGCCATTAAGAGCTGCGAAAAGTGCTCCCTCCATAATCTCATTATGCCCTGGATATCTGTCACCAGATTTCCGTCTTCATCCTTGCAGGAAGAGGCCCCTGTCTTCAAACCAAGAGTCAGGCGTCTTATTCTTTGAAAGAATTTTCGGACCTCGTTCCTGTCCCGCAACATTTCGGTATCATTGAACTCGCGTCTTTCTTCATCTCTTTTCTTGCGCCTGAAAAGACGTTTCTCCTCCCTCCTCAACTTTCTGTATCGTTCCTTAGCAGCGCGTTGCAACTGACTGCAGGGTGGCTCTGTAGACTGCGTTTTTTGCTTCAGTAGCATCGCGACACTCTTGGTCGTACAACATATTTCTCCGTTGACGGTGGTAGCCTAGCACCTCTTCGGCAGCCGTACGCATAGAGCGGGAAATGTGCGTCCACTGCGCGCATATATCATCAAGTTGAGGGGTGTTTTGCGAAAGGAGAAGTGCAAGTTGGTTGGCAAAGACTTTGGCTGTCTGTTGTGATTGCAGCTTTTCGACATCCAGCTTTCTCTTTGTACCTATCCGTACGCGATTTGCTACACATATACGTGTGCAGACCTTGGCTGCAACCAAGTGGTGGTCTGAGTCGATGTTTGCACCACATATTGTGCGTACGTCTAGTACATTGGAAGCGTGCCTTCCGGCGATCACAACGTGATCAATCTGGTTTCGTGTGTTTTGATCAGGGGACAGCCAAGTGGCTTTATGGATATCTTTATGTTGGAATCTGGTGCTACTAACTGTCATGTTTCGTGCGGCGGCGAAGTCGATCAGTCTCATACGGTTATCGGTGGCTTCGTCGCGGAGACTGAATTTTCCGATCGTCGGACTAAAGAGACTCTCCTTGCCCACCTTGGCATTAAAGTCGCCTAACACGATTTTAACATCGTGGCGGGGGCAATGCTCATAAGCTTTGTCGAGGAGCTCGTAGAAGTCATCTTTGGTCGTTTCATCCTTCTCATCCGTCGGGGCATGGACACAAATTAGGCTGATGGTGAAGAATTTTGCCTTGATGCGGATAGTGGCTAGGCGCTCGTTCACGGCCGTGAACCTCGAGACTAGATGACGCAGTCTCTTCCCAACCACAAATCCAACACCAAATTCGTGTCTCGACGCATGACAGCTGTAGTAGATATCACAGGATGCTTTTGGAGCAACCCTGTCCCGTCCATCGCATTTCCTGTATAGCGGTGATGTCAGCTCTATATTTTTGGAGGACATCCACCAGCTGGATAGAGGCACCTTCCCTGTAGAGGGTTCGGACATTCCAGGTGCATATCCGTAAATCGTTGTCCTTTGGGCGTTTGCGGGAGTCGTCAACATTAGAGGGGTTCATTATCCGAGGCTTATTTGGAGGATTCATTGGTGGGTATTTTAACGTGGTCAAGGACATGGAGAAGCCCGCCGCACACATTAGTTTAGGGGGGCCTGGGGCGTAGGACACAAGGTAAATTTCGTGACAGTCGCAGGTGCGTCCATGGTCGATCCTTGCGCTTCTACGTTTCAAGTCGACACACAGCCTCCTCGTGGCGTCCCCTGGATAGCGATCTGACAACCGTCAGTGAGTTAACTAATATGTGCTAGGCTACCACCGTTGACGGAAAAATATGTGGTAGCGACCAAGAGTTGCAACGCGAGCTTCTGAGGAGCGATACAAAGAGTTGAGGAGAAACGTGTCTTCAGGCGCAAGAAAAGAGAAGCAGAAAGACGTGAGTTTAATAATATCGAATATGAAAGGGTCTTAAGAGCCATCACTCGGCTGAAAAACATTATCTTCCACGCAGAATATTGTCGGATGAAAGCATGCCAAGTGATTGGAACCTCAGCTTACTCTGCCCAATCCATAAGAAAGGTGATCCCACGATCTGCGCCAACTACCTTCTTAATATTGCATATAAGGTTCTATCGAGCGTACTGTGCGAAAGACTGAAGCCCATTGTCAACAAACTGATTGGACCTTATCAGTGTGGCTTCAGGCCTGGTAAGTCTACCATCGACCAGATATTCACACTACGCCAAATCCTGGAAATGACCCGAGAAAAACAGATCGACACTCATCATCTATTTGTTGATTATAAGGCCGTCTTCGACAACACGATTAGGGATCACTTGTACGCCGCAATGTCTGATTTTGGTACCCCTGCAAAGCTCATTCGTCGTTGCAAAATGACACTGACCGACAACACCAGCGCATTGAAAATTGAAACAGACCTCTCCGCGCCATTTGTAATCAAAAGAGGTTTCAGACAAGGTGAAAGTAGTAGGGATATGTACTATATGTTCAGGCACAGGCGAATGAGGAATGTGAGGATGAGATAAGAGGTGAGGAATGTGAGGATGAGGAATGTGAGGGTGGGGAATGTGAGGATGAGGAATGTGAGGATGAGATAAGAGGAGTGTGGAATTGGTGGATAATTTCTATTTTTCCGCAAATATAGATGGTAATTACAGAAATCGGTGTCAAATTTTATATGGATTGTTTTAATTTAATTTTTAATTTCTTATAGAGAGGAAATTGTTTGTGTTTTTCATCATATCTTGCTATCGCATATAAGTATTTGTGCACATCAGCATCCTTCATAAAATTGCAGGTTATGCTTCAGCATGTTCACTTTCTTTAAAGGGTGATAATGGTATTTTCAATCTATTTTTAAATTAAGTATGTGTGCACAAGCTGTGATTTGTATAAATTTTCTATTAATGGTTGGGTTAACGAAACTTTAAACTTCATATATTTCAGATCTGTTAAATAAGATCTGTGTGCTTAGAGTGCTTAGAGTTAGTATCTTTTACATCTACAAATTTAAGTAGGCATAAAAGCTCATCTCATATTAAAATAAAATAAAATTGTGATATGTGTAATAAATCTTTTGCACGAACGGACGGACTTGCAAGACATAACAGCTAAGCGCATTGCTTAGTGCAAAATGATGGGGCTTCAACTTCACATAATGCGATGCGGGTTGATAGTCCCATAGACATCGTACAAAATGGTCGGGCCTCAACCTTGCACAACGCGATGCGGGTTGATGAGCAAATAGAAAATATTCAAATATGCAATAACACATTGCAATTGGATGACCCCACATCAGACAGAGAAATAATATATATTCTATATGAAATAATATATATATATACGAGGTATGATAAAAATATAACCGTTATTTTTTCAAAAAGTATTTATTTATGCATCAACATCTTGTCCGCTTCAAAGTAATCCCCCTCAGATATAATACACTTATGCCAGCGTTTTTCCAATCCTCGAAACACTTCGCGCTTTTTCGTATCGCCAACAGCTCCTGTTTCGATTTTTCTTTTATCTCCTCAATCGTAGCAAAACGCTTTCCTTTCATCGGTGTCTTCAGTTTTGGGAAGAGGAAAAAGTCAGCGGGGGCCAAGCCCGGTGAATACGGTGGTTGAGGCATGATAACGGTTTTGTTTTTGGCCAAAAACTTACGCACAAGCGACGTTGTTTTTGCTCAAAATTTAGCAATTTTGGAACAATCTTCGCTGCAGCACATTTCATGCCTAAAAAATCTGTAAAAATTGCTTGGCATGAGCCGAACGATATGCCAACATCATCAGCAACCTCTCTGATAGTGATTCGACGATTATCCAAAATCATTTTCTTCACTGCGTCAATGTTTTCATCGGTTGTTGACGTGCTCGGGCGACCAGGACGAGCATCGTCATTGACATCTTCTCGGTCTTCCTTAAACCGATTATACCACAATTGAACTTGTGTTCTGCTCATAGTAGACTCGCCAAAGGCCACAGTCAACATTTCAAATGTCCTTGCGCATTTAATTTCATTTTTTACACAAAACTGAATACAGTTTCTTTGATCTTGATAAAAAATCGAAGAGCACACCAAAACACGACTAACCTTTTTATCTGTCAAAAACAAACTGACAGTCCAAAATGGTTGGTATTGTCAACATATATAACAGACATGTGTACCAACATAACAGAAAAAAAATGCGAAAATCGAACATACGTAACTCACGAAATTTGAAAAAAATAACCGTTATTTATATATATACATAATCGTATATATACATATAACGGGGGAAATAGAAACTTTCTAATTTAAAAGCAATGGACATTAGATGCTTAAAATTTTTTTTGAAAACTTTGAAAGAGACGTTATATTAGTTCTAATAGAGCTGCTGTTAGAACATAAAGTAATAAAATATAATCTAACATTAATTTGTGAAGATATATTTCTAAGTATATAATGAAAAAACAAAACAAAAACAATTAAACTTTAAATCAAAAAGAAATTCGAAATAGTGCGGATATTTTAAGCACTTTAAAAGAAAATTGTGTTAATTTAGAAAAAAAGACTATTGAATACGGAGATGGCTGCTTGGAAGTGTTTGTAATAAGAACGTAATTAAAACTAAGTGGAATGCTCACTTGCGCACAAATATTCACAAAAATTATTGCATTCTCGAAATTGAAGACAATTTATTCATTATTAGAAATAACAGTTTCAATAATAGAATAAAAACTTATAGAATAAAAAATTTAAATCCATACAATTTAAAAGCTATGGATTTTTTTAATTTAATTCACAATAAAGTATCTAATTTGCTAGATAATTTGTTAAGCGATCACATAGCATGCAAGTACAACAAACGAGGTAGCGGATGGTCACTATTTAACATCTGCTACCTAGACATTTAAATAAATATGAAGCTCTTAGAGGATCTTTATGTATCGAGCTTCCAAAACATTTAAAAAATAGACATGCATGTATTAATGAAAATAATAGAGACATCTTCTGTTTTAAGTGGGCTGTAATATCAGCATTAAAAACATTGAAGTAATCCTCAAATAGTTGGATCGTACAACATCCAAAATGGAGAGGATAGTGAAATTAAAATCGACGATTTTGTAATTAACTTTCGTGATTTAAAATATCGTCTGAAAATCTCTGATATAAAGAGATTTGAGGGAAATAATATTGTAAGTGTCAACGTGTTTGGCTATGACGGGAAACTAAAACAATTAGTTGGCATTTTACACAACGAAATTGGAACGTGCAACACACATCAACTTGCTGTTACTTCAAGAAGGCGACGTTCATCACTACGTTTGGATGAAACATATTTCAAGGTAAAAATGATTTCTATGGTTTAAAACCGTAAAATAATTTGTTAAAATGTATATTTTTAAGTGTCATGAAATAACTGTTTATTTTAATTTTTGCAGACTAGTAAGAAGCTAATTAACAGCACACACAACTGTAGTGCATATTTGCAATGTTTGTCTATAACACTTCCACAAGGAGGAACATCTTTCCATACACAAAATAAAGTGCACTAGGATCGTATGTAAGATGCCTGACGTTGCAAAATCCGTTATTAGTTTTAAAAATTATAATATAACCATAGATGTACCTTTTGTAGTATACATTGAATGCATTCTCCAAAGTGTGGATACATGCACTCAAAATCCGTCTTCAAGTTTTAGCAATATTATCAATAAGCACGTTCCATGTGCATTTAGATATTATATTAAATGTTCATATAACGTTGAGTTAAGCCAACAGGTTCTATACAAAGGAAATGATGCCCCTAGTGTATTTTTAAATAGCTTAGTGAGCGATATTAAAGATATTTATTTCAACCATTCATCAGTTATTAAGCCGGTGAATTCTTTAACATTAGAGGAACAAAATTTTCAAATTAATAGTCCCGTTTGTCATATTTGCAAAAAATTCTTAGATCAAGATAGAGTGTTAGATCATTGTCATCTAACTGGTAAATATAGAGAGTTAGCAAATATTCCAGGAAACATTACATTGATTCCACTAAATAAGGAGTTGTATATATCACTTTCGAAACGTATTGTTGTTAGTGAGAAGCAAACAATTGAAGTAAGATTTTTAGTTTCATTCAGATTTATGTCATCAAGATCTGGATCATCTGGAGTCATTAGCCAAAAATCTTGTGAAAGAAGATTTTAAATCAGTTAAATCAAAATTTGAAAATGAAAATTAATTTAATTTAATTGTTAGAAAAGGAGTATATGAATATGTAGACTCCTGGGAAAAATTAAAAGAAAATAGTCTTCCTTCTCGTGATTAATTTTTCAGCAAACTTAATAATAGTGAATGCTTTGAAGAGGACTTCAAACATGCTGAAAATGTTTGGAACACTTTACACTGCAAATCTCTCTGGGATTATATGGAGTTGTATTTAACTTCTGATGTCCTCCTCACAGATAATTCGAAAATTTTAGAAAAATGTGCAAAAGAATTTAAAATTTAGATCCCTGTCATTACTATAAAGCACCAGGACTCTCATGGGATGCTATGTTAAAAATAACTGACATAAAACTTGAACTGTTTACAGATATAAATATGCAAACTTTTGTTCAAAGAGGGATACGGGGTGGTATCGTACAATGCTCAAAAATACATTCGAAAGCCAACAATAAATACATGAGTGATTATGATGATGCAAAACCATCTAACTATCTCATGTATTTAGATGCAAATACCTTATATGGTTGTGCTATTTCACAACCTCTGCCATACGGTGATTTCGAATGGATTGATGCTTTTAGTTTTGACATCTCACAAATAAATGTAAATGTCCAAAAGAAATTCACGATTACCACAATGATTTGCCATTTTGCGCTGAAGTCAAAGCTATTGGTAGTTCTAAATTTGAAAAGTTGATACCAAATTTATCTGATAAAATCAAATACATTATTCATCAGAATAGTTTACTTCAATCCCTTAATAATGGTCTTGTATTAAAAATATTCAAAGAGTTCTACGATTTAGTCAAAAGTGTTGGCTGAAAGAGTACATTGATTTAAAAACTCACCATAGAACTTTAGCTAAAAATGAATTTGAAAATAAATTCTTCAAATTGCTGAACAAAGCAGTCTATGGGAAGACAATGGAGAATGTTGAAAAACGAAAATACGTTAAAATTGTTACTGAATGGGAGAATAGTGGAAAACATTTAGGAACTCGATCTTTGTTTGCTAAGCCTAATTTCAATATGTGCACCAAATTTATTACGAATATGGTGGCTATACAAATGAATAAGATTCATATATGCTATGATAAACCAATATATTTAGTTTTTTGCATACTTGAATTATCGAAGTGGAAATATAATGACAATTTATCCTTGAATTATATAGATACGGATTCATTTGTGTACACAATGAAAATGAAAGATTTTTATAATGATATTTTAAATTTCATAGAAACCAAATTTGATACCTCTGATTATTCACATGAAAATCGCTTGGGCTTAAGATCAAAAATGTATTCCATTGATTTAGAAAGTTGCAAAGAAATAACAAAGCCAAAAGGGGTTAAGAAGACTGTTTTAAAGGAAATGAGTCTTATTGATTATAAGGACTGTCTTTATAATAAAAAAGTATTCCGCGGATGTAAGTATTCATTTAAATCAAAAATGCATACTTTGTATACAGAAACGTTGAATAAAGTAAGATGCAATGATGATAAAAGATATATAAGATCTGATGGTATTAATACGTACGCATGGGGGCATTATAAACTTGATGTGTAAGCCTAACTTTATTTCAATGTTTTGTTTGTATTAAGTATAATCTCAGAATTAAAATAATATTCTCAGCTTTTAGAAGTTTGTATATTTGTAAAATAAAACGAAAAATATTTCACTTTTATTTAGTTCAAAATTAATTACTATTTACTTTATTGTATATATTTATTTGATAAGTATTTACTATTTGTTAATCATTAAATATGAAAAGCTAAGACTGGGCTATTATGTAATTAAAAGAAAAAGAGGTAATAAAATCTTGAATAATTATAAATATCTGTATTTGATTTGTGATGATGCTGAGTGAAGTAAGTATTACAATTTCAGATTGATCAATTAATTCTTGAAAACACTAACACTTAAAATTATTCTTTATTGCGATTACAAAATTTTCCTGATTTCATTTGTTAACGGAGTATATTCAATGAGACGATCATGAAGCAATATGCAGACGTATTTGTTGGAATGTTGCTCGACGTTTTAAATTCGATTCTACTTAATGTCAATTGGCCCAGATTTAATTCTTTCATTCTGATGTGTTACATCTATTACTATTAGCGGTGCATCAGATTTATATATTTCCGAAGCCAGAAGTGGTTGAGGATCTCTCATATAATAAGACTGTTGAAATTCTAAGTACATTTCATATAATAGAGCATAACGATCGAGATTGAATTTAACATTTAGATCCTCATAAGGGTACGTTTCTGAATTTAAATATACTTTTAAATCAGTGAGATCAAACGTATTTTTACTTTTTCCCAAAGTTGATTGGAAACCAATTACTATTTGACGAGGTCTTTCATTTTGTAGAGCAAGTTTAACATTCCATATGTGATTTGTACTTGCTACAAGTGTTGGGTTTATATGACAATCCCAACTGCGAAATGCCAGTTGGATAGGACGACTGTTTTTAATTGTTTTGTAAATGTATATGTGGAACTTTCCACACAACATTTAAAATTTGAATGGACAGCTTTTCATTTAAATCTGTAGAAAAGGCGACAGATTCATCAGATTTCTCGCGTCGTAAAATTAATTAATGTTTCATATGCAGAAGTTAAAATTTCCTTCGGTTGGTGTTAGTTATTTGCTAGTTGACCATCCTGCATTCTGAAGCATTTTGCTTTCATTAATGTTTAGAGAAACAAAATTTTTCATTGTTGTACTAACTCCCAAATTACGTGTACGATCAATTACCATACCGTTCAATTCATAACGAATTTCATCGAATAAAAATCCTATGCAATTATTTTTGAATTTAATGTTGTTTGAAATTTTTTTCTCGTCTATAGTTATTAATCCATCAATAAAAATAAAACTCTCGCTGGGTAAATGTAAAGATCCTGATGGTGAATTGGAATACGGATTTCATCACTGTTGTTAAACGATTGCAAATATGATGAGTAGCTGTGATGTTCTTTTTTGATGACAGTATCATCATAAAAAGGTTTTTGTAGAATGTTGACTATTTCACTCATATTGCTTTATTTTAAATCCCAATGACTTTAAAAATTCCTTATTTGATTTTGATATTTTTTGATTAGTTCTTGTTTTTATGACTCCACTTGTTCGTTTGACAGTTGACGTAGAACTGACAAAAGGCATATGCTTCGTAAAATTTTTATTATTGGTTTAAGATGAATACGAAGAGTAATTGTTTCTCCACGAAAGTTTATTAAATCACCGTCTTGATCAACAAGCTTAACTGATATAGAACTTCTCTCATGAACGTTCACAGGTAAATATATAGCATTCTTTGTAACTTCGTTTATTTTCTATCCGGGGCTTATATCTGGTGAAAATTCATGAAGAGTATGCACAGGAATATTATTAATATATGATCCAGTTAATAAATTACATTCAATGCGTATACTATTAATTTTGATAATGTTCACAGGATTGTCGGATATATGCTATATATTTGCGATTAATTCTCTCTTGCTAAATCCTAATAGCGAACCGATGCTTCGATCTCTCTTAATATTGCATATAAAGTTCTATCGAGCGTACTGTGCGAAAGACTGAAGCCCATCGTTAACAAACTGATTGGACATTATCACACTGGTGAATCCACCATCGACCAGATATTCACACTACGCCAAATCCTGGAAAAGACCCGAGAAAAACAGATCGACACCTATCATCTATTTGTCGATTATAAAGCCGCCTTCGACAGCACGATTAGGGATAGCTCATTCGTCTTTGCAAAATGACACTGACCAACACCACCAGCGCAGTGAAAATTGGGACAGACCTCTCCGCACAATTTGATACCAAAAGAGGTTTCAGACAAGGTGACTCCCTATCGTCGACTTCTTTAACCTTATGCTGGAGAAAATAACTCGAGTTGCGAACATCGACATCTCTGGCACTATCTTCTACAAGAGTGTCATGCTGCTAGCATACACTGATGATATTGACATCATTGGCAAAAACGCTCGAGCAGTCAGTGCAGCATTCTCCAACCTGGAAAGGGAGTCTCGTCGAGTGGGTCTAGTGGTGAACGAGGACAAAACGAAATACCTTGTGTCAACAAACAAAGAGTCACGGCGTCTTGGACAAAATGTCACTGTTGACAACTATACCTCTATACTTTTGAAGTCTTCAAGAATTTCGTATATCTAGGATCCAGCATAAACACCAACAATAATGTCAGCCTTGAGATCAAGCGGAGACTAACTCTTGCCAACAGGTGTTACTACGGGCCCTCCCTCGACCGACGAAAATAACGCTCTATAAGTCCCTCATCCTTCCCGTCCTAATGTATGGCGCAGAGACGTGGACATTGACCATCAATGATGAGAGGCTATTAGGAGCGTTCGAGAGGAACATACTCCGTAAGATCTACGGTCCAGTATACGTGGACGACGTGTATCGAATAAGATGGAACGATGAGCTGTATGAGCTGTACGCCGACACTGACATAGTCAAGCGTATAAAACTCCAGCGGCTTCGCTGGCTGGGTCATGTTGAGCGAATGGAAGAAAGCGCTCCGGCTAGAGGGGTTTTATTCGAAACACGGTGGAGCTTTTCGCATCCAATCATGTTGTGCGTGTTATATTTGCACATGAATGGAAGGGACCTACAGTTTAATACCGAATCCGAACGGCGACGTGACAAGCTTTTCATAGCAATTTTTACTCTTGTAGGTTTGCCATTGCCTGCCAAGAGGTGGTGCCGTGTAGAAAAATTATTTTATCTACTTTTTGATTTTGCCTGTGCTGAGATTCGAACCCCGGACACTCTGCGTAACAGCCCAACGCACTACCACTACGCCACTGCGACCACAAAAAAAGGAACATGCTTAAGCATCAGTTTTATGAATTATACTGTTGTGCACAAATATGTATCATAAATAACATACATATATGTATACATATGTACTCCAAATATATGCGGTAGATGATAAAAACATAAACAAATTCCAATTCCATTATCACCCTTTAAAGAAAGTGAACATGCTGAAGCTAACCTGCAGGTTTATGAAGGATACTGTTGTGTATAAATATATGCGAAAGCAAGAGCTGAAGAAAAACACAAACAATTTCCTTTCTATACGAAATTAAAAATCAAAAAATATTTTGCATTTATACTTGTTCGTTATTTCTGTTCTCCTGGTTGCTATTCAAATAATCCATATAAAATTTGACACCGATTTCTGTAATTACCATTTATATTTGCGGAAAAATAGAAATTATCCACCAATTCCACACTCCTCTTATCTCATCCTCACATTCCTCATTCCTCACTTCTTATCTCATCTTCACATTCCTCATTCCTCCGATCCCCATTCCCCTGTGCCAGAACATACATATCCCTACTACTGGTGACTCCCTATCGCGCGACTTCTTTAGCCTTACGCTGGAGAAAATAATTCCAGCTGCGAACATCGACATCTCTGGCACTATTTTGTACAAGGTTGGCATACGCTGATGATATTAACATCATTGGCAAAAACGCTCGAACAGTCAGTGCAGCATTCTCCAACCTGGAAAGTAAGTCTCGCTGTTAGGAGCGTTCGAGAGGAATATACTCCGTAAGATCTACGGTCCAACATGCGTGGACAACGTGTATCGAATAAAATGGAACGATGAGCTGTATGAGCTATTCGCCGACACTGACATAGTCAAGTGTATAAAAATCCACCGACTTCGCTGGCTGGGTCATGTTGAGCGAATGGAAGAAAGCACTCCGGCGAGAAGGGTGTTTTATTCGAGCCACGGTGGAGGAACACGCAGCAGAGGACGCCCTAATCTCCGTTGGAAAGACCAGGTACAGGGCAACCTGACTTTACTTGGCCTTATCAACTGGCACCAGCACACGCATAGTAGAGGCGAAGCTTTATGGAGACGGCCAAGGCCGATCATCGGTTGTAGTGCCAGCTAAGTAGTAGAAGTAAGTAGAAACGATATAATCGTGACAATTGGTGTTAGAAGTGGGATTGTGTTAAAATTGTGAAGCTCGAACAACTGAAATTAGAGCAGCTTAAAAAGGAGTTAGTTTGCGTGAATCTGGTAACATGTGGTAAAAAATTTTAACTATGGACGCTCTTAAGAAGTGCTGTGGAAGGAAAAGGAACAACGTGGATCTGCAAGCATTCCTTGAAGCGGTACGAATAATGAATCAGAACAGGGGAGAGCGCCAGGCAGATTCAACGGCTAGCATGATGGAAATGCAACAACAAACTGAACTGCAACAGCTGATGCAACAACAGATAGATCAGCGGAAGCTGACTGAGCACATCAACCAAATATTATATAATATTCGACAACAGGTTTCCGAGAGCCCGAAGTAAAATGTACTGAAATGAACCAGTAGGTTAAGGAAACATCGATGCGAATTACGAAATTGATGGAAAATTCAGATATGGAGAAGCAAGTAAAGCAATTTCTGGTGAGTGAATCGACAGGCATTGTGGACAATACTGCAAAGTTCGCAGCGCCGACCTACGATGGTGCCAAAACGTTCAGTATTATTAAGATGCAATGTAAAACAACGTCTAGAAATAACTGGAACGATGAATATCGGGTCACTGCTTTGATTATTCCTTACGATACAAAAAAAAAAACCCAAGCGGAAAAACTTGTGGAGGTACGTTTAACTAAATCCAAATTTGCAGAGAATAGAACGTAACACGTGGTGTTGTCTTTATCAAATGCGTTGAACATGAGAATGACTTGCACATAGACTCTATGGTACAGCTGGAACAAATCATTTGCTTTCGTACAAAAGGGCGTAAGTCTGGAGATAACCGGGGAAATTACGGGAATATCAAAACACATCAATCAACAGCTGCACGCCACTAATATGAAAATCAATATAACTTCGTTAACTTTACTTACTTGCTTAGCTGGCACTAAAACAAGATATTCGGTCTTGGCCGCCTCGATAAAACTTCGCCAGTCTCCTTTGCAATGCGCGCGCTGGCGCCAGTTGACAAGTCCAAGTGCAGTCAGGTTGCCCTGTACCTGGTCTTTCCAACGTAGATTAAGACGTCCTATTTTGCTTGTTCCTCCACCGTGGCTCAAATAAAACAAACATGACCCAACGAGCGCAGACGCTAGATTTTTATACGTTTGACTATGTTAGTACAGCTCATCCTTCCATTTTATTCGATACACGTCGTCCACTCACATTGGACCATAAATCTTACGGAGTATCTTCCTCTCTAACGCTCCTAACAGCATCGTTGGTGGTCAATGTTCACGTCTCTGCGCCATTAATTAAGACGAGAAGGATGAGGGACTTATAGAGAGTTATTTACATCATTGGAGAGAGGGATCTGCTTCTCCATTGCCTACGGAGCCCATAGTAACACTTGATCTTTAACTCAAGGCTGACAATATTGTTGTAGTTAATGCTGGATCCTATGTAAACGAACCCCTTGTTGACTTGAAAAGTATAATTTTCAACAGTGACATTTGGTACCGTGAATCTTTGTTTGTTGAAACAAAGTATTTCGCGTTGTCCTCGTTCACTACTATACCCACTCGTCGAGACTAACTTTCGTATTCTAGCATCATGACACTCTTGTAGAAAATAGTGCCAGAGAAGTCGATATTCGCAGCTCGAATTATTTTCTCCAGCATAAGGCTAAAGAAACCTGATAAGGTGTCTGAAACCTCTTTTGGTATCAAAAGGCGCGGAGAGGTCTGTATCAATTTGTACTGCACTGGTGGAGCCGGTCAGTGTCATTTTGCAAAGACGAATGAGCATTGCGGCGTACAAGTGATCCCTTATCGTGCTGTTGAAAGCGGCTTTATAGTTGACGAATAGATGGTAGGTGTTGGTGGATTTAGCAGCCTGAAACCGCACTGATAAGGTCCAATCAGTTTGTTGACGATGAGCTTCAGTCTTTCACACAGTACGCTCGATAGAACCTTACATGCGATATTAAGAAGGCTTAACACGGTAGTTGACGCAGGTCGTGGAACAAGTGATTGGGGTTTCCAGAACAGATTCTGCAGTGGCGATCGGCAATTAAGTAGATGCGAAAAGTGCTCATAATATCCTGATCTCTCAATATCCTGGACATCTGTCACCAAATTTCCGTCTCGTCCTTGTGGTCGTACTATATATTTCTCCGTCGCCGGTGGTAACCTAGAACCTTTTTGACAGCAATCTGCATAAAGCGCGAGATGAGCGTCTTCTGCACGCATATATCATCAAGTTGAGGGGTGTTTTAAAATAGGAGTACGAGTCAATTGCCGATTGCAGCTTTTCTACATCCAGGTGTGTGTTTGTATTTGTGAATTTTCCGATCGCCGGGTCAAAGAGTCTTTCCTTGGCCACAATAGTATTTAAGTCGCCTAGCCAAATTAAGCTGATGTTGAAGAGTTTTGCGTTGATGCAGATAGTGGCTAGGCTCTCGTTCACGGGCGTGAACGTCGAGACTAGGTGACGCAGTCTCTTTCCAACCACGAATTCGTGTCTCGACTCATGATATCGCTGCATTGCTATAAAACTTATTCTCCGATGGCAAAATACTTGTTGGTTCAGTTTACAGGTTTATGTATGTAGATATAAGTCCTCTACTGGAATCTATTGAAAATTTATGCTTGCCTTATAGTGGTGTTATCTTTGCTGATGATGCTGTTTACAATAAGTGCTGCAAAACTCCATTCTCGTTTGATATACTTAAAAAAAACTAGGAGAATTGCAACGAAAACTGTAAACAGCAAAAAAAATTTTATAGTTTAAAATTTAGTTTCATAGCGAACAGCAAGCAAATCTGGAAACAAATACGAGCTATAGGAATTCGTGGCAATACTTCACGCTCTGATTTGGATCTATATATCAATGAGCTCTACCGTGCCTTTCGTAATATACCGAAGACAATTTTAAGTGCGAACAGCTATCAACATTGTGAAAACGTTTTAAATTCAAACGCGTCCTTTGACTTTACTTGCGTGGGTCAATGTGACGTTTTAGATAGTTTCCTAGTGGTTCAATCTAACTCAATTTGTTACCGATTTTCTTGAAATCTCTGTTGCCAATCTTATTACAATATATCACTCATATTTTCTACACCATAATCACTTCATCATACTTCCCCTTGAGCTGGAAACAGGAAAATATCCTTCCAAAGTATTCGAGTTTGTAATTTATAATCAGATAAATATGTTTTTTACAGAGCATTATTTGATCACTAACAAACAATCTCGATTTAGATCAAATTGGAGCTGTATAACAACTTTAATTGCTGCTTCTGAAAAGTTAAGGGTTGCTCTAGATAAAAATAAGGTGCCAATTTTAACACTTATTGACCATGATGTATATATTCTCTTCAACCGCAACAAAACTTTTGGATTCATACCTTTCTGGTAGATCACAGGCAATATCGGCAAATAATATATCAGACTTCATCGATGTTACTCATGGTGGTCGACAAGGGTCGTATTAGGTCAGCTCCTTTTGTCAATATACATTAATAACTTGCCCAATGCTCTTGATAAGTGAAGTGTGCAAATGTTCGTTAATGATGTGAAATTGTACACTAGTTGTCACAGCGGAAAAATGGATGACTGTTTCGCTCACCTAAACTACAATCTTGGCCGAGTTTATAACTGGGCTCTTAAAAATAGTCTGTTCAAGAAACCTAAAAAATCAATGTGCTTGATAATTTCTAAGAAACGTAGTAAACTCCCTCGAGTGCCTATTGTTGCTCTGAATGGGATTCAGATTGGTTTTGTTGATACAGCGAAAAATCTTGACATAACTTTTAACCGTAGTTTAAGGTGGTGCCACCATTGGAAAGGTCTATGGGGTAATCACGTGTATTGTGGGCTACTCAGTTCCACATTCTTTATATAATTAGACTACCGTTGGCCAAAACTTACTCATACCCACTTTACTACTTATATGGCTGCGAAAACGAAAACAGGTTATGATAGTGTAAGCAATCACAAACGTAATACCTAGACGAAGAGACCATGTTCCGAAATTTTTTATAGTTTCCTGTAATTAATATTATCTTTAATTTGAAATTCTTATTTAATTACAATTTAAATTTAATTTCCATATTCAATTTAATTATTGCTCTCTTTTGACCAGATATGAATTGTTTCTTATTTACGTAAGTAATTATATTAATACAATTTTTTAACAGTAGTAATTATATTAATACAATTTTTTAACAGTAGCGCAAGATCTATAAGATAGTAAAAATCATGTACTGGGTAATCCATTAAATAAATAATACGATACGATTATAAAGATGATGTAATGCTGAATTGAACGTTATGTACACACATCGTTGGTCATCTTTTTTGGCTATTGTCCACTAATTAAATTTTTACGTGTTCGTGCAGGTCTCTAGTACTTACTGTCAAGTATCTTATACACTTAACCAAATAAGTGAACATACGATTACAGTTTTTCAATAATCTAACTTAATAATTCAAATTTAAAAATTTTTTGAACACAGTTTTTTTTGTTTGTTTATTTACACTAGCAACAACAAACAACCAAGTCCTTATTCGCAGAGCATAAATATAAAATGAATGAAAAATCCCAGATAAGACGCATCTCACAAAAGTGTACATACGCTTTACTGATATTTGATTTACCGTTATGTAATAGATTTTGCTTTTTGTTTTTTGGACTTTAATGGGATCGCTGTAGCGTAGTGGTAGTGCGTTAGACTGTTACACAGAGTGTCCGGAGTTCAAATCTCGGCAAAGGCACATTCGAAAAGTAGACAAAAAACTTTCTACACGGCACCACCTGTTGGCAGGCAGTCGCAAACCTACAAGAGTAAAAATTACACTTCACTGTTCGGATTCGGCATAAAACTGTAGGATCCTTCCTTTAATAGACAAATATAACACGCAGAACAAAAAAAAAGAAAGGACTTTATTTGGTTGGAGTGGTCAGTTTACTTTTGATTGCGGCCATGAGACATTGTTTCTTGTTTATATATAGTTGCATAATGTTAAAAGAAAAAAGACATCATCAGATTTACGAAAAATCGTAATCAAACTAAAAAATGAAGGAAAATCCCTTTAAGAAATCGGAAAAATAGCCAATTTATCGAAGGCGACGGAAGGCTAAGAGATGCAAATATTGCTAACATCTTAACTATGCTGAAAAATACCAAAACATCCACCAAACTCATCCAATTTTTTTGGAAATTGGTATTTTCACCGATGAATGTAATTTCAATGTTTTCTCCAATGATGGTCACAAAAAAGTCTGTCGTAAAAAAAAATACTTCGCTGTTGCCACCGTTAAGCGTGGTGGAGGGTCAATGATGGTTTATGATTGAATGACGGCAAGTGGTGTCGGAAACATACGATTTATCAATGGAATAATGGATAAACATACGTGCATATATTGATATTCTACATCCCAAGTCTCGAAAAACTTGAATTGGCAGGTGAGCCTAACATGCTTCAAGATAATGATCCGAAGCACACCTCTGTCTTGGAGAAGCAATGGTTGCTCTACAACGTGAAATCGAAGTTGGATCATCTGCCACAATCTGCTGACCTCAATGTTTTCGAGCATTTATGGGATCATTTGAAGAAACAGATTAAGAAAAGGCGTGTGACGTCAAAATTTAATATAAAGGCTGTTATGATAGATGAATGGAGTAAAATTTCACCAGAAACTACTCGAACCTTAGCCTTGTCTATGCCGTATTTTAATGAATTTTGATTTTTTTGTTTATCGATTTTGAATTATTTTGTTTGTTTTTCCCGAGTTTTAAATAATAATTTAAATAAAACTACATCAAAAGAACTTTCAAATTTTAGTTATTAAGTTTTAAAATCTAAAAATGGTAATCGCATGTTCACTAATGTGGCTAAGTTTATGTGCTATATGTGAGAAATTCAATATTTCTCAATACATTTTTTAATGTAAATTTATTTTTTCTATCTTCAATAAAAAGTTTTTAAAGTATAACATTAACATATTACAGAAACGAAGTCGTAGCTGCATTTACAAATCTAAGATATTCGATGTACCGGAACAGAATCCAATTTAGTGCTTATAACCGACGCCGTCATATACTATGGCAAATTTTGGGTAAAACATAAATTCTCGAATGAAGTAAATGGAATATGGAATACTTAAATGAATATTTATTTGTTGCGGCTACGGTTAGTTTATACATTTGATACTCGTTTTACACGTTTTTTTAAATGTTTTTTTTTTGCACTGATACTTATGTAATCATCTCCCAATTACTATTTTAGCACGGTTTTATTTTATTTATACGCTTTTGCAAAAATAAGAATTGTTTTTAATCACTTTTCGAAATGAAAGAGTAACTTGTGAGCCGCCTTTAGAAATAAAGAAACATCTTTTGGTGTCACCTCAAATTATGTCTCACCTTTGTGAATAGCTTTAATTTAACTATAAAAAGCGAACCAAAAATAATAAAAGTAATTTCATCAGATGAGTATTAGTATTGCAAAACAAAGCGAAAATTCTAAATATCAATTAAATAACAATCAGGCAAAAGGAAACGATTACTTTCGACAGAAAAAGGACCGCCTTGCATCAACCGACCGATTCATCATCTCTGTTTCAAAACGCCATAACGAAACTTTGTGTTGCTTTGAGGTTTAGTAATGTTATTTTTAGTTACTTTAATTTAGTTTTAAAACCAAATTCATATTTCATTCCAAATGCTACACTTTTAAAATAAAATTAAGAAGAAAATTAAAAAAAAAATTTAAAAATGTATATTTTTACTTTACTTGGAACATATTAAAGATTTTTATATAAAATCCATGGCTTTTTTACACGGTTTCTATTTGAACGGTTTTTTTTAGTATCTACGGTGTAAAAAGAGGATCAAGGGAATTTTTTTTGGTTATTTAAGCTATGAGAGAGAGAGATGAATTGGCGCGTTCCATCTGTCAAATTTGAATGCTTTCATACGATTTCTTATTTCAAATTAGAAATAATTCTATCTGAATTGCTCATAACAGAACTATGACTAGTTTCCTCTGAGTTTATATTTTGTGTTTCGTCTTCTTCTGAGGAATTCATATGAGTGACTTTTACTGCGAATAACAAAACTTAAATGAGTAGCGGCGCACGTGATCGGAGATGTATACCCAGGATTCAAGCTGCTTAGACACATAATTTGCATTACAATAACTTTTATATTTTCTTATAGTTTGGTATTAACCGCAATTAAACTAAACATTTATTAAAACGACCCTAAAAATATGCTCATCTTTTTGATGAAAAATAAAATTTTTTTTTGTTTCATTTGTGACTTCTTATTCTTTCTTTTAATGGCGCGACAGCTCTCGGAGGGTCTAGGTCGAGCTTTTCGCATTCACTCATATTGTGCATGTTATATTTTTACATGAATGAAATGGACTTAAAATTGTATACTGAATCCGCGAAGTGAAAAGCTTTTCACAGGCAATTTTTACTCTTGTAGGTTTGCAATTGCCTGCCAAGAATTAGTACCGTGTAGAAAACATTTTTTGAACTCCGGACACTCTGCGTAACAGGCTAGCGCACAACCAACTACGCCACGGCGACGATACATTTAACAGTAACACACCCATATTTTACATTAAGTCTTACATTTACATATTCATGTTTCGCCATTTTCACTTTAAATTATGAGATCTTGAGGGATTTTTCGTTTTAGTCTGGATAAAGTCCACTGAGAATTCATCAACTTAGATGCTATTTGATTTAGATTCTTCAACATTCGTATTTGGTATAAGTTAGATTTTGTCTTAATATAAATTTTGACGAAAGGAACTTGTAAATCACGATGTAGTTGTGAGTTGGTAACATACCAAGGTGCTTTGTGAACGCATTTTAGACTGGTAGCGTTGCAATATTTCGACATTTGAATTGGCAGATGTACCTCACAGTTGTATTCCATAGGTCCATACCGGTTTAAAGATATTCTTGTAAAGCAGCAGTTTGCTTTCGCAACATAGTTGCGAAAAACGACTGAGTAGCTTAAGACCTCAGTTTAAGACCTAGAGTATTGCGCTTCATAAATATATGCGTTTTCCAAGTGAGACGTCTATCCAGATTTATTCCTACGTACTTCGTTTTTAAACCACAAGGATATTTTATTTAAACATTCTTAGAGCTTGAGCGAGGCAATTGATCATCATCAAATAACAAAGCAGCAGTGTCGTCTATGAGGATTCCAATAACAATTCGATCAGTTGTCGGCAGATCAGCAGTGAAAAGTAGAACACCGGCTTATATATCATATTGAGATGTGATGTCATTGCCCTGTTTCACGAAGAAATGGCGATTTTCAAAATACGATTTCAAGAACGTGTAGAAGTTTATTGGAATCTTTTTTCTGGCGTTCAAAATCTTGTGATATGTCTAGAAAAGCCGTGGTGCAGTATTTTTTGGATTCGAAGACTGCGTTTATTTGTGCGGCAAGACTATGAATTTGTTCAATTGTACCGTGACCTTGACGGAAATCGAGATATTTTGGCGCAATAATAGGCATTAGCCTTTTCATAAACAACGATTCCAAGACCTTGAAAGCAATTGGCAGCATACTTATAGGGCGGTATGACTTTGCATCTCCAGCATTTTACCACGATATTTGGATCATTTTTATTTGCAACTGTAGTGTGACAAAGCTTATTCTCAACACAGCATTGTATAGTTGGGTTAGGCAGGTTATTATTTGCTCTGGTTATTCTTTCAGAATTTTTCTTCTTATCAAATCATATCCTGGAGCCTTTGCAGGTTTCGATTTGTTTATAATTGACCGTACTATATGACTGAGTTCAGAGCATACTTCAACTAATATTTCCACTGGTAGTTCGTCAGGAATAGGAATAAATACAACTTTAAGATGTTGAGCGATAAGTTGTACTTTTTCATGGTCACTTTTCACCCACGTTCAACTGGGTTTTCGTGTTGGGGTTGAAATTGAGTTGGTATTTTCAGTTTATTTGATGCCTTCCAATGAGAATGAGCTGTTGCAGAAGCTGCTCCGAGTTTTCCAATATAATTTTTCCAGTTATTAGTCGCGAGCCCCAAGCAGTGTACTTCGCATTGTAATCTCCACCACTTTAAATCTGTTGTCAAGTGTCTTAAAGAATATTTCATGTTTTTTTTTTTATATTATGTGTTAGGCGGCCGTAGATGTAAAATATATTCTCTGTGATGGTAATCATCCCACAAAAGGTGTACTCGCACTGTGTATAAAAACTTACAATTAAAATACTTTTCAAGAAAATAGATAACAGCACCACAGACTAAAACGTCAAATATCCCACAGCATCCAAAAGTACAAAACACCGTATTTTACGCTCAGGCCGTCAGAGACAACCCAAATAAAAAAGAAATTGCAACAAATATTCTTCAACTTTCAAGCAATTCACCTGCTATGCGTGAAATTATCTCATTGCAGATAATGCAGTAACTTACCAACATGACAAACTTACTAATAAATCTAACATCTACCTCTTCTCAAAATCGATAAATTAAAAATTGTTAACTGGGATGCAAATGGGCTATCACACCACATCCTTGAGTTGAAATCATTCTTAAATATAAAAAAAGTCGACATATTTCTGATATCCGAAACACACTTCACTCACATCGGTCATTTTCAAATCAACAACTATAGCTTTTACCACACAATGCATCCAGATGGAAAAGCATACAACGGAAGTGCACAACTAATAAAACGTAATATAAAATATCACGAAGTAACATCCTTTTTTAGATTGGATTGTGCCAGTTACTATATCTGCATGTACAGGGTTACAATTAATAAGGTTTGGCCAGAAAAAAAAAATTGTAATTAAAAACGAAAAACAGACCGAAGAAAAAGATAACATAATACATGAGTAAAAATATATTCAGCCGGTTTCGAAGTGCCCACCCTTGGCAAGAATATAGCTTCCAACGCTTGGAAAAATTTTTGACTATGGGCCGCAGTTCCTCACATTCACGACTTTGCAGGAACTGCAAATTTTTATGACGCTTAGCACAGGCACTGGTCTCTAAAATGGACCATACGCTGTAAGCCATCGGATTGGGATCCGGCGAATAAAGTGGCTATTCTTGAGATGTGATAAAATCAGGAAAAATGAGCCCTGCATCATTCTTGTGTCGTTCTGGCTCTGTGAGCTGGCGAAGTCTTGTTGGTCCAATCATTATCGCCGTAGTGCTGTCCGGCCCACGGAATTCCACAGTCTCCAAAATTTCACCGAAGTACTTGCTTGACTTTGACTCCTTGTTTCACAAAAATTAAGGGTCTTGCCATATGCGCATATCCCACCCCATACCATGACGTATTGCGGATTTTGGAGATAATGAAGGACGAAAGATGGTCCATGAGCCTCTGTTGACCAGCTTCTGGCATTTTGGCGGTTATGCGCTTTTTCAACAGTAAACAGCTTTTCATCTATGAAGACGATTTATCCCCATCCAATTCTTGCGGCCCGACTTTTCATCTGTAAGTAACTGGCCTTTCGGAGCAGGTAAGCATTGAGTTCTAGTTCGTTTTTGCTATTAGTCGAACTGATTCACAATTGATTTGTGTTTCCTGGGAGTATTCACGGGGGTTTTCCGACGAGCAATGCGAAGCTGCCGCGCAATCTCACAATTGCGTTTGCCTAGTGAGTGCAATAGCTGACCGATTATTTGAAATCGTAAAATAAATAACTAAATGAAATCTAGACCACACAAATTAAATCAGATGTACTCTCGATTACGTAGAATAATACAAGAATGAATAAAATTGCAGAAAATTTACAATTCTTTTTCTGTAGCGCGAAGAATCTGTGGCATAACTGGTAGTGCGCTGGTCTGTTACGCAGGCTGTCCGTGGTTCAAATCTCTGCAGTAGAAAAAACTATGTTTCTACACGGCACCACCTCTTGGCGTATTCTACCACCTCTTGGCACAATAGTAAAAATTGTCTATGAAAATCTTTTCACTTCGCCGTTCGGATTTGGCATAAAACTGTAGGTCTCTTCCATTTATTAGGCCCTCCATGGGCTCTCGTGCACTTAAAAGAAAAAGAAGAAAGAAAGTTGTATACACTTATTGTCAATCTGTATATAGAAACATTCACAAGACTATGCGATTAAATTGCACAATACCAAAATGAAAATTTGTTGATATGATCGACTACAGTTCAGTCGATAGCTAATAAATATTCGCAATAGAGCAAATCTTGAAATTCAAACTTTGAATTTTTTCTGTGCAACTCAGGGTATCATATGAAATTCAAATTTAAATTTTTTCTTTAAAACCCTAGAAGAAATTCAATCTTAAAATTCAATTTTTTTCTGTACACATATGTATGAGCAAGGACCTCATTTCTTCTATAACCGCTACTTCTGAAATAAGTGAACGTTATGACCTTAAGCAAGAGAACCGCAAATATTTTCCAGCCGATTGTGAAGAGGATGACTTTTGACACAAAACATCAAATGGTTAAATTAGCAAATTTTATTAGAAAATTAACAAAACTTATGCAAATTTTTGTCCGTAGGATTTTCCAGCAATAGTCATTCTTGCTCAAGATATCTTGGGTATCTCTGCTTCAAGCGCATCAGCTGAGCAGGTATTTTCAACCGCGGGGTCCGTAGTAACGACCAAATACTAAAGACTAGATTCATTTAATATAACAAAGTTTTATTTATTTATAACAATTATGAAATTGTAGTGGTAGCCGTGGCGTTGTTGATAATGCGCTGGCATGCTAATCTGAGTGTCAAAAAGTAGCGCAAAAACACGGCACCACCTCTAGGCCAGCAATGGCAAACATATAAGAGTAAAAATTACCTATAAAAAACTTTTCACTTCGCCGTACGCCGTAAAATAAATTTAAAAAAATCTAATTACATTTATGATAACATGTACCTAGTCTTGCCATAAGTTCTGTTACAAGCTTTTCAAAGTTGTAGCCATTGAAATTTTAAATTGTATGATCCCGTTATTCGCATTTTTTGGTACAATGTTCTATTGCAAAACAAATTCAAATCAGTTTGGTTTAAAATTTTGCGTAATTAATATGGAGTGGGGCAATAACGAAAATCGGATCGCGGTGATTGCATTGCACAAATGCAGAAATAGCGCAAGTCAAATATGCAGTTTGCTAAAAAACTCGAAATATCGAAAATGTTTGTTTATCGTACCATCGATCGTTTCTTGGAATCGTCTCAAGTGGAAGACAGGCTGAGAAGTAGTCGACCTCGCGTTGCTCGTACGAGTGGAGCCATAAAAGCTGTGTGGAAGCGGATTTGCCGAAATCCCTTAAGAAAACAAAAGATCATGGCTAGGGAAATGGATATGTCTTCCAGATCCATGTCACGACAAATCCGTGATGATCTCCACATGAAGGCCTTTCGCAGGTGCACAGGCCATCTTTTAACTCCACGGCTAAAACAAATACGATCGGAAAGATGTAAGAAGCTTTTGCAGTGGCACGCAATAAACGGTAGTGAAAATATCCTTTTTACAGATGAAAAAATTTTTACGGTGGAGGAAGTTTTTAATAAGCAAAACGACAAAATCTATGCGAGAACATCTGAAGAAGCTAAATTTATTGTGCCAAGGGTTCATAGAGGTCATCATCCAACATCCGTTATGGTCTGGTGGGGAGTATCCCATAAAGGCGCCAGTTCCTTGCATTTTTGCGAAAAGGGCGTTAAAATTGGATCATAAGTGTACCAACAAGATGTCTTGGAAGGCGTTGTGAAAGACCCTCTTTAATGGAGAGCACTATGTCTTTCAACAAGACTCTGCACCGGCACACAAAGCCAAAACAACTTAAGAGTGGCTACGTCAGAATATTCTTGTCCTTATTAGTGCTGAAGATGGACCCTCGGGAAGCCCAGATTAGAATCCCCTTGATTACAAATTGTGGTCAGACCTAGAGGGTGTGGCCTGCAAAGTTCGCTACCGAAATTTGGAGTTTTAAGAAAGCTCTTATTTCAGCAGCGTCATCAATACCCATCGAAACCATACGTGCCGCTATAGCCCAAAGTCTAAAGGCGTGCATTAAAGCGAGAAGCGGCCATTTTGAATAAGATGTTGATTTTCAGAAACACTATAATTTAATAACAAAATAAAAATTACAATACATTAAAAAAACTCGTGTCTTTAATTTTTACACTATATTCAAATTGTACCAGAACTTATGGCAGGACTAGGTATAAAACTCAGCGTAAAAATTTGTGTGAGCCAATAGCTCGCCTTGAACCGCCGCAGTTTACTTTTTCACCAGCCACCGCCGCTTCAAAATAGCTGGGCGCATTACTCTGCGGTATAGCCTTTACGTGAACTTTTACATATTAGTAATATTAGTACCGATTTTTGTACTACTTACAGGCTATGCACTATATTCAACTCCTAAAAAGTCAGTCACGTTATGTATGAGCATAATAAATATAGAGCTTTTTGATATTCCTCAGTAACACATAACTCACTATAATTATTTTCCTATTGCGCGTACAATGGGCCTTTATTACTGTCTGGTTCGTAATAGCTGCTAAGGATTCTTGTTATGTATTCGATTTTTTCAGAATTTGTAAATGTAGTTACGAAGATGCATGCGATTATATTAAATATGTAAGTAATAAATAATTACAACGGACGCTGGAAGAGTCTGTTAAACGACTAGAATAGAAATAAAAAATTACCTAAGACATTGAAACCTCCTGGATGTAGTTGGCCTATCGTAAATAAATAGTCCCGTAACTCAGACACTTGCTTCCAGGCATTTTCCAGACTAGACCAGCCACTAAATTTATCGGAATTGTACACCTTTGTACCTGGATGACACTGCAATACAATATCATTTTCCAAAATAAGTCAAATACTAACTACACACTTACATGTTCAATTTCTCGCACCAGAAATGTCATAGATTCAGCCCCCGACAAAATTCCATGGATAATAACCAAAGGTTTGTAAGCATTAAGGCCAATCAATTCAGTCATAAACAAAATAAATACAAAATTCACCATATAATTCGTCATTGCAACTATTCCATACAAAACAAATGCATTGCAGTGCCGCCAGATCAGTTATACTCGACCAGTGACGGGATATATAAATCGATGCATCGAAAACATCGATATTTTGATGTTAATGCATCGGAAATTTTCAATACAATGTATAAGCTGTGAATAGTCATATATCGATGTTTTTCTTCCGATACATGGTATACTTAACAATTCTCAACTTGCTTATCCAAAATATTGGAAATTTAATTAATTTTTCCATGCACCAAAAATTTTCTTGTTTTTGCCAACATGTGTTTTCTTAATTCTTAGGAATTTAAGCGAACATGCACTTTTTCACAAAATTTATTCTATGTTATAAAAATCAATGTAAATAAGACTTTCAATAAAAATGTAAGGACTTAAAACTTGTTACAAGAATGATTTTTAAAAGGTTTCATTTTGTTACTTCCCTTTTGAAATATGAATTCGGAGACAAAGATCAACTAAGAAGGAAATAAGTAAGTAATTGTTGAGCACTTTACAACAATATAAAATACCAAAATTATGACCAAATAATTTCTGCTTTTAGGATCCAAAAAAAAAAATTTTTTTTTTTTACAAGTTATTTCTACAAAAATTTTCAAAAAAAAGGCGGACTTTCAAACATTTTTTGGCCTGCTCCGATGTATATACATAAGTGTTCATACATATATGAATTTATATGTGTCGTTCATTATAAAATTGGTGTAACTTTATATTTTTAGAACATCGATTTTAATCGTTTTGGGAAGAAACAGACTTGGCTTCTTCCGATTACGGATGTAAGGAACGGAAAGTAATGTAAAAAATAAAACTATGGAGAGACATAAATATGAAACAAAGCAACATAACAACTACAACCATTAACTTTGATCTTGACTTAACTTTATTCAGGGTACCATCCTGTTAGGGAACTCAGGCAGCCCACCTTCATCGTACGCCGATGCAGTCCTCTTGGCAAAGAGGTTTCGGTTTTCGGATGCCCCTTTCCTACCTATTCTTCTGTACTTATACTTTACTGCATTCTCAACTGAAATTGAATAGTTCTAATACATGCTTTATCTTTACAAAAACAACAGTATTTTACAAAATATTAAACAATTGCTTAATTTATTTAAATACATTTAATATAGAATGAAAATACCGAAATACACAATAATACTATTTGAATATACCATAGTATGGAAAACGGTTATTACCGATTATATAATTTTATATACATATACCGGGTTTTTTTTAGAGGTGGTGAATTTGGATTGAAATAAATTACAGAAAAATGTTTTTTATATCTATGAAATTGGCTTTATTTTAAATAACATTTTTTGGCATTAATCTTTGATTATGATTTCGGGCATGTGGCCGCCGAGGCTGGCGCTGGCGCGTAGAGGGCGAAATTTCGAGGTCCAATTTAACTAAAAATAAAACAAAAAAGAAACGATAGGGAACGTGTGACCTGTTTTCGTTCTTCACTTGCTCTCTATATTGTTGCTTACGGTTTTTTTGTTCGGAAACGATATCCTTTAGCTCATGCGCTTCGTCCTTCAATTGTCATTCATTTTATTAGCGGTTCTTTCGTCGAGTGTCATCGACTTCATCCTTTTGGAGCGTTTAGATTATTTTAGGCATTAATAGCTCCTATCGCTACTTCCGAAATATGGTGTTCAAATCTGATTTACAGTACATTTCCGGAAGTCTGGTGCTACATTTTAGGATCCGTTCTAAGTCGATTGCGACACTTTGACACTTTTTTTTTTAGATATTAAAAAGAAATCAAACTTGACCGTCAAGGTTAACGATCCAGACAAGACTCTTGCTGATTCTTCTTTTTCTCGATCGCGCCTCAATTCTTTTTTCTCTTTTTCCTGCATCCTTACGTAGTTGTAGTAGAATGTTTTCGGAGTTCCTTTTCTATTCCAATATATTATAGATACTCTACTATTACTAGTACTAAATGTGGCAGAATAGGGACAGCATACTTTTAAGACAACTTAAACTACTTACACACAAAGTGACCGTCACAGCAACGTATTATATCTTTCACTATAAAATAGAACTCAAGGTGGTCTTTCATACATGCAAGATGGGGATATTTGTCCATTTAAGGATCTTTAAACCCTGTATTATCTTTAAACTGTATTTCACAATAACATTGAAGTAAATGCAAACACATTTGTGACGTGTCAAAAGAAGCAGCGGTAAAAAAAAATGTTTAACTCCGATTGATATCTGCTTGATCCACACCACCTATATACGTCCTAAATTGGAACGCAACTGGAGCTCCCGGACCCTATCCAACGTCGAGCGATTAAACTAATAGGAGGCTGCAGAGCTTCCAGCTCTATTGACTCCTTGGAACATCGTCGGAACATGGTTTGCGTCCCTTTGTTTTACCGTTACTTTCACGGTAGATATTCTGCTGAAATGCGCAAGCTGATGCCGCCATTTCGTGTGCTCGCCAGAACTACACGAACAGCAAGCGGAACTCACGCCGTCCACGTAGACACTGTGTTCCACCGCACGTGCGTATTTGGAATAAGGTCCCTACAAATTTTTTCGCCGATTATTATGACTCATGCAAATTTAAAGCAAACGCTCATAACTACTCCTCCCTCCTTCCTCCCACCTATCAATCTTCCTTCCAATCAATACAGTTCTCTCCATTCATAGGGGGTCCACACTGTGTATTGAGTATACCAAAAAAAATATGTGAAAGAAAATACTTTCTAAATATGAAGTTAGACCACTATTATTTTGAAAGATACACACATATGTACATATTTACTTACTTTTAATGGCACAACTGCCCATGGCGGGCCTAGGCCGAGCTTTTCGCATCTACTCATGTTGTGCGTGTTATATTTGTACATGAATGGAAGGGACCTACAGTTTAATGCCGAATCCGAACGGCGAAGTGAAAAGCTTTTCATAGCAATTTTTACTCTTGTAGGTTTGCCGTTTCCTGCCAAGAGGTCGTTTTGCCGTTTTCTCTACTTTTTGATTTTGCCTGTGCCGAGATTCGAACCCCGGACACTCTGCGTAGCAGTCCAACGCACTACCACTACGCCACGGCGACCATAATGTACATATGTACATATATTTATGGAAAACATATACCTACAGCCTCTTTCCACACTTGTTTTCTTTTTTTATTTTAAATTTCATCAAATTTTTCTGCTTTTATCTGCACTTATTTTTTAGTTTAAGGTCTAACTCTTGAAGTAAGAGGAAAGGAAAGGAAAGGAAAGGAAGAGGAAGGAAGGCGTACAATTTAGAAAATAAGATGAAACCTCGTGTGTGGAATGAAGTTATTTGTCAAAACGCAACAGAGATGCTATTTTAACTTGTTTAAAAATATATTGCACATTTTGTTTTCTTAAATGGTATTCCAACTTTATTGATAGCATCATCTTAATATCAGTTAAAAACTAATCATGAACATCTCAAGAGAAAATCCATATGTAATTTTTTACATATGTACATACATGTACAGGTATGTAGGTATATATGTATATATGGCGTCAACAACTGGGTGGAAACCCATTTGCAGTATGGCTGCTTCGGTAATATTGGCGTTGCGGCGCCTTGAACGGCGAAGAAGAGAAACCGAACAAGCTCATAATTAGCGATAATAGCTTAATGCTGTACCAGCTACGCGACGTAATACCCAATGGTAGTCCCGCTGGGAGAGTGGGGGAAGAGGTGGTTTTAGTCGGAGGAGTCCGACAGAACCGGATAAGAATCAGAGTTCTGCGATACCCATAAAGGATTCCACTTGCCAACGCACAAAAAAGAAACATATTTGGTAAACACATATGAAAGTACATTTACTTTATCAACACTAAGTTCATAATTATAAGCTCTGAATTATAAAAGGTTATAAACAAATATCTATATTTTTTAAAACAAAAAAGTAAAAAGTTTGGATTCTTCTAACCTTGTAAATTCTTCTTAAACCTTTTAAATTATATAAACACGTAAACATTTCATAAAATTCTATACAAATTTACATACTACCCTATGAGACATTTTCGAGTTTAATGAGCCCGCTGAATAATTATTTGGTTGCTGGAAAATAGCCTAACTTAATAGAAGAGATGATAATTATAATTTGCATCCGAGGCATCGATGTTTTCGCCCAATGTATCGAAGATTACCGATGTAGACGTACCATCGATATCGCCTGAACGAATAAAAATTCTTTCGCGTAGAAATTGTGGCTAAAAATTGTAGCCATTTACACCGGCCGAACATAAGCTCCGAACAAACATCAGAAGTCATCTTGTTCTCTCGCCACCTACAGATGGCAAATTATATTGTTCCCAAACATCACTGCTTCGATGTAGATTAATTACGACGTCGACATGACCGCTCATTTTTGCTTCGTCTTCTGAAAAAAGCGATATGATTTACTCTACAGTTGTTAAGATCACATAATTGGCATAACATTGCAACTCACCCACACATTTGCATTTGTTTGTACAAAAAAAGCAGAAAAATTTTGTATCTACATGTATTAAAACTTAAAACTAAATTTATTTCCTTCTGTTTTGACAAAAATCTTTGCTAGATTGAAAGTATGTAAGTACAATTGCACTCTTTACTTTACTTTTTACTTACTTTTAATGGCACAACAGCCCATGAAGTGAAAAAAAGCTTTTCATAGGCAATTTTTACTCTTGTAGGTTTGCCATTACCTGCCAAGAGGTGGTGCCATATAGAAAAATTATTTTTTCTAATTTTTGATTTTGTCTGTGCCGAGATTCGAATCCCGAACACTCTGCGTAGCAGTCCAACGCACTACCATTACACTACAGCGACCACTAACACTACTAACAATTGCACTCTGTACTTTGATATTTTGTCAACATTTACGGGTACACACGACAATAAGTAATTACGAGGGTAGATCAATAAGTACCCGTATGTGAAAGCGTTGCTGAGGGAAGTGTACTGCCAACTGTCACACGATACCACAACAAATTTCAAACTGATTCATAGGTTAGTTTTTATTTGGCAGCGATTAGTATCACACGTGTTTTGTGTTTCGCGATAAAATGGAAAAAGAACAATATCGATCCGTAATTCTCTTTTTATTTATGAATGGAAAAACATGAGAAGAAATAAAAGCGAAGTTGGATACTGTCTATGGGGATCCTTCACCATCTATGACAACCGTAAAATATTGGTTCAACGAATTTAAACTTGGTCGTACATCTGTTTTTGATGAAGAGCGCCCACGTGGTTACCGAGGAAATCATTGAAGAGATCCGCGACATGATTCTCGCTGATCGCCGAACGAAAGTGCGCGAAGTAGGAGAGGCTACTTCGCGTAGCAATAGCATTAGGTTTTTGGTTTGCTCTATCGCTTTTCATTTGTTCTCTTAGGTGGATTTATTATAAATCTACCCAAAATTTGTATGTGGATGCGCAAATGTATGGGAGTGAGACATCTTTATATTATTAAGATCTTTGGAATGAAGATTCTTTCGTTCGTTCGGACGGTCTAAATGCAGCGAAACTTGAACACACATTTTAATTACCATTAAACAGAGTTGGCAGATACAGCGATTTATTGGCATTTAAATATAAACAAAATATACGCGGCGTAAATTCGTTTCCATAAATTCAACGCTCACAGCCATATGAGAAGGCACAGAGTTGTAGCAGCCATCGAATTTATATCAACTTAGATATATCCTATTTTTGAGGTCGACAACAACGAAATTACTTACTTACTTACTTTACTTTTAATGGCACAACAGCCCATGGAGGGCCTAGGCCGATCTTTTCGCCCACAACAACAACGAAATATAATATCATAATTTTAATTACCATTCTACTAAAACTGACAATATCGTTAAATGTCCATATTGTGATGGATTGCAATAAATAAATTTTTTAACAAAAAAAACTTTTAAGACTGTTTTATAAGAGAATGGATTAATGAATATGAATGAATTCGAGGTACTCCTAACTTTAGAATAAACATGTTAGTAATATGGAATTTCCAGATTTTAATTTTAAATTAACTCGGCGAGAGCTATGTATGTATATTTAGTACCTAATGTATTTATTACATCTGATTACAACGTTGTCTATGACTAGTCATAGTAAATAAATCGTTACAACAGAAATCTTATATGTAGGTATTGGTGAACACTTCCCAGGATGCACGCCCGTATCTAAAGATATACAAATAGCTCCCTGAACCTCCACAAACTTAGCCAACTACAAAGGACTACAGGACAATAAACCTGTCTGCCTCCGTCTTTAAAACATTAGAACGACTAACAGATATCCATATTCAAAAAAACAACTGCTTAACGTTATCAAAGTCACAACACGCCTACTTACGGTAGGCAAATCCCTAGAAAAAGCTTGCAACTCTTTAGTTGATTCATAGAAAGCGTCTTGAACAACATCACACCCGAAGCAATCACCTCAACACTGAGGAAACTAGATATCGTTGCTTCTCTTACGAATTTGACTGACCAAATGTAAATAAACATAGTAAAACTCAACACTAGACAACTTTTGCAATAAGAGATACGCTAACGAAAGCATACCCCAGGTGAAACCTCCGAAGCGTCTCTGGATCGAATTGCTCTTATCTCTGAAAGAGGCAGGGTTGTTGTGTACGCGGATAATGTTGCCCTATCAGCATCAGTTAAATATATAAGCACGTCTAAAGAACCCATATTATCTAGCTGGTGCCTCTTTTGTCTGAAACCTCTTTTGGTATCAAATGGTGCGGAGAGGACTGTCCCAATTTTCATTGCGCGGATGGTGTCGGTCAGTCTCATTTTGCAAAGACGAATGAGTTTTGCAGAGATACCAACATCAGACATTGCGGTATACAAGTGAACCCTAATCGTACTGTCGAAGGTGACTTTATAATCGACGAATAGATGATGGGTCTTTTCCAGGATTTGGCGTAGTGTGAATATCTGGCCGATGGTGAATTTAACAGGCTTGAAGCCACACTGATAAGTTCCAATCAGTTTGTTGATGATGGGTTTCAGTCTTTCTCACAGTACGCTCGATTGAACCTTATATGCAATATTAAGAAGTCTTATCCCACGGTAGTTGGTGCAGATCGTGGAATCACCTTTCTTATGGATTGAGCGGAGTACGCTGAGGTTCCAATCATTTGGCATGCTTTCATGTTCTGCATGGAAGCTCATGCATGCGTGTTTGAGCTCTTCGCCTTGAGGTTTCCGGAATAGATTCCGCAGTGGCGAGATAATTACCGTCATTACCATTAAGCAGCTGCGAAAAGTGCTCCCTCCATAATCTCATTATGCCCTGAACATCTGTCACCAGTTTTCCATCTTCATCCTTGTAGGAAGAGGCCCCGGTCTTCAAACCATCAGTCAGGCGTCTTATTCTTTCTAAGAATTATCGAACCTCGTTGTCTCGCTGTCCCGTAACATTTCGATATCATTGAACTCGTGTCTTTCTGCATCTATTTTTTTTTTCCTGAAAAGACGTTTCTCCTCTCTCCTCAACTCTATATATCGATCCGTAGCAGCTCTCCTTGCAACTGACTGCAGGGTGGCTCTGTAATCAGCTTTTTTCGTTTCAGTAGCATCCCCACACTCTTGGTCGTACCACATATTTCTCTGTCGACGGTGGTAGAAATTCCACAAACACTCATTTTCCAGGTAAATATTTATAATAGTAATAATTTAGTTTTAAATAAATTATAGCTGCATCATTTTTATATAGAGCAACCTGAATATCGAAAATAACTTCAAATTCATGTCAGGGTTGTTAGCAAGAATTCTGTCTTGCTAAAATGTTTAATTATTTTGGAATGACATTAAAATAAGGTGTCATCACTATACATTTTTGTGGCAAAAAATATAAATTGCTTTGAGTTGAAACTAGTGGAGGCCCATGTCACGTGAAGAAACCAATGATGAATCTGGCATCATTGGTAACAATAAAGATAATTTGTTGTATCACATAAAATTATATTAGTATTATATTAAAATAAAATACCAATAAAAGGAAATTAACCAATCAATGTGGCAAAAAGTATGAAAAATTTGAAAAAAAGCTAGTCAACAGGAATTTTATAATTTTTAAGTGAATATTCGTATAGAAATGGATGAAAATCTTTGGTAAGTGGTTAAAAATATTAGAATTTATTAATTCAATTTTTAATTTTGTATAGCTAATCCAATTTACATATGTCAGTTTTACATTTATGTTTTGTGCATTTCAATATAATAATTTTTGGTCCAGGGATTTCTTATCGCTCATTTGTTAAAAGAGTACAGTAAACCCCGGTTAAGTACCTAAGTATCAGGATTTTGAGGTACTTAAGTGCAAAAGGGATTTAAGAGATAGGTACTGTAAAGAAAATAGCGCTTAAACTGGTGTAAAAAAGTCATCATCTTATGAACTGTTCGCGTGAAGTGTTTCATTTAATATTAACTTTTCACAACTTAGCCGAAAAACAATGACAATGAGAAAGAAAACAAAGTCTACTGAGAGAAAAAAAAGGACTTTCGTATTATCGGACTGTTAATATTTTATGTTCTTCCTATTATAAAACCATCTGAGTACAAAACACTAATTTTCGTGTTTGTATTTATATAGAACAGACTGATCAGGCCTTATACTGTGATATTCGACGAGTTGGCAAAAGCCTGATGATGGCAATAGAATATACGCGATTGCCCGAAATGGGAGCGCGTTAGCCTGTATGCATGAGCGTTGATTCGAACGCTTCGATTGATGGTGATGCAACAATGTATGATCAGCCAGACCACAGCGGTGGCAGCATAGCAAATGCACACTCCGGTAATGTGCGAAGTTGCCAAACAATTATCAATGATTGTCAAAAAGTGATAGAGCATGAAAAATAATATAATCTATATATGTACATACATATAAATATAAGGTGTTTATATCACGTAGGGTTTTTAATTTCGCGGATGGTAAGTAATATGCAAATTTTACTAATGGTCAAAATAAATTTGCTAAAAAACCTACCGCGTGTAAGACCTGCATTTTAAAAAAGCTTATATAAACCTGAGGTCCAAAGCGTTTTAGCATGCTCTACTTGATCGTTTAAGTTCAATAAACTAAAAGCTTAGTAAAATATAGTACATAAGTCTGGTTGTAATCCTATTAAATTTAATGAAACTATGCAATTATAAATGGCTGGTGTTGCAAAAACTACTTACGTACTCGTGCTACAGTTACAACCCCGGAAACAACTGCGTCTGTTCCTGACAACAACTCAACATATTTTGTCAGTGCGACTTAATTGCAGGAAAAATAATGGTGTCTAAGAAAAAAATACTGGATTACATTGGCCGAAAAATTGACGATTTGCAGTGTGACCTCGAGGTTTGCTACCTTTTGGGTGCTGCCACCCAAAGGGTAGCAAACCTCGAAGCCTGTGCATCCAACCTACAGTGTTAAATGAGAGCTGTCAGCCAGAGGGTGTCATACAATCCAGCAAGTATGAACAATTTAAAGAAACTTGGTGTGTGGTAAAATAGGTCGTGATTGTAATGTTAAACCTAATGTGTTTAGTGAATCCCTTATATGAAATGTTAAAAGTGTAGATAATATGTAAATAGTTAAAATATAGTGGAACGACAAAAAAGCTGTAAAAATCAACTCTGTGTTTATTGTATTTACTAACACTGCACAGCTAGTGCCATCTAGCAATATTTTTTAAGTGTAAAGTGGCTGTTGTAAAATTTTTCGGTACTAGAGATTCATAATTGACGATTATTTTATGGTAACTTATCACATAAAAGCCATTCCAATATAACGCATGCTTTCTACATTTATTACCCTTTTATTAAGTACGTTGCAAGTCTTAATCGTTTAGGAGGTAGATGACTTCTTTTAGTTGTGCCATTGCTTGACGAATAATTGCCATGGCCGTCATCTTTTTTTACTTTCATTGGTATTGTAATCTGGTGGAAGCGGTCACCTTGCTCACCAAAATCGGTAGACAATTTTCCTTTGTATGAAATATTTCCATAAAATAAACAGCCCATGGAGGGCCTAGGCCGATCTTTTCGCATCCACTCATGTTGTGCGTGATATATTTTAAAATGAATGGAAGGGGCGAAGTGAAAAGCTTGTCATATGCAATTTATACTCTTGTATGTAGGATTGTGAGATTCGAACCCCGGATACTCTGCGTAGCAGTCCAACGTATTACCACTACGCCACAGCGACCAATAAAATTACTATACCGCCATATAAGCCATATAATGCATTGATATTCACTGAAATTTTAGCCACATAAACCAATGAACTTTAATTCCTTATATTTCAAAATAGAGACCGTTCTGAGAAAACACCAGAATTTCTATTTATGGTACAAACTTTCTAACAAGCAATCATTAACCCTCTACAGAAAGAGAAAGTCAAATTTGTCGCAAACTGTTTTTAAAATATATAGTAATGAACAGTTGTTAAACAAATATTCCATTTTAATTTATGTATTAATCATCCTGGAAATTTTATAAAAAGAAAACTGAAATTGTCCTGAAAATGTCCTTTAATTTTTGGTTTTGAGACTTCGTATAAATACGACAGCAGCAGCGGAATAGACTCAGTCACAATGAAAACACAGTGTAATTTGAATTGTTGTTGAGTGGTGAATTTAATAAAATTGCTGTTTGTTGAGAATAAATAAACAGTAGAAACTAAATAATCGGAATAATATTTATATAAAAACGCGTAAGAATTCTTATTTGGTTCAACGCGTTATATTCCAATAAATTTGATCTAAATATGCATAGATACATAATTCCCATTTTTATATTTTTTAGGCTCATAGAATTGGAGTCAGCACTACTCGATGATTGCAATGTGAATGACATTTATGCAATATGTCGTGGAAAAACAATTCCAGAAGCTATGCGACCAGATGTTTGGCAAGTGTGTTTGGATGTACGCTACAAAAGCGATCAAATTTCGCTCTTCAATGAAATTTACGATCTCCCCTTTCAAAATAAACTGCGTGAAAATTGTCAAAATGTAGTCGAACGGATTGGAAACGATGACGAAGATAAAGTGTCAGTTTTATCAGATTTAGAATCCATATTAACATTTTACTGTAAAAATCGAAATTTTCAATATGAATGCGAAAACGGTTGGATTGAGCTGCTGTTACCATTATTAACGTTAAAATTAAATCGTTCTGATACGTACAATCTGTTTGAAGCTATACGGGATTCTTATATACCAAAAGGCTGTAAGCCGAAGGGTAATGTGTTTCATGTATTTCGTTTGCTTATACTATATCATGATCCCGAGCTTTGTACAATGTTGGATACGAAAAAAATTTCGCCAGATTTGTATTCTGTGCAATGGTTTCAGTGTCTTTTTGCATCAAATTGTGGACTCTCCGTAATACTTTCAATGTGGGATCTATATTTTCAGCATTCTGATCCATTTATGGTATTTTTTCTTGGTTTGATTATACTAATAAATGGGCGTGAGCAGATTTTAGCAATGAAAGATACGCCTAAAGAAGATTTTGTAAAATTTTTGGCAAATATGCCATGCGCATTGGAAACGGACGATGTCGTTGATTTTTGTTCACTAGCGCAGTATTATACCCTGAAGACGCCAAGCTCGTTTAAAACGGATTTCCTAAAAGCACTCTATGGCACGCAAAATGAGAAAAGTACAAGTGATGAACAATGTACCGTGTCACAAGTAAGTTTTGAAATAAATAAATTTTATCTGCTTATATAAAATGCATTTTCATATTACAATTGCAGGCTCTTTGTCTTCCGGTTTCCGTCTATGAACTTGTCGAAAATTCTTCAATTGAGCTCACCACAACCGATTCAGTGCACTTTTTTCTTGTCGACTGTCGCCCTGCAGAACAATATAATGCTGGCCATTTATCTACAGCCTTCCATCTTGATTGCAATTTGATGTTACAGGAGCCTTTTGCATTTTCCACGGCCGTGCAAGGACTTTTAAGTGCACAACGTCAGGCTATTGAAGCCAACTCCAATGCGGGAGGCGAGCACTTATGCTTTATGGGGAGCGGACGCGTTGAAGAGGATCAGTACATGCATATGGTAGTTTCATCGTTTCTACAGAAAAATACTCAGTACGTCTCGTTGCTCTCAGGTGGATACTTTGCAATCCATGAGTATTTTGGCGATCATATGGCTGACTGCCTCGAGGATCATGATGTACGGAAGTGTATCATGTGCACAAAAAATAATGGCGAATTATGCAGGAATATAGATCAATCAGTTAAGGAATTTCAACAGGTTTAATTTAAATTTTTTTTTATATTGTTATCACTTTTACTTTTATTTAATTTAGACAAAACGCGAGTCACCAAAAGTCACTTCCGATATCTTCAGCAAATTTTCTGCTGTAATGAAAATGAAATCGGCTGAAGTTAAAGAAAAAATATTCGACATCATAACAAATCCCACAAATTCTACGGGTATGAGCACACCAAACATAACATCAGTCCATGGAACAGGGCTGGATAGACATGTTTCTTCATCTGACCGCAACGGCAAACGATATCGCAATGTAGAGCCTGTTTTCAGTATTGACGATGAGAACGAGGATCAATACGACAACAGAGAAGGAAAAGATTCACGAGCAAACGCAGCCATTAAGTTTCGCGATGATTCGAAAGTAATTGTATCTCTTAATCAGTATTTAAAATCACCGGACATTGTAAATGCTTTTAAATGCCAAGAGGTACATATGAATGGTTATATGTACGATAGCCACTTAATTATAACACCAACGTATTTAATTGTGTTGCGGGAGTTAGACAAAGGTCAGGCTAAGATAATAGTACGGCGGCCATTGGCCAGCATCGTGAAGATCACAGCAAAGAAACGTCATCGTGACTTAATTACTTTTAAATATGGTTTTCCTGATGGTGACGGTTTACTTATCACAGATATGGATCGTTTTTTAATTCCAAATGCCAGTGAAGCGACATCTATAGTTTCAAAACACATAGTGCAGACACTAGACGGTGCTAAATTGACGTAATATTTTTTTTTTTACTTGAAATTTTATTTGAATTAATTTTGTATGAATGGAAAACGCGCTTTTTATTATTAAGTACAATTTCAATAAAAAAAATATTCTGTAAGATTTGAAATAATAACTTTAATATCTATTGAAATAATTTTAAAAATACACTTATTGATTCTTACTTTAAAATATTGAAAATGGCACAACATACCATGGAGGGCCTAGGCCGAGCTTTTCGCATCCATTCATGTTGTACATGAATGTAATGGGCCTACATTTTTATGCCGAATTTGAACCGCGAATTGAAAAGCTTTTTCTTAGGCAATTTTTACTCTTGTAGGTTTGCCATTGCCGTGGTGACGTGTAGAAAAATTTATTTTTATGCTTATTGTTATTGCTTTTGCCGAGATTTGAACCCACCACCAACCACATCGACCACACATTCTATATTCGTAAGATTTTAGGATTCTTATCACAAATATTATAATAGCTGTGATTTTTATACTTTATTTGATAAGATTAACATCTCTAAATTTGATTCTCTAAATGTTTTACTACAACAGTCAGGGCAGCATATTGCAACAAATAAGGTATCGTGACTGCACTTGGCCTTTTAAACTGGCGCCAGTGCGCATAGCAGAGGCGACTGACGAAGCTTTATAGAGGCGGCCAAGACCGATCATCGGTTGTAGTGCCAGATAGAGAAGTAAGTAAGTGCCGAAGAAAATACAAAATGGACAGAATAGTTGAACAACATCGACAAAAATAAAAGAACAAGGGACCTGTGAGGGTAGGCATCTTTGAGTGGTTTGGGAGCTTAAGATGGAAATCGAATGATTGTATGTATTAACCGGGATCATTAATCTTTTTGTTGTTTTCTGATAGTGTTATCTATGTGTATTAAACATGCTTAATGAACGTTATGTGTGCTATAGGGAGAATAACAACAATGTATGTATATAGAACAGGGTAATCAGACGATCGTTTCGAAACCGGCCATATTTCCCCATTAGTGATCTTAGTGATAATGCTTTTCAATTTCTTGTACCAAATAAGTAAGTATTTATGTACTGTACCTATAATGTTAATTAGACCGCGTTTATTTCTATTAGTTACCTTAGATTTGGCATCATAGATTTGATTTTACCTTTCAATATATCTAATTCGTTATTTAAAAAGATTTCGTTTGGGTCTATTATGTGAAAAATTAAGTCTGAAAATGTTACGATTTCTTGTTTATTAATGTTGAGAGAATTTGTTGTGTTTCAAGTCTGGATGCCATTAGAGGTGACAGTAGTGTCCTGAATATTAGTTCAATTACATATGAAAATTTTTTTTGTCGATTAATATTTGTATGTCTTGTTTCATTTTTCTATATTTTGGTTGATTTTTGTGTCTAAATGCTTTGTACTTAATACTTTTCATAACCTTCCTCTTTAGTGTTTTCATATGAGTCTATTTGACATTCCTTAATTTTGTTTTTATTTACTTTCCTTCTAAAAGGTCTATTGGACGTCAATTGGAATGATTTGTTGTACCTTTCTTTGCTCTTGAATACTTTTTCCGATAAACTTCGATTTTCGACTTCTAGAACTTAAATTTTTTCACTCAAAGGGCTGTGAAATCGTTCAGTGTCGGAATTTCCTATGTGACTTTTGCGTTTCCAAAAAAGACCTCTAAGCATTCTTTCCTCAGAAAATCTTTTACATTTATACATTTAAATTTGTATTCCAATACTGATAATATTGGTTTACCTTTAACTGAAAAGTATAGTTTTAATTTTTCTACTAAGGTTATGCTCATAGCATGTTTTCAAAATCAGTCAATAAGAGTTTTACATAATTTAATTTTTGGTTTTTGTAAGTATTGGCAAGTACTATTTGATTTATGTCTGTAGGACTTTCAGTTAAGTGAAACTTAGGTTTCAACGGATTTCTGTACTATTTACCTTCTTACAAAAGTCACAGATTTTTATATTTTTTTGCGTTAGTGCTTTTTTTTTAATATAATAACTTTTTTAATTTTCGTTTTCCTACCCGTGATACTTAAAAATTTGTCTACATATATGTTTCTTCTTCGTCTTGACACTTACATTGTCTGAATTTAAATATGTTAATATTAATTGTACGTCAAAGCAATTAACTACTGAGTGCCGAATTTGAAAATGGCTATTTGATTCCCCATTTATTTCGTTATGCATCAAGTTTTCTAAAGACATGAGTTTATGAATTTTTTATGGATTTCTATATATTTCCCTTCTAAATTAATTATGGCATTCATGGGTTTTAGATTGTTTTGCCTTATCAACTCGTAAACATTTTTATGATTGAATGTTGTTACCTTCCAATATCGTTATTTTTTTCAAATTCTTTTGGGAGTGGTGTTATGACTTTCATTGAAGATTGGATAATTTAATTTATTTTGGACATGAACCTCCATGGGTTTTGGTACTGAGTGAATCTCGGTAGAAATTTTTTGCTTAAATTGACTAAAATTTCATTAGAAATTCTGTCTATATTACCCAGAATTTGAATGTCTAAATTGTCCTAAGAAACTTGGACTATATTGTCTAGAGTTTGTTTCGAAATTTTGCTAATTTGCCAGGAGTTTGTTTGAAATTTGTGACTATTTCGTCCTGATTTTGTTTGGAAGATTTTGTCTATTTTGTCCTGAATTTGTTGCGTTTTTTGGTCCTAAATATGTATCTCGCTGATTATAATGGTTATTTTGGGACGTCAAAATTTTGCTAAAGGGTTTATTTGGGTAACGTCTTACCATGTTCATTTCACGATGCATCTCTCAATAAATAGATATTTCGGCAAGAAGGTTCGGAATAATCTACTTAAGGAACGGTTTTAATATAATTTTTTCATTTGATGCCGGAGAAAATTCAAATGGTTTTTCTTAATCAAACTCATATTTTGTATCAAGCTTTCGTATATAAGTATAAAAATATTGACTTACATCATAACCTTTAGTGTTGAAGGCACTTGTGGTGTAAGTTGAGGTAGCTGTCCTGGATACCACATGTCTTAATCAGCTTTTTTATTTTCTGTTCCCATGATGGGTGTGGTCCTAACGTCCTTATAGCTTGTAGTGCTGGTCCCTGGATCTTGGTAATGATGTACCGGTAGATGACGAAGTCTATAATCTCTGATGAAAGATGCTAGGTCCTAGGTTTCGTTGAATTCCCTAATCTTTAAGTTTTTTTAAGAGTTCCTATGCAGGGTGGGTTGCGTGTGCTGCTGTTGGTGTGCCACCATTTCTTTTGCTTTCTCTGTTTCTGTGTGTTGATATTGTTGTTTTTGTTGTGGCAATATTAGGCATAACAAAATATTTGTTTGTTTTGCGTTGCTTTTTACTTTGCCTCTGTGGCCGGTTCTGTCAAAAAAGTATAGAGAAGTGGTCAATAAAACACAAAATATTTATTATTCATTCAAATTTATTGTAATAAAATAATAAACTTCCGAAATAATAAACTTATGCCAATCATCCAAATATTTTTCAAACGTATTTTCCGGAAGCGACTTCAGTTTTCGCCGCAAATTCTCTCTTATGTCATCCATCGACTGAAAACAAGTGCCTTGAAGTGGTAATTTGATTTTTGGAAAGAGAAAAAAGTCTACCGAAAAAGTTTTTTAACAAACTTGTCGTTTTTTGACGAATTTTCTTTTTCAAACGTAAACCTATTTTAAAAGGACCTATTGAGGTCACTGTAGCGTAGTGGGCGTTGGACTGTTATGCAGAGTGTCCGATGTTCGAATCTCGGCACAAGCAAAATCAAAAGAGTTTTTTACACACACTTCAATGGCAAACCTTCAAGAGTAAAAATTGCCTGTGAAAAGCTTATCAGTTCCCCGTTTGGATGTGGCATAAAACTGTAGGTCCTTTCCATTCATGTAAAAATATAACACGCACAACATGAGTGGATCCGAAAAACTCGTTCTTTGTCGCTACATGCGGTCATAGTCAACATTGATAAACTAAAAAAAATTTCATTGTGGTAAAGGCATAACACTTGCCACATGACTATCTGTTTATCGGTGTCCAGTGATTGCATTCCGTCTCTCATTCTGCCTCCTTCTTCCTCCCACCTATCAATCCTCTTTCCAATCAAAACAATGCCCTGCATTAATAGGGGTACACAAAAAGAGAGAGAGAGTTTATCATGAACAGACGTTTTTTTATCGCTCCCGAAAATTGTAAAAAGTATTCTAAAATACTAAATATTGTTTTCATATTTTCAACAAAAATTTAAACTAATATCATATTTAATACCTTGATGAACAATCAAGTGTAAGTAATAACTAAGTAAAAATTTAAAGATAGTGACTTTAATAAATTCTTAACGAAAGTTATATCAGAGGATGCAAAATGCCGCCATCTAAGTGCAAAGAATGCACGGTGAAATTGTTGCAAATAGACGATTCAATGTCATGTTTTGGTGGATGTATGTTTTGCTTAAAATGCAGTAATATAAAAAGACCTGATATTAAAATGATGTTTGAAAATGTAAACATTAAATGGTTTTGTAATCAATGTACATTATCTGATACAAACACAAAATTTAGTGAAACAAACATTTAATACAAAAGTGCGATCAAAACAGATCGGGAAAGCTGTAATGAAAGACATTATCGAGCAATGTTCCAAAAATTCAACCAACTGAAAATCAATTTAGCTACAGAATTTAAAACACTTCTTAAGACCTAATAAGTGAATTGTCAAAAACAATAGAAAAAACAGTAGAAAAAAATAACGAAAAACTAAACGAAGAATGTTCGGGTACAAACCACAAAAATTAAAATAACAAAATATCATATGCAAGTTAACACCCTGTACGCTGAAGTCGACAAGCCAACGACCGGCACGACTTTCCAGCTAAAATAAATTCAGGTACATCCGCTCCCATCAAATGTGCTGATCGAGCGTCTGGCTCGCGAAAGCGGACACCTCATAATCGGCAACACGTTGCAATTATGCCAATGCAAGCAGCGCTGCTGGATATTTTCGTCGCCTACATTATTTTAAGCTTAACTTTGTATGATTAGTCTTAATTTAACATTTAATCAATAAAGAGCTTAAGCTCAAAAAAATTATTTTTTTTAGAATAATTAACAAGTAATTATTCAACTGGCGCCCAACGTGGGGCTAGTGGAAGTGTGAAAAAGTAGAACAATAAAAGCATAAGTCGTCCTAAAGAGCACGCCGCAACAAATTCTACAAAACTGTGAATAAACAGCAGCAGCATCAAACCATAGAGGAACCAAGCATAAGTCGTCCTAAAGGAGCACGCCGCAACAACTCGTAGTGTAGTGAAAGTGTCAACCAACTGCAACAGCACCGCACTGACTATAGCCAGAAGAACCTGAAGAATTATTAAAGCAGAAGTCGTCCTGAAACAGCACGCCGCCTCAAATTCTTCATCCTGTAGTGCCCGTCCGCAGGAGAACAGGCGAAGATGATCGGAAGCAGGCCCGTAGTAGTGGGTTAACAAAAAGGATCAGTCTGCCCAGTCTGTGTGTTATCGTAAGCCCTAGATATAAGAAGTAATTTTAACTAAAATATAAGTAAGAGTAATCAAACTAAAATTGGAAAATCGATAATTTAAGTTAAAATACAAACACGAGTGAAAAATTAATTAAACTAAAATTGAGAAATTGAACAAAATTTAAATTTGTTTAAAGAAAAAGTTCAGATAAGATTGAAACCTAAGAAGTTAAGAATATTTAAAAACAAATCTATTTACAAAACAAAAACATAATTAAAATTCAAACATGTCAAACCCGGACAATGTAATCAGACCACCTACCATAGCACTACCGACAACCTCCACTCAACCGACCACGCAAACACAACCAAACAGAGATATGGAAGAACATATCACTCAATTAGTAAATAGATTAGTACAAGCGAAATTAGCACAGGTACAAGACAGTGCAATCGAAACAGATCAAACGGTTAGTTCAGGTAGCCTAAGTGAATTAGAAAAAATACCAGACATCGTTCGAAGCTTACGTGAATTTTCCGGAGAACCTGGGGAATTTGGTTCCTGGAAAAAGAGTGTTGACCGAATTATAAAAATTTACGAACAGTTACAAGGATCAGCGAAATATAACGGCATACTCACCGAAATACGCAACAAGATAGTTGGAAATGCGGACGTAGTCCTAGAGTCTTACGATACACCGTTAAACTGGATCGCCATCTCAGCTGTCTAACCAATCATTACGGTGATAAGCGCGATTTAGGTACACTGGAGTACCAAATGACCGCTTTAACACAAGGAAATCTTACAATCCAAGATTTCTACCAGAAAGTTTATTCTCATTTTTCTCTCATTTTAAACAAATTGTCAAGCATAGATGCTTTCCCAGAATCACGCAATCTGCTAGTTAAAATATACCGTAACAAGGCTCTTGACACCTTCGTCAGAGGATTGAATGGAGATCTTCCAAGACTCCTCGGTATGAAAGAACCTTCAGATTTGCCGCAAGCATTACAGCTCTGCCTCAAACTTGAAAACCAAAATTACAGATCACATCTTACAAATAATAACTACAATAATTCAAACAAATTTACACAGGCAGCACAATCAAATTCTTACAATCTAATGCGCAGGGATAGGCAACAAACAAACCTTCAACAACCATTCTACCCTCATTTGGTTAATTGGCACAAACACCGCAAATACATTTTTCACAATACCCCAACCAAAATCCACCTTTACTACCAAGACACTTTCAGAAGCAACCATTTCCACAACAGAACCGACCATTCCAACAACAAAATCGACCAATTCAGCAACAATATATTCCACCCCCTCGACCGTTTGGCGCAAAACCACTACGACACCCCCTCATACCAATTTCAAATTATATTTCCAACGTACCACAGGCACACTATCACAGAGAACGATTTTAACCAGGATAACCTAATAAATCTCCTCAGACGTTATCTCAACCCTTCTGCCATCAACGGCATCAACTCTGACGAGCATATCCTCGGGAAAATACAAGACATTTTTCCGATACATTTCAGAAATTACAGAGTCAGATTTACACGTAATAAAGTTACCGACCTTGCTAACGAAACAGATCAAGACAACGAAATCCTCAAAGAACACAAACGAGCCCACAGGAATGGACGCGAAAACAAAGCACAACTCCTAAAAAATTTCTACTTTCCAAAAATGCAAGCGAAAATTGATAGAATTATTAAATAATGTAAAATATGCAAAGAACAGAAATACGAACATCACCCTCCAAAACCATTATTACAAACTACTCCAATTCCCCAATTCGCAGGCCAAATAGTTCACCTAGATATTTACTACACGCACAAACACAAAATCTTAACAGCCATAGACAAGTTCTCTAAATATGTTCAGGTTAGAATAATCAATTCACGAGCAACTCAAGACTTAATACAACCTTTAAAGGAAATCCTAATGCATTCCCGAAAAAATTGTAATAGATAACGAAAAATCATTAAGTTCAGCCCCCATTTACTGGAAGATCAATACAATATAGAAATATTTAAAGCCCCTCCCTATACAAGCACTGTCAATGGTCAAATTGAAAGATTTCATTCCACTCTTAGTGAAATAATGAGATGCGCTAAAGCTGAAAAAATTCACAAATCATTCCAAGATCTACTAGACCAGTCAATCTACAGATACAATTACTCAATTCATTCGACAACGCGACAGAAACCAGTAGAACCATTCTTTGGCAGACGAGTAACTACTAATCCTCAATTAATAGAACAAGCTAGGAACGAAACTATACAGAAACTATCAGAAAAACAACAATAGGACCTCGATTATCATAATAAAAACAGACACGATTTTAAAGACTATAACGCAGGAGACTTAGTATATGTCAGAACAAACAGAAGAATAGGCAATAAGCTATCTGGCAGATATAAGGAAGAAATAGTAGCCGAAAACAGAAATAGCACCATACTTACGAATTCAAGGAGACTAGTTCACAAAGGACTAATAAGGAAATAATAATTTTTACAATAAACTTTAATTCTCTTATAGGAGCAATATGGGAAAAATGCTCAACATAGGACACATACTCTACCTGATAACGACCGCATCAACAATCCTTGCAGACACTCAGATTCTGGACTATACCAAGTCCTCAAGTTATAACTATAGAAATAGGAACAGCTAGACTTCAAACAGGTTCGATGAAAATAATACACATAATAGAACTAGACCAATACCACGACGCCATTACAAACATAGAGACATTAATAAGCGACCATATTCCCACGGAGGACAACAATTATCCTTTCCTAAGACACGACGTTGAACAAGTTAAAAACATTTTAAACGGACTTCAATCGAGACGATATAAAAGATCCTTAAACGTCCTAGGAACCGCATGGAAATGGCTTGCAGGTTCACCAGACCACGACGATTTTCAATTAATAAACGATAGGACAAATAACTTACTAAAAAATAATGACAGACAAATCATCATAAATAAACTAGCAATGGACAGAATAAACGAAATCTCCGGAATTACTAACAAAGTACTGAGCACAATTCAATCAAGCGACATGTATAAAAAACAAATAATTAATAGTGTAGAAAGGAAACTAAGAATATTAAAAGAAGAATTAATACAAATAGATTACTCTCTACAATGGGCGAAAACAAATGTCGTCAATTCTTTTATATTGTCTGATTTAGAAATAAACTTAACTAAGAAATTTTTTGATGAACAGGTTCACTAATTTATTAGAAGCATTAGAATTTAGCGAAATCAGAATTGCAACAAATCACTCCACGCTCTTATATATTGTATCATTGCCAAGCACAAAGAAAATAAACTGCGGAAAATATCTGATAAAATCAGTTAAAAAAGAAAATATTAGCATTAAATTACCATTTAAGGAAATAATGATATGTAACAAGGAAACTTTAGGAATTAAGAATAAATGTAGAACGATAAACAATATGTCAATATGTAAAAATGCAGACATTGTAAACATAACTGATTCAGACTGCATTCCAAAATTGCTGAAGAGTTTACCATCGAAATGCACGACCATAAACAACCAGCACCTGCCATCAGTAGAGGAAATATCAACAAACATATTGCTACTCAACAACCATGATGGACAAATTCAAGTGGACAATAGATCCATATCATTAAAAGGAACTTTCCTCATAAACCATGTAAATTCAACAATAATCATCCAAAATCAAACATACTGGACCAAAGAAATATCGGCGGCCAAACCGCTACCAGCAATAGCACAAGCCAAAAACATGACAAACACCTTCCAGGAAATATCATCTCTAGAAATGCTAAAGGAATTGCATATGACAAACATCGAGGAAATCTCAGGAGTAAAGTACGTATACGGAACGAGTCTAGCAATAAATTTCATCATAGTCATAGTCATATTGGCTTAATTTGTTACAGAACTTACGTAACCAGAATTAAGAAACTCAAAGTTATTATTGAAAATATTAGTCCCAGCGTTACTTCACACGACAGCGAGGACGCAACCGAATTTAAAGGGGGAAGAGTTAACACCCTGTACGCTGAAGTCGACAAGCCAACGACCGGCACGACTTTCCAGCTAAAATAAATTCAGGTGCATCCGCTCCCACCAAATGTGCTGATCGAGCGTCTGGTTCGCGAAAGCGGACACCTCATAATCGGCAACACGTTGCAGTTATGCCAATGCAAGCAGCGCTGCTGGATATTTTCGTCGCCTACATGATTTTAAGCTTAACTTTGTATGATTAGTCTTAATTTAAAACCAAACCAAACCAAAAGACAAAACAAACAAACGAAAAAAGCACTTAAAACAGTAATAGAACCAACAGGTGAGCGCAGTGAGAGAAATTAGCAGCGGCGGTCTAATTGTGCAAAAGCAAGGAGGCGTACGAACAGGTGCAACAGAAGAATACGAATCAAATTAGAAATGACTACGACATGGAGAAAACGAGAGAAAAGACGGAATTCAAAAAATTATTTAAAGTTATCGGTTTATCAGAGAGGCTAAGCAGTGAGCGCTTAGGTGAATGTGTTACTAAACAAAATAACATATGTGAGGGCAAAGAATTTAAAGTTCTGAAGATTTTTGTAAACTTGAAAAGAAGGGAAGAATGTTATATTATATTATATTATATTATATTATATTATTATATTATCTTATTGAAACAAATATAGCAACACATGGAAATATGTTTAAAAAAAAGAGAATTAATGTAGAGTGGGACTCATGCATTGTTTTTGATTATTTACGGGTATTAAGATGCTTTAAATGTTTGGGATATAATCACAAGGCTGGTGAATGTATTAATAAAAAACCTTGTAGTAAATGCGGAGGTAATCATGATATAATATATTGTAATTCGAATGTGTATAAATGTATAAATTGTTGTGAATTAGTACAAAAAAATACTTTTAGATGTTGATGTGCATCATTTTGCTTTTAGTAGAGAATGTCCAGCATACAAAAGATACTGTGAAAGTAAAACTTGCAAGTACTTAGCAATCAACAAATACTGACTTAAATTGTTTATATCTCTATCAATGTTAACAGTATTTTATGTAATAAAAATGAGTTAGAAAAACTGATTGAAATTAAAAATCCAGTTATAATATTATGTGCTGAAACATGTACTAAAATTTAAATTACAAATCAAGAGTTAAGCATACAAACTTATAAATTAGTGCGATGTGACTCTCATAGTAGGCATACTGGTGGTATCTTAATTTATATACATACATAATTCTATTGAATACAGTATTAAATATAATAAAACAATCGATAAAAACCTTTGGTGTATTTTTATCAAATTGAAACATTTTAACCCTAAATGGCAAATTGGAATGGTTTATCACTCGCCTAGCACAAGTGATGCTAACTTTATTAATTTTTTATCCAACGTTTTAGGTAATACATGTGAACTGTCAGAGAGTAACATACTTGTAGATGATTTTAATATAAATTTAAATAATATTTCAACATATAGCACACAATTAATTGAACTGTTAGAAATCACATTTGATGTATCAAAAAATTAATTTTGATACTCGTATAACCGATTCATCTAAAACAAAAATTGATTTACTTTTTACAAATTCTAATCATATAGTGTGTGGAAAATAGAAGAACATCAAATATCCGATCATGAAACGATCCAATTTAAAATTAAACGTAACCCTAAATTTCAAATGAGAAACAGCATAAAAATAATTTTTTGGGGATTTTATAATAACGAAGCACTTATTAATTAACTGCGACTATGCGATTTCACCAATTTTGATGCAATTGATTTGAAAAGTAAGGTGCTGTTGATTAATAGCAATGTGTATGTTATGCGAAATCTGACGTATGAAAAATAAGTTCAACTAAAAATTATGAATAAATGGTATGATAATGAGCTAGCCAATCTGAACAAACTTAAATTCGAACTATATAAACTTGCCCAAATATCGGGAGACTGGGAAGAATACAGAAATATTAAAAACTCATACAAAAAACTAGTGAAAACTAAAGAAGTAGAGCATATGGAATATAAGATAAATAGGAATAGCCATGATAGTAAAATGATGTGGAAGTATCTGAAACAAGCAATAAGTATGGTAAAAGAAAACTCATCCTTAAAAAAGATTGGGATTACCGGTCAATTATTTGAAAATGAATCGGAAATGGCGAATAATTTAAATAAATATTTTGTAGATAGCATTGCAGATATTAACAGCAATATAGAATTAGTTGATATAGACATTAATATATCCAAGCAGACAAATAATGATTTCAAATTTAGCCAAGAAACAACGAATGACATCGAATATATAGTTCATATGTTTAAAGCCAAAAGGGGTGGAAAAAAATTATTATCTGAAGGTATAGTAAAGGATTTTGTACCATATTTAGGTTTTTTTTATGTTCAAATCATACATGAAAGTTTAAGCAGTGGTATAGTTCCAAATATGTGGAATACGTCAGTTATAGTGCCCATCGAAAAAGTTAAAAATATTACAAAAGCAGAGGAGCTACTGCCCTGTGATGAAAAAATTTTAGAAACTGTGATAAAAAACCATTTAGTGCAATATTTAGAAATTAATAAGATTCTGATACCTCAGCAGCCAGGATTTAGACAAAGACATTCTTGTGAGACAGCGTTGAATATGGTTTTAGCTGAGTGGAAAGATTAATTAAATGATAAAAATTCAATAATAGCAGTTGAGAGCTTTTGAAACAATAATTCAAAGAATATTATCAGAAAAATTGTCAGGCGTTGGTATTAAAGATGTTGAATTAGATTGGCTTAAAAGTTTTTTATCAAATCGCAAAATACGTACAGTAATTGGTTCGGAAGTATCAGAAGAATTGGAATTTAGAGGTTCAGTTCTTGCTCCAATTTTATTCAATATTTACTTTAATGATATTAATTTAATTTTAAAATTTGCTGTCGATGCATTGATTTCGATATGTGGTAAAAACGAAAATGAACCTGTAAAAACATATGTAAATTTTATAAAATAAAAATATATAGATCAATTGTTACTTATTATTTACTTAACTAGCACTACAACCGATGATCGGTCTTGGCCGCCTCTATAAAGCTTCGTCAGTCGCCTCCGCTATGCGCACTGGCGCCAGTTTATAAGGCCAAGTGCATTCACGTTACCCTGCATCTGGTCTTTCCAACGGAGATTAGGACGTCCTCTTTTGCGGGTTCCTCCACCGTGGTTCGAATAAAACACCCTTCTAGCCGGAGCGGAGCGCTTTATTCCATTCGCTCAACATGACCCAAGCCGCTGGAGTTTTATACCTTTGACTATGTCAGTGTCGGCGTATAGCTCATACAGCTCATCGTTCCATCTTATTCGATACACGACGTCCACGCATACTGGACCGTAGATCTTACGGAGTATCTTCCTCTCGAACGCTAACAGGCTCTCATCATTGATGATAAATGTCCACATATCTGCGCCATACATTAGGACGGGAAGGATGAGGGACTTATAGAGCGTTATTTTCGTCGGTCGAGAGTGGGCTCTACTTCTCAATTGCCTACTGAGCCCGCAGTAACACCTATTGGCAAGAGTTAATCTCCTCTTGATCTCAAGGCTGCCATTATTGTTGGTTTTTATGCTGGATCCTAGATAGACGAAATCCTTGACGACTTGAAAAGTATAATTGTCAACAGTGACATTTTGCCGTGACTCTTTGTTTGTTGACACAAGGTATTTCGTTTTGTCCCCGTTCACCACTAGACCAACTTGACGAGACTCCTTTTCCAGGCAATATGCTGCACTGACTGCTCGAGCGTTTTTGCCAATGATGTCAATATCATCAGCGTATGCTAGCAGAATGACACTCTTGTAGAAGATAGTGCCAGAGATGTCGATGTTCACAGCTCGGATTATTTTCTCCAGCATGAGGTTAAAGAAGTTGCACGATAGGGAGTTACCTTGTCTGATACCTCTTTTGGTGGTATCAAATGGCGCGGAGGTCCGTCCCAATTTTCACTGCGATGGTGGTGTCGGTCAGTGTTATTTTGCAAAGACGAATGAGCTTTTCAGGGATACCAAAATCAGACATTGCGGCGTACAAGTGATCCCTAATCGTGCTGTCGAAGGTGGCTTTATAATCGACAAATAGATGATGGCTGTCGATCTGTTTTTCTCAGGTCTTTTCCAGGATTTGGCGTAGTGTGAATATCTGGTCGATGGCGGATTTACCAGACCTGAAGCCACACTGATAAGGTCCAATCAGTTTGTTGACGATGGGCTTCAGTCTTTCGCACAGTACGATCGATTGAACATTATATGCAATATTAAGAAGTCTTATCCCACGGTAGTTGGCGCAGATCGTGGAATCACCTTTCTTATGGATTGGGCAGATTAAGATGAGGTTCCAATCACTTGGCATGCTTTTCATCCGACCATATTCTGCATAGAAGCTCATGCATGCATTTTTTGAGCTCTACGCCTTCGGTCTTAAACAACTCAGCAGGCAGGCCATCTGCACCTTATTGTTTTTCAGCCGAACGATGGCTGTTAAGACCTCCTCATAGTCGGGCGGAGGTACTTCAACGCCGTTAGTGATTGGTGTTTCGGATTAGATTCCGAAGTGGCGGGATTATTGCCGTCATCGCCATTAAGCAGCTGCGAAAAGTGCTTCCTCCATAACCTCATTATGCCCTGAACATCTCTCACCAGATTTCCGTTTTCATCCTTGCAGGAAGAGGCCCCGGTCTTCAAACCATCAGTCAGGCGTCTTATTCTTCAAAAGAATTTTCGGACCTCGTTCCTGTCCCGCAACATTTCGATATCATTGAACTCGCGTCTTACTTCATCTCTTTTCTTGCGCCTGAAAAGATGTTTCTCCTCCCTCCTCAACTGTCTGTATCGATCCTTAGTAGCTCGCGTTGCAACTGACTACAAGGTAGCTCTGTAAACAGCGTTTTTTGCTTCAGAAGCATCGCGATACTCTTGGTCGTACTACATATTTCTCCGTCGACGGTGGTAGCCTAGCACCTCTTCGGCAGCCGTACGCATAGAGCGGGAAATGTGCGTCCACTGCGCGCATATATCATCAAGTCGAGGGGTGTTTTGCGAAAGGAAGAGTTCAAGTTGGTTGGCGAAGACTTCGGCTGTCTGTTGTGATTGCAGCTTTTCGACATCCAGCTTTCTCTTTGTACCTATCCGTACGCGATTTGCTACACAAATACGTGTGCAGACCTTGGCTGTAACCAAGTGGTGGTCTGAGTCGATGTTTGCACCACGTATTGTGCGTACGTCTAGTACATTGGAAGCGTGCCTTCCGTCTATCACAACGTGATCAATCTGGTTTCGTGTGTTTTCATCAGGGGACAGCCAAGTGGCCTTATGGATATCTTTATGTTGGAATCTGGTGCTACTAACTGCCATGTTTCGTGCGGCGGCGAAGTCGATCAGTCTCATACCGTTATCGGTGGCTTCGTCGTGGGGACTGAATTTTCCGATCGTCGGACCAAAGAGACTCTCCTTGCCCACCTTGGCATTAAAGTCGCCTAACACGATTTTAATATCGTGGCGGGGGCAATGCTCATAAGTTTTGTCGAGGAGCTTGTAGAAGTCATCTTTGGTCGTTTCATCCTTCTCATCCGACGGGAATGGACACAAATTAGGCTGAAGTTGAAGAATTTTGCCTTGATGCGGATAGTGGCTAGGCGCTCGTTCACGGCCGTGAACCTTGAGACTATATGACGCAGTCTCTTCCCAACCACAAATCCAAAACCAAATTCGTGTCTCGACGCATGACAGCTGTAGTAGATATCACAGGATACTCTTTTGGAGCAACCCTGTCCCGTCCATCGAATTTCCTGTATAGCGGTGATGTCAGCTCTATATTGTTGGAGGACATCCACCAGCTGGATAGAGGCACCTTCCCTGGAGAGGGTTCGAACATTCCATAACTGCAAAATAAAACTATGCGCTTTATATTAAATAAACGTTATGATACTCCAATAAAAGAAATGTTATGCAGCTTAAATTGGCTGAGCGTAAAGCTTAGCGTATATTTTTATACAATGAAATTTATATACAACATAATGAACGGATATTTGCCTGATTATTTAAGAACAAATATTAAATTTAACTACGAGGTACATGACAGAAATACAAGACAGAAAAATTATTTTAAATTACCTAATTATAAGACAGAATCTGAAAAAAACAATCTTTTTTACAAAGGGTTAAAATGTTATAATGAATTAACCCGAAAATATTAAAAAATGTGAATTTAACTTATTCAAAAAAACATTATACGATTACACCAAAACATTGGAGATAAAATAAAGGATGTGGTTTGTTTATGTGGTACATGTTTCAACATGTTCAAAATGATTCTAAAATTTTTTATTAAAATTTATTCAAAATTTTTTTTTTAATCAATTTTTTTTTTTAAATATTATGTGATGTGTAATTTTCTTTTTAAGATTTTTTTGTATTAGGCTTAGAAGCTGTAAATCAATAAATAAAAATAGTGTTAATTAATAATGGTCTAAGAAATAATGACTTTAAAATTACAAAACACAATAAGTTCGCTAGAGGCTTATTTCATAAAGCAAAGTTTTTTACTTTTACGTTGAAAAGTATTAAAACAAGAACATATTTGTAAATATATGTCTCAGTGCAAGTACTAATGACATACATATATGATACTAATGACATATATGGTGAAATTAGTAAATATGAAATCGAAAACTTTAAATTTATTAAAGTTAAACTTATTTGCTACAAATAAAATCAATTAAAGATTGTCCTAGCTTACCGATTTTTCTTATAAGTGCAGATAGCAATATTAAGCAACTAAAATCAATTAAGGGACTTATTTATCATTGTGTGCAATGAAAACCACTAAAAAAAACTGAAATCCCCCAATGCAGAAAGTGTTAAGGCTGTTTCCATAGCGCAGCAAACTATTTTCTACAACCTCGATGTTAAGTGCAACCAAATTCAAGATAAAGGTGAATGCACTACGTCCACTGTACCAGAACCTGAAAGAGAGCAACTGTTTTGCGTTTTGTGCAATAAATATGGTCACCCAGTCTCATACAAGGGATGCGAAAAATCAAACATTTTCATGTAACAGAAACAATAAATTTTCTGATGTAGACCCTGATATAAGCTAGGGATGTTCTCAAAACATCGATTTATCGAATCAAAAACATCGATACTTTCCGATGTAATGTTATTAATTCGATGTATGGAAATAAAATGCATCCCTGATATGGCAAAAAATGGTTTTAGAGAAAGCCCTAATTAATTCAATTGATCTGAATATAATAAACAAAAACAGAAATAGGAAGGATTTTAGGAAGGAATTTATATTTTGCGAAATTGAATATGCATATGCATATATATATATTTAAGTAAACATATTTAAAATATTTCAAACTAGCATATTCTCTTACATATTTATTCCAATATACACGTACATTTGTATTTAGATACAACATGGCATCAAACAAAAAAAGCTGGGTGTGGGGATTTTTGAAATAGTAGATGCAAAATGTAATAAAAGCAAGCTTTGTATTTAGGTACAACATGGCACCAAATTGTAGACGCAAAATTCAATAAATGCAAGCTTTGTCTTAAAATTAAAAAAAAAACTGGCGGGAATACAACTAATATAATAGGATATGTGCACTCATACTTGTGGTCGCTGTGGTGTAGTGGTAGTGCGTTGGACTGCTACGCGGAGTGTCCGGGGTTCGAATCTCGGCACTTGCAAAATCAAAAAGTAGAAAAGATAATTTTTCTACACGGCACCACCTCTTGGCAGGCAATGGCAAACCTACAAGAGTAAAAATTGCTATGAAAAGCTTTTCACTTCGCCGTTCGGATTCGGCATTAAACTGTAGGTCCCTTCTATTCATGTACAAATATAACACGCACAACATGAGTGGATGCAAAAAGCTCGGCCTAGGCCCTCCATGGGTTGTTGTGCCATTAAAAGTAAAGTAAAGCACTCATACTTGTAAAGTACTTGTACGTATACTTTACATATGTATCTGGTCTCAAGAATGTATTTTTTTTATATAACTGCTTATGTATATATAATATGTACATACACACTGTATAACTTTTGTTTTAAATTATTATTATCTTAATACATGAATTTGACAGTTCTATTTAAAATGTTTAAAATATTATTTTGATCTTCATTTTTTAAATTTCTATATCGTACGTATATGAATTTTAATGATTTTATTTGCTTTATATAATTTATTACAATAAATAATATATGTATTTAATAAAATATTTGCATAGTTATAGAGTAATTTAGTTCTCATTCTTTAATTTTTTAAAAATTATTGATAATTCTGAAAATAGTGGTGCATCAATAGCCACCTATGTTGTTATCCGATGTATCAATATCGAAAAAACATCGATGTTTTTTTTCAAATGAATATCCCTAATTCCGTTCTATGTCTAGCTTTACATAGCGCACGACGTAAACTTAGGAGACTATTATTTTTTTTTTTTATTTTGAAGTTTTGAAGTGCTTTTCTAGAGTATGGAAAAAATGAGTATGCATATGTATGTATGTACACTGGTGGTCACGAAAACCGCACCACTGGCAACACTTTTTTAATATGTAAAAATTTGGGTAATTTACTTATTTTTTCTTGCTACGATATAGGGGATTAGTTATTCTAGTGCATTTGTTTAACGCCGAAAGGTTTTTTTGTGAAATAAGTGCAGTAATGAGTGCAAAATATAAGCAGCTGACACATGACAAAAAAGTCGCTGTACTCATATTAGTGTACCAAGGACTTTCCTACCGGAAAATTTCTGAAAAATTGGACATTCTACAATTGTCCGTTTAAAAAAAAAAAGAATAATATGGAGTCCCTGGAGAGGAAAAAAGGATCTGGTCCTAAACGTGTAACCAGTAACAGAATTAATAGACTTTTAAAAAATATTAACACAAAGGATCGATTTAAAATTGTAGTAACTATTCGGGCCGAGCTAAAAATCTAGCATTGCGTGAATATTAGTGTTGAAATTGTACGCAGGAGACTGCGAGACGCTGGTTTATATGGAAGGCGTCCTGCAAATAAGCCATTGTTAAACTGAAAAAAAATGAGAAAAGCTTAGGCTAAAAACTATAAAAACTGGATACTTTCATCTGGTATGATGAAACAAATTTAACCTGCTATGCGCCGATAATTTACCGTACGTGCGCCGTTCCAATGGTGAACGTTATAAAGAAAACTGTATTGTAAAAACAGTGAAATTCCCACAGAGCCAGATGATTTGGGGATGCTTTTCCTACTAGGTAAGTGGTCCTTTGTACTTTTTAGAAGGAGTTATGAATGCTGAAAAATATAATAAGTCATAAAGTACCAGCTCTTGAAGAGCATTTATCCTGCAGTATGAACGCAATTTTCCAGGACGATACTGCGCCTTGCCACCGTGCAAAATCGGTAAATTTATTTTGATCCTTACAGAATGTAAAATTAAAAACTGAACATTTAAAAATAAAACATTTTTTTTACAGCTTGAAAAAATATTCACGGACATCGGAATTTCACGCCTGACTTGGCCGGGAAACTCGCCCGATTTGAATCCTATCGAGCACTTATGGCATATTATGAAGCGCAAAATTGATGACCAGAAGCCCGAAAATAAAAAAAAATAATTTTAGCATTAAATAAAGTTCGGTATGAAGTTATTAAGTACCAAAGATAACCTACAAATATTGGTTGATTCAATGCCGTCAAGGATAATGGCTGTAATACGGGCGAAAGGAGGAGCAACTTCCTGCTAGTATTTTTTTTTGTAGTTTGATATTAGTTCTTGAAAACATCTTTAAAGACTAGTTTAGTTTTGAATATTAATATTTAAAATACATTTTCTTAAAAATTTTAAAAATTTTTCTTGTAAAGATCATTATTTTCGTATTTTTATGTTATTTTGAGGTGGTGAGGTTTTCGTGACCGCTAGTGTATGTACATACATATGATGGTAGCACATATGCATCCATTATGCGCCCTCTATCAATCGATAGTGGAGTCCTCTTTTCTTTTTTCCATCATTTTCTACTAAAATTTAACATTTCAAACAAACATTTTACAATCCAAACAAAATTTGTTAGAAATTTCTAGAGGTGAGAAAAAAACAAACGTGAGGCACAAACAAATGTGTTAGGATAAAATCTCCAGCAAAAACTGCTGCTGAGAGACAGCGAGAATGTAGACTTCGTCGAAAAATGAAGGCCCAACCAGCACAGATAGATCGCGAGAGTGTAGGCTTCTCAAGCAACAGAATTCGAATTCCATTGTAAAACAACTCGCAAACTCGCATTAATGACAAAATAGTTCATTAGAGTCAATAATTGCATCAACACTCATCTCATTGAATCCTTCCGAAGGTCCTCAGATTATACAGCACCAGTCAGTCATTGAGGTGACCGAATTCCTAGCTTCTACACGAAAGAGTAGGGCAGAAGATTCACTTGAAAATTTGATTGAAAATCTATCCTCAGTGGAAACAACACAAAACAACAAAACGACGAGATTTGCCAAGTGTCTAGTCAACGTCATAACATTCGCAAGTTCTCAGACCGGCAAGTGGCAAATTTTTCACCTGTTGAAATAATGCAACGTCAATATTATGATGATGATAAGATTATAATTATAAAGATATAGCATAATTAGAATGTATTTTGATGGAGATGATGATTTTGCAGAGAGCGTAGCATGCATTGGAAATGCAATCGATCCCGAAGTAGCACACCTGGGATCAGAGAATTATCAAACTGAACTATACAAGGCTTATCGTTTGCATAAATCAGCACATAAATACTTATTTCAAGCATGTTCGTTAACCTAACCATTTAGCCGATACCGTACCGTAAAACTGACAACCGTTTGTATTAGGTCCCGATTTGCCATGCCAAAATATTCAGGTCGATTACGTTTACATTTAACGATTCGTCATCAAAAAATTCACCATATAAGCTAAAACCGATATACATACATATACACACATATATTAATTCGCCTCTAACCAAACCTTATTTTTCGCTCTCAATTCACTCACTATTAACGATATCACCGCCTTGTATTAGAAAACGATCTATGATACGATGAAACTGTGAACCAACATATGCTGTGCCGTTAATACCACCCAAGCATATATGTCGGAAGTTTGAAACGGCTTTTAGTGCAATTTTACCCCAAACATCCCAAAAATAATACGCCCAAAGGTTTTTTCTGGTGCGTAACATCTATGCTGCGCAGTTGCTGTGGCGTAGTGGTAGTGCTTTGGACTGCTGCGCAGAGTGTCCGGGGTTCGAATCTCGGCACAGGCAAAATCAAAAAGTAAAAAAAAAAACATTTTTTCTACACGGCACCACATCTTGGCAGGCAATGGCAAACCTACAAGAGTAAAAATTGCTATGAAAAGCTTTTCACTTCGCCGTTCGGATTCGGCATTAAACTGTAGGTCCCTTCCATTCATGTACAAATATAAGACGCCCAACATGAATGGATGCGAAAAGCTCGGCCTAGGCCCTCCATGGGCTGTTGTGCAATTAAAAGTAAAAGTAAAGTAAGTAAAGTAACATCTATATAGATTTTTGAAGTTACCATAAAACTAAGGCAGCTATTCAGTGGCAAGATGATAAATATTGCAATTAATACGATTATTGTTCTATGTCATTTCATATTATTTTTTAGGAGTTATTAAGATTTATACTAGTACTTGTCCTTAGAATGGTGAGATGATTCAAACTGAGCTATGAAAGCTTTACAATTTCTTGAATTAAGTAGGAATTTCTTTCTTTCACTGAAACCTTATAAATCTATTAAGTAATACGCACAAACACATGCGCACATATATACACTGCTTATACATACATATGCATTCTTGTATATAATTATATACATATGTACTTATAGTATATTGGAAAATTTATTTTTATTTTACATCATATGTGCATGTGTTGGGAAGAATCTACACAACACAATTAGTTTTGTCTATATCCAACAACTTTTTTTGTGAATGCAAAAGTATATATCTCAATTATTTGGTTAATAATAAAATTAGTAATTTTGAAATCATACAAGTATTTACATTGCAATAGCCCAAGATCAGCTCAGAAAGGTCACTGAAAAACAGTATGCAGCAGCTCATCGCGTTAGAATACGCATAATCTTATGAAGGAGATAACAGGTTCGTTATTTCATTCACATGATTTTAAATCTAATAAAAGGGTTGAAAATGGAAATAGAAAAATAAAAGGACTACGCTACTTGGGATTTTCCACGGATTCATGGAAAAATTAAACAGGAGTTGCAGAAATTGGTCTGTGTCTCAGCATATTGCATTAAGAGTAAGTTTCACATTGCGAGAAATTTGATGATAAATGGAGGAAAATTTTGGAGCATGACATGGGGAACTAATCGTGTATGTAATCACGTATTACAGAAAAAAAAGATGGAGAGAGGAGGGCTCGAAGAAGCAAATTATAATAAACTAGAAAAAAATTATATTAAACTATAATGATGAAAATCTTATTACATTTTCTAGTTTAGACGAGGCCGAACTAAAAATGACCCAACAGTATCAAAATTAAAGTCTAAAATATCTACCTAATGGAAGTGTAAAATTTAAAGTGGATTTTGATAGAGATTTTACGGACTTGCCCACAAGAATTAAAAATACTCAGATTATATAGAGCCAAGATCCTTATTTACTAACCAATTTCCTGCCAAACAAATGGCAACATTTACAAACTCTAAAATCTGTAATTCCATCTGAATATCGTTCATTTTATGATAACTTGAGTCATGCGAATTAAAGGCTTTATCTTCATACCATATTTACACATATTAATAATATTGTTTTTAACTTCATAAAATTGAATAAAATCGTATTTGAGTTTATAAAATTGTATTTTATTATAAAGTAATATGCTCTGTTTATACATTTCTATATAAGAAAAAATATATATACAATAAATATAAGAGACATCTACCATAGCACGCGAATAATTAACAATATACTTAGGTGTATGTACATTTGTAAGACTTAAAGGTTAATTTTGAAATAACGTAATAAATTGATTGATTGAGATATTTATAATCAGCGAATCAAATGGTTTTTTTCTGCTCTCCTGATAAGTTGTGATTTTGGTGATAGAGACTTTTGAATATACATGTGTATATAAGACCTGGTTATTGAAATATAAAAATTAGTGGAATATACGAAATTTTCGTCAATTTCAATGTAATATCGACTGTTTTTTTTTTAGATTTGACAGTTCTCAGTTTTTTTTTTAAGGTGGTTTCATTTGGCAATTCATCATGAATACATTCACGCATTACGTGCGATTTATGGTGCTCAAAATCGTCCATCAGAGCGATTAATTCGAGGAACTATGGATCGTTTTCGCAATACGTTTACTCAAAACGTTAATACGCATCCCGTGCTATATTGCGTACATAAAGCATGTTTTATTGCCAAGAGTGTGTGAAAATTGGACCTCCAGAAATAATATTCAAACATTAATGTAAAAAATTATTACAGAGTACGTAGTAACACCAGTTGGCATGAGTTAATCTCAGTCCCTAAGTAAACGAAGTCCTTAATATTTTACATTATTACATATTTATGTTTCGCAATTTTCACCTTTAATTATGAGATCTTGAGGGGTTTTTCGTTTTAGTCTGGAGAAAGTCCACTGCGAATTCATCAACTTAGATGCTAGTTTATTTGAATGATTCAACATTCGTATTTGAATTTGATTTGGTCTTAATTTCATCTTTGACGAAAAAAATCTTTATATCACTATGTAGTTGTAAGTTGGTAACATACCAAGGTGCGTTCACAATCATACGAAGCATTTTGGACTAATAGCGTTGCAATATTTCGAATTAATTAGTTGCGAATTACGATTGAGTAGCCAGAAGATACTTCTCAGTTTAAGACCTAGAGCTTCGTAAATATGTGCGTTTTCCATGTGAGACGTATATCCAGATGCATTCCTAGGTACTTCGCATTGTTTGCTTGAAGGATTTGTGTTGTGTTGAATTGCACAGGTGGGCAAGTATTACGCAGTGTTGTGAATGTTACTGGCAGTGACAGGATCATCATCAATTGACAAGGCAGCAGTGTCGTTTGCGAAGGCTCCAATAACAATTCCGTCAGTTGTCGGCAAGTCAGCAGTGAAAAGTAGATTTAACATTGGGCCCATAACACTGCCCTGAGGAACACCGGCTTTTATATCATATATGGTAGAGATGTGATGCCATTGTCCTATTTCACGAAGAAATGGCGATTTTCAACAACCGATTTCAAGAATGTGGAAAAATTTATTGGAATCGTTTTTCTAGCTTTATATAAAAGCCCCTCGTGCCACACATGGGCTTGTGATATGTCTAAAAAAGCAGTGGTGCAGTATTTTTTGGAGGCTGGGTTTATTTTTTCAACAAGTCTATGAATTTGTTCAATTGTACCGTGACCTTGACGGAAACCGAAATGATTATCAGGAATGTGATGTTTTGACATAATAATAGGCATTAGCCTTTTCATAAACACCGATTCTAAGACTTTGGAAGGTTTCGCAGGTTTCAATTTGTTTATAATTGACCGCTCTTGGTTTTTTGTGAATTGAGATATCGGTAAATCTAGTTGATATGGCTGAGCTAAGAGCTCGGATACTTCATCTAATATTTCCCCTGGTGGTTCGTCAGGGTTAGGAATAAATACATTTTTAAGATGTTGTGCGAAAATTAATGTCTTTTTGAGGTCACTTTTGGGTGTTGGTCTTTTCAATTTATATGCTGCCTTCCAAAGATAATAATCAGTTGCAAAAGTTGCTTCGAGTTTTTCAATATAATTTTAGAATATAATGCTTTTGTCCTCAACTAACAGTAGTTTAAACTCTTTGGTTTTAACATTGACGTGCTTTTTATCGCCTGGAAACCGTTTTTTTTTTGTCAAATTTTCCTTGCTAACCTTTTTTCTTTTATCTTTTCAATGATTGAAACGGAATATTTGTTTGTGTAGGAACTTGTAAGTACTGGAGTAGAAGCCCAAGCGGATTGTTGAATACAGTCATTAAAATATTCTACAGGTTCTGTAATGTCGTTGGGTGTTTTAGTAGCAGTTTCAGATTAATCTTTGTGGCAACTAACTCTATAAAGAAAGGCCAATTGGTTTTATAATTATGGAGCAGACATGGCTTGTGTGCTTCCTTTGGCGTTTTGCTAAGAATAATTATCACAGGGGAATAGTCTGATGTTAGTTAAAAATTTGAGTGACATTTAAAACTTCTAAGAGCAATACATCTAGTTACACAAAAGTAATAAGATCTTGGATTTTTTTAGTATCCGTAGGCCAATACTTTGGTTCTCCTGTTGAGATGGTGCTTATATTTAAACTTTGAACAGGAGTTGCCGCCCTAGTTATTACTTGCGAGCCCCAAGCAGTGTGCTGTGCATTGTAATCTCCACCACTTATAAATCTGTTGCCAAGTGTCTTAAAGAATATTTCATTCTCTTCTTTTTTTATATTATGTTTTGGTGGGCTGTATAAAGCAGATACTATCCAATCTTCTATTACAATTTTTCTAGCTTGTATGTGTTGCATACAAAAGGATGTTGTTTCATGATGTTTTATATTACGTTTTACCAGTATTGCACCAATATGCTTTTCCGTGTGGATGAATTGTGTGGTAAAAGTTATAGTCGTTGATTTTAAAATGGCTGGTGAGAGTGAAGTGTGTTTCGGATATCAGAAGTATGTCGACTTCATTTAGGTCTACTTACTTTACTTTTACTTTTAATGGCACAACAGCCCATGGAGGGCCTAGGCCGAGCTTTTCGCAGCAACTCATGTTGTGCGTGTTATATTTGTACATTAATGGAAGGGACCTACAGTTTAATACCGAATCCGAACGGCGAAGTGAAAAGCTTTTCATAGCAATTTTTGCTCTTGTAGGTTTGCCATTGCCTGCCAAGAGGTGATGCCGTGTGGAAAAATTATTTTATTTACTTTTTGATTTTGCCTGTGCTGAGATTCGAACCCGGGACACTCTGCGTAGCAGTCCAACGCACTACCACTACGCCACAGCGACCATTTATGTCTAAGAACGATTTAATCTCAAGGATGTGGTGTGACAAACCATTTGCGTTACAGATAACTATTTTTAATTTACCGATTTTGAGAAGAGTTTGATGTTAGATTTATTAATAAGTTTGTCATGGTGGTAAGTTGCTGCATTATCTGTTGTAGCAATGACATCATTTTACGCATATCTGGTGAATTGTTTGGAAGTTGAACAATATTTGTTGCAGTTTCATTTTGATTTGGGGTGTACTTTTGGATGCTGTAGGTTATTTGTCGTTTCAATCTGTGGGGCTGTTGTTATTTGTTTTCTTAAGGGAGAGTATTTTAATTGCTGTAAGTTTTTATACAAAGCATACCCTTTATAATTTACAGGATGATTTCCATCACAGAAAGCACATTTTACATCTTCAGATCTACTTTTTCTTGGACAATTGGCGGAGGAGTGACTTTCAGCCCATTTAATGCATCTAGGCTTACGTTTACAATATGCCCTTATGTGACCATATTACTGGCAATTTGTTCATTGCGGTAACTCGCGCTTGGGACGTGGCGGTTCAAATACGATTCTGCTATGTAATACCATAAGTTTTTAACTTCATATATTTGTTTGTTGTTACTTTTTGGTTCTAGCTTGACTAATAATATAAGAAGTGGCCGTTTAGTAGTTCTTTGTTTTATATTCCAAATATTGGAGACTAGATGGCCGAGATCGAAAAGTTCATTTTTAATATCATCCTCTGCAGTGGATGGATGTATGTTTTTAGTACAATTTTCAAGGGCCTTTGTTGTTTTGGCTTATATATAAAAAATTCGGTATCTTTAAGTTCGAATTGTTTGACTATAGCGGTATATGCCTCAGACGTGTTTGTTTGTATTTTCGTCTGATCACCACTTATTACTTTTATATCGTACTGCCCATCTATATGGTCATGTAGTAGTTTATAAAGAGGCTTGTCAACAAATATCGGAGGTGGTTTGTATATCTTTTCCTTAGGTGTAGAGCTACTTTGATTCTGTTCTGCTTCTACTTCAAGAATTTCGTATCTATTAGGCACGTTCAGGGTTACTAAGGCAGTAAGAGCTTAGTTTTAATTGTTTCGTAATATTTTTCGCATTACCGGGATTGTCATGCTTCTTTTTCACATTTTTCTGTAGACATAGTACTACTATTTAATGAAACTCTGTTACTTGTTCAGTGTTTTGCTGGATTGGTAAAAGTTCACTTAGTGTGAAGCTTCGTTTTCTCTCTATTGTTTTCAGATTTTGATAGGTCTTGTTTAAATCGCTCTGCTGTTGTTGATTTGATGTTATTGCTTCTGACCATGTTGTTGTTGATGATGTTTGTGCTTGAACTTGCGACTGTTGAAGTTGCTGATGATGCTTCTGTGGCAATTCTTGTTGTTGTTGATACTACTATTTTTTCTGTCGCTGTTGATATATTTGTCGAAGTATTTTCGCTGGGCCCTGACTTGGGCGAATGTTGGACACCCATGGTCCGCTGCTGTGTTTTTAGCAAACTTGTGATAAGTTCCTAGACAAACCTAAATCATTAATTGTAGACTGGTGACGCTAGTAGCTGAATACCGATGACAGTTCGGACGTTTGAGGGAAATTAAAATATTGTGAAACGGGAATATTGCGCAGTAAAATGTTTTTTTTTGTAGAGTGAATTCAGTTATATTTTGATCAAACAAAATTTAATAATTATTTTATGTTGTTTTTTTACAATAGTGTCCAGGCTAACGATATTTCGAATATCTCAATCGAAATATTTGATCTTAGTATGCAGAACTGCTGTCTAAAAATCACATACACCGGAAGCCGACAAACAATCACACCCGAACTTTATATACATATGTACATATATGCTGATATTGCTGTTGATTGGAATTTACTTCGATGGAAGTTGAGGAATATAAAGATTTCATGCCAAAAGGCGGTGTAATGACAAGACTGACTGAAGAAAGTATTACGAAAATCTGCCGTTTCTCGCTAGTTGACATTACAAACAGAGCTGACTGATGTCCACTTGAAACGGCTGGCACTCGAGAGGGAAAACCAAGTAGAAGAAAATGAGTGTAAAGATAAAGAAATCAAACTTAAAGAAGAAAAACTCAACATAGAAAAGAAACGCAAGGAAAGAATGCTAAACATTGAAAATATAATGTTGAAAATGGAGGAAGAATCAAAGAAAGACTCGCCCCTTGATGAAATCACATTCGAAGCTATTTCAAGCTTCGTAATTTTTCCTTCACAGTGTTCAATTCTAACCTTATATCTGCTGTGGCGCAAATTAAACTCTGCATGTTTTTCCAGCTGGTGAAAGTAAATAAATTATTTAATTTATGGCGTTATAACTTTGTATGGATAGGCGGAGTCAACAGCAATTCACTGAAATTATGAGAAAACTTCTCTTTATGCTTAAATAGGGAATAGGATGTAAAGACTTTCGCATCATAGCAGCTTCCCACATGGCCAACAACAAAGTGACGAATTCTCAATTTGTTGTCACAAATAACTTATGCTTTTACCGGGTAACATCGACTTTTTGAGAAATATAAGAAATGATCTCGAACAGGCTCTTTATTTCGGTGCCGTCCACATAATCAATATAGCGAAGCAGTTCATCTAGTGTTTCTGCAACGATTCACTCACGATCGTGCCTGTCTGGTCAGAAAATGTATTTAAATTGCATACGCTAAATTGCGTTGAAAACTCGACGCAATTTATCACTAGTTCCTCCATCTCCAACACCAAAAATACAGGCTACTTTTTGGATACAAAGTCGATATAAAACAATTGCCAACTATAACTCCATTAAGAATTGCTTTCAATTGTGCAACTTCTCGAATTCCGAGTTATTTGCAAGAAGAAACACTGTACAATCAATTGTCGTCCATATTTGCCAACACCTCTTCAGCTACTTATTCGATTTTAGAATAGTTGTTTAGATTCCACAGCGACATTCAAGAACTAGAGACCTCTTTCATCGCTTCCTCCAGTATATCATCGATAACCTCATCATCCGCATCTGCAACTTTAGTAAGTTGTAATAGATCACTTTATTTTTATTTCAATACTTGCCACCCAAAACCTCAATTTGTTTTTCAGCATCTTCCAAAATAAAATGTGAAATAGTCGTTTTTCGGTACGTTTCGGAAATTTTTAATCTTCTATTATAGCGTTTTAAATATCAACGTACAAACATTCACAATAACAGTGTTCACAATTTGTAGTAAAGGGTTGAATAGAATGCAATGCAACAGATACAAGAGTTGTTCAACGTTTGTAGCGTAGCATACACAAAATATGTTCACAATGGTATAGCAACTGCTTTTGCGCTAAGCCGATAAAAAAGAACAATTTCCACGTTTCTTCCAGTAATCTTTTTTTTGTAAAAGAAAAAGTCAGTTTGTTTATTTGTTAATTTCGTTATTAAATTATAATTAAATAAACAGTATTATTGTATACATGTATTATTAAATACGAGGAGTTACTTTATGGAAAAAGAGAAAGTTACTTTTCTTACTTTTACTTTACTTTTGATGGCACAACAGCCCATGGAAGGCCTAGGCCGATCTTTTCGCATCCACTCATGTTGTGCGTGTTATATTTGTACATGAATGGAAGGGACCTACAGTTTAAAGCCGAATCCGAACGGCGAAGTGAAAAGCTTTTCATAGCAATTTTTACTCTTGTATGTTTGCCGTTGCCTGACAAGAGGTGGTGCCGTGTAGAAAAATTATTTTTTCTACTTTTTGGTTTTGCCTGTGCCGAGATTCGAACCCCGGACACTCTGCGTAGCAGTCCAACGTACTACCACTACGCCACAGCGACCACCCACAATAAATAATAAATTTAAAAGTATATGCTTAAAAGTTACGTGTTTTATTTTTTACAAAGTTTAATAAACAAGATTTTACATTTTTATATAAATTTAGACACATTAACAATTTATATAAAAATGGAGGGTAACAGCACCATATTTTGTTGGTATTAAGGGCTAAAAATTATGAAAAACTTATCCTTTCAAAAAGCTGTGATGGCATCAGACTTTATTTAGCGTTTTGGCCGCAAACGTTAATGTAGACTATTCATTGATGATTTACTTACCCACAAAATATGGTTCTGCCGTCTAATTTGAATAAAAGTCAAATTCTTCACTAAGTCAATTGAACAAAGATACTGCATTACAGTCAGTTTTGAACTTAAAATACGTGTTCATCGTCTATAGGAGCACTAACTGCCGGAGTTAGGCAGCCTTTATTTAAAAACTCCTGCATCGGCTGCGTTGTGCTCACCAAAGCATCCTCAACATCAAGCTTCTTTTGCTTCAATAAACGGAATGTTGTGTTGATGTCTTCCAGTGCCAGATCAGCATGCACCAGGGTAAAGGACTCTGGGCTAAATGGAATTATTTCCTGCGCCGAGTAGTCTATGTCTATGTTTATTTATCTACTTCTTCATCTGTTAAGATGTTACTTGTCATTGTGCCTTGCAGTAACAATATTATTCTAGATATGTTCGATGTTATCCTCTAAAATAAAAGTTTTCAATGCAAAATCTAAGTCGAGTATTTTGAAATTAGGTTTGCTAATGCTACTAAATTTTTGTTGAACCTTAGTTATATCTGATTCTATTGTGTTCTTGAGCATTTTGAATGTTTTGTTGAAAAGGTCGTTCATTTTATTATATTTATTCAGGTTTTCTATTGCGTTATGGTGCTTTTCCTCGATTTACTTGGTTGAACCCAAGGTCTGCACACGTATATGTGTAGCTGGATGTCGAGAAGCTGCAATCACAACAGACAGCCGAAGTCTTCCCCAACCAACTCGCACTCCTCCTATCGCAAACCACCCCTCAACTTGATGATATATGCGCGCAGTGGACGCACATTTCCCGCTCTATGCGTACGGCTGCCGAAAAGGTGCTAGGCTACCACCGTCGACGTTGAAATATGTGGTACGACCAAGAGTGTCGCGATGCTAATGAAGCGAAAAACGCTGTTTACCGAGCCACACTGCAGTCAGTTGCAACGCGAGCTGCTTAGGAGCGATACCGAGAGTTGCAGAGGCAGGAGAAACGTCTTTTCAGGCTCAAGAAAAGAGATGAAGAACGACGCGAGTTGAATGATATCGAAATGTTGCGAAACAGCGAGACAACGAGGTTCAAAAATTCTTTGAAAGAATAAGACGCCTGACTGATGGTTTGAAGACCGGGGCCTCTTCCTGCAAGGATGAAGACGGAAATCTGGTGACAGATGTTCAGGGCATAATGAGATTATGGAGGGAGCAATTTTCGCAGCTGCTTAATGGCGATGACGGCAATATTCCCGCCACTGCGGAATCTACTCCGAAAACTCCAATCACTGACGGCGTTGAAGTACCCCCGCCCGACTACGAGGAGGTCTTAACAGACATCGTTCGGCTGAAAAACAATAAGGTACAGATGGCCTGCCTGCTGAGTTGTTTAAGACCGGAGGCGAAGATCTCAAAAAACGCATGCATGAGCTTCTACGCAGAATATGGTCGGATGAAACCATGCCAAGTGATTGGAACCTCATCTTACTCTACCCAATCCATAAGAAAGGTGATTCCACAATCTGTGGCAACTACCGTGGGATAATACTTCTTAATATTTCATATAAGGTTCTATCGAGCGTACTGTGCGAAAGACTGAAGCCCATCGTCAACAAACTGATTGGACGTTATCAGTGTGGCTTCAGTCCTGGTAAATCCACCATCGACCAAATATTCACACTACGCCAAATCCTGGAAAAGGCCCATCATCTATTCGTCGATTATAAAACCACCTTCGACAGTACGATTAGGGATCACTTGTACGACGCAATGCTTGATTTTGGTATCCCAGCAAAGCCCAATCGTCTTTGCAAATGAAACTGACCGACACGACCAGCGCAGTGAAAATTGGGACGTCGAGCTGCGAACATCGACATCTCTGGCACTATTTTCTGCAAGAGTGTCATGCTGCTAGCATACGCTGATGATATTGAAGTCGTCAAAGGTTTCGTATATCTAGGATCCAGCATAAACACCAACAATAATGTCAGCCTTGAGATCAAGCGGAGATTAACCCTTGCCAACAGGTGTTACTACGGGCTCAGTAGGCAATTGAGAAGTAGAGCCCTTTCTCGACCGGCGAAAATAGCGGTCTATAAGTCCCTCATCCTTCCCGTCCTAATGTATGGCGCAGAGACGTGGACACTGACCATCAATGATGAAAGGCTGTTAGGAGAGTTCGAGAGGAAGGTACTGCGTAAGATCTACGGGCCATTATGCGTGGACGACGTGTATCGAATAAGAGGGAACGATGAAGTGTACGTCGACACTGACATAGTCAAGCGTAAAAAAATCCAGCGGCTTCGCTGGCTGGGTCATGTTGAGCGAAGGGAAGAAAGCGATCCCGCTAGAAGGGTGTTTTATTCGAACCACGGTGGAGGAACACGCAGAAGGGGACGTCCTAATCTCCGTTGGAAAGACCAGGTGCAGGGCAACCTGACTGCACTTGGCCTTATCAACTGGCGACTTCGCACGCTTTGCCGAGACGACTGGCGTAGCTTTATAGAGGCGGCCAGGACCGCACATCATTTATGTGTACATATAAATATATTAATATGCATCCGAACCTAGTTTGAAATTGATCATGTGCTGATTTATGCAAACGATAAACCTTGTATAGTTCAGTTTGATGATTCTCTGATCCCAGGTGAAATGAACATCATTTCGATCGTTTACATTTTCAATGCATGCTACGCCCTCTGCAAAATCATCATCTCCATCAAAATATTCATACATTCTAATTATGCTATATCTTTATAATTATAATCTTACCATCATCATAATATTCACGTTGTATGATTTCAACACATAGAAAATTTGCCACTTGCTGGTGTGAGAACTCGCAAATGTTATGAGGTTCACTAGAAACATGGCAAATCTCGTCTATGTTTTGTTGCGCTGATGCGAGTTTTTTTCTTTCCTTTACTTACTTTACTTTAAGTGTTTTGTTAAGTGGTGAACTTAATAACGTTGCAATAATTTTTTTTTAACACAATCCAGTAATTAAACCTTTTTATTTGTTGTTAATAAATAGACAGTAGAACCTAGATAATAGTAATAATTGGTGTTAGAAGTGAGGTTGTGTTAAAATGGTGAAGCTTCAACAACTGAAAGTAGAGCAAACTAAACAGGAGTTGGCTTGCTGGAATCTGCCTACATGTGGTAATAAATCGGAGCTACATCTGCGCTTAGGAAGACTGCCGAGGAAGACGTAATTATAGTGAATCCGAATAATAAATAGGGCCAGTCAATATTATAGAAATGACGCGGCAGCTTATGCAACAAAAACTGAACAGCGAAAAACTGAGCAGCGGCAGCTGATACAGCAACAAACTGACTAAAAATGACATGAGCAGCGGAAGCTGATGCAGCAACAAAGCCAACAACTGGTTGCGTACATCGACAGGAAATTCGAAAACAGCTCTGCTCTTATTTTCGAGAAGCTTGAGGTCAAATTTGCTAGAATGGATCAGAAGTATGAGGAAACGTACTTAAAAATCACAACATTAGACACAGAATTAAAAAAAATTAATTGAAAATTTTCGGAGATGGGGAGAAAATTAAGAAGCTAGAAGTGAGCGGATCAACAGCCAAGGTGGTCAATACTACAAAGTTCGCAGCACCGACATTCGATGGTACCACAACGTTCAACATTTTTAAGACGTAATTTGAAACTACGGAATCTAGAAATAGCTGATGATGAAGATCAAGTCACTTCATTTATTGTTTCCCTGAAGGGTGGTGCTGCAGATGCATTGCAAATAATTCCGCACATAGACAAGAACAACTATGTGGCAGATAAGTGACCACGTGCAGGAAATCTAGAGGCTATATCTGAAGAGCAGGACTCAGCGAGTCGGTGAGGCTTTTCTAGTATACGCATAGTACATAGAGTGCTTGGCACGTACAAATGCACCATTGAAATTTTTGGAAAAGCCAAAAGTCGATGCATTTTTGGACGCCATACGAAACGTGCAATGGTGATACTGCCGAAACAATCGTTCAAAGCGGCAGTTACACAGGCATTTATGAACGAAACATTGCTGCTATTGTGTCGTTCAATGCCCAAAGTACTCAGATTAGAATCGGAAATCACCGACATTGTTCAGACGGTGCAGGCGTTATGTTAACCTGTTAAGAATATGACATATCGAACTCCTCCAGGTCCAAGACAGGCCACCTTCAAGGGAGAATGTTTCCGTTGCGAACGAGAAGGACATGTGGCGCGTGATTGCCGTTTGCGTTTTAAGCAATCCAATAAGAGGTCAAATCCTGTGGAGATTCAGAATAAACAAGCAGCGGAAATGGTGAAGCTTAAGCTCTTGTCATTAAACTAAAACGAACAATAAAGAGTACCTATACATGCTGACTTTGGACACAGATGCATCACACTCCATCACAAAGAGTGGTTTTGTTGATAAAGTGCAGCCCTTGGAGGTAGTAATACTTATTACGTACTACAGCAGGTGAGGATGCGAGGGACATCTGCGGTAATAATTTCTTTACTAAATTTGTTAATTTATATTAACATATTTTTCATTTCAAAAGCAAAATTACAATTTTTTTATTTTTTGTTGATTTTCAAAACTACTTTCCAAAAAAGATTGTCTATTTAACTAACCAGAACTTTGAACAGTTTTTCATTTTGGAAAGTTTTTTTCCCCATTATTCCCATTCCTAATCTATGCTCAGCATAACGAAAAAAAAACCCGCAAATTAAGCAGAATAACGGCAATTGTTAAACATCAAATCGATACTGTAGATGCAAAACTATTCATCTACTGTAGAAGATTTGTACCCGGTTTGCAAGCATAGGCAGCATTTTGCATGGACAAGGACAAGGAAACCTTTCTAACGGAACGAGGATTAAGAAAGATCTTTCCAGCAATGAAAAGATATACTTTGCTCATCGCCATTACTAGCATATCCAATACCAGGAAAGAAATTGGTTTTAGACACCGATGCTAGTGGTTTTTGGAGTAGGCGGGTGCTTTCGCAGATAATCAATGGAAAGGAACTACTGCATTACAAGGAGAGAGCTTCCAGCAATAGTTGAGTACGTCAAACATTTCCATAAGTACTCGTATGGGCAGCTGTTCCAGCTGAAGACTGGTCACTCCGCCCTAAGATGGCTTTTGCAGTTCAAAAGTCCACAAGGAAGATAGCGACGAACAAACGCACTTCTAGCAAAAAGCTGGACCACTGAGAAAATTCGTGAAGACCGGAAAGCCGATGAAGATCTCGCTCTAATTATGGAAAGTATTGAAAGTCACCTCATGCTCACTTGGGAGAAAATGGTAGATAAGAGTCTACTTTGAAAAACGTATTGGGCACAATGCCTCTACCGATCATGGGATAGCAAAGAAGTTAGTCAGACGAATAACCTGTTGGTTGTGCCTAGGGTACACAAAAACAATAGAAATGTTCAGAAAGCGATTCTACTTGTTTGGTTGCCAGGACTCTGTTATAGATTGGATTCGTCAATGTGAGCAGTGCATGGCGGCAAAAGAGCTAACAAGAAGAAGTTATGGTAAAACCGCTAGTACAACATGGGAGCACAGTTTGAGAGAATCGCAATGTAGAACATATGTAGCAAGTTCATTTCAGGCAAGTGAAAATTGTAATAAGTACGTGCTGGTAGTAATTGACTACGTCAGCAAGTGGCCAGAGGTGTATCCAATCCCAAATCAAGAGGCCACAAAGGTACCCCAATGCCTTCATCAACAGTTCCATTCGTTCGAGGTATAAATTTTGAGTACTCTATTTTCAAAGTAACTTGCGATGAGTTTGGTATCAGGAAAACTCTAACACCATCATTACATCCGCAGTCTGATGGTATGATAGAGCGCTTCAAAAGAACTATAGAGGAGTACCTAAGGAAAGTAGTGGGCAAAAAATAGAAGGATTGGGTTGAGCAGATACCCATGTAACTGATGGCATATAGATTGGCGCGGCATGATTGCGGCATGCGGTTACCCCTGCGGAAAGAATTGTTGAAGCTGACCTTGGATTGCCAGCCGATTTAAAGTTTGGGGTAACTATACCGTCCAGTAGTGAGGAAGTTAACTATACAAGAAGAAAGCGAAATCAGTTGGATGAAGTATATCGTTCTATCAGGAAGCGTATTAAACTGGTTAGTGAGAAATTACACAATTTATGGTACTAAAAGTTTAGGATTCAATCAAGAAAGTGTTTTAAAAATCTCATTATCGTCTTTATTTAAAAGATTAATCAATCGTTCTAATCCAAAGATTGACATAGATGAAATTGGCGCCGTCAAGGACTATTTAATCTAAAGTATGAATAACAGAACCTACAAGGCTCTTGGCTTTCCGAAGAAAAACAAGACTCAACAACGCAAGGTGAAACAAGTGAGGCCAAAAATACAAAAAATCAAAATGGAGAAAAATTTGTTTACACATCGAAAGATAATATTTATAATATTAGAAATATACAAATCCGAAATATTTTCTTAATACTTGAATTATTGTAGCCACTACTGGCCATCAAATTTGAACGTTCTGGGGGAAATTTTGCTTGCAGAACAAAGTGAGTTTTTATATACTAAGTATTTGTAAGAACTATACTTTATTTCACTTATTATTTAATGCACATTTATATTTAAATGATGAAATGAAAACGTGGAATTTGTACAACTTGATCCCACACTGTGGTCCATCTGTCAAACAAAAAGTGAGAAGAAAAGTAGGAGTGGCAGGCCGCCTACTTTTACGTTGTTATCTCTTTATCGGTGTCCTGTGTGATTGCATTCCCTCTCTCATTCTCCCTCCTTCTTCCTCCCACCTATCAATCTTCCTTCCATTCAACACAATGTTATGCATTCACAGGAGTACACCCTGTTGAATAAATCAATAACAAAAAAAAACACAAAGACAAATTCGTAACAGTGGTACCATTTTAATGTTTTTTTCTTAAATTTCTTAACTTTGACCACAAAAATATGCTCACCAAGTTTCATCGATATTGGACAATATGAAATATTTTTGGCCAACGGTTATTTTTAGTCATATACTACATAGTAAAAACAAATGGTAAAAGCACCACTCATGCAAATTCCTGTCACAAATCTCTTAAAAGAGGCAACAAAAATAAAAGAGTATAGAGAAACGAAAGATTATAATTTATGATTATGAGAGTGGAAATGTTCCTTCCCTTAACTCTTGAAACACACACACACAAGGAGAAGCTTTACACGACCTAGTGGAATGGAGAAATTTATCATACAAATAATTAGGAACTTTGGAGTGAATGAAGAAAAATTATGTTACGTACATATGTGCAAATAGCCAGCTAATTCCACTCCAAGAATACGAGTAGATTTATGAGATATATGGTCAAAACGACGTAGTCGAAGGCATATCGAATCATATTTTCTAGTTTACTGAAAATAACATCAAAATAGGTAGTTTTTTTTTCTTATTTTTTTATTGATACATTCAACACACAGGGTGTACCCTATGAATGCAAAGCATTGTGTTGAATGAAAGGAAGATTGATAGGTAGGCGGAAGAATGACAAAGGGAATGCAATCTCACAAAAATGTGGGAAACTATTAACTGTTTTACAAGGTTAACTTTAATTGGAGGAGGAATATATTCGGCAGAGAGTAGAAGTGAGCATAAAGCATTGTAGATTTAAGAGACAACACCATTAATATGGTCACACCATGTTAGCTTGGTTAAAAATGAATCCCAAACTCAGGAACCTATCAACAAGTAAAATTTGAGAGTCTCCAACAGAAATAGGTGGAATAACGATAAAACCAGTCTTCCCCAGTCTTCTTCGAGATAGGTAAGATTTTGGGATTCAAAGGGTTAATACGCAATTTATCATTGTCAGCTCAAACTTTTATGAAGGTCATAATTAAGCTAACGGGTCATATCATCAATGAGTGCAGCCTTGTAGTTGATAGAACAGGGTGCTCTATTTTTATTGCATTGACGAAAGATTTGAGTGAAGTTTGGAGCTACAAAAATTAACTTTAGCTTGTCTTATTACCAAGTTAGCTCTGTTTCTAGCTGTTTGTAAGCAACCCAGTTGAAATCAGTCCGGTTTCGTTTCCACTTATAATACAGCTTATTTTTTTCATTGATACAGGTTGATACCGAATAATACGTTTTTATTAAACCAAGGACAAGATTTGTTAGTAACTTTAATAGTCTTAATAGGAACAGAGCGGTAAAAAAAATTGAAACAAGTCACGAAAAATAACTAAGCTTCTCAGTATTAAGTAGCCAACAGCCAACAGTCAGCTTTAATAAGCTCATGAAATAAAGTAGAATACTTAGTCAATTGAGTTACCATATAGTCACAATAGGATACATATTCAGTATGAGTGGCTCGATTAAAACAAACGTCAACAGGACAAAAAATTAAGTCGAAGAAGGATCTGAAATTAGAAATAGGTCAAGTAAACTAGGCTTAGCTGTATTAGAGTAACGGGTGGGAGAATGAAATATGACGACAGTAAGGGCATTAGGAGAAGTATAGTCTAAAAAGTTACGAGTAAAGCTATTGTTCAGCTATAAGTTAATATAAAGTCACCACAAGTAACATGATTGTCATAGTCAATAGAAGCTTCTATACAACTAGTAAAAATTTTAAGATTAATAAACTCAATCACCGAATCATTAGTTTGGCTTGTAACTTTCACATCAAAACAACTTTTACAATAAACTGCAAGACCACCACCCTCCTTAGAGCTCGTGTCATTCCTGAAAAGCAGGGATCCATTAATTGAATAAAGCTGGTCCGAAAGATCACTTCTAAACCAAGTTTTAGATGCACATACAATGTCCACAAGAGCCTTTGTATTTTTTATTTTTGTGTTTACGACAACGAATCCCACGCCCACCTTCCGCCCCTATTAAATAACAAACTTTATTGAAATCTATACAGGCATTATTGAAAGATTCAAATTTTAAGTAATTGCTCTTATAAGTTTCCAAACATATCAAATCATAGTTCCTTGTAGCATATGTAGGTATGTTGATATTGAGTCTACTTAAAAGATAAGTGCTACTATATATATTGCCCTGAAAAAGTTTAAGTATAAATGTAGAATTCAACATAATTCTACGTGAGTATAACGATGGTAATGAAATTAGTTTCAAACGACTTTCATATGATGGACGGTTTAAGTTCGGGTTCCAAGGAAAACCACGTTAGCAGAAAAGAAGAAATTGTTTTTGGACGTTTTGTTTTTCCAAGGCATCTAGGTAACACTTATAATATGGACACCAAATTATTGAAGCATATTCCAATATTGGACGGTTGGCATTTCTTTTATCTGTTTTATTTTCTTGTGTGCAATTATTAATCTCTTGTTTTGAGCTACTGACTCCCTAGTTTGGCGTTTTGTGATTTTAGTAGCTAGGAAAGGAATCCACGAAACTGACGCTATATATAAAAGCATATTTGGTTAATACGATTTGCACTAGCAATACAGTCAGCGAGTTCATAAAAGTGTGTGAACTTGTCAAAATTTGTATGAAATATTTACGAATTTACATGAATTCGACTATTATTTTTCTGTTTTATAAAATATATTTTTTTGATATTGTTGTTAATTTATGTTACGATGTTGTTATTTTGTGTTCACTTGTAGCATATAAAAGATTTAATCTTATTTAATGCGAATATTCACAAATTAAATAACTAAAAAAAAATAAAATAAATAAATATTTGTTCGTAAATTTTTAAAATTTATAGCTTATAATTAAGAACTTAATGTAGATAACATATAAGAAGATTTTATTTAAACAGGCTTTCATTAACGTTAAGTTTGCCATAGAGAGAAAAACAATAATGTATATACTGGTCACTTGAAAAGTTTCTAGCCTGACACATAATAGCACTAGTGGAGCAGTCAATTTATGTTCAATGTATGATTTCATCTTTCGTATTTTTAAAATGAGAAAATTTAAAAATAGTGCCATTATTGAGTATTTATTTAAAATAGCTTTATCTGGACAAGAAATCCATACCAATATGTGTTAGGTGAATGTGCTCCTTCATATGAAACAGTAAAAAATTGGTTTGTTTAATTTAAACGTGATCGTACAAGTATTGAACCACGCACGGGACGTACAAAAAGTGCCTCGACATCAGAAATCATTGAAAAAGTACATATTATTGTTTGTGAAAATCCAAGTGCGACCATGTGTGAAATAGCTGCTACCATAGGCATCTCAGAGGAACGAGTAAAAATAGTGCCGAATACGTTAAAAATTCAGCAAATACTCCATCGAAAACGAATTTCTCAGTGCAATTTGGAACGTTTTAAGCAGAATAAAATGGATTTTAAGCGTCGTTTTAGACTCGAAGTGTGGATGAGACTAGGGTCTACCATCATGATCCTAAATTGTAACAGGAACATTTACAGTGGACTAAAGCCGGATGTTCAGCGCCAAAGCAGACAAAGCAGGAACGATCGGCAGAAAAAAAGGTTATGGCTACAGTTTTCTGGGATGCAAAAGGGATTTTGTTGATTAATTATCTTGAGAAAGGTAAAACAATAAACTCAGAATACTATTGTAATACAGAATACTATGGTTTAAAGAAGAAAAAAAGCTTTTTCCTCACATAAATGTTTTCACAATGGCTAAATTCAATGTGGAATTGCTTGACCGTATAACGTATTCACCAGATTTGGCTTCCAGCGACTACTACCTGTTCCGAAACCTGAAACAGTTCCTTCGTTTTTCGTCGCATGAAGAAGCAATTCCTTCCGGAATCGTACTATAATGAGGGATAGATTTATTGGTGGAGCGCTGGACTAAGTGTATTGAACTTTTAGGAGATTATATTGAATAAAAAACCATAACTCAAACCAAAATAACTGTGTTTTCATATTCAGGCTAGAAACTTTTATGTAGTACAGGCAGATCAAACGATTGTAGATCAGAAATACCACTAGATCACTGATGAAGAATCATGGCTGGTTCCGAAACTATTGTTGTTATTCTCTTTATGGCAAACTTAACTTTCATGGAAGCCTGTTTAAAAAAAATATGCATAGAATTTACTCTAATAGATGAACTTACCAACAACTCGGAAGATAATTTTCCAAGTTAAAAATAAAACAAACCAAATTTGTAAGAGAATATTTTGACATAAAGTAATAAATTGTTAAATGTAGAATATACTTTCAACCATTTTAGATATACTCGTATGTGTTTACAAAATGTATGTTCATATCGTTTACCGGACATAACGCCCACGACCATAACGCCAATTGGCTTTAAGACCATTCTAGAAACGGTCACAACGCCCAAAAACGAAACGGACGTTGTAACCGCTCCAATGACTATACCATGACGTTGACTATAATTTTATGGAAATGATGAATTAAAATGGATAAATGAAAAATTCTTCTACATCTTCCACAATTTGTCTACAGAAAGGACACAGTTCGATTTTCGTAGTGGGTTTTCTTTATCTATTCAAAACACGAACGGCTTTTCCGTGCTTATCTGATTTCATATTAATATTTATTATATTAATATTTTTTTTTTATTTTTAAAACATATTTCTCAATTAAAACGAGGCCTCTAAATTTCTGAGTTGGAGGAATTAGAAAAATCGGAAAAAACGGCATTTAAATTACCATGTTCTGCGTTTGGAAATATATGTATTATAAATTTTTGTTGTCATAATTGTATTAAATTAAGTACCAGAAAATGTATCCTTAACTTATTAGAAGTTGCTTGTATCCACAAGAAACAGAGAAAGCAGCGTCAACTAAATAAAGGCGATTGTTGGTATCGACTTGATTGCGCTCATCAATAATTTGCACCGAGCCTTTGCAATTCTTTTGATAACAAAGTTATCCTTTAAAATTCAATTTGTTGTTGTTGTTAATATACTGAGATTTGTATTTATAAATTTGTTTTTCATTATTTTTCCACACACTCGCGATATACATATGTACAAATGTTCGAGTACATATAAGTATATAAATTCAATATTTTCAATACTTACTGATGCAATGCCTAAAACTGTAATGTAACTGTTTTACATAAAAAATCAAATAATCTTTGACGCGTATCTATTGTAAAAGATCTTAAGATTTCTGGCCGTTATGGCCGTTCCTAAAACGGCTATTAATCTTACTCATTACTATCGTTCGTATTAAGACCGTTTTTCAGGCTTTTGCAACGCACACATGTTTTTTTATGCACTATGACCGTTTTAGGAGCGGTAATAACGCTATATATACATACATATGTTAAAAATTACATATGATTTATATGATATGATATTCATTCATTTCATTATTTTAAACATTTTAGAAATTCATATCTGTGGCCTTTTGACAAACAACCTCTTCCCAACCTCTTTTTCTTTTTCATTCACTGTATATCTAGTCCTTTCAGTTCAAGAGTTATAGCTTAAGCTAAAAATACTAGAAAAAGCAGGAAATTTTCATGAAATTTCGAAAATTTAAGCAATATATTTACATACCTCGTGTATCGTTCAATATATGTAGTTAATAATGTTCTAACTTCATATTTTTAAAGTGCGCAGTTCCTAACATTTCAATACACTTGTGTATTGAAGTGTTTGTGTATTTAGTTTCTACGGTTTATTTATTCTCAATAAATATATTGCTCGATCACTGGATTGTGTATAAAAGCAAATTATTGCAACTTTATTAAATTCAACATTCAACAAAACACCTAAAAATTACTTCACAATTACCATATATTGCACTATGTGTTTTCACTGCATTCGTATTTATAGCACAGAATACATCGCTGTCACGAACATTCCAGAGCTCTTCGAAGTTTCTAGATGGTTTTATGTCATTAGTTAACAATTACCACAGTCACTACCTTGGATGTGTATTATGGTAATTGTGGCCACCCTATAAAAATCGCGTACAAAACAGCTGAAGTAATCTAACTTTCAAAAATTCAATGTCTGAAGAGATTTGATTCGTTATCAGAACTTATACAAATAAAGTTCTATATTTCAGGGTTTCAGTCAACAACATCCCCTGCCCCGTGAATCGTCTCCCATCTCCGGGAACATTCACCATAATCTTCTTGCACTTTTAATACTGCTTAGTTACGGTTCGCCGAACAAGTTTTCCTATTGTATTGACATCGGCTGATCTGGCAACTCCATCTGGACCAATCATGACTCTTATCACTCTGCCTCTTCGCCATTTAGATCTAAGTAAGTCTGTTTCGCAAAGGAACAACAATGTCCCAGCTGTAAGCGGTTTGGAGGGACATTGTTCTGCGTATCAAATAACGAAGATCCCAACAGGAAATGATTCGGAGTTAATGTTTCTGGCTCATCAGGCGTTAGCGGGAAGAGCGTAAGCGGTCAAGAATTAATTATGGATTCGCATTCAACTAGTAAGATATATAGCGTTTCCAGCCTTGATGCATGTTCCTTTAACAAACCATATAATGAGCGCATAACAGACTGGAAAAATTGTTACCAGGCTCCTCCAGCACTGGGGTCGCAGAGAAGGAAACTAAAATTTACGACGTGTTTCATTTATGGTTGTTTGTGCATTGATGTGATGAAAGCCTTTATGGTACATCTTGAAGATTAGACGTGTTAGCGCGTGGCTTTTCGGCAAAATACACGATCGTTTTGCCATGAGATGCGTTATCAATCCACCCATTACATATAATAATTCTACTTTCATCCACATAGTGGTTGAACGATTTTAAAACACTGTCCGGGGCAATTGGCATTTCTTACGAGAATCTCTTCTTCAGCAACAAGTTCACCCTTCAACAAAGATTGTTGTAATTATTTAAATTTCTGAAATACTCTCGGGTCATATTTGGCACTAACACATCTACCATCATCTGCTGGGTTAAGCGATTAGCAACAAATTGTTTATACTGGAATGTATCCGTGTTGATCCATCTTACGACGATAAGCGAGTCGGACACCTTTTTAACTTTAAAATTTCAACATTCGATAATGTTGGTTGGCTTTCGAAGTTGATTTAATATATTTTTTGGAACTTTGTGAAATTTAAGGTCGAATTTGAATTCATCGTGCAGTATATCCCACTGCATACCTAATATGCGCTCTACATTGTCAAACAGAAAATCTTAAGGTGCGATGAGCTTATTTCCACCAAAGTCTTTATTTTTTTTTTTTTTTTTTGAATTTGACACAATTGGACGTAAATGAAATCCGCTTCAGCATGAATATTGATAACTTCACGTACGCAAGTGCTACATCCTCAGTTTGAAAATCGGCGTATCATCTACATAATGATTCTCTAATATAGCTGTTACAGACTTTTTACACCGAACGGAAAATAAACAAAATAATAATAAAACCAAGTTTAAGGTTCAAATGAATAATCAACAATCAACGTCTTCTTTATTTTTTACTCTCTTTTATATTACAATTTTGTCTATTATTGCATTTTTGAAATATATATTTAAAGTAAATGTCTGTATGATAATTCTTAAGAAATAAGGATATTAACATTGCATACGATCAATAAAGTTATTAAAATTCTTTGGAATTAATAAAATAGATTAAAACTGTTTGTTAAGTGAAAGTTAAAGTTATTCGGAATTAGTTGTACATTTTGTTAACTATTGCATTTCATTATTGCAAATGCACTTGGACAAACAATTCTTTAGAAAATACAATTAATAAATATATATGTATAAATATAAAGTTAATAAAATTGCTTATTATTAAATTAAGTTATTAATATTATTTGGGTTAAATGGTACATTTTGTTAGCTGTTGCATTTTCATTATTGGATAAACAATTCTTTGGAAAAATATAAAATTCTTTGGAATTAATATTATTTGCAGTTAGTAAAAATAATTGGTAAAATTCTTAATAAGCTAAAACAACATGTGTATGTGTGTATGTGTGTATCAATAACAAGGGAATAGTGGGAGACACTATAACACCCCCACCGTTAGTTTGAGGCTCCGACGAAATTATATTATTTTTGCCGGTTTATTTCGTTTTTTAATTCTACATTTGGAATATATTTTATTTTTTTATTTTTAAAGAAGTATATTAAGATACATATTGATATAATGATTGAGATATCCATACTATAGCTAATTATTTTTGAGTTTTTATCTGTGTATATTACTTGTTTCAGTGTGTCTTCGTATTCTATTTGTTTTAAATATAAAGATTCAATTTTTATGTCTGCAAGTGTTGTATTACTATTGTCTTTAATTTTTGTTATGAGATTAGGTAGGATAAACTTGTCTTGTGGGTGTTTCTGTTATTTTGTAAGGTAGTTTGGGTGGTCTTCTGTCGTACTTTTCTACAGTACATATTTCGCAGTTGTTAATAAACTGGGTTATTCTTATTTTAAGATTTGGGTTATATATTTTTATTTTCAGTTCTTCGAACATTGATTGAATACCTCTGTGATTTTTACTTAAGTGTTCTTCCTCAATTATTCTTGTAAGTTCAAGTTCGTCTTCTACGTCGTCTAGTTTTCTAAAACATCTAACTAATTTGAATCCGTTATTATTCGAGAAAAATTCTTTATAGGTATTCTTGAAAATATTGTAAAATTCATTTTCTATTAAGACTGCATTTACTTGGGTTGGGTGGAAGTGACTTTTTAGGATCATAATTGCGTATTCTTTATCTAATTCTTTAATTGCTATTGTTTTTCTAATTTTTTTAAAAATGGTTTCTGTTTTTATCCGCGCTGATCCAGAAGGGATTTTTTTTATGATGACTTGGTTCTTAAACAAATTTATAGGCGTATTTGTCTCTATTAAATTTGGTTGGATGGCTTCTAGTGAATTAATGTTGACAGATTCTTTTCCGATTCTAGATAATGCGTCCGCATTACTGTTCTTCGTTCCTTTTTTGTATTTAATTTCATAGTCAAACTCTGACAGTTTTAGCCTCCATCTTACTAATTTCGAGTTTGGTTCCTTGATTGAAAAAAGCCAAGTTAACGGCTTATGATCCGTTTCAATTAGGAATTTACGTCCGAATAGGTATGGACGAAAGTATTTTGTAGCCCAAATAATTGCTAAGAGTTCTTTTTCTATGGTACTGTAATTGGTTTCGTGTTCATTTAGAGTACGGCTAGCGAAGCAAATCGGGTGGTTTTCCTGCGAAAGTACTGCTCCGAGTGCAAAATTACTAGCGTCTGTTGTTAAGGTAAATTGTTTTGTAAAGTCAGGGTAGGCCAGGATTGGATCGTGAGTCAAAAGAGTTTTTAGTGTAGTAAAGCTCTCTTGGTATTCTGGATTTGAGATATTTATTTTTGCATCTTTCTTCAAATACTTTGTCATCGGTTTTGCTATACGTGAATAGTCTTTTATGAATTTACGGTAATAACCCGTTAACCCTAAAAATTGTTTGATCTGCTTTGGTGTTTTAGGAATAGGAAAGTTGACTACGCACTCTACTTTTTTGGGATTGGGTTTTATGCCTTCGGGTGTCACAATGTGACCAAGGAACTCAGTTTCCTTTTTTAAAAATTCAGATTTATCTAACTGAATTTTTAAGTTGAATTCTTGTAACCTGTCAAACACGAGTTTTATAGAATTTATGTGTTCTTGTAATGAAGTGGAAAATATAATAACATCGTCTAGGTATACTAGACATATTTTGTTTACATAGTCTTTGAGCACGTGATTCATTAACCTTTGGAACGTCGCTGGGGCTGTCTTCAGTCCAAACGGCATTCGTAGGAATTCATAGTGTCCTCCTTCTACAGTGAAGGCGGTCTTATGAATGTCTTCTTCTCGAATTTCAATTTGGTGGAACCCTTTTGCTAAGTCAAGCGTGGTAAAGTACTGGCATCTTCCCAGTTTGTCAAGGATTTCTTCAATATTAGGAATTGGATACTTGTCGTCCACGGTTACCTCATTCAGTTTTCGGTAGTCGATGACAAGCCTCCATTTAGTTTTCCCACTTGCATCGGCCTTCTTCGCTACGATCCAAATAGGTGCAGAGTAAGGTGAATTACTATGCCTAATAATATTATTGTCGAGCATCTCTTGAATTTGCGACTGGACTTCCTTTTTATGTATATAGGGGTACCGATAAGACTTAGTATATATGGGGGTATTATTTGTGGTCCTAATTTCATGCTTAATGGCAGAAGTAAAGGTAAGTTTCGAGTTTTCCTGGTAAAATATATCTGAATATTTTTTTATTAATCTAAGAAGTTCGGTTTGTTCTTCGGTGTTAAGATGTTCTGTTCGAATTTGTTCTGCTAGGGGTTTGCATTCTTTATTTTTAATTATGCTGGGATTTTCGTGATCTATTGCTGGAATATCTTTCCTTAAAAAATTTCCACCATATTCTTTCTTAAAATAGCATATATCAGAATTCGGTGGTATTATCTTTTTTTTGTCTAGTTTTTCAATTTCAAAATGCATTGGTAACTTTTTGTTACCGATGGTAATTTCTTTTTTCTTATAATCTATGCAGGCGTTTAGTGGTCTCAATATATCATTACCTATTAGACCATCATAAAAATTGTGAAATTTAACTATATAAAATTCAAGCATTTCGTTGGTTTCGGTTTCAATAAATTCTTTGAAAATGGGTACTACTGCCTTTTCGTTAACAAAAATTTGATGTTGAAGGGTTTTTATTAAAAGTGGGTTTGTCGAATGAATTTTTTTTGGGTCACAAATTCCTGGATTTAAGATTGAGTTTGTGGCGCCCGTATCTATTATGAGTCTTATAAATCCTAGTTTAGTTTTTATGGTTATAAATGGTAGTTTGTTTGTGAGGCCGATTCCTGAAAATTTTCGGCTATTTCTATTTTTCCTACGTCCATTGGTTCGGGTCTAAGATTTTGTCTGTTTATTTGAAATGGAGGATTTTGTGGAACATGGTTGTGTGTGTTCATTTGTTGATATGAACGTGGTGGTTGGAAGTATCTCTCTTTATCTGGGGATGATCTCTGGAAATTTCTCTCATGGTTTTGGGATGATCTTTGGAAATTTCTCTCATGGTTTTGGGGTGATCTTTGGAAGTTTCTCTCATGGTTTTGGGATGATCTTTGGAAATTTCTGTATTGTGTGTTGTTTCTAAGTTGATGGTTTTGCTTATTAGAATGTACATTAGGCTGTGCTTTATTTCCATTATTGTTTTCGGTATAAGCGTATCCAGCCTGGAATAAGATATCCATAGCCTCTTCTAATTCTCTTGGGTTTCTACAGAACAATATAGATTTCATGGGCTCGGGGATTTTACTTTTAAAGAGATTGAGGGCAGTGCGCTTGTTGTTCATCGCACTCTCTCTGGTTGCTTCTGATTCCCCTAAAATTACTACCAATTTATTATTTAATCTGTGTAATCTGCTTTTCAAGTCGTTGTAAAAATCTAACGTATTTGTCTTAAAGGTTACGCTTCGTAATTCGTCGAAGAGTTCCTCGCAGGAACGTCTATCTCCAAAATTGTTTTGTAATATGTTTTTAATCTCTGTCCATGAAATCGCGTGGCAATTTATTTCTATTGCCTGTCTTGCTTTCCCTTTTAATTTTGATTTAATTACGTCCGAAAAAAGTAATTGGGCTAGTTCGTCGTATGTTTGTAAGTGTGGGTGTATACGGTCGATTAGTGTGGTGAACGTCTGTAGGTCTCTTGAGTCACCACAGAATTCGGGTAAACTGTTCAAATATTTCAAGGGGTTTATAATTAATCTATTCGGTGGGTCTTCTCCTTGAACAGACATTTTTCTAAAAATTTGTTTTTCTTTTTCTTTTTTTGTTTTTAAAAAAAATGGAAAAAGGAAATTCTCTCTTATATTCGAATGCGTTCTTCTCTTTTATTTTTATGTTTTCGGTACTTTTTCTTTGCCTTGGTTTTTACCAAAATTATTTTGTGTAGGAAATCTTGTAATTTTTTGGTTTCTTGGTCCTTAGACGTGTATGGTAATTTTCTTTCGATTTCTGATACTATACTTATTTTTTCGATTGTGATATAGTTTAACAAATTCTTACTTTTGAATTTAAAGTTGATTAGGATGCTCTGTTGGATTTAAAGTTGATTAGGATGAGTTATGTTGGGCTTGGAGTTGTTGAATTTAAAGTTGATTAGGTTGATTACGATGCACTCTTGGATTTAAAGTTGATTAGGATGAGTTATGTTGAGTTTGGAGTTGTTGAAGTTGAAGTTGATTAGGATGCACTCTTGGATTTAAAGTTGATTAGGATGAGTTATGTTGAGTTTGGAGTTGTTGAATTTAAAGTTGTTGAAGTTGATTAGGATGCGCTATTGGATTTAAAGTTGATTAGGATGAGTTATGTTGAGTTTGGAGTTGTTGAATTTAAAGTTGTTGAAGTTGATTAGGATGCGCTCTTGAATTTAAAGTTGATTAATGTTGATCAAAAGATGTTTCTGAGGCTATTGTTGATTTTCTCACAAATATTTGTATGTCCTTTAATCTTTTAAAGGATATTTCACAAATATTGGTATGTCCTTTAATCTTTAAAGGATATTTCTTTTCCTTCAGTGTTTGTTTATTTTCTGATACAATCTTCTGCATCAAGGAAAAAAAACTTTTCGATACCGCACTAAGGATTAAGATCCTGGTTCTATCGCGCACAATAAATAAAATCTTTTTTATTTCTTTATGTTGGATAGGATTTGCGGTATCCTACCGACTGCGCCACTTTTTACACCGAACGGAAAATAAACAAAATAATAATAAAACCAAGTTTAAGGTTCAAATGAATAATCAACAATCAACGTCTTCTTTATTTTTTACTCTCTTTTATATTACAATTTTGTCTATTATTGCATTTTTGAAATATATATTTAAAGTAAATGTCTGTATGATAATTCTTAAGAAATAAGGTTATTAACATTGCATACGATCAATAAAGTTATTAAAATTCTTTGGAATTAATAAAATAGATTAAAACTGTTTGTTAAGTGAAAGTTAAAGTTATTCGGAATTAGTTGTACATTTTGTTAACTATTGCATTTCATTATTGCAAATGCACTTGGACAAACAATTCTTTAGAAAATACAATTAATAAATATATATGTATAAATATAAAGTTAATAAAATTGCTTATTATTAAATTAAGTTATTAATATTATTTGGGTTAAATGGTACATTTTGTTAGCTGTTGCATTTTCATTATTGGATAAACAATTCTTTGGAAAAATATAAAATTCTTTGGAATTAATATTATTTGCAGTTAGTAAAAATAATTGGTAAAATTCTTAATAAGCTAAAACAACATGTGTATGTGTGTATGTGTGTATCAATAACAAGGGAATAGTGGGAGACACTATAACATTACAGCTCTAGCGTGTTTATCAATGAATCTTTCAGGTTGGTATTCTTTAAAAATTGGGCAATGGAACAACACAACCAGCGATGAACCTTCACAAAAACGCACTTAGTTGGTATTACACTTAACATAGAAAATATGTTTTTGTAAAATTTTGTGGCTTGATGTTGGCTTCGACGATTCGTAGCAGTGGGAATGGCTGGTTGTACTATCTGATGCCGTTAGTTAAAATCTATATGTTATGGGGTCGCCGCAATTGCTTACATTTTTCGCCCATTGTATGCGTCGTGTCATCGGCAATGGATACAAACTCACTTATTAATGTCGGCGCGTCAACAGATTGTAAATACCATATATAGCCATGTTACCAACAATTCTAAATTCCCTTTCCATTTGAGTCTTAATTAATTGTTCTGGATGGCCATATGTTTCAGCAATCGTATTTATGATTACGTGAACGTTCCGTAAGCTTAATAGCAGTGGTTCAACCATTTATTTTGCCTTGCCGTAAAACGCTTCAAGTATGAGTATAATGCTTTGTCGCTCATTATATTCAAATTCGATTGTTGATTTGGAAAAATCCTCTATGAACACTTGCTATTCTTCCGGCAACCCTCCGAACTTGAGCAACGGATTTAACTTTGGCTTTGGCGGGTGTATGACTGAGAGAATTGAAATTAATAATGGACTTACCTTATGTGACACTAGGAGGAACAAACGGACGTGCAGTCGTAACAGTACCTGGTATGGTGTTGGCACAAACAGGAAATGTGGTTTATAGGTAGCAGTAAAATTTGGTTAAATTATGGCAGTAGTAATAGGTGTAATGCAAGCGCCGACGGCACTTATTTGAACTGATGTAGACAAAGTCGGCACAGCGGCAGCGTATTTGTTTGAACGAGTGCACCAGTGGTTGGCTTAGCAGCATCGTGAACTGTATTTAGTAACAGTAACAGTAACAGTTCACTGTTGCAACCGTAGCAGAGGCAACGGTAACTGCATCGGCAGTGCAGGTACCATTGTAACTGGGCGGCAGACGTCAAGGCTCAGTTATCTTGTGAGGTTTTATTTGCAGGAAATTTGATTGCGAAGTTCCGCAATTTCCTTTGAAGTCTTGTTTTGCTCTTGGTTAAGATAAGATTATACATTGCGCGCATGTCTTTCAAACTCGCGATGAATTTCCCTTGTCATCCGTGTCGTAGTACCTGATGACTGTGGAGTTGAATGCTATGGAGGAAGCGGGGATGATGGTGACGGCACTGCACTCGGTCCCTCTCCAATTCTTTGTTGCTTCCCTCGTTTAGCGCGATTATCCCGCTCGCTTTTTTCTATTTGTTTCTTTCGCTGGTGTTCTTTCCATATCTAATGGATGTATAAATGCGGGCAAATAATCAATTGCAGAATAAATATTAATTATGGACAAAGAAAGCAGTCAAAGTCAATAAAGTAACCATACAACATAGTGGCCAAAGAATAAATATGTCGATCAGCGTGGGCGGCGTGATTATATTTTTCCTCGGCGGAAGGCCTCAAATGAACACGATTTATTGGAATTATTGAGTTGCGGTTTTTTCTTTTTAATTTACTTTACTTTTAATAGCACAACAGCCCATGGAGGGCCTAGGCCGAGCTTTTCGCATTCACTCATGTTGAGCGTGTTATATTTGTACATGAATGGAAGGGACCTACAGTTTAATACCGAATCCGAACGGCGAAGTGAAAAGCTTTTCATAGCAATTTTTACTCTTGTAGGTTTGTCATTGCCTGCCAAGAGGTGGTGCCGTGTAGAAATATTATTTTTTCTACTTTTTGATTTTGCCTGTGTCGAGATTCGAACTCCGGACACTCTGCGTAGCAGTCCAATGCACTACCACTACGCCACAGCGGTTTATTCTCTATGTTTTAAAAAAAATTTAAGTAATTAATAAAATAATTTGATGAGAAATAAAATAATAATGAAAATGACATGGAATCCATCAAACTTCGTAAACTAACTCGACTTTCACTGATTCTTGTGGGCACTGTTCCATTTACATCTCGTCAGCAAATTAAAGATTAAAGGCCGGAGCTGTTATTTCAGTTTTACCCAACAGAGTTCTCAAAAAAATTAAAACAGATAAGGCACAAGCTAAACTTCTTCTTTTTGCAGCTAATGGTTCAGCGATACATGTGCACATATGGCAATTAATTACATCAAACTCTGTCAGTAATCCTATGTACTTACTTACTTAACTGGCACTACAACCGATGATCGGCCTTAGTCGCCTCTATAAAGCTTTGCCAGTCGCGATTTTCGCAGCTCGAGTCTGTCCCAATTTTCACTTCGCTGGTTGTGTCGGTCAGTTTCATTTTGCAAAGACGATTGGGCTTTGCAGGGATACCAAAATCAGGCATTGCGGCGTACAAGTGATCCCTAATCGTACTGTCGAAGGTGGCTTTATAATCGACGAATAGATGATGGGTCGTTTCCAGGATTTGGCGTAGTGTGAATATTTGGTCGATGGTGGATTTACCAGGACTGAAGCCACACTGATAAGGTCCAATCAGTTTGTTGACGATGGGCTTCAGTCTTTCGCACAGTACGCTCGATAGAACCTTATATGAAATATTAAGAAGTCTTATCCCACGGTAGTTGCCACAGATTGTGGAATCACCTTTCTTATGGATTGGGTAGAGTAAGATGAGGTTCCAATCACTTGGCATGGTTTCATCCGACCATATTCTGCGTAGAAGCTCATGCATGCGTTTTTTGAGATCTTCGCCTCCGGTCTTAAACAACTCAGCAGGCAGGCCATCTGTACCTTATTGTTTTTCAGCCGAACAATGTCTCCTCGTAGTCAGGCGGCGGTACTTCCACGCCGTCAGTGATTGAAGTTTTCGGAGTAGATTCCGCAGTGGCGGGAATATTGCCGTGCGAAAAGTGCTCCCTCCATAATCTCATTATGCCCTGAACATCTGTCACCAGATTTCCGTCTTCATCCTTGCAGGAAGAGGCTCCGGTCTTCAAACCATCAGTCAGGCGTCTTATTCTTTCAAAGAATTTTCGAACCTCGTTGTCTCGCTGTTTCGCAACATTTCGATATCATTGAGCTCGCGTCGTTCTTCATCTCTTTTCTTGAGCCTGAAAAGACGTTTCTCCTCCCACCACAACTTTCGGTAACGCTCCTTAGCAGCTCGCGTTGCAACTGACTGCAGTGTGGCTCGGTTAACAGCGTTTTTCGCTTCAGTAGCATCGCGACACTCTTGGTCGTACCCCATATTTCTCCGTCGACGGTGGTAGCCTAGCACCTCTTCGGACGTCGGACTCGTAGAGCGGGAAATGTGCGCCTAGTGCGCGCATATATCATCAAGTTAAGGGGTGGTTTGCTCTCTGTTGTGATTGTAGCTTTTCGACATTCAGTTTTCTCTTTGTACCTATCCGAACGCGACATATACGTGTGCAGACCTTGAGTGCAACCAAGTAGTGGTGTGAGTCGATGTTTGCGCCACGTATTGTGCGTACGTCCAGTACACTGGAAGCGTGCCTTCCGTCGATCACAACGTGATCAATCGGACTGATTTCGGTTATTTTGATCAGGGGACAGCCAAGTGGCATTATCTTTATATTGAAATCTGGTGCTATTAACTGTCATGTTTTATGCGGTGGCGAAGTTGATCAGTCTCATACCGTTATCGGTAACTTCGTCGTGGAGACTTAATTTTCCGATCGTCGGACCAAAGAGACTCTCCTTGCCTACCTTGGCATTAAAGTCGGCAATGCTCATAACTTTTGTCGAGGAGCTCTTAGAAGTCATCTTTGGTCGTTTCATCCTTCTCATCCGTCAGGGCATGGACACAAACTAGGCTGTTGAAGAATTTTGCTTTGTTGCGGATAGCGGTTAGTTTACGGGCTTGAACCTCGAAAGTAGATGACGCAGTCTCTTTCCAACCCCAAATCCAACATCAAATTCGAGTCTCGACGCATGACAGCTGTAGTACTCTTCTGGAGCAACCCGTCCCGTCCATCGCTTTTCCTGTATAGCGGTGATGTCAGCTCTAAATTGTTGGAAGACATCCACCAGGTGGATAGAGGCACCTTCCCTTTAGAGGGTTCGGACATTCCAGGTGCATACCCGTAAATCGTTGTCCTTTGGGCATTTGCGGTAGTCGTCAACGTTAGGGTGGTTCCATATCCGAGGCTTCGTCAGAGGATTCATTGGAGAATATTTTAACGTGGTGGGTTCCAAGCCCGTCACACAACCATTCATTCACGGCCATGGAGAAGCCAGCCGCACACATTAGTTAACTCACTGACGGTTGTCAGATCGCTATCCAGGGGACGCCACGAGGAGGCTGTGTGTCGACTTAAAACGTCGAAAGTTAGAAAGATTTGTTAACATATAAAGAGGCAATCAAATAGCAATTTTGTTTACAAATTTGGCATTGGACTCACCTATTTCTGTATTATTTATTTTAATTGGTTGCAGATTCTATAGATGCAACAACACTGTGGCCTAAAGTTTGAACTGCTGGGTTAAGGCAAATTTTCTCAAATTTGTTGGCTGAATATGTGACTTCGTCAATTTTGTAATTTTTGTGACATTTCCAGTTTCTAATTCAAAATTCTCTCTTATGAAACTGATCGATGCCATCAGTACTCTAAAAATTAGCCTTAAGAAGGGTATTTCATAAAAATTTTAACATGTGGTGGTACATTACATACAATATCTTTTTCAACGTCTTTGTTTAAAAAATATGGTTGCTCTACCCAAGAGATTAAAACACTTGAGATTGTTTGGGTCTCACAAATCGATCGTATTGGATCTCTGTTGCAATCATTAGGAGTTTTAATATTACTTTTTTTTAAACATTTCCAATGTGAAAAAAGAAGTCTCAACACATGTCCAGACTTGACCGCTTTTTTTAATAGTTCGCTTAAAGCCTACATCTTCCAATACATATATAACATAGGCTGATGTATAATATTATAAGTCAAATTCATTTTTATTGCATATGCGTCAAGTATACATTCTCTTTCCGTAGGACTCAGTTTCTTTATTGTGGTTGAAAAGAGTTTATCATCAATGCAAGTGTTATTTCCTGGTTGCAACTACGTAAAGATGAAGTAATAAGTAGGTTCAAATATAAGTTATAACGCAAAAATAAATAAGTTGAGCTGGATCTCTGTAAGGTGTGGGGTATTTTCAATAATAATAATAGTCTTGCAATTATAATTTTTAATTACTATTTTATTGTTGAATTAACTCCTTTGTTAGCTAGTTTGCTACGATGTTACAGCTTCACCAACATATCAATTTTTATCTTTTAAAACCTGTTGTACCAACTTCATAAATGTACATATTTATTATAATAGTGGCTACCATACTTATTACACGAATTTTTTATTTTTTTTACTGTTATATATAGTTACTAGCCATATCGTTTCGGCAGTCTTAGAGAACGACCAGAATGCGTTTTACTAGCTTGAATTGCAGACTCTGATTCACTATCATTTTCTGAGCTTGCACCACTACCACTACCAGCAGTTTCATATTCTGATGAATCATAATTATTTTCAAGAGCTACTGGCACTGGTGTTTCCTCTACAATTACATTTTCCAGCTCATTTTCCCTAGCATTTATATTCCGTGTGACATTTTCCGTGAATGGCTTAACTATTTTGATTTCCGGTAAATTTTCTAAATAACCCGATTTAATATTTTCTTCTAACAACAAATCACTGGCATTGAAATCTTCATTTTTTGTTTTAGCAATAAATCTACGATTATGTCTGAAATGATTGTTAAAAGAATCCCTAATAACGTACGAACGGTCATTTACAATTCCAACTATTTTCCCATAATGCCATTATTTTCCGTTTTTTTTTTAATACTATCAAATCTCCTACTTGCAATGATGATAATGACTTTGCATGTTACTATTAACATTTTCAGCAATGTTTTGCAAATTCCGCTGAATTAAAAGGACTATTGTCACTTTTTATTACCGATTGATACCCAATTTTATTAAACACAAAACTAATAACATCAATTATGTGGCCAGATGTTTTATTTTTCCATTTAGCCGCCACTAAATAATTATGCGTCAATGATGGCAATGAAATCTCGACCAGCGTATTCGAATAAATCCTTGGAAATGAAGCTAAGGTTCCTTCTGGTTGTTCCGTTTAAATTTTTCACAAATATTGCATAACGTTACCAATTCTTTTATTTGACAAAAGTTCTTCCTCAATTTGCGCTCACTTTTGTTCACTTTTACTTAAAGTGCGAGAAGCAAAAGAAACTCGATGACCATCTTGGATCAAAACTGATCCAAGCTCATCTTTCGATGCATCATTCTGAATCACAACTGACTTTTCCGGATTATAAGGTGTTAAAATTGGTTTCAATGTAATAATTTTAAACTGAATTGTCACGCTCAAAATCATGTTTTTCATTCCACTCAAATGGTACATTTTTTCCGGTTAATTTTCTTAATCCTACCGTAATTTTAGATATATTTGGAATGATCGTGCCAAGTATTTAAACATTCGAAGTAAACGCATAACTCCGTGCTTGTCTTTCGGTTTATCCATTTCAAGTACAGCAGCTTTGTATTTTTCAGCTGGTTTGATTATACCAGGCGAAACAATATTACCCATGAATCTAATTTCATTTGTTCGATACTGAATTTTTTTCCGGATTAAATTTTACGTTTTTAATCGCGCACGTTGAATTACAATTGACAGAATTTTATCATGCTTCGCTTCATCTGACGCAGTTATTGCAATATCATCAAAGTAAACCAAAACGCCCGGTATGACACCAAATTTGTGTGGCATAATTCTTTGAAAGATTTCCGGCGCACAATTTAAGCCAAAAGGCAGTCGATTGAATTTGTATCGACCAAAAGAAGTCATGAAAGTTGTTAATTCAGAACTTTTGTCATCTAATTCAGTTTGCCAGAACCCATTTGAGCAATCAAGTACCGTAAAATTTTTTTTATACACAACTCTGTTCTGAATTTATCAATGGTTGGAATTAGAAAATGCTCCCGTTTAATACACGCATTTAATGTTTTTGGATCCAAGCAAACTCGCAAATCACCATTTGGCTTTTCAACAACTTGCAAATTATTTACCCAATCAGTTGGATGATTAATTTGAGAAATAATTCCTTCAGCAAGCATTGTTTGCAATTTTGGTTTCAGTTTCTTCATCACTGTATCAGGAAATCGCTTGTTGTAATGAAGATCCGGTTTTGAATCATCCTTCAAATGAATTGTAATTTTTCCAGGTACCTTTCCGAGCCTACTAAAAATATCAGCATGGGCACTACCAAAACGTTCTTTCAAATTTGGTAAGTTGATTTAATCAACATCAAGACGCTTGATTAAACTAAATTCTATACAAACCGGCCGCCCAAGTATCGGTTTCAATGCATTATCAACAACAAGAAAATTAGCTACTCTTTTAATATCCGATTTCAAATCTAAAAGTTTTAATTGTGCAATTCAAAATATTTTTTTTATTACTATAATCAAGTACAGACAAGTTATTTTCTTCACTGCATTGCAATTTCTGAAAAATTGTAAATGGAATACAATTGACATCAGATCCTGAATCAATTTTGAAATTAATAACATCTTTCCTGATTTGGTATGCCTTGATCCATCGTTCAATATTTGATCCGATCGAATTTATTCTAAAAATATTTCCATAACTAAATGTGAACCCTAATTTTTCATTATTCTTAGCTAATTTACCTGTCACATCACCCCAGTGAATATCATTAACCCGTTGCTTATTTTCCAATTTATTTGTACCAGGTTGACCCTTGTTTTTGCAGCACATCCGATAAAAATGTCCTATTTTTCCACAAGCACATTTAAATTCTTTGGCTGGACGTTTATTCTTATGCTCAGGTGTCCAATCATCGCCACAATTGAAGCAAAAACGTTTGCTGATAGCTTTAACTGAAATCGCCTCCTTCTCCAACGATGATGATGATACTGCAACAACAATAGGTTTTCTATTCAAAATACTTTTGTTGACGTTAGCTGCTTCAAACGTCCAATGTTTCATTGCGACCATCCTACAGCTTAAGCTGTAGTTTTTTGTCAAATACACCAGTGATGATTCGATCACGCAACATTCGTTGTTCATAAGAAGCGCCACATTCATACTTGAAATCACAGCGCTCAAGTTGTTAACGTAATTCAGTTAAAAATTCATTGAATGGTTGGCGCTCTTTTTGAATCATATTGTTGAACTTATATGACTCCATAGTAACATTTTTCTGCGGTAAACGATGTTCATCAAATTTCTTCAAAACTGTTGCCAATGTACGCTGTTTCTTCAGTTGTATCCACTTCATAAATGTACATACATACTTATTACAGTAGTGGCTACCATACTTATTACATATACCAACTTCATACTTACCAACTACCATACTTATTACAATCTTTAAATTATGCTTTGTATAAATTACCTATTTTTGAATGTATTGAATGTACTATACTGAGTAACTGATCCTCATATTATCAAGGTTAGGCGATTGAAGTGTTACTTCTTCACACTTCACACCGGTATGTCTGGCAACGCGATATTGACAACTATGTCAAAGCTGTTTATATGGTTTACAAGTTACCACAAGCATTTGCGTCTAAGTTTTATAGAACAAAAGTTATTCGAATTGGAATTCAAACGTATAGTGTGATTGCGTTATAACGGGTGTTTTTTTAGAAGTGTGGATTTCAAGAAGAAATAAAACGCTTATAATTTAATGCTATGGCCAAGAATTTAGCTTTATTATAAAGATAAGGATTTGCCATTATGTTTTAAAAACGATTTCGGGCAAGTGGCCGGTTCGAACAAATTCCAGCCGAGAGGCCCAATTTTCGACCACTTTTTGCAGCAATTGGGACCGTATGTCAGTAATAAAGCGCCGAATATTCTCTTCCAAGGCGTCAATCGTCTCGGACTTATCTGCGTAGACAAGCAACTTCACATAAACCCACAAAAAATAGTTCAGCGGTGATAAATCGCACGATCTTAGAGGCTACTTGGAGGCTCAGGCACGAAAAAGTCATTTATCATGGCTCTATAGCGTTCCCCATTGACTGTAACATTATGACCGGCTTCATCTTTGAAGAAATATGGACCAATGATTCCCTCTGCCCATAGAGCACACCAAACAGTGACTTTTTGCGGATGTAACGGCGTCTCAACAATGGCTTGTGAATTATGATCTCTCCAAATGCGACAATTTTATTTATTAACATACCCATTCAACTAAAAGTGAGCTTCATCGCTGAACAAAATTTTCTTGTGAAAATCAGGATCGGTGGCCATCTTTGCACGATTTGCAAACGTTGTTCAGGAGTAAGTCTATTCATTATGAAATGACAAACCAAACTGAGCATAAATCAAGTGACAGCTGTCAAAAATACCAACTCCGAAAAAAGTATTACCAGATTGAAAACCACACTTCTAAAAAAAAACACCCTTTATTTCAGTGGAAAATCACAGCCAGCTATTGTTCGCGAGCTCAGGCATCTCAAAGTGTATAAAATGTTTGTGTATCGTATCATAAATCGTTATAATGATACAGGCAGGATTTCCAAACGCTACGGTGGTGGACGAAAAAAAAACAGCAACATCACTTGAAATGGTTCGGAAAGTGAAGGCTCTATTTGAACGAAATCCACGTCCTAGTGGTAATCAAATGGCCAAAGAACTGAAAATATCCCAACGAAGCATCCGAATAGCATATTCCAAAATGAGCTCAATGACCAAAGCAAAAAAAGTTAGACTCGAAAGAGCAAAGGAGTTGTTACGCTGGCACGAACGTGGCGATTTTTCAAACATTGTGTTCTCTGATGAGAAAAATTTCCCTATTGAGCAGTTCATAAACTCTCAAAATGATCGTGTTTACTTAACTGAACGCACTTACGTAAATGTAAGCCTACGAACGGCCACCCGAAGTAAATTTCCATCTCTAGTAATGGTATGGGCACTGTGACCGCCGATGGATGCTGTCCAATCGTTTTCAACTAGCCTGTTGTCAAAGTCAATGCGACTTATCGGGAAAATGTTTTGGAAGCTGTTAAAGCCGTGGGCACGAAAACATTTCGGTCGTACACCATGGACGTTCCAGCAAGACTGGCACCGTCTCATAAAGCTCGTGTGAACCAAGAATGGTTAAAAAACCATGTTCCACAATTCATTTCATTCACACAATGGCTTTCGAATTAGCAAGATGCAAATCCGATAGACTATTCCATCTGGGCCATTTTGGGAGAGCATGGTGAGGACTTAAAAATATGCCAGTATGAATGCGCTGAAGGAAGCCATTGCTTTTAATTTTTGCTCTTGTAGGTTTGCCATTGCCTGCCAAGAGGTAGTGACGTGTAGGAAAAATATTTTTTAAACTTTAGATTTTGCCGAGATTCGAACCCCGGACACTCTGCGTAGCAGTCCAACGCACTACCACTACGCCACAGCGACCACCAAAAAATAATTTCACACAAAAAAAATATGGTCGTTTGAATAGGTTCAATAGGCCAATGGACCAAATATCAAATTGTTTAAATCATTAAATTTTTGTTCTATTTAACTTTCATTAATTTTTATCTAATTAATGAAAACAATTTATGTATACATTCTACGTTATTACTAATTATTAAAAAAAAGTTCTGATTAAACCTATCAATTTAATGAATTACTTCTGTTATATTTTATTTTTATTTATTTTATATAAAATTATGTATACCACCCATTTTTGTTATCTTCTGTTTTGAAAAATATATCTTTAAATCGTTAATAAAATATTACATGTTATTAAATTGTTTGTTATTAAGCCCACAAAAACTAATTGCCACCTGCTTCGATATAGAATAATTACTATGCCGACATGACCGCTAATTTTTTCTTCTTCTTCTGAAAAAAGAGGTATGATTTACTCTACAGTTATTATGATCGCTTGATTGGCATAACATTGCCTTTCACCCACACATTTATCTTTGTTTGTACAAAGAAAGCAGAAAATTCGTGTCTGTATTAAAACACAAACTTTTTTGCTAGTGTTAACAAAAATCTTTGCGTGATATGTATTTAGCATTAACGTGTGTGTGTACAATTTTACGGATTTCTTTCTATGCTTTTCCAAATTTTTTGTTGGTATTTCGCTATCGAAAACGTACACATAAGCAACAACTTGCTCTTTAGTTTCTTTACTGTATTTTTAATTCTCTTGGCTTCCTCACTCTCTTGCATTTCGAAAAATATTTTCTCTTTCTGCATTAACTTAAAAATTTATGCGGACAAATACATGTGTAGAGTGAGACATCTTTATATATATGTATTACTAGCTGACCCGGCGAACTTCGTCCGACCTAAAATTGATTTGATTGTAACTCTTCTCCCAATCAACCTTCCATCTGAAATACATTGTGATCAGTATGTTGACCGCGCAGTGTACGGTTTGAGTTTCGTTTGATATTAAATAAATATCGTTCGCAATACAAATGAATTCAATTATTTACAAAGAATGGAAAATAAATGAGGTTAACATTCAATTCAAAGCATGGAAAATCGGTTTAACAAATTTTTGTTGTCTGGTGCGATGTTCCGACATCCGAACATGTTACGTACAATTGTCCGCGTGAGAAGCATATTCGAGCTTGAGACCACACACTTGCAACGATTGTGTTTGAACTTTGTTGACGGTGTCACGCCCCTTTGTCCAACCACCTTCCTATGTGACATGGAGCTTAGAGTTGAACACATAAAGCCCTGTGCCAAATTTCGTTAAAAAATATTCAAAGGCAGCCGAGTTATAGAATAGATATAGACATTGCCCTGCGAACATTGTTTTCGACTCTTAGCAGAGTATCCCGGCTTCTTTGCTCAGGTTACTACTAAGGCGCGCCGGAATGTAAAGTGCGCTAGGCATCATCATCACACATCCATCATATAGACATCTGGAAAGTCGGTTGCATCATCCCAATTCCTAAGGTGGGAATAAACGATCAAGTCGCAAATAACTCGAACCAGCGAAGGCTGTTTGGCAATACTGTCTTCCTGTTTATTACATTTCAATGTATCGAGGGAGAGTGAATATGTGGTGCTTGACCCTATTTCTTTGTCAGATTAAAAAAGTGAGCAAAACCGGTTTCTTGATTTAATCTTTGTTGACAAAGAATTTAAAACAGAAGTCTGCTTTCTAAATTCACTCGCACTCTCTACTTCTATACATCATTTAGCTTTATGTTTGACCATTCAATTTTACAACTGTCAAAGTATAACTTTAAGAAAGCTAATTTTAATTGTATTTCTAATGTAATTATTTCTGTAGACGGGACATCTGTCTTAAACAGCGTAAATCTAATTCTTGATTATAATATTTTTTTAAGCTTAATGAGGTAATCAATATGTTTGTTTCTACGGTTTCTTAGTGTTGAAGCAGTGTTAAGAGGAAACAGTAAATGTTTCTGGCATTTTATAAATAATAAAAGAAAATTTTCTGGTATTTCTGACATTATGCACCTTTCTGCAGAAACTTCTTCTGAGGTTTCTGGAATAAGTAATCTCTTTGCAAAATTTTTTCAAGTTTCGAATTATCGCCCTAAATCTCAAATCTTACCTGTTTACTAATTATTTGAAAAACCAGTTAAAATTGTTCTCAATGTTATGTGATCTACACAGATTTCTCTAAAGCTATTGATAGAGTTGATCTTAACTTACTTTACTTTTAATGGCACAACAGCCCATGGAGTGACTAGGTCGAGCTTTTCGCATCCACTCATGTTGTGCGTGTTATCGAATCCGTACGGCGAAGTGAAAAGCTTTTCATTTTTACTCTTGTAGGTTTGCCATTGCCTGCCAAGAGGTGGTGCCGTGTAGAAAAATTATTATTCTACTTTTTTTTTTTGATTTTGCCTGTGCCGAGATTCGAACCCCGGACACTCTGCGTAGCAGTCCAACGCATTACCACTACGCCACAGCGACCACTCCAAGAGTTATCATTCTATCTTAATTAAGAAACAAGAGTAGAACCTAAAATAGGATTGGAATCGTAAATATCTGAACGTACTCAGTTCGCACGCCTAAAAATAATATATAATATGGTACATAAGTATAATATAAATATAATGTATTATCGGATGTAATTGAGGTCACTTCAGCTCTTCCTCAAAGTAGCCACCTCGGCCCAATTCTTTTCTCACTATTTGTGAACGATATCACTTGTTTTTTCAACATTCGCAAGCCTTATGTACGCTGATGACTTGATATTTATTGCAGCAAACCACCGGCGATTGTACTAGACTTGAAGACGATGTGTCTAACATGTTGAACAGGTTCGATAGTAACATGCTGTCTCTTAATTTTTCCAAGTGTCAATATTTATCTATCTCTAGACTCTGATGACAAAATTACCGCACTCACAAAGATTTATGAAAAAAATTAATTTGGTGTTATTTTTGATATCACAATGTCTTTTCCAAACACAGGGACTATAGGGGCTAAAGCTAGGTCTATGCATGGGTTTATTTTAAGGAATTTAAAAGATTTATCTAATTCATATGCATTCAAAACTTTATATTTCTTCATTATGAGGTCTATATTGGAATATTGCATCATTGTTGGGGATCCTTTCTAATCTGTTCACTCACTCAGAGTTAAAAGGGTTCAGAAAAAATTTAACAAATGTGTTATTCACAGATTGCGCTGGAGTATAGATATTCCAGATGCTTATTGCTGGGCTTACAGTGCCTTTAAGTATGGCCGAAATATTTTGCAGTTACGTTCGTAAAAGATATTATTAACTACCATATTGATTGCACTGATTTGATTCAACTAATTGGCTTTTGCTATCCTACTCGTGACTTCAGTTCTCGTAATCTTTTTTATGTGTCTTATTATAGATTAAATTACTGTGACAATGAGCATTTGACTGAAGTTTAGATTTTAAATACAGTTCTAATAGAGTAAGATTTAAAAATTAGTTAATTATGATGCTGAAATTATCTAGTTAACATTTAAGAAACTTGTTTATATCCATTATTCTATAATGTATTCTAATTGATAAAATTGAAGTAAATAAAGTAAGAGTCCCACAGGGAAGTATTTCTTCCCCTTTACTTTTCAACTAATACATGTCTATAATGCCCACTCCTTCAAATATAATCACTCTCGTTTCATATGCGGACGACCACCCTCTTTACGGGCAGGAGCATTAGCGAATTTACCAAAAACATAAATACCTATCTGTGTGAAATAGCTTAATTCCTTAGAAGCCGTAACCTACAACTATCGGCAGATGGACCAAAGAAGTCAGAAGAGTACTTGATATCCAAGTCGACGATCGCACAATTTTGTGTAACCTTTGACTGTCTGCACACTTTTGCTACTCACGCCCCTAATACGCGTAACAATAATTAGCAAGCGTAGCAACGTACTAAAAGCATAAGCAGATAGCACATGGGGTAAAAACAGCGAAACACTTCTCACTACATGTAAGGAAATTGGCAGATATGTACTCAAGTATGCGGCTCCTGTATGTAACCCAATTATCAGCGACTTGAAATGGTGTAGACCTAAAGAATATCAAAATGCAGCACTACATATCATCACGAACTACCGCCTGATGACACATGAGAACCACCTACACGAAGAAACAAGATTGATGAAAGTCAGAGAACACAATGAACTGCTGACCAAACAGGCTTGGCAGGCTTGACACAGTGATACACACCCGAACACAAAACATTATAACCCTTCCATCTCCCCATGATGAATCAGAAACGAATTGACAATTTACGAAGAAGACATACAAAGACTGAGGAATAACAAGTCACTAAAACACAACTCATACAAAGCCGATTTCTAGTGCTACCATGCACAGCTCCAAGTTGCGCGTACCAGCAAAAAGTAGTCCTTAACGGAATATCCCCGCCCATAGATAGCGTGGAAGTCACCGCCCAGGAAAACAAAGTGCACTCTGGCACAACTCAGGTCAGGATATAGTAAATTCCACAACTTCTACCTCTCAAAAACCAATGACAACATTCAATACGAATGCCCCGATTGCAGCCAATCCCGCACGATACCCTCCACTTCTCATGTACACAACTAACATGATCATACAACAACTCTGGACACACCCAATATAGATGCCTATATTCTTAGGACTGGTACTGACTGAAAACAAGAATGAACAATGTACGAAAACAATGGCGATAAAAATTTAACAACAATTTTACAACTCTCTGGACTTACCTCTGTCTAAAACGTAAACAATTACAACAAAAATAGCGTAAACTACACATTTCGATGCACTTTCAGTATGGAATTTTAAACATAAAATAAAAAGAAAATATAGCTGATTTCAAATTTAACTATACTTTTAGTCGAGCTAGAACTCAAAATTAACAACAAACAAACCGCTACGTCCCAAGCGCGAGTTACCGCAGCGTAAGCTTAGGTGCATTAAATGTGTTGAGGTCACTGCTCCGCCAATTGTCTAAGAAAAAGTAGATCTGAAGATTTAAAATGTGCTCTCTGTGATGAAAATCATAATGCGAATATAGAAAAACTTAAAAAAATTTAAATACCCTATTTTAAGAAAACAAATAGCAACAGCCCCACAGTCTGAAACAACAAATAATCTATAACATCCAAAAGTACAAAAACCCGTATCGTACGCTCAAGCCGTCAGAGAAAACCAAAATCAAAATGAAACTGCAACAAATAGTCTTCAACTTCCAAACAATTCACCTGATATGCGTGCATGATCATAACTACCACAGATAATGCAACAATAATGCACTTATTAATAAATCTAACATCAAACTCTTCTCAAAATCGATAAATTAAAAATAAGTAGTTATCTGGAATGCAAATGGGTTGTCATCCTTGAAAAAAAGGAAAAGCCAACGGCGGAAGTGCAATACTGGTAAAACGTAATATAAAACATCATTTAACAACATCCTTTTGTACGCAACATATACAAGCTACAAATATTGTAATAGAATATTGGATAGGGACAATTACAATATCTGCTTTGTACAGCCCCCAAAACATAATATAAATAAAAGACACTTGGAAACAGGTTTATAATTGGTGGATTTACAATGCAAAGCACTTTGGTTCGAGCTCGCGACTAATAACTACAAAAGGGCGGCAACTCCTGCTGCTATTCAAACTTTAAATCTAAGGAGAACCAACGTATTGGCCTATGGGTTAAAAAAAATTCCTGATCTTATTGACTTTTGTGTAACTAGAGGTATTGCTCTTGTGGTGTAGTGGTAGTGCGTTGGACTGCTACGCAGAGTGTTCTGGGTTCGAATCTCGGCACAGACAAAATCAAAAAGTAGAAAAAATAATTTTCCTACACGGCACCACCTCTTGGCAGGCAATGGTAAACTTACAAGAGTAAAAATTGCTATGAAAAGCTTTTCGTTCGGATTCGGCATTAAACCGTAGGTCCCTTCCATTCATGTACAAATATAACACGCACAACATGAGTGGATGCGAAAAGTTCGGCCTAGGCCCTCCATGGGCTGTTGTGCCAGTAAAAGTAAGTAAAGTAAGAAGTATTGCTCTTACAAGTTCTAAATGTTATTAAAATTTGTATCTATCATCAGATCATTCCCCTGTGATAATTATTCTTAGCAAAACGCCAAAGGAAGTAAACAAGCCATGTGTGCTCCATAATTGTAAAACCAATTAGCCTTTCTTCAGAGAGTTAGTTGCCACAACGATTACTCTGAAACTGCTACTAAAAACACTCAACAACATGACAGAAGCAGTAGAACACTTTAATGACTGTATTCAAAAATCTGCTTCGGCTTCTACTCCAGTACTTACAATTTCCTTCACAAACAAGTATTCCGTTTCAATCATGGAAAAGATTAAAAAAAGGGTAGCGAGGAAAATTTGGCAAAAACGCGGTTCCCAGGCGATAAAAAGCATTGAAGAGCTAAAGATTTAAAAGTACTGTAAGCTGAGGACAAAAATATTATATTTAAACGGTACAATTGAACAAATTCATGGACTTGTTGAACAAATAAACGCAACCTTCGAATCAAAAAAATACTGCACCACAGCTTTTCTAGACATATCACAAGCTTTTGACCTTGTGTGTCACGAGGGACTTTTACATAAAGCTAGGAAATCACTTCCAATCAACTTTCACACGTTCTTGAAATCGTATGTTGAAAATTGCCCTTTCTTTGTGAAATATGACATCACATCTCTATATGATATTAAAGCCGGTGTTCCTCAGGGCAGTGTTATGGGCCCAATGTTATATCTACTTTTCACTGCTGATTTGCCGACAACTGATGGAATTGTTATTGGAACCTTCGCAGACGACACTGCTGACTTGCATATTGATATCCTGCTACTCCCTCACTCAAATTCCAAGAATGTTTAAATCATTTTGCAAATAATGCGAAGTATCTAGGAATGCATCTGGATAGCCACATGGAAAACGCAGATAGTTATGAAGCGCAAAGCTCTAAGTCTTAAACTGAGAAGTATCTTCTCAGTTAATTTATAAATCTATTGTTAAATGTCTCAAATACAGCTTGCTTTATATAATAATAATAATAAAAAAATTTAAAATTTAATAGTAGTTAATGGCCAATAATTTTAACATTACTGTGAAATAATTTAGACGAATTTCCAAATGTATATTGGATGTTTATTTTCATAAATATATATGTATGTACATATCTATATTTATGATTTTTTAAGTTTTCCAATCCAACCGATACTCGTCGACTATAAGCAGGTGATGATTAATAAGCCAACCTATAAATTAAGAAACTGAATTTAAAAAAATTTATATATTTAAATTTAAAAAAATTAACCTTCTTGTTGTGCTAAACTAAAAAATTCCTGCCATTTATCCTGTACTTCCCAGTATTTTTCTTTAATTTGATTGCGATCTTGTAAAAAAGATACAGCAAAGAAGTAAGCCTTGAGTACATCTTGCTGTCGTGTGTCGAAATGCAAATAAACACCAATATATTTTTTACTCTCAGCTATAATAAATCGTTCATGTGGATCGAAGGAAGAAACTATGTTATCGATCAGATTACTGCTTTGATATTCATCAATGAGGTGCTTTATTGAGAGACCTAGACTTATGTTAAGTGAAACAGAAACTGTTTGCCCAATAGTGACGCGTTCCAATTTATTAACCTAAAAATACACAGAATTTATTTTGACAATTTGTATAGATTTGAAAGAAGACCGACCTGCTCCGGTGTTAAAATACGCCCCGAACGAAAGTATTCCTCCAGAGTAATAAGATATCGGGATTCATTAAAAGTACGCAAGCAAACAGCTTTAACGGCTTTTAAATTAGCATAGAGATGAATTAAAATGGCAACAGCAAAAACACTATGGAGCACACTGAAATTGACGAAAACACATTAAAGCATTACTTTTTAAAAGCGGACGTTTAGACGAGCACGCATGTGTGCCACACAAAAAAGTCTGCAGGCATGTCACATCAACACGCATGTCTACATTCATCACTTTGAAGAAAAATTGGAAACGTCACACTAGTTTTAGTTAGTAACTAGTGAAACGACAATAAGTTAAATTTTTCATCAACAATTCCTGTAATAATTTTATTTTTGTGTTCTTCAGATTTAACTTTTCATATATTAAATTTTTCTCTTTTGTAAATTCCTGATAATCCCTTCCAAAAATTAGTATTTTCATTTATGTGCAGCGTAACATCTGCATTTAGACCGCCCGAACGAACGAAAGAATATTAATTCGTTCGGCCAGTGTGTTCGCTACAAAATGTTCATGAACAAAGTTCAAGCGGTGCGAACAGACAACTGATGTATAAATTAAGGAATTCTTTGTCCTTTTAATTAAAAAAATATAATTTTTATTAACTTTATTCAAAATTACTTCTTAGCACTAACTACTACAGCAAGAGACTGAACTTAGAGAATAATCTAAATAAGCTTAACGGCTACTGCGCTTCTGCTTCTGCCGCTGCTGCTGTTATTGTTGTTGTTGTCGTTAGCTTCTGCTTCAGTTGACAATTCACCTGTGCATTATTCCAGGTAAAAACACCAGACATAGCGTAAGCATAAATTGTGGGAACGGATGTTTGTTAAAAATTGTTGATCTGGTATTTCAGCATAAATGACGTTAACTCCTCCCTCCTTAAATGTGATTGCCCTCAATCACTTAAAAATATGGCAGGTCATTGATACTCAAACTTTTTGGTATTTCCTGCCACTTTTCGGGGAACGATTTTTTCTCTATAGTTGGAATCGGTGTTATCTGGATTTCTTTAAACATGACCTCTTTATGTGATTTTTTACAGACCTTTAATGAGATAACTATGATGGTACAGATGCTAGCCAATATTATCAATGATATTCTGTTAGTTTTGTTGTCCGTCTGCAAAGACGTGATGAACTCTGTATTTCTTATGTGGAGATCCTTAAGGGCTTCTAATGACAGTAAATTTATTCGGTTCTTCTCTGAAGGTGAAGGTTGCATTATTGCTGGCGATGTCTCTAAAGTGGTGGCTTCTAGGTTGCTGTATTCTACTTCGTTTATCTTTACTGTAGAGTTTGTAAATCTTACAAGGAAGGTTCCATTTAGATTGTGTTGGGATGTTCCCGCTTCTATAGTTCCATTAAAGTCATTAATCAGAAGTATGCCTTGTTGGATTTCTTCTACTGGTGGAACATGATGACCATTGATGAAAGTGCAGGATGAATTTAAACTCTTAATCAAATTTGGGACGCAGGTATCGTTACTTAAGTCTAAAAGTTCGTTTCTTTTACATATTTTAATATTGTTATACTTTTTACAATTACGAATAGTGCCGTAAAATCTATCTTCATGTTTTAACAATTCATTATATTTTAGTAAAATCATTTCATTATTCTTTTTTACTGGTTTAATAATTAAATTCGTATAAGTTTCTTTCGTAGCAAGAGGAATTTTAATAACGTATAAAATTGTTTTATCATTTGTTAATACATTTATTTTAGCAAATACCAAAGCTTCTTCTTCTGAAGCAAATGGCATATTTTCTTCTTCTAATTTTTTCATTGCAATTTTTATTTCTTTTTTGTTTAATAACATTGAATTCAATATTCCATTTTTTGCCCATTCGATGGCGTATCTTATATTCACTAATTCTTCTTTTACAAGTCTTAATCTATATTGGATGCTTAAAGCTATCTCATTTTCTATGATTTCATCTTTTCTTATTACATTAGTTATTTCATTCATTATCTTTGTTAAATTATTTAGTCTTTCATTAAAAGCTTGATTTATTATAACTTGCTTATTATTGTTATTATCTAATTCACTTAAATTTTTATTTATCAATTCCAAATCGTCATGATCAGGACTGCCGGCAATATATTTCCATGCAGTTCCAATTATATTAATTGATCTCTTAATTTTTGTACTTTTAATTGGTGTGAGGGATTCAAGGATTTGGATGGATTGTTGGATTTCGTGGGAAAGAAGTGTGGAATAAATGTAAATAAATTTTTTTGTACAATTTTGTTTGTATAAATCTGTATGTCATCTAGGAAGTTGCTATATTTCTGTACGTCGATAACGTGTATGAGTTGGAAAGTTCCGTCCTGGATTTTCGCTTGTCCATTAGTGATCGTTATTATGTGAGTTGATGTATAGTTTAATATCTGTATTTCAGCTGAAGCAGCAATAAAGAGAGTCCTAAGAAAAAGATAAAAATATTTATCTTTTAATGTTTGCTTTATGTATTGTTCTTCCTGATTGTGTCAAAATAGTCGTGTGTCTGTTTTCTCGAACTATTTCTTGTTTGTAACGTCTTGTCAATTTTGTACCATGTCGTCGATTGATTCTAACGTAAATGATGTCTCCTTCTGTATAGTCTTTCAATTGTTTCCTATTCTTGTTATGTGTTTCCATGTCTTTAGCTTGTTTGTCTTTTAATTTTCTAATATTGTCTTGTCTAGCTCGTTCGTATATTTCTGGGTTAGTTCTTACTCTTCTGCCGAAGAATACTTCAATAGGTCTTTTATTTGTCGTAGAATGAATGGAATAATTGTATTCATAAACGCTTCGGTCCAATAATTCTTCAAAAGAATCATGAGTTTCGTTTTGCTTTAGGCATCTTAATATCTCTGACAAAGTCGAGTGAAATCTTTCGACTTGTCCATTTACGAAGCTACTATCTGGTGGTGTTTTGAAAACTGTAATTCCTAATTGGTCTTGCATCATAAATAAAATGGATCTTGAATTAAAGGTTTTTTCATTGTCTACTACTATAGTTTGGGGAACGCCAAAGGCGAAAAGCAGTTGTCTTAATGGTTCTTTAACATGTTCGGTTGCCCTTGATCGGATTATTTTGGCTTGCGCGTATTTTGAAAACTTGTCTAATGCAGTTAATACAAGCGTTTTCTCTGTTATATAGATGTCAATATGTAGTATTTGTCCTGGATATTCTGGGATAGGTGTTTCGGTAATTTCTGGATTGGTTGGGTGTCTATCATATTTGTATTGTTTACAGGTATTGCATTGTTTTACTAGTCTTTCTATTTTTGCTGTCATGCTTGGGAAATAGAATTTTTCTATAATCTGAATCTTGTTTTCGCGACTGTTGCGATGTGCTCTGTTGTGTTCTAGTAGTATTCGCTCAGTTTGTTCTGTCTCTGAAGTAATATCTGTAACCTTTGTTTGGGTAAACCTTATTTTATAGTTTCGAAAATGAATAGGATAGAAGTTTTGTATTTGACCCATTATTGCTTCTGATGTAAAAAGTCCGTTAATGACTGATGGATTCAAGTATCTTCTAAAAATGGCTATTAAGTCTTCTTCTGTATAAGAAGGTTGGATTATTAAGTGTCTGTGGAATGTTGGGAAAGGAATTTTAAATTGATAAGAGGATTCATTGCCTATTTGAATCCATAACTGGTTCTTGAAGCCATTGATCGGTGTTTCGACTGCGGGGGTCATATCGTGTGATGAGCTTTCATCGCTGTGTTCGCTCATTGTAAGAGTATTTATTTGTGGGGGACGAGATAAAGCATCTGCTACTTTATTAATGCAGCCTGGTTTATAAACGAGTTCGTGATCGTATTCATCTAATATTGCTTTCCAGCGTTTCATTTTTATATTATGGTTTTTGTTACTTAAAGCGTATATTAACGGTTGGTGGACTGTGAATATTTTGACTTTCGAGGAACCGTACAAATAGTTCCTAAAGAATTTAAGAGCCCAAATAATTGCTAATAATTCTTTTTCATTAGCAGCGTAGTTCTCCTCAGTTTTGTTTGGTGTTCTTGAAATGAATGAAATAGGTCTTTGGTTTTGCTCTAATACTGCGCCTATTGCGTAGTTAGATGCGTCTGTTGTTAAATGAAATTCTTTGTTGAAATCGGGGTATGCTAAAATTACGTCATCTGACACTAGAGAATTTTTTATTTTGTGGAATGCTTCAATGGCTTCAGGATCTAAATAAATTTTTGTATTTTTTGATTTGTTTTTGGAGACTCGCCCATCCTCCCCTCTTAGGAGTTTTGTAAGAGGCTTTGCCAATTTTGCATAGTCGAGTACAAAACGACGATAATAACTGGATAATCCTAAAAAGGATCGTAAATCTTTGAGTGTGTTTGGGATTGGAAAGTTTATTATTGCTTCTAAACCTAAAAATTCAACATTTTCTTTGAAAAATTCGCACTTATCTAATTGTACTTTCATGTTGGCAGATATGAGGGTATGGAAAATTTTTTGAATGTCTTCTGAGTGTGAGCTTTTATCTTTGCTAAAAATTATGATGTCGTCTATATATACGAAACATCTTATGCCAATATGGTCCCTCAATATGTCATCTAACGCTCTCTGAAAGATTGAAGGCGCGTTTTTGAGGCCAAATGGAAGACGGGTGAACTCATATTTCCCGTTGTTAATTGAGAAGGCCGTTTTTTCTATATCGGATTCCTTTAAGGGAATTTGGTGGAATCCGCTTTTTAAATCTAATACCGAAAACCATTTGTTTTGTCCTAGTTGCGAAAGGACTTCATTGATATCGGGAATAGGATATCGGTCAGCAATTGTAACTGTATTCAATTTCCTATAGTCTATGACTACTCGATATTTCTTTTTTCCAGAAGCATCTTGCTTTTTAGGGACGATCCAGACGGGGGAATTATACGGTGACCGTGAAGGTCTTATGATTCCGTCTTTCAGAAAATTTTGTATTTGTTCTTCAACTTCGGTTTTCAGAGATGAAGGGTATGGATAATATCTAGAATAAACTGGAGTATCTGATGATGTACGAATATCTGCTACGACTTTTGTTGTAAATGTCAGCTTTTGGTCCGGTTCCGAAAACAATTCTTGATTTTTATTAACTAATGAGTTCATGATTTCCTTCTGTTTTTCAGACATATGTTCATTTCGTATTTCTATTGCGTTTACGTTTTGTGCTAAACATTGTTTTATGCGAATCCTAATTTTGTTTTTAATGATCATATAACTGTGGTTTACGTGAATAACTGTTTCTAATTCTTTTAAACTGTCATTGCCTAAAATTGCGTTGAATGATTTAAGTGTTGGTAATAGAAAAAATTTTATATTAGTATCTTTCAGTCCAAAGATATTTGCTATTGTATGATGACTTATTTTGATATTGCCGCCAACTGAGTTTGCATAAAATGGGGCTTTATTTTGGATTGGATTTGAAACAAGTGATGGCTGAATATAATTCTTATTCGAGCCGGTATCTATGAGGATTTTAAGTATTTCACCACTACCTGTCTTACATTCAAAATATGGCAGCGATGAATTCGTTAGCCTAAAAAATGGATGTCAGTATAATCAATAATTTCGTTAGATTGGTTATTAGTTTCTCCTTCTTGTGCAGCGTCTTCATATATTTCTTGGGGTGTCGTGTATTCAGAAAGTGTTTGATCATATTGATCATTTTGAAATTCTACGGTCTGGTCATAAGTTTCGGGGTTTTTAGTGCTTATATGATAATTCCTTTGATATTTTTGTGGAATTTGTGAAGTGTTTTGATCATTATTTGTTCTTTTACCTGCATATTTGAAAGCTTGGGGTCTATTTGCATAATTAACTGCAGCGCTTCGAATACTTTGATCGATATCCATTGGTTGAGGTGGTTTTGGTGCATTGAGTCTAGGTGGAGCATTATTTTGAAAGGGTTGTGACTGTGGCCTTTGCTGGAATGGTTGATTTTGGAATCTCTGTTGAAAATTTAGTGGAACGTTTGAAAATGGATTAGATTGATTTTGCCATCTTGGTTGAAAATGCTGTGGCACAAATGGATTGTGGCGAATTTGGGGTATATAAGCTAATTCTGGGTTAAACTCTCTTTGTTGTTTAAACTGCGGTACTTGTTTCCTTGGTGGTAGAACTGGTGGATTACCATAGGTTCTTCTTATTGAATTCTGGTTATTATATGCATAATTTGAGCGAAAATTTTGATTTTCAAGTTTAAGACATAAATGGAGTGCTTGAGGAAGGTCAAGCGGTTCTCGCATTCCTAATAATCTAGGGAGATCTCCTTTAAGACCTCTTATAAAAGTATCTAGGGCCTTTTCCCTATAAGTTTTTGTCAGAAGGTGAGTTGATTCTAAACCAATTTCCATACAACCTATTTTGTTCAAAATGAGAGATAGATGAGAGTAAATTTGGTGGTAAAATTCTTGAATCGTTAAATTTCCTTGAACTAGAGAAGTCATCTGGTACTCTAGCGTACCGATATCACGTTTATCTCCATAGTGTAGGGTTAGACATTTTGAAATTGCTCTCCATTCTAGTGGAGTGTTGTATGATTCTAAGGCTATATCTGCGTTTCCTACTATTTTATTTCTGATAATATTTAAAATTCCGTAGTATTTCGGAGTTCCTATTTGATTCTGGTAAATTTGCAAAATTCTGTCCACGCTCTTCTTCCAAGAGCTAAATTCACCTGGGACACCAGAGAATTCGCGAAGACATCGGACAACGTCCGGAATCTTGTCAAGGTCTTTAATATCGTGTGGTTGAGTCGTATCTATTGTAACATCAGTAAAGTTTGTGAAATTTGAATTAGGATTGAGTGCAGCTTGCACAATATTTCGTCCTTCCGTCCGCATAGTTGTTAAGACTATACTTGAAATTAAATTTGTGAGTTCGTCCATACTTAGATTACTATTAGCAGTGGATGTGGAATTTGAGGATGAGGTGTTAGAAGGATTTAACATGGGTGGCCTAATTAGGTTATTGGGATTTGACATTGTTTTAATATTCACACAAAAAAAATTTTAAGAGATATTTGGAATATTTAATTATTGTATTCAATTTAAATTTTACTTTAAAGTAAAAGGTAAAGCTTTTTATTTGAAGCTTTATTACGTTCAACTAAATATATAAATTTTTCCATTAAGATTGTGTAGTCCTCTTCCGGGCTGGCGGTCCTAACAAGCCTTGGACGTCCTTTTTAGCTGTTCTGCCTACTTGGGGGCCTTTGTTTCCCGCGAGGATACTAGTTTTCCGGATCGGAGAAGTGTTAAAGATGAATTGTGAGATCACTTTGACCAGCTTGTCTTTCTTAAACCGATACCGAAATATTTAAACTTTATGCTCGGGCGCCAATTAAGGAATTCTTTGTCCTTTTAATTAAAAAAATATAATTTTTATTAACTTTATTCAAAATTACTTCTTAGCACTAACTACTACAGCAAGAGACTGAACTTAGAGAATAATAAATAAGCTTAACGGCTACTGCGCTTCTGCTTCTGCCGCTGCTGCTGTTATTGTTGTTGTTGTCGTTAGCTTCTGCTTCAGTTGACAATTCACCTGTGCATTATTCCAGGTAAAAACACCAGACATAGCGTCAGCATAAATTGTGGGAACGGATGTTTGTTAAAAATTGTTGATCTGGTATTTCAGCATAAATGACGTTAACTTATATACTCCGAACGAATGAAAAAAAATCTTAGTTCGGGATGATCGGACTGAGTGCGATCGTTTTTTTTGGCGAATCCAATGTTTCTGTTGTAAAAACGTTGTTGTCGTATAGTGCAATGCATTTTACAAAAAATTAAATTCAAAGTGATGAACAATAACAATAAACAACCATCTACACCGGGCGAGCGAACAAGATGGTTTCTGATGTTTATTCGGTGCCTAAGTTCGACCGGTGTACACGGTTGCGCGAATGAAAATTTATTAGCTGTAATTTCTACGAGAAGGAATCTTCATTCGCTCGGGCGGTCTAAACGCAAAGTTATATTGCAGAAGCACAGTATTCACTAGCATTTTTTCGGCAGACACGCTTGCAGATACCCTTGTGTGGCATGTATGTGTGCCCGCCTAAACGCATCTAAAGAGGGCGCTGTTACTTAATTTTTATTATATGTTATAATGTTATATTTAAAGTAGAATTCAATCGTTATGATTTTTTTGCTGAAAAAATTCATAACATTTTTTAAATTTTTATTTTAATATTGAAATAAAGAAATCGAACATAACAATCGCGATATGCATATGTATAAGTCAAAATCTAAGTCTAATAATAAAATACATTTTTTTTATTTTGATTCATCAATAGTATTTGTTAAATAATCGCAATTTTTGGGCGACACTGACCGATACCGATTAATCGCTCGGACTCTAATTTAAAGATACATCTATGTAAAGATATATCTTATATAGTATTTATGTAAATTTTTGGGGTCAGAATTGGGTCAGAATTCGGGATACTTGTTACTGAAAATTGCCTAGTCTCAGATTTTAATATGCGTTTAATTTGCAAAATTAATTTTTATGAGAAAACACGATTTCATAAAAAACTAATTTGTCTAACTTATTGACATAAAAATTTGTTTATATTTTTTTTTTAATTTGTTGTATCTTGGTATCTGCACAAGCTAATTTAATGACATTTCTAGGACCACTTCTTTTTCAGTCACGATTCGTTCGCCAAATCACGATAATTTGTTATTTATAAAGTTTTGTCTATAACAATTAGAAAGTAAACATTGTTTTGGAAAAAATCATAAACATTGTCATACTCGCAGTGAGGAAGTCACTAAATATTATTTTGCGAATAGATTTTAGATTCTGCGAATGCTAAGAAAAATTTATTCTCGTCAAATTTAGATGTTCAAATAATTTATTACTCATTCAAAATTAGATATTTACAATCGATACTAAATGTTGGTATCTTTGATAATTTAAGAAAAGAGCCGGGTATAGTTAATCAAGAAATTAACCTTGTTTACCCAAAAGTTAACGTCGTTAACGTTTATTCCGAAAAAAATTTTTATGGAAATCAATGTTAATAGTTAACTTTTTGTGTGGAAAAAAAAAATTTTTTTTCCTGCAAAAATACTTAATCGAAAATTTTATGACTTAAAGACTATACAGAACATCCGTTCAACTACAGCATGGAGATGGCTGTGTTTTATTTAATAAGCAAGTTCACCAATTACTTTCTCGCTCGAAAAGGCAGTTTCTGTCACCAATTCGGTGGAGTTTCTCTTCAGCTAGCCATTAACTAAATCATGGATGGCTTTTAAACAACCTGTTGTTCTTTTTTATTTTTTTGTCTGGGTGACAGCACTAAAAAAATTATCATAAATAACGTAAATTTAATCATTAACAAAAAATTGTTCGCTGTTAATCAACGATTATTGGATAACGATTTTCTGCCCAGCTGTGGCTAAGAATATTTTTTCAAACGACCAAAAAAGTAAACAAAAATTAAAAAAATTTTATTAAAAAACTTAAATTTATATCCTGAATTTTTAAATAATTTTTATGACTTATTTAAGCACTATTTAAGTCCATATTATTATTGCAAGGTTATATATGATGATAACGTTGGTGATGGAGTTAATGAGCAGGTCGTAAAATCAAGCACGACTCGATTGTGGTCTTGTTTTAACTATTCAGTACCTAATAATCAGCAAATAAATCGAGTCGTTTAGTAATATAATAAATAAAAAGCTGTTTTATTAATTTGTGCAAGGTCGTTTATATTGTAGTGGGGCCCTGCCAGAGGCCATGAAAAATTGTATCTAGTAATTTTAGTAAAAAAAAATTTTTAAACATCGTTCAAATTCCATTTCTATGATTAAATAAAACTCTACTTTCAATTCTTACCCATCACTAATTCCGACGGGGATGCCGACGTGATATCGATTGGAAATTAGTATTATATTCCGATGTGACCACAAAATTGTTCCGAAAAATTCGAAATTCGTGAGGATGGGATCACTGATTCCGAATGAATAGAAATATTGGCAAGGATCAAGTAAAACACTTTTTTTTTATTAGTTGAACTTTTAAATGCAAAATGATGTATGTATTACCTAATTACTGCGTGTTTGTGTTTATTAATTAGAAATATTTCACATACCGACGTATGTAGTTTTTTCTTTCCGTTTGTTTAGTTAAAATAAATTAAATTTAGAGATTTTAAAAATGAAATCCCTTTATTCCAGGCTTCTTCTCTTTTTAATGGCATAACAGCCCATGGCGGGCCTAGGCCGAGCATTTCCAATCCACCATTTTGTGCATGTTATATTTTGTACATTTTCCAGGCTTATTGACTCGAAAACTGCTGAACTTATTGACATGAAATTTTGTACAATATTGCATTCTGCCTCTGGCGTAGCTCGAGTTCCTAGTTACCTGGGAGTGACATTTACAGTAAAGTATTAAAATTTGGCATAAAGATGTGTCTTAGCAATATAACCTGAATATTTATAATGGGAACTCAGGAACTATTTGTGTTAGGTCACTAAGATTTGGTATTATTCATCACTGGTATTCTTTGAAAATGTGGGTAGGCTTGGAAAAGTGCGAATGGCACTTAATATTCATTATGTGGTATCTCAAGCACCACTTGTAGTAAGGTACTAATATTTGGTATGGAAGTACTTAATATTTATCAACATCGAGCTTATAGTGTGAGTTCTTAACGTCATGCGGTGCTTCCCAATACTGAATATTCACGATAGAATATCTGAACTTTTTCTTTACTACTTTTCCTATTATATTTTCCCCTTATTTATTGCTACTATTTTTAACAATTTTCAATAGGTGACACTGAACGTGATTTTCATAAAACAGTATTCATTTGACGTGTAAGGTCGTGGTTATGTTCAGATTTTGCTCGCCATGAAATTGTTGTTGCGCCGAACACGAAGAGAGAGCTTTTACTCACTCTCACAACGAACATGATATGCTGGGTGAAATGTACACCGAGTACGCCGAGTATTCAGGGTTTCAATGAGTTATTCTACAAAAAAGGAACAAAAATTTGTGTAAAATAGAAGGAAAACACGCAAACCTGTACATCATTATTTTCATTTGCAGAACAGCGAAGTTGCGAATTTTTTTTAGTGTTTAAAAGTGAATATTATTAAATATATTATACATAAAATTATTGCAGAAAAATTATATTATTTACCATTTAGTGTTGCTGTTGCGAACAAAATAGTATTAAAAAATAACTGAATTTCGACTAAAGGCAACTCTCTAACGACAAACAAAAATATATCATGACTGACATAATATTAAAACATACGTATTTTACGATGCCATGTCATGGCTGGGTGGTACCAAGCTGGTTTGTTATAATTTTTTCTATCGGACGATAAAAAAAATATTTAAATTTCAGTTGTATATGTATTTTTGAATATACGAGGTATGATCAAAAAATAAGCGTTATTTTCAAAAAAGTATTTATTTATTCATTAACAACTATCTTGTCCCCTTCAAAGTAATCCCCTCAGATATATTACACTTATGCCAGCGTTTTTTCCAATCCTCGAAACACTTCTGAAACGCGCTTTTTGGTATCGCCAACAGCTCCTGTCTCGATTTTTCTTTTATCTCCTCAATCGTAGCAAAACGCTTTCCTTTCATCGGTGTCTTCAGTTTTGGGAAGAGGAAAAAGTCGGCGGGGGCCAAGTCCAAAGAATACGGTGGTTGAGGCATGATAAAGGTTTTGTTTTTGGCAAAAAACTTACGCACAAGCGACGTTGTTTTTGCTCAAAATTTAGCAATTTTGGAACAATCTTCGCTGCCGCACGTTTCATGCCTAAAACATCCGTAAAATTTGCTTGGCATGAGCCGAACGATATGCCAACATCATCAGCAACCTCTCTGATAGTGATTCGACGATTATCCAAAATCATTTTCTTCACTGCGTCAATGTTATCATCGGTTGTTGACGTGCTCGGGCGACCAGGACGAGCATCGTCATTGACATCTTCTCGGCCTTCCTTAAACCGGTTATACCACAATTGAACTTGTGTTCTGCTCATAGTAGACTCGCCAAAGGCCACAGTCAACATTTCAAATGTCCTTGCGCATTTAATTTCATTTTTTACACAAAACTGAATACAGTTTCTTTGATCCATTTTTTCGAATAGTAAAAAATCGAAGAGCACACCAAAACACGACTAACCTTTTTATCTGTCGTATGTATTTTACAGTTTTATGCCGAATCAAAGCGGTGAAGTGAAAAGCTTTTCATAAGAAATTTTCTTTACTCTTGTAGGTTTGCCATTGCCTGTCAAGAGGTGGGGTGGTGCCGTGCATAAAATTTTTTTTTCTATTTTTTGCTTTTGCCTGTTCCCCGGACATTCTGCGCAGCAGGCCAACGCACTAACAACTACGCCACAGCGAATACTTTTATGAAATTTTACTAACGTTTGCTTCGGTGCACCCTCAAAAGTAATTTTTAGATAACGATTCTATGTACTAGTGTTTTTTAAGCCAGAAAACACAATTTTTTTTTATTTTTTTTTTCGAATCCCAACGGACCCTACTCCCGCCCAACACGACCGAGGGGTGTATCCACATAACGTATGCATCGGTGACCGACGCAACCGCTTTATACGAATATATGTAATAAGCCGCGTATATCCAAATAGGCATTCTTTACAACTACAGATATGAAATCATCAGCTGTTTATTGATTTAATATGGTAAGTAAGTTTGTTTTGATGTGTTCCAGAGAATCGGAAATGCTGAATAAATTATAATGTTCATTAAAATCTCTACATATTCCACGAAAAGGATAATTTTGAGCATAATTTGTTTTGCATATGCTAAGTTTAATAGGAATAAAATAACGTGAGCTTCTACAGGGCATATTAAAGTTTATTTCATTTAGTAAATACGAAGATGATAGAATGCCATTCAAAAGATTTACAAGAAATGTTATATTCAGCATTGTTCTTCTGCTTATCAATGTCGGTTGATTAATAAGCTTTAATCGATGTTCATACGCTGGAATCTTCAATAGAGTATTCCAACAAAAACTCCTCAGTGCAAAAACAAGAAATTGTTTTTGAACCGACTCAATTTTACTTATGTAGCAATTATATTGATGATTCCAGACAGGAGGTGCATACTCAAGGATGGGTCTAACAAGTGAAGTGAATAGCGTTTTTGTTGTATAAGGGTCGTTAAACTCTTTTGACCAGCGTTTAATAAATCCTAACGAACTTTTAGCTTTGTTCACACACGAGTTGATATGTAAGTTAAAACTTAATTTGGAGTCCATTGTCACACCCAAATCAACAAATATCAATACATTACTCAGTCTGATCCTGTAAAGAATATTTAGCAGACATAGGTTGTCTCCTTGTAAATGTCCATCAAGTAACATCAAGTTTAATCGGCACCATTTTGAAAGATTATCTAGATCTTCTTGCAGAAGTTGGATCTTCTTCTTCTTAGATCTTCTTGTTTTGTTGGATTATAGAGTTGTAAGGTAAGAACAACTTTACATCATCAGCATACATTACAATTTTGCAATTTCGAATAACAGATGGTAATTTTAAACCTTATTATTTTTCATTATTATTTTTTTTAAATTTATTAAACATTATCTCTATAACTTTTATTTTGAAAGTTTTTAAATTTAAAGAGAGTTTACAAATAAGTTCATTTTTTTTAGGTTGGATTATATAGTTAAGAAATGCTAAAAAACAATATAATATATGTATGTCCAGCCACACTCTTCTGCTAATTGTTAATTTAAACACTCTTATATAATATATATCCTGCTACCCTCTTTACTTACACTACAACCGATGATCTGTCTTGGCCGCCTAGATAAAGCTTCGCCAGTCGACTCAGCTATGAGCACAATGGCGCCAGTTAATAAGGCCAAGTGCAGTTAGATCTTGTAACTGATATTCGGAAGTCCCCTTCAGCGTGTTTTTCCACCGTGGCTGGAATAAAAATCGCCAAAGGGCCTTCTTCTATTCGCTCAGTTGGATCCTAGGTAAACGAAATCTTTGCCAACTTCAAAAGTATATTTGTCAACATTGACATTTTTTCTTAGACGCTGTGACTCTTTCTTTGTTGATACAAGGCATTTGGTTTTGTCCCCGTTCACCAACCACTCGACGAGACTCCCTTTTTAGATTGGAGAGAATGTTGCACTGACTGTCGCGCGTTGATGCCAATGATGTCAATATCATCAGCGTAAGCTAGTGCTAGGAATGTAGATGTTGGCAGCTCAAATTATTTTCTCCAGCCAGCACGATAATCGCACTATAGGGAGTCACCTTGTCTGAAAACTCTATTGGTATCAAATGGCGCGGAGAGGTCTGTCCCAATTTTCATTGCCCAGGTGGTGTCGGTCAGTGTCATTTTGCAAAGATGAATGAGCTTTGCAGGGATACCAAAATCTGACATTGCAACGTACAAGTGATCCCTAATCGTGCTGTAGAAGGCGGTCATCTCTACTTACTGGTTTATTGTTTTTCTCAGGTATCGTTCTCAGGTATTGAACATTTCACGCACTTCTTTGTTGCACGATTGTTGAGAAGCCAATGCACACGAGTAACCTTGGTTACTCGTGTTACTCGTAGTTTTTGGACCGGGGATATCATTGGGCCATTTTTCTTTGAAAATTATTAGGGAAGATACATTATAGTGAATGGTGTTTGCTACCGTAAAATGACAACAGATTGTTTTTTTTTCTTTAGAAGTGTTACAATTATAAAAAAAAAAATAATATTAATGTGCTAATTATTTTATTTTACAATTAATATTACAATAACCACGACTTACTTGTCTGCTTGCCAAATCTCAAGAGAGTTAAGATAGAGAAAAATATGTAGCAGTAAGTATGTTAAGAATTAATAGTAAATGCAAAAAAAAAAATACAATTGAGTGGAAGTTAGTTAGTAGTTACAGTTACTAATAGGATAGCCTTATGAATAGTGAGCAGCACTAAACGAAAATCTTGAGAATTAAAGCTTTATAACACTAGTAAACATAATATATTTTCCAACAAGATATGGACTTAGACAAAATTTGTTTCCAACAAGAAAGGCGCGCCGTGTCACACAAGCCGTGCAACAATCGATCTTTTGCGTGGGAAGCTTGAAAATTGCGTTATTAGCCGTCTTGGTGATATGCATTTGTTACGATTTGACTCCTTTGGACTATTATTTGTGGATTAGATGGCTATCGTCTCTACACTCCACCAAATCAATTAGAAACTGCATAGTGGCTTAATATTAATCTGTTTCTTCTTACCCTTAATAGTACTAGAGACCTCACAACGTTAGTATGCGAACATAGGCAGACGCCTAGCTTGTTGCTAACGTTCGCATACTTTCAGTACATAGGGAAGGAACCAACACAACAATCAGTCCAACTCATGCGGAGTCACGCTGATTGTACCTGCGATTCTAACGATCATCACGAGCTCTGGAACAAACGGCAGAGGTGAGTAAATTTTTTATTTATATGTGTCAAAGCCCTTTAGGATGGAGAGACTGGTTCAAATTCTCAATACTGGCGAGACAAAGGTGTGTTTCGATGAAACTCTTAGTAGGTCGAGGCAACGCTAACATTAATAAGGCGGTTGGTAGTCTAACGAGAATACTAATAAAATCTTTTGAACTATCTAGGACACGAGGTAAACCTAAATCAGTTTGGTGGACAGTTAGTGCTTTTTAGAGAAAAATCAAGGAGAATTGGTTACAACTTCAACAGCTCTTGGCAGTATACGAACTCTGTGAGTAAGAGAACTACGAGAGGTACGCCGCAAGGCAAAAATAACAAAGGTTGTCACGGGGATGTCGTTGATGACTCCACAGTACTTATTTCCGGCAAATTTATGTCAACGATTAGTGAACTGATTCCATACTTGCCGATATTTCCGAATGGGCTAAGCGGAACAGCTTAGGAGTTAACCCTGTTAAGACTGAGCTGATTCTTTTCACGAGGAAAATCAGAAATCCTCAGTTCTCTTTGCCAAAACTGGATGCAGTGGGACTAAATCTCCCCTCTGAGGCAAAAATACTTGAGTATCATTCTGGACTCCAAGCTAAATTAGAGAAGAAATATTGAGGAGAGGATAAAGAAGGGGTTGGCGACTTACTATACCAATCACAATGGGTATATTTGTCTACGAGTGGAAGCTGGATGTTTACTTATCCGCACGCGCCTTTGCCCTCTAACCTAGCCTATCTTTTGTTACACTGTGTAACCACTGATCTATTTCTGCTGAAAACAAATCTGGAAACAGAATTTTTGTTTCACTTACTGTTTTCGAGAAATTTGATATTATTTTTAGTTTACTTTGTGACACTTTTCATAGTAAGGGAAGAAGAAGAAAATCAAAATAAAAAACATTTTTCTACACACATTTGCTTCTTGGCAGGCAATGGCAAACCTACAAGAGTAAAAATTGCCAATTAAAAGCTTTTCAGTTCGCCGTTCGAATTCGGGTTCTTTCTACATGCGGTCATAGTCGACATTGATAAAACTCCTTAACAGCTTCCGTTTTATAGCTTTCCAATATTGCTACTTCTCGATGAGTTATCCATATTTAAAGTCAGCATCACTGCGAATGCCCAGACTATTTCATTTATAGCTCAGTGCAACATAATTTATATTGTTAGCCCGCGTTCGGCGGTTAGTCGCTGTGCAGTAGTTGGTAGTATGTTTGCCTGTTAATCAGAGTGTCCGGGGTTCAAATCTCGGCACAGGCAAAATCAAAAAGTTAAAAAAAAATTTTGTATATGGCACCACCTCTTGGCAGGCAATGGCAAACCTACAAGAGTAAAAATAACCTACGAAAAGCTTTTCACTTTGTCGTTCGGATTCGGCATAAAACTGTAGGCCCCTTTCACTTATGTTCAAATATAACACGGACAACATGAGTGGTTGCGAAAAGTTCGGCCTAGGCCCTTCATGGGATGTTGTGCCATTAAAAGAAAGAAAAAAGGTTGGATGATTCTTATAGATTTGTGAATACTGAATACGAATCCGAATGCAGAATTTATATATCACATAAATTTAATGACAAACTTTAGGTTGAAAATTACAAAATCCTGTTTTTCAGTTTTTTCAAATTTAATTTATAGTTCCTCTTTAGATAATAGATACATTAATTCTACTTTTTTTAAGAATCTATGAGACTCATCATCGTTGGGTAAAAGTAGTAATTATGTTCCACTCAGTTATGAATGAGCGAGCCCTTGTTCGAAAAACAAAACTGCATCCCCCATTAAAAAAAAATAACAACGCAACTTTTCGAGATAATCACTCATCACTAATTGAACACAAAAGTTGACTTATAAAACAAAAAAATTTCATTTTAAGAGGCTATAACTTCTTTATGGTTGATGCAATCGATTCACGGTACAAGAAGAGAATTTTTGCCCGTTAAATTTACTTTTCAAAAATCTTACTTTCTTAGCTTTAATAGTTTGGAAGTTATACTGTAAAACGTGACCCTTTACTGGGTCATTATCGACGTGCCAGGGTATCGGCCGGTGCCATTGTTTTCCCCACAGGAGTCTTGCCATTTTTTTTAATCATGATGTCGCGTACCAGTGCTGAGTTCAGCTCCATGTGTGTTAAGTTCAGCATCCAGTCTCATTTGCTACACTTCCGTTTTCTTATAGAATCCCAAGTTCTGATAGGGATTTTACTTTTAATAAGTTAGATTCCCTTTCTGATTCGGTCGCTTTTATTTTGGAAACATATCCGTGCAGTGAAAACGTGGTTGCTGGTGACTTCTGTTGCAATAATAATATAAGCCAAATATATTTTAGTCTGGCCACTGTACCATTTTAGCATCCTTTCCGTATTCTCTGTGTTTTACAGAAAAAAAATATAGAAACCAATGCTAAAATGGAATGCGGTCTTTCATTCGTAATAAAATGATTAGCGTTAAACCTAAAGACGATTCATAGTTTAATGCGACCCGATGGCATTCCAGCCTATGTATTGAACTTGTAAGACCGCTGGCGCGACCGTTGCGCAATCTTTTCAAAATTTCATACATAACTGGTGTATTTCCGTCTTGTTGGAATGTCCAACTAGTTCCTACAAAGGACAAGACTACGGACCCTGCGATCTTTACGGACATCGCAATCTGTTCTATGCAATTCAAAGTAATGAAAAGTTTAGTTAACTTTCACTTGGTCAAATATCTTGAGCAAATGAATTGCTTAATGATCGCCAATACGGTTTCCGTCCAAATCACCCTACGGGCGATCCCATGGCGGTTCTTACCGAGCACTGGTTCCATAGTGTCCATGGCTTAGGTGTGAGCAAGGCGATTGCTCTGGATATTTCAAAGGCGTTTGACAGAGTGTGGCATAAAGCACTGGTGTCAAAACTGAATTTGGTTTGGGGTCGGGAGTAACTTCACACGATGGATCACGAACTTTATAAGCGACCTCTCTATCCGTGTTGTGATAGGTGGCATTGTTTCGGAAGATCTTGCCATTAATGCTGGAGTGCCACAAGATTCGGACCTCTCCCCTTTTCCTTGCCTGTCATTAACGAAGAATCCCATTTACTCGTTTGCAGATGACAGCACCATTTGCCATTCATAAACCTGTTCAAAACGCCCTAACTCTTTGGAGATTGAGAGGAAAAGGCATGTTATGAATGACTCACTAGATAAAGATCGCCAGTCAATCTCCGAGTAGGGTCTCACAAATAGAGTTGAGTTCAGCCCAATGATTTCTGTAAAAAATGTAAAAAATATTTCACTTCGACTGATCTCCGCATGATCTACACCACCTATATACTTCCTTAATTGGAATTTAATTCGCACCTATGGGCTGGAGCATCACGAACGCAACTGGAGCTCCTGGACCGTATCCCACATCGAGCGATAAAGCTAATAGTAGACAGTAGAGTTCCCAACTCTACTGACTCCTTGGAAAATTGTCGAAAAGTGGATTGCGTCTCTCTGTTTTACCGTTACTTTCACGGTAGATGCTCTGATAAGATTCACAAGCTGATGCCACCAATTAGTGTGTTCACCAGGACTGCAACAATAGCAAGCGGAACTCACGTGATCCACGTAAACACAGTGTTCCATTACAGAGAAAGTTCTTTTATCTGTCGTAAGGCGCGCATTTAGAATAAGCTCCCTACAAATATTTTCCCCGATTATTATGACCCTTGCAAATTTAAAGCACACGCCCATAACTACTTCTCCTTCTTTCCTCCTCCCACCTATCAATCTTCCTTCCAATCAACACACTGCTCTGCACTCATAGCAATACAACGTGTGTTGACTGTATCAATAAAAAAAACTTGTGAAATCCTATAATATTTTAAATATACGATTATAAGAAACTTAAGCATTACATTTGTCATTCATAAAATTTATCTTAATCTCGGATAATTTTTTATGCAAGGCCATGTGAAAAACTAACTGGAACGTTGGCGATTGATTTAAATTTTTAGAAAATTCTGTTCTTCTAGGAAATTACTTATTTCAAAGTTCTTCGGTTTTCTTTAAAGGAAAACAACCATAGAAAATATTAAAATATAATTCCCAAAAACATATTTTTAAGTGCCAAAAAAGCTCAGACTGGGACGATACACAAAATTTATTTGGTAAATTAAACATAATAAAACACAACCAAATTTCACTCAAAATTTAATGGTTGTTTGTAACGCCTACAATTAGGCGGGGTTGCGATCTTTATGGTCTCCTAGATTGAGTGCGGTGAGACGGACTGAGCCCTTTTGAGCGCTCAAATTGTCGGGTAGTGCTTGGAGTCCCAGATCGTAGCAGGATATAAATGCAATAAATTATAACTTATGTTATAATTTGTAACATTTGTTGCCAATATTAATCTAGTTTAATTAACTGCTCTAAATAAAAGATTATTTGCGAACTCTTTTTAAACTTAAAGAAGACTTTCAAAATTAAATTTATTAAGCGAAAGTTGAAATTAAAAATTATTAAAAAATTTTACTATTAAACTTTCACTTCATTTTTGAAATAAAAATTATTTGATAAATTTTATCGGTCCTGAAATTGAGCACATGAAATCTAAAAAGTACAATGTTTTTGTTTAAAACGAATAGATAACACAATTAAGAATCCTAAAAAATATTAATATCTCAGGAAATTTTCTATTCAAATGTGTAAAAGTAAAAAATGCACCAAAGATAAACAAACTCATATGCAAAATATCCACAACCGGATGACTGTTTTTTTACAAACGAAAGCAAACTTCTTTTACTATTTATCAACACATCCACAATTAGGTATAAGATATCAAAAATCGTTATCGGCAGCTGCTGTAATAGATATATTTACTTTGTATATATTAAAGCTGGAAGTCATTATTTCGGGCCGAATAGAACTTCAGCAGCTACAACGTCTCCACGTTTGTCGATTTTTTTCGCTTGCTAGGACATAGGCCAAGCTTTCCGCATCGAGATATACATATTTGTACATAAATGGAATGGAATGGGACCTACAGTGTTATGCCGAATGCGAACGGCGTAGTGAAAAGCATTTTTTATGCAATTTTTAGTCTTTTAGGTTTGCCATTGCTTGCCGTGTATATTTTTTTTTATTTTTTTTTAATTTTCTGCCTAGATATGAACACCGGACAATCTGCATGGCAGGCCAAACACAATTAAATTTCAATTAATTGTGTACGAACCTTTATTCTTACTCGAACTTTTTTTTTTGGAATTGTTACTAATTTCACACCGGTATATCTGGCAACGCGATATTGCCAACTATGTTAAAATAACACCAATGACAGCTGTTTATATGGTTTACAAGCTACCAAAAGCATTTGCGTTTGAGCTTTATAGAACAAAAGTTATTCGAAATGGAATTCAAACGTAATAGTGTGATTACGTTATATTTGAGTGGAAAATCACAACCAGTTGTTGTTCGTGAGCTCAGGCATCTCAAAATGAATAAAAAGTTTGTGTATCGCACCATAAATCGTTATAGTGATACAGGCAGCATTGCCAATTGCTATGGTGCTGGACGAAAAAAGACAGCAACATCAACTGAAATGGTTCGGAAAATGAAGGCTCTATTTGAACGATATCCACGTCCTAGTGGTGACCAAGTGGCCAAAGAACTGAGAATATTCCAGCAAAGCATCCGAATAGCGTATTCCAAAATGAGCTCAATGACCAAAGCAAAAAAAAGTTAGACTCGAAGGAGCAAAGGAGTTGTTACGCTTGCACGTGGCGATTTTCCAAACATTGTGTTCTCTGATGAGAAAAATTTCCCTATTGAGCATTTCATAAACTCTCAAAATGATCATGTTTACTTAACTGAACGCACTTTCGAAAATGTAAGTCTACGAACGGCCACCCGAAGTAAATTTCCATCTAAAGTAATAGTATGGGCAGCTGTGACCGCCGATGGACGCTGTACAATCATTTTCATCGAGCCTGGTGTCAAAGTCAATGCGACTTATCGGGAAAATGTTTTGGAAGCTGTTAAAGCCGTGGGCCCAAAAACATTTCGGTCGTACACCATGGACGTTCCAACAAGACTCGGCATCGTCTCATAAAGCTCGTGTGAACCAAGAATGGTTAAAAAACCATGTTCCACACTTCATTTCACACAAAAAAATATGGTCGTTTGAATAAGTAGCAGTTCAATCGCCTAGCCCTGTATTTGACGTTTTGAGATGGAACATTCTATTTTAGTAAGTTTCGATATCAAATAGTAATATAGACTTTGCCAACATTGCTTTTTATCCACAACTAGCGGCTAAATAGGGATGAATATCACTACAAATTTATAGCTAATTGTGTATTAGCGTCACAAGAAAGTGCTTGCCTGCTACAGCGCACACATACAAAATTAAATAGGAAAAGAAAATGAAAATTCTGTGCCCTATTTCACCAACTTACAAATATGTTAATTGTAAGGAAATTCTCACAAAATTGTAAACAAATTTTTAAATGTAATTTTTAAAAATCACTGATGCCTAAAATTAACAAGAAATTATTATTGTAGACATACATACATATATTTTCATATGACTTAAATACATTGAACTCATTCTTACTTACAGATAAACAGAATAAATTTACAATTCTTAAAAGATTTTTAATATTTATTGAAAAATAATTATTTAAAGCAGACACTATTCAATGAAACATCTTATAAATTATGTTTCATCTAGTTTAATATGTCTTTAATATAATGGCATAAACTGTTCCATCGAATTTAAATTTTAGATCTTGCCCAAAAAATCTGTGTTCATTGGTTCGGTTCAAAAATGATTTGATTCAAAAATCTGCGTAATATTAATGGGCATATTGCCTATCTGCAATTCTACTAAAACTTTAGAACCATAGCCCAAAAACTATTTATAAACAATAATACCGTAATGTGCTACTGATGAAACGATTTAGAAAGGTGGGTTAGGGCTTTCTAAATTAAAGTTGCGATGTGAAAGTTTTAGACTACACTTATAATGTGAATGTAAAAGAACAAATTAAAATTCAATAAATTAAAATTAATTAATGAATTATCTTCTAATAGACTTTATATTATATCAGTATACAAATCAGATAATTTTTCAGGCATACAAAACGTAATATAGATAAAAGAAGAAATTAACCAAACAATTCTTTCGAATAAACGTGAAAAAGCAATACTGACTTGCTCTGCTTACAGCAGCCATTAAGCCGAAGAATAGCAGAATGCATAGCAAAGTGCAGTTGCTAAATTTAAGTAGTGTCTTTAAAGCGATGGATGTAATCCAGTTGAACCAATTATTCATAAAAGATAAACGGGGAAAAAATGTAAAACTTAATTGGTTTGTATCTTAGTTTTAAAAATAATGTTATCGGAATCGATGTATTTGTAGATAACCACTGTTATATGAAAAGTCTTTAAATTAATTTGTATTTTTCTTATAGGAGCCCTTCTTTTCTTGTATTGTGCTGGCGTTCCTCCTCTAACACCGCTTGGCTTACATAACAAAATTTCTCCCCTCTTCTGCTGATTTTCTTTTCATTTGAAGATCTCTGCCGATTTGTTTTGCTGGTATTCTTGAATGTGATTTCCTTTCTGTAAATTTTTCTATGTGTCACAAAGTTTTCGCTTTATATAATACTTCCAGTCCAACCATACCTTAAACAATTTCAGATTTCATTGTAAATAAAGCTTCAAAATATAAAATTCAACTTGGAAGATTTCTTACTTTTTTCCCATATGAAAGCGTAATTTGTAAGTGGCCGAAAGCTATTCAAAGCAATGACGACGCTTTCCCAAAACGAAGACGCTTCAAATTTTGAATATCTTGAATAGGTAACAGTTCAGTTCTTGGATAATCTCTGGCTTAGTGCCATCAACTCTACCAGTTTTTGCCATTGGTTTTTGTTCGTGGTTACTTTAGCCCTGCAACGAAGAAATAAGCATTTTATTAAACACATTTGCTTCGAATAATTTTTTTCTAAACTTTATACTCACCCTTTTCTTTAATAAAAAAACACTAAACAAAAATAAATCACAGGATCAAATGAAATGTTATTTTTGTAAGAGAACCCCCTAAATATTTGTGTAATCTTAGCTTGGTATACATATGTACATTACGGTGAGAAAGTGATTAATTTTTAAAATAAGAAAAATTGGTAAAGTAGTAGTTCTATTCTCATACAAATAAAATGTTTAATGGTTATCTAATTATAATATTGTATATGAAAAAAAATATAAAATTGAGAGTTTTAAGGATAAAATATCCTACGATCATTTTATTCAAAGATACCCCACATTTTTATGAAAAAATTTATATTGTATTTTAATTTAAAAGATTGCATGTTTTCGGTAAAAATATTAAAAATTGAAGCCAACCCTAAACGAAATAGTGTTTTGGTAAAATTACAACACAGCATTTACTACTATATATAGGAGCTACCTAATTCGATCATCTGATTCGATCGATTGCACACACAATCCAAAAATTAGAGTTAAATAGATGGATTTATGGTAAAAAAATTTTCATCTTCGATTATTAAAAAAATATACAGATTTTAACATAAGTAGACGAAAGAATTTAATTATTTTTCCGTGAAGATATTAAGATTTGGCATATTAAGAGTTATATATATATTAAAAGTTTTTGAAGTTTCGCAACGTGAAAATATGAATTTCATTAAATTTATATTATATATGTAAATGAATTATATAAGTTAAAAATGTTTTCTTACACTTGACTTTTAATAACAGTAAGTAGATAAAGACCAATAAAGGAAGCTATTAAATTCACGCAAGTTTCTTGAGAACTATCCTTCGAGGCAACTTCGGCCAAATTGCCGCGAATCGCATGATGTTGTGTTAGGGCAGCTCGGGTAGCACCACCTAAAAAAATACAAGAATTAGTATACATAAATAGATACAGACAAAATACATTAATCAATCAGGTCAGGTCTAAGAAAATTGTGTTTTCGAATTAAAAGAATATACTTATTGCATCAAACCTTACAGATTTTTATTGATAGCACTGTATGTAAAGCGTCATTTTTTTGGTACGGTTTTTGACGTTTATATTTCTGACAGTTCATGTGTGATTCTTGATATGTGTCAAAGTAAAAAATGCTCAGTTTGGTTTGCCATTTCATCATGAATAGACTTACGCCTGAACAACATTTGCAAATTATTGAAATTTATTACCAAAATTCGAGGTCTGTGAAAAATGTGTTTCGCAAGCTACGTCCATTTTATCGACCCACAGAGCAGGCTATTCAGCTCATTGTGACCAAATTTCGCACCAGTTTCACTTTATTGGACATCAATTCATCAAATCTTATCCATAGAGTGAGTACTGAAGAGAATATTGCTGCTGTATCCGCCAGTGTTGAAGAAGATCGCTATATGTCCATCCAGCGCCGATCGCAGCAGTCGGGTTTATGTTATTCGACCACATGGAAGATTTTACGCGGATTAACACCATACAAAATACAGCTGGTGCAAGAACTGAAGCCAGGCGACCTACCACAAAGTCGAATTTTCGGTGAATGGGCCTTAGAAACGCTGGATGAGGATCCGGGTTTTATCTCAAAATTGTTTTCAGCGACGAGGCTCATTTTTGGATACGTAATCAATGGATTACGTAAATAAGCAGAATTGCAGTATTTGGAGTGAAGACCAGCCAGAGACAATTCCAATGACCTGTTTGGTGCGGTTTATGGGCAGGCGGCATAATTGGGCCGTACTTCTTCAAAGACGATTAAGGCTGCAACGTTACGGTCAATGGAGAAAGGTACCGTTCGATGATAACAGACTTTTTTTGCCGAAAATTATAGAATTCTACTCGGCCGACATGTGGTTCCAACAGGACGGTGCGAAGTCAATTGGCCACCAAGATCGTGTGATTTGACCCCTAACTTAGCTATGTTAAGTGTCTTGTCTATAGGGACAAGCCAAACACGATTGCTGCTTTGGGAGCCAACATTGAACGCGTCATTGGTGAGATTCCGACCGATATGTGTGAAAAAGAGTGCCAAAATTGGACCTTCAGAATGGGCCTCTTGAAGTGTATCCGCGGGCAACATTTAGGTGAAATAATCTTTAAAAAGTAAACGGCAGAAATTGATTTATCGATCCAAATAAAAATTTCTTTTACTTTTGTAACATTTCTTTTTTTTTTTATTATAAAAAACCAAGCTCTTAAAAAATCGCCCTTTATTTGGAACTGTATAGCAATATTGTTTCGTAAAAATCTGCCATGTTCTATATTCCACTTTCCAGGGAAATTAAAATAGAAACATTGCAATTGAAATTACTGCAATTTTAAATTAACTCGAAAGTGGAATCAAGAACATTTACTTTACTTTTAATGGCACAACAGCCCATGGAGGGCCTAGGCCGAGCTCTTCGCATACACTCATGTTGTGCGTGTTATATTTGTACATGAATATAAGGAACCTACAGTTTAATGCCGAATCCGAACGGCGAAGTGAAAAGCTTTTCATAAGCAATTTTTACTCTTGTAGGTTTGCCATTGACTGCCAAGAGGTGGTGCCGTGTAGAAAAATTATTTTTTCTACTTTTTTTTATTTTGCCTGTGCCGAGATTCGAACCCGGAATACTCTGTGTAGCAGTCCAACGCACTACCACCACGCCACAGCGACCAATCAAGAACATTGCTGATATGGTAATTCGCAAGGCATCAGGTTTCCGTTGCACACTTATGTTTATAATCAGTGTTCATAACAACCTTTTGCCTGCAACCTACCGCTTTCTTATTATCAACCTACCAAAAAAAGTTCACTAATAAAAAAACACACACTATTTTTACAATATTTAATATTTACGTTTTTACGGCGAACGATTTTTGATTGATTTTGTGGCATTTCGTTCCTTTAGAATTGTACAGTATTAGTCCATACACCATTTAATTAGTTTCGAGTAATTTGAAAGTTTGAGATAAAATATCAGAAACACCAGCAGAAGAATATATAATTTTTTTTATTGGAAATACTTTCTACATGTATGTATGTACGTTCTATTGTTCTACTAATCCGGTATCATTTAGTAGACATTTAAAAATTAATTCATGTCTTAAAATAACACGCCATGTTAGTTTATTCCAAGTCGTACATATAGGTTTTAATTGTATGACGTGATCTAACGTGGTATGGATATAGAATAATATAACACTAAACTGCGTTGTACTGATATTCATTTGTAGTATGGGCTAAAGGAATTTCGTAAAAAAAATAAGTATTTTTATAGCAAATTCAATTTAATAAAAATATCACAACTATGCCGAATGGAATAAAATTGTTACGATTTAGTTTCTACCGTTTATTTATCTAAACAAAGAAAAGGTACTGGATTGTGTATAAAAGCAAAATATTGCAATTTTATTAAATCCAGCACTTCACAAAACACTTAAAATTACTGTGTTTTCACTAAGACTGTTGAACTGTGACTCACTCACTGATTGCCGTTGTCATCACGAACATACCAGAGCTCTTCGAATTTCATTAAATGATGCTATGTTTCATCGAACGTTGCGTAGTAACACCACCTGTTGGCAAGAGTTAATCTCCGCTTGATCTCAAGGTTGACATTGTTTTTTGTGTTAATGTTGGATCCTAGGTAAACGAAATCCTTGTCGACTTCAAAAGTATATTTGTCAACATTGACATTTTGTCTAAGACGCTGTAACTCTTTCTTTGTTGTTACAAGGTATTTTGTCCTCGTTCACCACCCACTCGGCGAAATTGGAGAAAATGCTATACTGACTGTCGCGCGAGTTACGATACCCCCTACAACAGCAACAACCATCAGCCAAGCACCGACCAAGCCATCAAGAATTAACACAGAGTAGGTAATGAGATATTTAAGTATTTTTTAAGTTTATTGAACACATTGTATTTTTATTATTTTCTCTATTTTATTTTGTTTATATGATTGCAACATTGTAACTTACTTTGTATTCTTCAGAAATTATGTTGCAATCAATAAATATGTTACATTGTAACCTATTTAAAAAAAAGCTTTAAAAAAAAAAACAAAAAACAATTAATTCTAACAACGAGGAGTTTTAACTCCTTAAGAACCGAAGAACCTATCAACTCCTCAGAAATCAACAAATACATCAAACTCGAGGAATTCTTTTGAGCTGCCTGTAAGTGAAGAACTAAAATTTAGAATATATGTAAAAAAAAGAAATATATATAAAAATGAGTTAGCATAAGTATACATAAATGTTAAACAATATTAAAAGAAAAGCTGCCGACCATCTCAATAATAAAAATAAAGAAAAACACTCCCAAGTATTCGGGAAGAAGAGGAAAGGACAATTGACAACCGTAGGACCTCTGGTCGGTTGGCAAGTAGAAATTAAGAAATAAATAATACACAAACTGAATTAGAAACACCTATACAAATCGTAGAAATGGCTACTGCACAAGAAATATTTGATAGTTTAAGAATTCCGGACGTAATAAAAGACTTACAGACATTTGACGGAAACCCAAAATTCTTACCAGATTTCCTAAGAAATGTAGAGAAAATCTTATTATTTATTAGAAATACAGACGGATCCCCTTACGGACGGATATAGCTAAGAGCAATAAGAAATAAAACAGTAGGACCAGCAAACGACTCCCTTAACGCACACTTAACTCCTTTAATTTTGGATGATATAAAGAAAACACTCATGAACTTATATACAGATAAGAGAAATGAAAGTACTTTGATCAGGGAACTACATAGAATTAAACAGTATAATCAAACTACCGAGGAGTAGTTATTAAGTAACATACGTATGAAAGAAAATAATCATATACAAAATTCAAAGAAAAATTTATTTCAAGAAATGACACTGAATGTTTTATAACCAGATTAAAGGAACCTTTAGGTGCAATTATAAGAGCAATGCGTTCAGCAGATATATGTACTGCATTGAATTATTGCCAAAAAGAAAAATATATATTCAAAAAGGTTTTCCAAATATAATGGTAAGCCTTATCCAAAACCTCTTACTTACTTACTTAGCTGGCGCTACAACCGATGATCGGTCTTGGCCGCCTCCACAAAGCTTCGCCAGTCACTTCTGCTATGCGCGCGCTGGCGCCAGTTGATAAGGCCAAGTGCAGTCAGGTATCCAAAACCTCAGTTAACCCAAAATCCTAATACTTTGAACCAAATACAAAGAATTCAAAGATCCCCAAATTATAACCAACAGAGATATTCTCGACCAAATCCTCGCTTTATACAGAATGAAACCACTTTCTCACAAAACCCTTTCAATAATTCAATAATTACAACTCAAATCGCCCTGATTTTACACAGAACCAGCCAACCTTCTTGCAAAACTCTTTTATTAATTATTACCCAAATCGTCAGCTTCCACAAGTCATACCACACAACAGTGGTATGACGAGACAAAACCTTCCCACACATCAATCAGCACAAAATCGTTTCAATAGACAACCAAACTACAAAATAGAAGAAGTTAATAATATAAACAATACAGAAGAAGAAATTAGAAGAAAAAATTGACCTAGTAACAAAAAAAATGTCCACAAAAAATTTTGAAATCAATTTAAAACTTAAACCAAACTATACGAGTTATGATCAAAAAATAACCGTTATTTTCAAAAAGTATTTATTTATTCATCAACAACTATCTTGTCCATCCATATAATACACTTATGCCAGCGTTTTTTCCAATACTCGAAACACTTCTGAAACGCGCTTTTCGGTATCGCCAACAGCTTCTGTTTCGAAATTTCTTTTCGGTGTCTTCAGTTTTGGGAAGAGGAAAAAGTCAGCGGGGGCCAAGTCCGGTGAATACAGTGGTTGAGGCATGATAACGGTTTTGTTTTTGGCAAAAAACTTACGCACAAGCGACGTTGTTTTTGCTCAAAATTTAGCAAATTCACTGCGTCAATGTTTTCATCGGTTGTTGACGTGCTCGGGCGACCAGGACGAGCATCGTCATTGACATCTTCTCGGCCTTCCTTAAACCGGTTATACCACAATTGAACTTGTGTTCTGCTCATAGTAGACTCGCCAAAGGCCACAGTCAACATTTCAAATGTCCTTGCGCGTTTAATTTCATTTTTTACACAAAACTGAATACAGTTTCTTTGATCCATTTTTTCGAATAGTAAAAAATCGAAGAGCACACAAAAACACGACTAACCTTTTTATCTGTCAAAAACAAACTGACAATCCAAAATGGTTGGTATTGCCAACATATATAACAGACAGTACCAACATAACAGAAAAATAAATGCGAAAATCGAACATACGTAACTCACGAAATTTGAAAATAACGGTTATTTTTTTATCACACCAGGTAAACACTATATTCCTAGCTTAACAAAAACAACAATAAAATTACCTGTTGATATCAAGGAAGGTACAATTTTTATACCCCATACAAAATTTAAAGAAAATCTATATGCCACAGAAAGAATATATACTGCAAACAATTAGTTTGCCACTGTGGAAGTACTCAATAATTTAGATTCAGACCAGTTATTATTTATCGAACAGCCCCTGAAAGTAGAACCCTATGAGAATAACGATTTTGTGGAAATAAATATGCTCGATCATATGTTGTCAGGTGAATCAATCCCAACTGATGTAAAACAGCTGCTTCGTACAGATCATTTGAACGAAAAATAAAAATAATTACTCTTGAAAACATGTAAGGAATTTAGTAGCATATTTTATAAAGAGGGACAAGACCTTAGCTTTACCAATGAAATAAAACATCGAATTATCACAACAGACAACATATCCATCCACAAAAAATCATATCGATACCCTTACATTCATATACAAGAAATTCAATCACAAATTAGCCAAATGTTAGATCAAGGTATAGTTAGACACAGCTATTCGACATGGAGTGCTCCGGTTTGCATAGTTCAAAAAAAAAAGGACGCTAGTGGAAGACAAAAATGGCGCCTGGTGATAGATTTTAGGAAATTAAACGAAAAAACCGTAGCAGATCGCTATCCTATACCAAATATCAGTGAGATCCTTGAACAATTAGGGAGGTGTATGTACTTCACCGCTTTAGATTTAGCTAGCGGATTCCACCAGGTGGAAATGCACCCTAACGACGTGTCACAGACAGCCTTTACAGCAGACGGAGGCCATTATGATTCATAAGAATGCCTTTTGGACTAAAAAATGCGCCGTCTACCTTTCAACGGGTTATGGATAACGTCCTCAAGTACTTAGTAGGTAAAATATGCCTGGTATACCTTGATGATATTATCATTTATGCCACATCTTTGGAAGAGCATATTCAAAACTTAAGAATAGTATTCCAAAGATTAAAAGAAGCGAATTTTAAAATACAAACAGATAAGTCAAAATTATTACATAAAGAAATTGAATTTCTACTACACATCGTATCAACCGAAGGTATAAAACCGAATCCTTTGAAAATCCAAACTATTAAAGATTTTCCTATACCAAAAACGCAGAAAGAAATTAAATCATTTCTAGGTTTATTGGGTTACTACTGGGTTATTCATAAAAGACTTTGCAAGAAAACTTAATAAAACCAATGACTGCATGCTGCACGACTGCATAGCGACGAAAATCTTGACAATCACATACCACTTTCGGAACGACCCATCAATGAATTTAATCTACAGATTATTAAAAACTGACGATATACCAAGAACAATATTAGAACTACCTTTAAGGAATAAACAGAGACGAATAATTCAAGATACAAATTTTACTGACACAAAAATAATAAATATTTTCAAAAAATACATTATACCAAATAGACAAATAGCCATTTTTTGTGATAACGAAGTATTTAAAAATATATTCCGAACACTCTGAAAACAAAATCTTCAAATCCATACGTTGTACACTAACATATTAATCAACTTAACTAATGAGGATGACCAAGACAGAATTATTAATGAGTACCACAAAAACAGCAGCCATAGGGGAATTCAAGAATGAAGGTATGGTACTTAGACGGAAATATTATTTTCCAAATATGAATACTAAAATTAATAAAATTTTAAACAACTACGACGAATGCAAATCGCAGAAATACGACAGACGGCCACCTAAATTGATATTTACTGTATAAACAATAAACAGTTATGAACAATTATAGATAAATTCTGCAGATTCGCCGCAGGTTATACACTACCCACAAGAAATAGCATATGTATTATAAAATCTCTCTCTCTATAATCTCATTCTATTAGCTTACACGGTATACCCAAAAACATAACCTGCGACTTAGGCTCCGAATTCTGCGCTCAAATCTTCAAAGATTTTTGCAAACAATATGACATCATTTAAACAACAAGTAATTCACCTGTTGAAACACTTCACTCTACCCTGACAGAAATCTATAGAATTATCCTTACCACTAGAAAAGAAAACAAATTAGACAGAGATCACGACGAAATGTTCTCTGTAACATTAATAACATACAACAACGCAATTCACTCGACCACAAAACATACGCAGTATGAATTATTTTTTGGGAAAACTTATAAACTTAATGAGGGAATAAACTTTTCAAATGAACATGACTATCTCATTAAACTCCACGAATTCCAAACTAAACTATATTCTTTGATTAAAGAAGAAGTTGACAAAGTAATGAACAAAATAATAGATAAACTTAACGAGAATAGGGGAGCCAGAACAAAGAGCAGCAAATGAAATTATACACAGGAATGAATGTAGACGAAATAAGATCACCCCTTGCTTTAAAAAAACATAAAATTAAAGAAAACAGACATGTTACAGTAAAAACTACAGAAAACAAGAAAATACATAAAGCAAGAATTAGGAAAATAAATAATATTAAAATTTTTTTTTACAAATTACGGATTATACATGGTGGCAACACAACATTTCCAATCACAGAAATTAGCAAATGACCAAAACATAATCCAAATTAAACTCGGACCTTGCAGAATAATACGTAATCATTTCAACTTACTGCATATTGTTAACCTAACGGAATATGAAAATAACCTAGATAGAATCTCACAAGTATTGAGAAAATTTGAAACACATACCTTCTTAAAAATTCCACTTAGAATATCTAACCAGAAATTCACCGACCTCAAGACGACGTTACTATCATTATTACCCACAAAAAGACATAAACGTGGACTTATAAATGGATTGGGTACAACTATTAAATTCATTACAGGATATATGGACGCAAACGACGCAATATTAAAGTTAACAACGAAATATTAAAGTAATGAACAAAATAATAGATAAACACAGAGACCAATCAGATACAGAAATTTATATTAAACAACAACATATAATAAATGAGCAAATGATACAAAGACTAAAAAACATGACAACTTACATTAATGTAGAGCAAAATGATATAAATTCCTATTTAGAAAACTTATTAAATAGAATTCAGAAACAGAATAATATCATTGAAGAAATTCAATATATAAATCAAATCAACTATAATATGGATACTCTTAATAGCCATTTAAAAGATATTTCACAAACGATAACTTTAGCCAAATTAAATATTATTTCTAATTTAATTCTTAACACGGAAGATATTAAAACAATACGCAAATTATTAGAAAAAGAACAAATTGAATTAATCTCTGATGAACATAAGTATGTATAACTTAAGATCTAATAAGTTTATTGTAATAATTCGAATATAATTTTTAACGTAAAAATACCACAAGTAGAAAACTATGATTGTAAATTCTACAACATTATTCCACTACCCATAAATCACACAAAACAAATTATAACTAAGCCTTATGTAGCTTATAATAATAGGAAAATTCAGTTCTTCGACAAGGTATGCCAAAAGGTAGAAAATATCTAATATTGCAAAAATCCAATCAACGAAGTCGCAACGGAGAATTCAACCTGTATAGGCCAGATGGAGTTAACAACCACAATCTACCAAATTACAGCGAACCTTATCTTATTATTTAATATACCACAAACATTAATCAAATATAATTGCAGTAATCCAAAAGAATTGACGGTAGAGGGCACCATTATGATCACTTTCAACAATTGCACCGGAAATTAATGGCATAACTTATACAGACTCCTTCGAAATATTCTGGGATGAGGTCAAACTAATACTACCATCAAACCAGCAAATTCAACCCAAATCAATTTCATCATCTATAACGCTACCTAGACTACAAGAATTCAACTTTAAACATAATACATCCATTGCAGACTTACAATATGAAAGCAACAAGATAGCAATTTCCACCATGACCACAGTTTTCATCTTATCAATCTTAACAATCGCAATTATATTGGGAATAAGGAGAAAAACCATCTTCAAATACCTACCTCAACAAACACCAACAATCGCTCCAACCATTTCTCTATGCCCATCGTTCTATTCTAAGGGGGGAAGAATTACGACACCCCCTACAACAGCAACAACTATCAGCCAAGCACCGACCAAGCCATCAAGAATTAACGCAGAGTAGGCAATGAGATATTTAAGTATTTTTTAAGTTTATTGAACACATTGCATTTTTATTATTTCCTCTATTTTATTTTGTTTATATGATTGCAACATTGTAACTTACTTTGTATTCTTCAGAAATTATGTTACTTTACTTACTTTTAATGGCACAACAGCCCATGGAGGGCCTAGGCCGAGCTTTTTCGCATCCACTCATGTTGTGCGTGTTATATTTATACATGAATGGAAGGGACCTACAGTTTAAAGCCGAATCCGAACGGCGAAGTGAAAAGCTTTTCATAGCAATTTTTACTCTTGTCAGGCCATTGCCTGACAAGAGGTGGTGCCGTGTAGAAAAATTATTTTTTTTTTACTTTTTGATTTTGCCTGTGCCGAGATTCGAACCCCGGACACTCTGCGTAGCAGTCCAACGCACTACCACTACGCTACAGCGATCACACAGAAATTATGTTGCAATCAATAAATAAGTAGGTTATATTGTACTTTTGTTTAACTTAATTCTAAGAATACTGTCGATTGTAAAATGTGTAAAACCAAATGTAAAGCTGAAATCAAGACAAAAGTTCAGTTCGAACAGTACAACTTTTTAGTTGTGTTTTTTTAAAACGCTCCACCGCTCAGAGATATAATTCGCGTTGATGCCAATGATTTCAATATCCTCAACGTGTGCTAGCAGCATGCCAATATGGGAGATTATAGCAAGCAACTGGAAACATAGTGACGAAATTTTAAGAATTCCCGTCAGGGATGTGGGTGGGGGCGTAGGACACAAGGCAAAATTCATGACAGTTGCAAGTGCGCCCATGGTCGATCCTTGCGCCTCTAAGTTTCAAGTCGACACACAACCTCCTCGTGACGTCCCCTGGATAGCTATCTGACAACCGTCAGTGAGCTAACTAATGTGTGCGGCGAGCTTCTCCATGGCCTTGAATGAACCCACCACGTTAAAATATTATCCAATAAATCCTCAAACGAAGCCCTGGATATGGAACCCCCCTAATGTTGACGGCTCACGCAAAACGCCCAAAGAACAACGATTTGCGGATATGCACCTGGAATGTCCGAACCCACTACAGGGAAGGTGCTTCTATCCAGCTGGTGGATATCCTCCAACAATACAGAGCTGACATCACCGCTATACAGGAAATGCGATGGACAGGACAGGGTTGCTCCAGAAGAGCATCCTCTTATATCTACTACAGCTGTCATAGGTCGAGACACGAATTTGGTGTTGGATTTGTGGTTGGGAAGAGACTGCGTCAACTACTCTCGAGGTTCACGCCCGTGAACGAGCGCCTAGCCACTATCCGCATCAAGGCAAAATTCTTCAACATCAGCCTAACGGATAAGAACGGTGAAACGAACAAAGATTACCTCTAAGAGCTCCTCGACAAAACTTATGAGCACTGCACCCGCCATGGTGGGCAAGGAGCGTCTCTTTGGTCAGACAATCGGAAATCGACTTCGGCGCCGCACGAAACACGACAGTTAGTATCACCGGATTCCAACATAATGATATCCATAAGGTCACTTGGCTGTCCCTGATCACGTTGTGATCGACGGAAGGCAGGCTTCCCGTGTACTAGACGTACGCACAATACGTGGTGCAAACAGCACACTTCTTGGTTGGTGCCAAGATCTGCACACGTGTATGTTTAGCAAATCGCGTACGGATAGGTACAAAGAGAAAGCTGGATGTCGAAAAGCTGCAATCACAACAGACAACCGAAATGTTCGCCAATCAACTCACACTCCTCCTATCGCAAAACACCCCTCAACTTGAGGATATATGCGCGCAGTGGGCGCACATTTCCCGCTCTACGCGTACGGCTGCCGAAGAGGTGCTAGGCTACTACCGTCGACGGAGAAATATGTGGTACGACCAAGAAAAACGCTGTTTACAGAGCCACCCTGCAGTCAGTTCCAACGCGAGCTGCTAAGGTGCTATACCGAGAGTTGAGGAAGGACGAGAAACGTCTTTTCAGGCGCAAGAAAAGGTATGCATGCAGACACGAGTTCAATAATATCGAAATGTTGCGAGTCAGGAACGAGGTCCGAAAATTTTTTGAAAGAATAAGACTCCTGACTGATGGGTTGACGACAGGTGCCTCTTCCTGCAAGGATGAAGATGGAAATCTGTTGATAAATATTCAAGGCATAACGAGTTTATGGAGGGATCACTTTTCGCAGGTGCTTAATGGCGATGACGGCAATAATCCCGCCACTGCGGGATCTACTCTGAAAACCCCAATCACTGACGGCGAACGTCAGTGATTGTACCTCAGAGAACTCTGCCCAATCCATAATGTGATTTCACGATCTGCGTAATTACCGTATCGCATATAAGGTTCTATCGAGCGTACTGTGCGAAAGACTGAAGCCCATTATCAACAAACTGATTGGACTTTATCAGTGTGGTTTCAGGCATGGTAAATCCACCATCGACCAGATATTCAAATCCTACGCCAAATCCTGGAAAAGGTCCGAAAAAACCCGATTGGCATCCATCATCTATTCGCCAATTATAAAGCCGCCTTTGACAGCACGATTAGGGTTCACGCCGCAATGTCTGATTGTGGTATCCCTGCAAAGCTCATTCGTCTTTGCAAAATGACACTGACCAACACCACCAGCGCAGTGAAAATTGGGATAGACCTATCCGCGCCATTTGATACCAAAAGAGGTTTCTGACAAGATGACTCCCTATCGTGCGACTTCTTTAACCTTATGCTGGAGAAAATAATTCGAGCTGCGAACATCGACATTTCTGGCACTATCTTCTACAAGAGTGTCATGCTGCTAGCATACGCTGATGACATTGACATCATTGGCAAAAACGCTCGAGCAGTCAGTGCAGCATTCTCCAACCTGGAAAGGGAGTCTCGTCGAGTGGGTCTAGTGGTGAACGAGGACAAAACGAAATACCTTGTGTCAACAAACAAAGAGTCATGGTGTCGTGGACAAAATGTCACTGTTGACAATTATACTTTTCAAGTCGTCAAGGATTTCGTCTATCTAGGATCCAGCATAAACACCAACAATAATGTCAGCCTTGAGATCAAGCGGAGATTAACTCTTGCCAACAGGTGTTACTACGGGCCCTCCCTCGACCGACGAAAATAACGCTCTATAAGTCCCTCATCCTTCCCGTCCTAATGTATGGCGCAGAGACGTGGACATTGACCATCAATGATGAGATGCTGTTAGGAGCGTTCGAGAGGAAGATACTCCGTAAGATCTACGGTCTATTATGCGTGGATGACGTGTATCGAATAAGATGGAATGATGAGCTCATCGCCGACACTGAGCTGTACGCCGACACTGACGTAGTCAAGCGTATAAAAATCCAGCGGCTTCGCTGGCTGGGTCATGTTGAGCGAATGGAAGAAAGTGCTCCGGTTAGAAGGGTGTTTATTCGGACCACGGTGGAGGAATACGCAGAAGAGGACGTCCTAATATCCGTTGGAAAGACCAGATGCAGGATAACCTGACTGCACTTGGCCTTATCAACTGGCGCCAGTGCGCATAGCAGAGGCGACTGACGACGCTTTATAAAGGCGGCCAACCACTAACGAATCCAAGAAGCGGGTTAAGGTTAAATACGTTAGCAATAATCGCTAATCTCAGTAAATGGGGTTTTTGAATTAAAAACTAAAATGCGTAATCACAACACTTTCCATCGAGGGGTTACCAACTTTTATGTTTTCACCCGGAATCTCCGGGAATTTTTTATTTTCTCCGAGCGAGAAAGTGTAAAATCAAATCGTATTAAATTTTATTGAGCGTTGAGAGTGTGACACCCTTCGGCACTCGTTTTCAACATTGCTTTTTATTTAGCAAAACTCCGAATCTGGAAGCGGAATTTTTCTATCACGTCAGCGATTCCATAAATCATAATCTAAATTTGAAATAATAAACTAAAAGAAATATTGCAAAGTACCGTGAAAAACAGCTTTTTCGATTTTTGGTCTCAAATTTCTCGATAGTTGTGGGTGAACAAAAATTCTGTTTTCAGTTTCATTTTCAACATCTATATTATATAAATTACGCTGTGTGGTCTAAGAAATATTAATACAGTGTTACAGTAAAATTTCGTATTCGTGTTGAGCATTAAAAAATATAATATATGTATAAGAACGCCCATACGCACGCCAAATAGAAATTATGTTGCACTGTTGTTATGAATCAGCGAGCCTGAGCCCTATACTCATCGAAAAGTAGTAATATTTGGAAGCTATAAAATAGAAACTGCGCAAAGCATTGGTGGAAACAAAACGCAAAGTACCATAAAAAGTGGCGTCTCTCGATTTATAGTCTCAAATTTCTCAAAACTGAGTGTAATAAAAAAATTATGCTTTGGCAAGGTTGTTAACCTGCTCTCAAATCGTAACCTGCATAGGATCAGCATAGGATCATCGTAAGAGCGATCATTTATCACTCTAAAATGTGCAACGAATGATTCCCCGCTGCTCCAGTTCCCTTACAATTAGTATATCGTAATTGTTTTGACCTCTAAATGGAATAATGAAGGAGGATTGCTGTTCGGTTACGAATAATAATGCTTCTCATTACTCTTGTTCTTCTACTAAACTATTTTTCTTTCTTATTATATGTATTTAGCGACTTTGCTACTTTTAACTACTTTTTTACCATTAAAGTAGACGTTTTTCATTAATTAAAAAAAAAAATAACGACTTTAGCGATTTATGTACTCCATCAAGAAAAAAATATTTGGTGTTAGGAATAAGATTTTAATGCAATCAAATGAATTATTTCCATAGCTGCATTTAGTTAAATGTATCCTATTATAGAGAATTATCCGCCCAATGGCTGCGGAAAAATGAAGATAAAAATTAATTCATATTTTTCGATAAATAACTTTCGATTTGAGTTTTCTATTACGTGAATATGTTATTCTTCATATTTTAATATTTTTAGAAATTAATGAAGAACGCGAGCTTAGCCAACTAATATAAAAATTTTAGCTAGGTTACTGACCTTGAGTATGCACTCTTTCCATACGAACCCCCATGCTCGAGAAATTAAAGCTATTGCTTACTACTTCTTCGAGGATCAGAGAGTTTTAAAACTTTTTTTTCGAAATATTGTCCAATAAATTTTTTACAAGTATTTTTAATAATATCAAAACACTAAATTCTTGATTTGACCTCGTAGCAGTCCAGCCCCACTGCCATTTCCACCACGACGACCACTGACTGTGATGAACTAACTGACAGTAAAATATACATTTTGATCTAATCAGATTCGAGCCTAATTGGCTTTTTCACTGCCTGCCTATCCAAAAAAAAACGATCCCTCTAGAGCCGAAATCTATATCGAAAACGTGTTTGTAGCCTCCCTGGATTCAAGGATTATCTACGCATTTACCCATATACAAGTATCGATATTTCAATGTTGACAAATACTCGTACATACCCAAATAAAGTAAAAAATTTGTGTAATTTCTATAATTTCATAAATGTTATGCCGATAATCTCCCCGAGCAATATTGGTTGATAGTATTGCAAAGGCAATAGTATAACATGAAATTTTGCGCATATCAGCGTTTATTGTAACTTGTATACTCGTAGTATGTATGTAACACTCGTATAAAACTCCTGTATTTATGGACGAATGAGTATCACGATATTTGTTGTACGATTACATTTACATGTTTGTATACGAGGTATGATAAAAAATAACCGTTATTTTTTCAAAAAGTAATTATTTATTCATCAACCACTATCTTGTTTCCTTCAAAGTAATCCCCTCAGATATATTACACTTATGCCAGCGTTTTTTCCAATCCTCGAAACACTTCTGAAACGATTTTTGGTATCGCCAACAGCTCCTGTTTCGATTTTTCTTTTATCTCCTCAATCGTAGCAAAACGCTTTCCTTTCATCGGTGTCTTCAGTTTTGGGAAGAGGAAAAGTCAGCGGGTGCCAAGTCCGGTGAATACAGTGGTTGAGGCATGATAACGGTTTTGTTTTTGGCAAAAAACTTACGCACAAGCGACGTTGTTTTTGCTCAAAATTTAGCAATTTTGGAACAATCTTCGCTGCCGCTCGTTTCATGCCTAAAACATCCGTAAAATTTGCTTGGCATGAGCCGAACGATATGCCAACATCATCAGCAACCTCTCTGATAGTGATTCGACGATTATCCAAAATCATTTTCTTCACTGCGTCAATGTTTTCATCGGTTGTTGACGTGCTCGGGCGACCAGGACGAGCATCGTCATTGACATCTTCTCGGCCTTCCTTAAACCGGTTATACCACAATTGAACTTGTGTTCTGCTCATAGTAGACTCGCCAAAGGCCACAGTCAACATTTCAAATGTCCTTGCGCATTTAATTTCATTTTTTACACAAAACTGAATACAGTTGTGGTCGCTGTGGCGTAGTGGTAGTGCGTTGGACTGCTGCGCATAGTGTCCGGGATTCGAATCTCGGCACAGGCAAAATCAAAAAGTAGAAAAAAAAAATTTTCTACATGGCACCACCTCTTGGCAAGCAATGGCAAACCTACAAGAGTAAAACTTGCTATGAAAAGCTTTTCACTTTGCCGTTCGGATTCGGCATTAAACTGTAGGTCCCTTTCATTCGTGTACAAATATAACACGCACAACATGAGTGGATGCTGTTGTGCCATTAAAAGTAAAGTAAAGTAAGAATACAGTTTCTTTGTTCCATTTTTTCGAATAGTAAAAAATCGAAGAGCACACGATTGGAAGAAAGCGCTCCGGCTAAAAGGGTGTTTTATTCGAGCCACGGTGGAGGAACACGTTTAAGAGGACGTCCTAATCTCCGTTGGAAAAACCAGGTACAGGGCTACCTGACTGCACTTATCAACTGGCGTCAGCGCGCGTATAGCAGAGGCGTCTGGCGAGGCTTTATAGAGGCGACCAAGACCGAGCATCGGTTTTACTGTCAGTTAAGTAAGCCACGGATGTGCAAAGGTTTGTGCATCATTGTAATGCACTCTCTGTGGAATATATCGCTGCTGTAAGTGAAAGTGTGGCCGAAGAACTGAATTTGTCTTCCCGATGTTTTCAGCAATTTTGTCTGTCTTACGGCTCATTATGGCGCCTAAATTTTTTGCACCTAAATTTACACTTCCATCCGTATAAAGTCCAGCTCACGCAACAAGATTGTACCAGAAGCCACACAACCTAACCGATTTTGACTTTATAGCGCGAGAAGTTCCCACAACGCGTAATAACGTTTCGCCGATGTTTATTGACCGCCGAGATTATACGATTTGACATCATTGAACTTTTTTTTGTGGGGCTGTGTGAAGGACCGTGTTTATTATAAACCTCAAAGTCAACTTTTGTCAAGCGAAATGTAAAAAGTGGTCGAAAATTACCTGAAAAGGATTGATTGTTGCAAAAGATCTCGAAATAACTTATTTTCTTTTGCCGACAAAATAAAAGTCATACAATAACTGTTTATTTTTTCCCCGACAAAATATAAGTTAAAAATATCTATTATTTTTGGTGGAAAACCCTAAAAGATAGTAACAGTTTAGCCTATTACGATAAAAGTCACAAACTAACTTTTAATATATGACTTTTACCACAAAACTCAATGCCGATAGGATCCCTGTAAAGTTTAAATAATGATAAATTAATGAATTTTTTGCCATTGTTTCAAAATTCGAATTATTTGGGACAATTTAGTTCAGAATTAATAATAACAATTTCCCCCGTCGGATTGAATGATAAGTCTGTTATACTATAAGTCCACAAGCGAAATGATGTTAACTAAAAATTTACAAAAATTAACATTTACAGGAGGGTAACCAGGTTCTGAACACCACATCTAGTCCCATATTTGGTGTTGTGCCTCATCGCGAACTTGTTTCCTTAACATTGTGTTGCATATCTTCTCAACTAGTTGCCAGATAGTAGTTTTTGGAATAGTTTATAAATAAATCAATCAAATTTCAACTAATTGGAATAATTTTTAATCCTATTAATTAGTTGTAGACCAATCGAATTTTTCAGTTATCTATAGACTTCAAAATTAAAAGTATTTTTTAATATGGAAAAAATTAATTTTTTTTTTTAATTAGGCAGTTCATATTATTATTAAATCCATATAAGTGCAAAATATTGTAAAGTGATAAGAATTACAAGTGAATGCAATATGAATCCCTACTCGGTATTGAATGTTGACGCATGTTCACTGAAATTTATGAAATATAGACACTTTGGTGATTGAACTGCCCGTGAATATTAGTGCAAGTTCGTTATCCCAAGATATGTTGTATAAGTCGTTTGTGGATGCATCACTATTGTATTTCCCAATATCTAAAAATTGTATAAATAGTCTCTAAAGTCAATCAATAAATTCAGTGATATTATTATTAACCACCAAAACAGTTATTTGTTTCACAAATTGTATAATTGGTTTATGTACTAAGTATACGCTCGTCAATTAGAACACGGCCCATGCGACTGGTCTAAGTCCTGTTAATATATAATAATAGAAAACACTTTGGTGACCCCGACGTGATATCCCAGTTTATGTGCTAGTGATATCTTAATTGCAAATAGGAAGAGTACACAAGTGTGATTTTGAAATCAACACCAATAACAGTTTTTGATCCTAAATATCTCTAGTATGTATATGTGCTACAGGTATCGCAAATTCTGGTCAGCATATAGAATTCTGTACAGTAAACAAAACCAAGTCACACAGTTGTGCCGCCATCGCATATAACAGATCTCAACGCTTGACTTCAACAGACTGCAGACGAATCCTGTCTGTAACCAGCAAACGACAACAATAAAACTTATAATATAACTCCCATATCAATCACGATACTTCAGATACATGGGCCTTGATGAACAAGCACTGCAGCAAGATGAACTTGCAGTGGCTATACAAAAAAACAATAACCAACTACAAGAAGGCGCCACATAGTCGCAGAACATCAGAGACACATTGTTGCAGATTAGAAAACTTGTTCAGACGCACCAATATCGAAGGCTGAGCCAAGGCCACTCGATCCAGTACATTCGCCTGGACAAATCAATTCAGACACCGCAGTGACGGCCACCAGCCGCCCGTCAAGTCGGCTGTGCTCATTAATGGAAAAGCAGAAAAAATCAATGGACATAGTGACCAAACTACTAAGCCAACAGCTATTGTGTAATGCAGGCAAGGACAGTAGAGACAAATTGGAAATCCGCCCAGGACCTGCACCACAGAATCTGGTTATCTGACGAACCCAGCACATATGCGGAAGGACTAATTCGGCACTTTACAGCATCAGCAAATGATTATGAAGCTGCGTGGACGGTGGTCAATTATCGATACTTGGTTCATTTACTAAGTATACGTACATCAATTAGAACACAGCTCGTGCGCCTGGTCTAAGTCCTGTTAATATAAAATAATATTCACCAATCGTCTTCAGCTATGAAATCATTTATGGATTAATGACTTTGTCAACAAACAAAATATGAATGTGTGTTTCCTGCCGAAAGCGTGATAGGTCAATTAATTTCGATATAGTGCCATGTTGGATCACGTCGGTGATCAAATCCATGAGGCCGGTGTACAGCGGAACGCAGACATGTACTTTAACCATGCCACTTGAGGCAGAGAAAAAAAATCGAAGTATATGGGTAAAGGACGTGTCAGGAAAAGCGGCTATATGGAGTTGCAGGAAACGCCCACTTCGCGTGAACGCTTTCAAATTAGCGAATGGATTTATGGGAGTTGAAGTAGGATTATTCACGATTTATAGCTGCTATATACCACCCAGTGCTACACTGCCAGAATTTGAAGCAACAATGGATAAACAGGTTGCTGACGTTAAAGGGAGAAACTGTATAATAATTGCTGGTGACTTTAACTCGTAGGCAGTTGAATGGGGTTGTCCGAAAACAAATCCGAAAGGTAACGTTTGATGTGACAATGGTAGAGGTGACATTAATGGTAGAGGTTTGCAGCATACTTTTTCTTAAGGCGGATTCGGTTTTATAATAGATTTGGCATTTTTGAGCGAATCATTGTACAGGTCAGTAACTTGGTGTGTAAGTGACGTGGACACACATGGCGATCATCACCAAGCAATAATTTGTGAGGTGAAATGTCGACATAACGCTAAACAGAAAGAAACCAGATTCATCTCGTTGTGATCGAAGGAAGGTAAGTTTCCAGTGAACTAGACGTATGCACGACACGTGGTACAAACATCAACTCAGACCACTACTTGGTTGTAGCTCCTATCGCAAAATACCCCTCAACTTGATGGTATATGCGCGAAGTGGACGCATATTTCCCGCTCTATGCGTACGGCTGCTGAAGAGGTGCTAGGGTACCACAGTCAACAGAGAAATATGTGGTGCGACGAAGATTGTCTCGATACTACTGAAGCGAAAAACGCAGTATATAGAATCATCCTGCAGCCAGTTGCAACGCGAACTGCTAAGGAGCGATACATAGAGTTGAGGAGGGAGGAGAAACGTCTCTTCAGGCGTAATAAGTAAAAGAGAAACAGAAAGAATAAACCGGGGCCTCTTACTGCACATGTGTGAACAAAGTTGAAATTCCTTAGGGTTTGTTAAACTATGATCAAAAGAATTTCACGACCCTTATACAACAAAACCGTTATTCACTTCACTTGTTGGTTATGTTGGGCGGGAGGAGGGTGCGTTGAGATTCATTCGTTACTGTGCATTGTGAAGTAAAAATTTTTCTTCTATTTAATAATATAAATTTGTATACATACATATATTTCACTTTCGTAATTGTCCTTACTTTACTTTACTTTTAATGGCACATCAGCCCATGGAAGGCCTAGGCCGAGCTTTTCGCTTCCACTCATGGTGTGCGTGTTATATTTGTACATGAATGGAAAGGACCTACAGTTTAATGCCGAATTCGAACGGCGAAGTGAAAAGCTTTTCATAGCAATTTTTACTCTTGTAGGTTTGCCATTGCCTGCCAAGAGGTGGTGCCGTGTAGCGAAATTATTTTTTCTACTTTTTGATTTTGCCCGTCCCGAGATTCGAACCCCGGACACTCTGCGTAGCAGTCCAACGCACTACCACTACGCCACAGCGATCACATAAGGACATAACCACCACAGGACATAATTGTCCTGTTTAATTAAATTAAATAAATTAAATACATCTTTAAATGGGCAGCAATCAGTTACAAAATGTCTTATAATTTATTTCCGATGTGGTTGTAGCGTAGTGCGTTGGACTGTTACGCATAGTGTCCGAGGTTCGAATCTCGGCAGAGGCAAAATCAAAAAAGTAAAAAAAAAATTTTTCTACACTGCACCTCTTAGCTGGCAACGGCAAAACTACAAAAGTAAATATTGCCTATGACAATATTCTCACTTCGCCGTTGGGATTCGGCATAAAACTATCCCTTTCTATTCAAGTACAAATATAACAAGCACAACATGAGTGGAAGCAAACAGCTCGGCCTTTAGCGCTACATGCGGTCATAGTCAACATTGATAATAAAAAAACATCTTGTGAGATCATAGCTAGTGTATTAAACAGGCTTAATGAACGTTCGCCAAAGTGAGAATAACAATAATGTATATTGAACAGGCTGGTTAGTAGATCGTTACAGAACTAGCCATTGTTGTTCATCATTGATCTTAGTAGTAAATCTTTGTGTTTCAATAATACATAAAAGCTACTTATATTTTAAAAGATAACCTAGAATTACTATTAGAAGAAATTAAAATACCACACTGTTCTATATACGATATATTTTTATTGTCTTTTCACTACTCAGCACATAAGGGTCTGATTGATTGTTGCAAAAGATCTCGAAATAACTTCTTTTCTTTTGCCGACAAAATAAAAGTCATAAAATAACTGTTTATTTTTCCCCCGACAAAATAAAAGTTAAAAATATCTATTATTTTTGGTGGAAAACCCTAAAAGATAGTAACAGTTTAGCCTATTACGATAAAAGTCACAAAATAACTTTTACTATATGACTTTTACCACAAAACTCATTGCCGATAGGATCCCTGTAAAGTTTAAATAATGATAAATTAGGGAATTTTTTGCCATTGTTTCAAAATTCGAATTATTTTGGACAATTTAGGTCAGAATTAATAATAACAATTTCCCCCGTCGGATTGAATGATAAGTCTGTTAGACTATATGTCCACAAGCGAAATGATGTTAACTAAAAATTTACAAAAAATAACATTTACAGGAGGGTAACCAGCTGGTTTAAGGTTCGTCGATCAACTGGTTCTGAACACCACATCTAGTCCCTTATTTGGTGTTGTGCTCATCGCGAACTTGTTTCCTTAACATTGTGTTGCATATCTTCTCAACTAGTTGCCAGATAGTAGTTTTTGGAATAGTTTATAAATAAATCAATCAAATTTCAACTAATTGGAATAATTTTTAATCCTATTAATTAGTTGTAGACCAATCGAATTTTTCAGTTATCTACAGATTTCAAAATTAAAAGTTATTTTTTAATATGGAAAAAATTAATTTTTTTTTTAATTAGGCAGTTCATATTATTATTAAATCCATATAAGTGCAAAATATTGTAAAGTGATAAGAATTACAAGTGAATGCAATATGAATCCCTACTCGGCCTTAAATGTTGACGCAAGTTCACTGAAATTTATGAAATATAGACACTTTGGTGATTGAACTGCCCGTGAATATTAGTGCAAGTTCGTTATCCCAAGATATGTTGTATAAGTCGTTTGTGGATGCATCACTATTGTATTTTCCAATATCTAAAAATTGTATAAATAGTCTCTAAAGTCAATCAATAAATTCAGTGATATTATTATTAACCACCAAAACAGTTATTTGTTTCACAAATTGTATAATTGGTTTATGTACTAAGTATACGCTCGTCAATTAGAACACGGCCCATGCGACTGGTCTAAGTCCTGTTAATATATAATAATAAAAAACACTTTGGTGACCCCGACGTGATATCCCAGTTTATGTGCTAGTGATATCTTAATTGCAAATAGGAAGAGTACACAAGTGTGATTTTGAAATCAACACCAATAACAGTTTTTGATCCTAAATATCTCTAGTATGTATATGTGCTACAGGTATCGCAAATTCTGGTCAGCATATAGAATTCTGTACAGTAAACAAAACCAAGTCACACAGTGGTGCGATGAAATCATTTATGGCTTAATGACTTTGTAACAAACAAAATATGAGTGTGTGTTTCTTGCCGAAAGCGTGATAGGTCAATGAATTTCGATATAGTGCCATGTTGGATCACGTCGGTGATCAAATCCATGAGGCCGGTGTACAGCGGAACGCAGACATGTACTTTAACCATGCCACTTGAGGCAGAGAAAAAAAATCGAAGTGTATGGGTAAAGGACGTGTCAGGAAAAGCGGCTATATGGAGTTGCAGGAAACGCCCACTTCGCGTGAACGCTTTCAAATTAGCGAATGGATTTATGGGAGTTGAAGTAGGATTATTCACGATTTATAGCTGCTATATACCACCCAGTGCTACACTGCCAGAATTTGAAGCAACAATGGATAAACAGGTTGCTGACGTTAAAGGGAGAAACTGTATAATAATTGCTGGTGACTTTAACTCGTAGGCAGTTGAATGGGGTTGTCCGAAAACAAATCCGAAAGGTAACGTTTGATGTGACATTAATGGTAGAGGTGACATTAATGGTAGAGGTTTGCAGCATACTTTTTCTTAAGGCGGATTCGGTTTTATAATAGATTTGGCATTTTTGAGCGAATCATTGTACAGGTCAGTAACTTGGTGTGTAAGTGACGTGGACACACATGGCGATCATCACCAAGCAATAATTTGTGAGGTGAAATGTCGACATAACGCTAAACAGAAAGAAACCAGATTGATCTCGTTGTGATCGAAGGAAGGTAAGTTTCCAGTGAACTAGACGTATGCACGACACGTGGTACAAACATCAACTCAGACCACTACTTGGTTGTAACTCCTATCGCAAAATACCCCTCAACTTGATGGTATATGCGCGAAGTGGACGCATATTTCCCGCTCTATGCGTACGGCTGCTGAAGAGGTGCTAGGGTACCACAGTCAACAGAGAAATATGTGGTGCGACGAAGATTGTCTCGATACTACTGAAGCGAAAAACGCAGTATATAGAGTCATCCTGCAGCCAGTTTCAACGCGAACTGCTAAGGAGCGATACATAGAGTTGAGGAAGGAGGAGAAACGTCTCTTCAGGCGTAATAAGTAAAAGAGAAAGAGAAAGAATAAACCGGGACCTCTTACTGCACGTGTGTGAACAAAGTTGAAATTCCTTAGGGTTTGTTAAACTATGATCAAAAGAATTTCACGACCCTTATACAACAAAACCGTTATTCACTTCACTTGTTGGTTATGTTGGGCGGGAGGAGGGTGCGTTGAGATTCATTCGTTACTGTGCATTGTGAAGTGAAAAATTTTTCTTCTATTTAATAATATAAATTTGTATACATACATATATTTCACTTTCGTAATTGTCCTTACTTTACTTTACTTTTAATGGCACATCAGCCCATGGAAGGCCTAGGCCGAGCTTTTCGCTTCCACTCATGGTGTGCGTGTTATATTTGTACATGAATGGAAAGGACCTACAGTTTAATGCCGAATTCGAACGGCGAAGTGAAAAGCTTTTCATAGCAATTTTTACTCTTGTAGGTTTGCCATTGCCTGCCAAGAGGTGGTGCCGTGTAGCAAAATTATTTTTTCTACTTTTTGATTTTGCCCGTCCCGAGATTCGAACCCCGGACACTCTGCGTAGCAGTCCAACGCACTACCACTACGCCACAGCGATCACATAAGGACATAACCACCACAGGACATAATTGTCCTGTTTAATTAAATTAAATAAATTAAATACATCTTTAAATGGACAGCAATCAGTTACAAAATGTCTTATAATTTATTTCAGATGTGGTTGTAGCGTAATAATGATAATAAAAAAACATCTTGTGAGATCATAGCTAGTGTATTAAACAGGTTTAATGAACGTTCGCCAAAGTGAGAATAACAATAATGTATATTGAATAGGCTGGTTAGTAGATCGTTACAGAACTAGCCATTGTTGCTCATCATTGATCTTAGTAGTAAATCTTTGTGTTTCAATAATACATAAAAGCTACTCATATTTTAAAAGATAACCGAGAATTACTATTAGAAGAAATTAAAATACCACACTTTTCTATATACTTAGATATATTTTTATTGTCTTTTCACTACTCAGCACATAAGGGTCTGAATTATTTTCTGTAGTCAATTTGTTGTTGTATAAGCAATAAATTGAAAATATGTTTTTTTATTCTTATTGACGTAAGTTTTGTAATTAACATTATTTTCAATATTTTGCATACAAAATAACAATTTGCTTATATAAAAATACTGGTGTGGCGTACATACGTAGAAAGAAAAAATGTTGTACAGCTAACTGCGTAACTTAAATTTCATCGTGACTTTGATTGTTGTTAAATATTTCCGATGTTATGAAAAGTAAAAACTTTATTAAATGGAAAACTAACCAAATTTAATAGAAAATCTTTTTCGGAATAAAAATACAAAATCAAACAAAGTAAAATCTGCTTTTATAACAACTAAATATCGATAGAAATTATGTAATTGAGTCAGTTATTAATAACTGCCTACTCTATACACGTCTTACTTCGTCAAATGTTAAGAAGGGAAAATTAAGCATGCAATTTGAATTATTTAACAAAACATTTACCAGCAACACCCACAATCGCTTTTAATACCGTTGTTCCACATAATATTTGTGTTGTAAAATTAATATATTTGGGAAGTACATAGATCTCGATACCCATTGCAATGTCATTTAAAAGGTCTGCACGTAATCGCCATTTTTTTGAGTCCACATCCAATTGTGAACCTTTCCACCATGAAAATAATATACGTCCAAGGTGGCCGCTTCCTTCTTTTAAAATCCAAGTAACCGTAGCTGAATATGCATTTGAATTATCATTGCCCACACCGATGCCTTTGAGTATGGTATGTGTACAAAGTGTTCCTATAACAGACAATATTAAAAACTTTAATTTTAAACTGTTAAATAATTAACAGACCACAAATTGTGCTGCAAAATGCTTGTACTGTATCCCATACTTGATACGCCGAATAATCGCTGCTCACGCTATCTGGATATCCTTTTGGTAAAAATATTTGTTGAAGCAACCGAAACAGAAATAACTTTTCTTGTATCACCAATTTGTCTCCATGAAGAGGAACACGCACAATATTGGATTGATCTGTAAAAAAAAGAAACTCAGAATTGCGTACGGTTTGTTTTTTTTTCTAACTTCTTGTGATTATCATCTGTTTTGTAATGTCGATCTCTTTGTCTAATGGTAAGAGTTCTAGGTGAGAGTCAACTGCTTTCGAAAGCTTGTACTCCTCCAACCTAAAACCATGTTTGAATGTGCGAAGGGGACGGTTGCACGTGCTGGTTTGCTTGCTAGCTGGTTCGGGAGATATGGGGGGGATCTTGTACCCTGCACAATTCCACACATTACGAAATAAGATTCACGTGCTTGGTAAACAAAAAAAATAAAGGTATAAAAAGAAAAATATAAGAGGTATCTGACAGGTTTGGCAAAAATAGATATGTTGGAGCAAGCTGATCTAAGTAAATGCTGCTAATGCCCATTACGATTCCCACCCTACCTTTGGATTCTAGAGGGCTGATTTCATTAGAATCCCCTAATTTAATATTACTACTCCAGCCAAGAAAAGAAAACACTTAACACTTACTCCAAGATCAGAAAACACTTAATTAATGTTAAAATAACAATTCATTTATTATAAAAAAGAAGAAAATTCTATTAAAATACTGCAAAAATGACAAAATTGAAACCTTATTTTCCAGCGTTATATATATTCATATCATACCATATCATAATAACATATATAGGTAACTTAAAGAGTAGAAATTAGTTTAGTTAGAAATTATAAATTTTTAAAGATTTAAAGTAATAATTCATACTTTTGTTGTTGTGTATGAATGAAAAAAAAACTAATCAAAACTAAGTGTTAAAAAAAAATATATTATGTGCATAATTTTTAATCATGCATACTTTAATCTAATGATACAAAACAATCACGAAAAACAAAAAAAAAAAAATTTTATTAACGGGCACAAGTATATATCGCCTGGGATAATTTTATATTCTTTATATGTAGCGTATCTCTCTCAAATTTAAAAGGTAAAAAAAAAATTTATAAATAATAAAACAGTTATTTCATGAACCCAGTAGTAACGATGAAAGGCCTTTCTCGTTCGCTTAATTTGGGGAGAAAAATTAGTTAGTAAAAAAAATTACAAAAAAAATATTGATTTCCCAGATATGTCCATGACAATGCATGCGCAATCAATATTGCTGCATTTACAAAATTACTTTTTACACTTAGCACTATATTTTAATACACTTCATTTTAATCACTTTTGTTTGTTAGCATGCTTACTTAATTTAAATTTTTAAGCTTATATAAAAATTTTCCAAATTATTTTCTTTTTCTTTTTTTTTTCTTCTTTCTTTGATATAATATTTTTCTTTTAGTTGTCTTAATTATTTTAATTGATTTTATTTATTATATGCATGCTTATTTTTAAGTTTATAAGTTAATTTTAGAATACTGTGTTGCATGTTGAATTATATGTTGATTTGGTAAGGGTCGCTTATCCTCCAACTTGCCAAAGAGTGGTCGCTTGGAGCCCTATGATTTCTCTGAGACTAATTAGGTATCCTGCAGCTAGGTAATCCATCCAATCCGCGTTTGCACTTATGTTCGCCAATGCAATTGTCAAGAAATATGTATGTATGCAGTGTAGTGGTCTAACTCAAATCGACTCGTCTCCGTCAGTTCTGGCAACTTTCTTCCTCATTTTATTTTCAAAAATTCCTCGTTTTACAAACTCTCCAATGAACTTTGGACTCGAAAACGGTAAAATTACACAAATAGTTTGTATACAAAAATGTTGCTATGGAATTTTGCGCAATGTTGCCCTTTACTGTGAGTCTCCACTAACAGAATAGTCTAGAACAACGCTAACATTTAAAATTAACCCAGGGTTAAATAGTTTATGTGTTTACAGGTTTTAACACATTTTTAAAACTTTATGAAAATACAACCATTACAGTTTTTTGAAAACCGTATGATTAGTTGCAACTGTATCCATTTCTTTGCTTCTTGGACCTTTTATTTCTTCACTTTTCTCAATAAATAACTTTAACTAATTACAAATAAATTAAAATATACTTTTTATAAGTTCTTACTGTTCAAAATGGCTGATTATTCATTGTTGACTTTCGACAATAAAAAATTAGACATAAAATCATCAGGTTCTATATACCATAAGTATTTAATTATGAGCAGAATATTTAGAAAATAATGCAAATCTGCAAAAAGCTACGTGGTGGAACTTTCCTAATAAAAATAAAAAATTATCTACAAGAGAAAATATTTGTGAAATTAACATCGATTCAATTTCAATAAAAGTAAATGTAACTTGACAGAAATTTCTAATTTCATGAAGGTTGTAATTTACTAAAATGATTTGAGACGAATCCCCAAAGCCGTTTGTTTAAGCATTTTCACCTTTTCTTTCCTATTCATTTTCTCTATCCTTTCTTTTCTTGCTATTGCTTTCTCTTCTTCTCTAGAACACTTTCACACCGGTCGGTTGGGCTCTTCAATATATTTATTGTAATTCTAAAAATTCTCATTTTCATTCCAATAAATTTGTAAATGTTGTTAAATATTAAATACGAATTCTTATTGTTTAATTTTCAATCTTTCCTTTAAATAATTCACTTCTGAATTAAATATGGTCCTTCGAGCCGGATAGTGATCCAACGCTTTAACGCACCACAAAAAAGTGCAACAACAACAATAATAACAAAAAATCAACCACCACGAAATCACACACAACAGCACAGCAAGTAGACCCAAAGGAAAAAATTACCTCCCTTTTTGCCATATAAGTAAGTTAGTACAAGTTCTTTTTCCCCCATCAATTTTATTGTAACTTACTATACATAATATTTTAAGTTTTCCCATATTTAAAATATTGTGTATAAATTTTATATATTATTTTATAAAATATTGGGTCGATCGTACAAATATGCTTTGTATGTACATAAAGTAAATAAGTTCCGTGTACAACAACGAATACACACTTATTGCTGTACAGAAAGTTCCTTGCTATTTTCTTTTGTGCTATATTCGTTTACCTCTAAACGATCAACCAGAAAAAAAAATATTACGCTGTGTGCCATATATTTAGTTACACTCTAACTCATTAAATTATGGATTTTTATATCATATATAAATATATGTTTTTTCATTAAAAATATTATATATAATATATAAATATGTTGATTTTGTACAAAAACAAAAAATAAATATTATAAATTCATTAGCACATACCATTCCTTCCATTCCGGTGCTAATTTCTGCCACAAAGCGACAAACTTTTCGTTCGGTAACCAAACTGTTTTGACCCGGCAGGGTGGCTATCGCCTGTTATGAAACGAGCGAAAATCTCATACCATCAGCTCTTATTAGCAGGCACGGATTGAGACTAATACATAAAGTATTCCGTCCATACAAGAAACAGTTTCTTAGAGAAACTTTCCACCATAGACCACAGCAAAATCCCTCAGTGGAGGCAGTCCTCGCAGAGTAATCAAGTTCAACTTCCCGAACTTTGTTACTTGTAGAAGCTTACTGTGCTTGCCTTTTGGTCTCACTCAAGAGAAGGACAATTCCGATCCTTATCTCTTGATAGCAAACAATAAGCCTTCTGCGGTTACAACTTTGCGTAGGAAAAGCTTATTGTGCTTACCTTTTGTTCTCACACTCAGGAGAAGGACAACTTCGATCCTCGTCTCCTGGTGGCAAAGGGTTAGCGGCCCTCCTGCAAGCAATAAGCCTTTCACGATTATAAGTCTCCTTCGAAAAAGCTTATCGAGCTTGCCTTTGTGTTCACACCTGAGAGAAGGACAATTCCGTTCCTTACATCTCTTGGCGATAAAAGGTTAAGTGCCCTCCTGCAACCAATAAGTCTTTCGAAGTTAACACTCTTCTCAGCAGTTTCACACTTCAAGCTCTATCCCTCATGCCGAAATTCAAGTTATCAAGTCACGACTTTGTGGCCCTTTGTTCCTCCCTCCCTGGAACAAATTATCGAAATTATCTATTAGAAAAGGCATCATTACTCGATGCAAAACCAATAGAAATGAAAAGCACTCTTCACGTGTTAAATCCTTTTCTAGACAAGGAGAATATTCTCAGACTGAATGGTCGTCTCGCTCACGCCGCTCTTAGATACAACGAACGACATCCTATCATCATTCCCGAGAATTCTCGCCATTGCATTTTATATTTGGAATTTCTCCATAATATGCTCCTCCATGCCGAAGTCAGTATCATGCTTCGCATGGTGAGGCAGGAATATTTCATTCCTCGCCTAATACTAAAAATAAAAATGTGCATTTTCTACTGCAAAGCTTGTACTACCTACAAGCAGACAATGCGGACCCAAATTATGGTTGCTCTCCCACTTGAGCACTGTTTTTACCATTGATTGTTTCCCTACTAATCTGTGCATCTTTCCCGCACTCCACAGTTCCAGTCCGCAGACGAAAGTTGTGCAACACAGCTCAACATGACTCACTCCGCAGTGATGATCGTTGTTCCCGGTCAAAGACCAGCCAATGCCGTCGTTCCGGCACATCCTGCTAATGCCGCCATCCGTACCATCCGCAGTCTCGAGACGTCCCACTTCCGAGGACACACAGTCAAGGAGTTGTTCGGTGACAGTATAAGGACCCTGCAGCGTCTGAAGAAGGCATTTAATTTTGCACTCGTGCAAGGGGGCCGGGATGTTTAAGCCACCCTAATGCACCTTTTCTTTCCTATTCATTGTCTCTATCCTTTCTTTTCGTTCTATTTCTTTTCTTGCTATTGCTTTCTCTTAGTTCTTCTCTAGAACACTTTCACACCGGTCGGTTGGGCTCTTCAATATATTTATTGTAATTCTAAAAATTCTCATTTTCATTCCAATAAATTTGTAAATGTTGTTAAATATTAAATACGAATTCTCAGTGTTTAATTTTCAATCTTTCCTTTAAATAATTCACTTCTGAATTAAACAACGTTATTTTAAAACAGCTTAAGACTTAAGGTCAAACTCCATAACATGCGTTTCTTCCATTATTTTTTGCTCTTCTCAATTATTTGTAACCAATTTATTAGTGATGAGTAAAGTTTGACGACAAATAATAGGAAGTAGAATTCAGCGAAAACAATTAATCTGCAAGAGTAATAGGTTAATTTTTAGTTTTTAATTATAATCCCAGCACAAATAATTATATTTAAATTATTTCTTTCTTATGTTTCTAAACAGTTTCTACATGAAATAAATATATTAAATCTTTTCGATATAAATAGTTTGTTATCGATTATGCCGTTGTCCTACAAACTATGTCATATCTCTTACAATTTCTGAGCTGTTTGCCGTCGCAACAACTTGTATACACGGCACCACCTCTTGGCAGGCAATGGCAGACCCACAAGAGTAAAAAAAAAATTGTCTATGAAAGGCTTTCCATTTCGCCGTTCGGATTCGGCATAATACTGTAGGTCCCTTCCATTCATGTACAAATATAACACGCACAAAATGAGTGGATGCAAAAAGCTTGGCCTTTGGCGCAACATGCGGTCATAGTCGACACTGATAAACTGAAGTTCATTGTGGTAAAGGCATAACACTTGCCACAATGGCTGTCTATCTCTTTATCAGGGTCCTGTGTGATTGCATTCCCTCTCTCATTCTCCCTCCTTCTTCCTCCTACCTATCAATCTTCCTTCCATTCAACACATTTCTCTGCATTCATAGCCTCGTATTGAATGTATCAATAAAAAAAAAAACAATATACTACTGTGGGCAAAAAGTAGTAAGACTTTGTTCATAATTTCAAATTTTTTATCATTCTTCCAAATCTATTTCTTCCCCTTCAAAGTAATGCCCTCCCCTCCCCCCCCCCCCCCCCCGGCCCCAATACACTTGTGCCAACGTTTTTTCCAATTCTCGAAACAGTTGTTAAAGTCAATTTCCGGAATAGCCTTCAATGCGCTTAGCGATTCATGTTTAATGTCTTCTATTGACTCAAAACGGTGTCCACGAAGCAGTTTTTGAGTTTAGAAAATAGCCAAAAGTCACACGGTGCTAAGTCAGGCGACATAGGGTGGTTGCGGAACGATATCAGTCGAATTTTTGGCAAAATGGTCTCGTAAAACCAATGCAGTGATTTTGGAACCAATCGTGCATTCACTCTTCTTAGGCCCAAATGATGTTTTAAATGGTTTTCAGTGATCCTTCCGATATTCCAATGATGCCAGTAAGGTCTCTGACTGTTAATCGTCGATTCTCGAGCACCAATTCCTTGATTTTATTGACATGTTGATTATCAGTTGATGTTGATGGCCGTCCTGGACGTGGTTCGTCGTCAACGCGTTCTCGACCATCTTTGAACAATTTGTACCAATCAAAAACACTTGCTCGCGACATACAATTATCACCGAAGGCCCTTTTGCAACATTCTGAACGTTTCGGCACCAGAAATTTGATTCCGCACAGAAAATTTAATGGAACTTCTTTGTTGAATAATTTCACTCATTGTGAAAATCGCCGAATGCAGTTTTTGTACTTCAGAAAGACAAGCGTATACTAAACACTAATGATTATTTTGATGTGACATTTGGCGACAGAAGTCACGACAGTCATACCAACCTTAAAAAATAATATTTTGATGAATGGGTTTCCGCGC